>CM065592.1:303387626-303987626 GCA_033119425.1 Bufotes viridis
TACAGCAGTATTCAGTAATTAGAATAATTTAGAATACAATATTAGCATTATTGTAATCGCGTAGGGGCATCAAGCTATTTTCATATAGGTTTTGCTTGGTCGAATTTTCGAATATCTAGAATATAGTGATATATTATCCATGCGAATATTTTTTATTTTTTTTTATCTACAGTGCATGAGGTGACTCATCATTATCATTATCCCTCCCTTCTCCTAGCTTGAATAGCCAATGAGAAAGCTTTGTCACAGCTTAGCAACATCCCTAGCAACCAATAGGAAACTAGACTACCCCTTCACTATATAAGTGACAACATCACCCAGCAGCCATTTTGTGGTGTTGGATTTGTTGGAGATTGGAGCTGTGCTATTTTTTCTGCTGTGAGTTTTATATTATCTGAATTTAATTTTCAATAATCTAGTTAGTTAGTTTCAGGTAGTGATTAGGGAATAGTGTAGTTTTATAGCTAATAGGGTCGAAATAATTTGAGATAGTTTAGTAGTTTAGTATAGTTAGCCGAAAAATATAGTTAGTGTTAGGGCCTAGTGTAGCAGAAAGGGTTCAGTGCAGGGTTAAGTGTAGGGCATCGAGTTAGGTAGGTAGCTGTAATATATAAGATAGATAGATAGATAGATAGATAGATAGATAGATAGTGCTTGATAGTTCAGGTTAGGTATTAGGGCTACAGTTAGGGAATTAGTAGAGTTTAGATTTTTCAGGGCAGGGTGTAGTTTAGGTTAGTTAGTGATATAGTATAGTGTAGGGTCTATCTGTCTGTTTTGTCAGTCAATTAGTGTCCATCCAGTTAGTGTACTAGTTTTGCTTTTTTCTGTTATTTGTTAATTTAATAAAGTATTTTAGTCTCTGTGTGTCAGTTAGTGTCTGTGTCAGGTTTAAAAAAAAAAAAAGTTTCAAAGTTTTACGTGTTTTGTGTTTAGTGTAGTTTTGTCAGTCCTCCGTTAAAAAAACTGTTTTTTAGTCTCTTTGTGTCTGTTAGTTTAGTCTTAGGTTAAAAGAATTTTTTTTTTTGATAGCTTTACATGTTTAGTGTTTAGTGTAGTGTGTTACAGTTTACGTCCTTTTTATTTTTCACGCATCATCCCCACCCCAATAAAGTTTTCCCCTATTCCCCAGCAGCATGAGTGTACCGGGCCATGCAGGCAGCCGCGGATGTGGTCGGGGTAACAGGGGAGTTGGTTCCCGTGCTGGAACACTCCCAGCACAGGGCCGCTCCTCAAGCCACAGACAGGCGGGCACAGGTGGCAGGGGCGTCCGCCTGATCCGTAACTTTTTCACTAGTGGCAGCCGGCCCATTACTTCCCAGGATGCAGAGGCTGTCTTTGCTCTAGTGGCCGATTCTAGTGCCACGGAGTCCTCTGCCCCGGCTGCCAGCAACTGCAGCACTCCGCCTCCTGTAGAACCAACCCCCAGCTCCCAAGAATTGTCCACTCTCATGTTCGGAGACTGTACTGTTCAGCTCTGAAGATGGGCAGGACCCGTTGGAAGGGATGGGGGATGAGGAGGAGGGGCATATAAATCCCCCTGTGAAATCCCTTCCAACTGGTGCGGGTGGCGTTAGCCACACAACCCCTGCACCTTGTCAGACCCAGGCGTCAGTGAGGGGACAGCGGAGCCTGGTCAGGGGCTCCATGTCAGCTGTTCTCGTCAGTCCACCACAGGTTGGGCCTGGGTCTGACATATCAGGGGGCGAAGAGGAGGGTGACCCAGAATGGGTGCCACCTCCTTTGTCAGGTGACGGCAGCACTGATGAAGGTAGGCACCCGAGGCAAATGGTGCTTCTGTCACCTGTTTGGGCTTACTTTACCCTGGTAGCAGATGATGTCACAGTTGGCATTTGTAAGCTGTGTCATGCCAGGGTGAGGAAAGGCAGATCTATGGCTCGGCTGGGTACCACGGCCCTCACCCAGCACATGCGAGTCAACCACTGGCGGCAGTGGGAACAGATGCGGGGTGGTCAAAGCAGCAGCGCCACCAGCAGTGTGCAGGAGACAGCAGCTCCTGCCACTGTACTGCAGCCACCCCAACCCCTTCCACCAACTCATTCCCACTCTCCCGCTCCCTCTACTAGAGGTACTGGTACCGGCAGCCATACCTCTGCCTCCACTGCACCCTCCTCTGCCGTCCGGCGCCAGTCATCTATTGTAGATGCTTTTGATTGCACCGCGCCCTATGCCCCCGGGGACTGTCGTGTGCGTTCACTCAATAGGCTCCTGGCAAGGGTTATCGCCCAACATCTGCTGCCTTACAATCTGGTGGATAGCAATCCATTTAGGCAGATGTTGGAGCAGGACCAACCCAGATGGCGTGTCCCCAGCCGCCATTACTTTGCCAGGACCGGCGTCCCTCCCCTACACCAGCACATTGTGCAGAATGTATCCCTGTCACTGGATCATGCTGTCAGCGACAGGGTGCATCTTACAATGGATGCCTGGACCAGCAGGCATGGGCAGGGACATTATATAAGCTTCACAGCCCATTGGGTGTCCCTCCGAGGCGCCGGGGAGGGATCGACGGCATCTGATTTTGTGGTGCCGTCCCGGGGTGTCCAGGGGAGAACTGCTACTCTCCCGCAAGCCACTGTCTCCACAGCTGCTGAACCCCACAGCAAGCATCCCCATTGCTACGCAAGTGTAGGGAACGTCTGCTGCCAGGTCATGCTCCAGCTTGTGAGCTTAGGGGACCGGAGACACACTGGACCTGATGTTCTGTCTGCACTACAGGCTCCGGTTCAGAAGTCGCTGACACCCCGAAGGCTCCAGGCAGATATGGTATTGTCTGTGACAACGGCAACTACCTACTCACTGCCCTTCATACTGGCAGTCTCACAAACGTACCCTGCATGGCACATGTCCTCCACCTTGTCTTACAAAAATTCCTACGAACATTCCCAGGGTTGAGTGACAT
Organism: Bufotes viridis; assembly: GCA_033119425.1. NCBI lineage: Eukaryota > Metazoa > Chordata > Amphibia > Anura > Bufonidae > Bufotes > Bufotes viridis. The sequence continues at coordinate 303,390,550 of CM065592.1, forward strand.
TGTGCAAAGGGTATGTAGGATTGCAAGCCACTTTAGACGCTCCCCAACTGCCGCCACGTCCCCGTCCAAACTACAGAGGGACAACAACCCGCCCCCCCCCCCCCACAGGCTTATTGTGGACAGTGTGACGCGGTGGAACTACACCCTCCACATGCTGGAGAGGTTGTGGGAGCAGCAACGGGCGGTGAGGGAATACCTTCTGTACCTAGGCACTTCATCACACTCACTCCCCTACATCACCAATGCCGAGTGGGGGCAGATACAGCAGGTCTGCCACATGTTGGTCCCATTCGAGCAGGCGACAAAGATGGTCAGCGGGGAGCATGTTAGCCTGAATGACGTTGTCCCCCTATTGTTCCTGCTGGACAGGACACTAGATCGCCTGCTCGATGCTGGGGAGAGTGCCTTGGTGGATCATGAAGAGTCAACCATGCTCCACCAGGACCAGGCCCAGGACGATGAGGAGGATGAGGAATTAGTGGATGTCCAGGAGTCTGGAACTGGTCAGGAGGTAGAGCCGGTGCTGGGGACACTGTTAGCCTGGGGGTGAGGCATCTCAGACCGGGAGCAGAAGCATCAGCAGCAGGAGGACCAAGAGGTCATGGTCCCGGGCAGTCATGAAGAGTCACAGCGGGCTGTGCTCTTCCCCATGGCTGCCCATATGCTGCGATGCCTCTGGAGGGACCCCCGGATCAAAAAATTTAAGGAGAGGGATGACATTTGGTTGGCCACCCTTTTAGACCCCCGTTGCAAGGGGAAACTGGAGCAGTTCATCCCAGCCAGCCGGAGGCAGGCCTGTCTTGAAAAATTGCAGGCCTGTCTGATCCACCGGCTGGAAGAGGCAAACCATCGGCCTCAAGCTCCAGTTCTCCCCACCCATCTCACCCAGCAGGCGGCTGGCACCAGCAGCACCAGCCGAGCAAGTGACCTTCTGGGTGAGATGAGGCTCTTCTACCAGTCTGCGCGACCCAGTACCAGCAGCATCAGTCACCACCAGCGACAGACTCACATTCATTAAGATAAATGAGAGTCCTGGATCGGCAGTGACTTCATGGCCCCCGCTGTTGGTTCAGGGCGCTGAAGGGTCCCTTGTCCATCCCTCTCCTTTACTCTCCCTCCCAAACTCCGTTGTTGTTTAATTTTTACCTCTGTTTTTAATTTTTTATTAATTTTATTATTTATTTATTGATATTTATTTGATCAATATTTATTGTCAATTTTTTATCATGTATTTATTAATTTAATTTTTTAATTAATTATGAATTTGTTTTGAACTTGTTGAGTTACATTTGGGCCTTTTAACATAACGTCTGCTGCTGCCTGTGCTGCCGAATTGGGCCAAGCTACATGTTGCCCTGATAATACACCACTTCTTAAAGCCTGCTGTTAATGCTGCTGAATGTCTTGAACATATCGAGTTACATTTGGGCCTTTTAACATAACTTCTGCTGCTGCTGCTGCCTGTGCTGCCGAATTGGGCCAAGCTACATGTTGCCCTGATAATACACCACTTCTTAAATCCTGCTGTTGATGCTGCTGCATGTCTTGAACACGTTGAGATACATTTGGGCCTTTTAACATAACATCTGCTGCTGCCTGTGCTGCCGAATTGGGCCAAGCTACATGTTCTCCTGATAATACACCACTTCTTAAATCCTGCTGTTGATGCTGCTACATGTCTTGTACATGTTGAGTTACATTTGGGCCTTTTAACATAACGTCTGCTGCTGCTGCCTGTGCTGCCGAATTGGGCCAAGCTACATGTTCTCCTGATAATACACCACTTCTCAGTATGCGATTTGAATACTATAATAGGTTTGAGGCTCTGATTGGATAGTTACTGCATGGACGAATATATTTAGTGTCCGTATTCATTATATTTTAATTTGTGAAGCACCCATGTTGAAAGACATATCTTCTGCTCGTGTACCAAATTGGTTAGTCAGTTTTAGAAGGTTCAAATGATTGTCAAGCACCGAGCTAAGACAAAACACCTAAATAGATGGCCGAGAGTCCTAATATTCGGGTATGAACTAATATACAGATGTAGTATGGTTAGCACTCCTTTTTTCTGAGATTTCTGAGTTTGGTTATCTAATCTAAGCAAACACCTTCAATTGCTTTTCAATGGCTTTTTTCTCAAGATAATGAAATGAGTTAAGAAATTTGAGTTAACAGCGGGAGTACTAACCCTGCTACATCTGTAATATCTGAAAGTGATCAAGACTGATTGCAATCAGATCTATATTAGTACATTAGGGTCACCTTAGGCTCTATAAAAAAACGCAGTGTTCGCACGATCAGGCCTTATCTTGAGTACACACTTGCGTTCAGTCCGCCCCACCGCAGTGACACAAATTTTTTTTTCCTGATCACTGCAAAAACACAGTAAAATCGCTGTGCCGCTATAAAAGATCACTTTTGAGTTTTTGGATCTTTATTAGCGATCGCAGCGTTACTTCGCAAGCACTCCTTTTTACTAGGCAGGTGTGCTCTTTTTCCTGGGTAGTCTCAGAGGAATACCCCCTAAATTCAGTTACTCCAAAATGGCAAAAAAGGGGTATTCCGCTGAAGAGGCCTACAGTATTCTGGCCGTGATGGATGAAAGCGATGGGGGCGCTTCATCCGCTGAATCCAGTGGTTCAGAATATGAACCTGTAGACAGCAGTGGCACTCTAACCGCTAGCGAAGATGACGAGGTTGAGGTCTCTGCTACGGTCAGGCGAACCCAACCCCATGTCAGTGTTTTGCATACCCCGTGTGATGAGCCTCATATGCAGCAGAGTGGTGCTAGCGCTGACCTTTTTTATGGTGCGGCATACACCAGCAGTGCAGCACATCCTGGACCTTCAACTAGCACTGCTGTATTCCCTGGTGAAGTGGCGAGCACCAGAAGGGAAGTTCAAGCTGATACGGTGGCACGTGCACTAACTCCCCCCGTCGCAGCCACGTTGCGTTCTCAGGCCCGTAGAGCCCTTAGTCTCCCAGAGGTGCTGGCAAACCCTAATTGGCAATCCCCTGCTTCCGCCGCACCCATATTGCCCCCTTTCACCGCCCAGTCAGGAGTTCGCATGGAGACAGCTCATTTCAGATCGGCCCTTGAATTTTTTGAGCTGTTCTTCACCGCGGATCTCTATGACTTAGTTGTGGCAGAAACTAACCACTACGCCACAGACTATATTACAGCCAATCCGGAATGCTTCTATGCCCAGCCTTTCCGGTGAAAACCAGTCACAGTTTCCGAGTTTAAAATTTTTTTTGGGCCTTATCCTCAGCATGGGTCTAACTAAAAAAAATGTATTGCGGTCATATTGGTCTAAAGACCCAATACATTACATGCCCATGTTCTCTGCTGCAATGTCCAGGGCACGTTTTGAGGTCATCATGCGCTTTATGCATTTCACTTACAATAAAACCTGTCATCCAAGAGGCCACCCTGCTTATGACTGGCTCCACAAAATTCAGCCCCTCATAGACCATTTGTCATCCAGATTTGCAGATGCGTATGTCCCCAATCAGAACATCTGCATAGACTAGTACATTTTACCAGGCGCCTTGGCATCAAACAGTACATCCCCAGCAAGTGCGCCCAGTACGGGGTCAAATTGTATAAGCTCTGTGAAAGGGCCACAGGCTATACATATCGTTTTAGGGTTTATGAGGGAAAAGACTCAAAACTAGAGCCGGTCGGATGCCCTGACTACCTGGGGAGCAGTGGCAAGATTGTCTGGGACTTGATGTCACCCTTACTCCACAAGGGGTACCACTTATATGTGGACAATTTTTACACAAGTGTGGCCCTTTTTCAGCACTTACATCTAGTCGGAATTCAATGCTGTGGCACTGCGCGACCTACTCGCCGGGGCTTCCCCCAATGGCTCGTTAATACCCGACTTGCACGGGGGGAGAGGGCTGCCTTGTGTGACCAAGAACTGCTCGCGTTGAAGTGGAGGGACAAGAGGGACGTTTACCTTCTGTCCACCATTCACGCAGACACGACTGTACAAATTGAACGGGCAACCGGAGTCATTGAAAAACCCCTCTCAGTCCACGACTATAACCTTCACATGGGAGGGGTGGACTTCAATGACCAGATGTTGGCTCCATATTTAGTATCCAGCCGCACCAGATGCTGGTATAAGTAGGTGTCTGTATATTTAATTAAATTGGCTGTATATAATAGTTTAGTTCTCTACAGTAAGGCTCCAGGAAGAGATCATTTCAGAACTCCTGTATCCAGGAGGTTCTGTGCCCCAAGTCCCTGATGTAGTGAGCCGGATACATGAGCGACACTTCCCCAGTGTCTTTCCTGGTACCCCAACCCACCGTTCCCCAAGAAAAAGATGTCGTGTCTGTAGCAGGGCTGGAAGAAGGCGTGACACTACCGTTTTTTGTCCTGACTGTCCTGACCAGCCTGCCCTATGCATAGGGGAGTGTTTCCGCAAGTACCACACACAGGTACACTATTAGTATAGTGATTGCGTGACACAGGACAGGCACACAGGGGTCTTAGGGCCCTTGCACACGAGCGTTGCTCACGCATCTTGATCGCAAAGGAGCTCCCGGCCTGACTTCTCCTGTACAGACGGGGTCGCATAGCATTATATTGATTTATGATGCTAAGTAACACTTACAGTTCTGGAATACATTGGATAGCACTGGCATACTGTGTACCTTTAGAATTTCGCAGGGCATTTTTACGCATTTGGATTCCAGACTTCTTCTCACGCTTTAGAGACCCCTAAAATGCCAGGGCAGTATAAATACCCCACAAGTAACCCCACTTTAGAAAGTTGACACCCCAAGGTATTCCGTGAGGAGTATGGTGAGTTCATGTAAAATTTTATTTTTTGACACAGGTTAGTGGAATATGAGACTTTGTAAGAAAAAAAAAATATATCAATTTCCGCTAACTTGTGCCCAAAAAAAAAGTCTTCTATGAACTCGCCATGCCTCTCACGGAATACCTTAGTGTGTCTTCTTTCTAAAATCGGGTCATTTGTGGGGTATTTATACTGCCCTGGCATTTTAGGGACCCCTAATGCGTGAGAAGTTGTTTGGAATCCAAATGCGTAAAAATGCCCTGTGAAATCCTAAAGGTACTCATTGGAATTCGGGCCCCTTTGCGCATCTTGTCTGCAAAAAAGTGTCAGTCATGTGGTATCGCCGTACTCAGGAGAAGTAGGGCAATGTGTTTTGGGGTGTATTTTTACATATACCCATGCTGGGTGTGAGAAATATCTCTGTAAATGACAACTTTTTAAAAAATGTTATACAAAGTTGTCAATTTACAGAGATATTTCTCTCACCCAGAATGGGTATATGTAAAATTACACCCCAAAACACATTGCCCTACTTATCCTGAGTACGGCGATACCACATGTGTGCCACTTTTTTGCAGACTAGGTGCGTAAAGGGGCGGAAAGTCCAACGAGTACCTTTAGGCTTTACAGAGTTGCTCACAAGCCCCGCCCAAAATGCCAGAACAGTAAACACACCCCACAAATGACACCCCACAAATGACCCCATTTCGGAAAGTAGACACCAAGGTATTCACTCACCGGCATAGTGAGTCTGTGGGAGATTTTTTATTTTTTTTTGCCAGAAGTTAGTAGAAATGGAAACTTTATTATTATTTTTTTTCCTCAGAAAGTGTCATTTTCTGCTAACTTGTGAAAAAAAATGAAATCATACATGAACTTACCATGCCCCTCCGCGAATACTTTGGGGTGTCTTCTTTCTAAAATGGTGGCATTTGTGGAGTATTTATACTATCCTGGCATTCTAGCACCTGAAGAAACATGACAGGTGCTCAGAAAGTCAGAGCTGCTTCAAAATGCAGAAATTCACTTTTTTGTATCATAGTTTGTAAACGCTATAACTTTTGCGCAAACCAATAAATATACACTTATTAGATTTTTTTTATCAAAGACAGGTAGCACAATAAATTCTGACACAAACTTGTATAGAAATGTAATTATATTTGAACAATTTTACCCCAAAAAATTTAAAATACACTTTTTTGAGAAAATTTCGGTCTTTTTTGATTAATATCAGAAAAACAAAAAATCTCAGCAGCAATGAAATACCACCAAAAGAAAGCTGTATTTGTGAGAAGAAAAGGAGGTAAAATTCATTTGGGTGCCAAGTTGCATGACCGAGCAATAAACCGTTAAAGTTGTGAAGTGCTGATTTGTAAAAAAGGGCCTGGTCACTAGGGGGGTATAAACCTGTGGTCCTTAAGTGGTTATGTTACTTATTGGCAATTATGTAATGAGGATTTGAACATGCTAATTATATATAACTACTGCTTTAAGATTTTAAGTAAAAACTGTGTACTATATGATGTTCTTGGAGCCATGTCACTGGTTAGAGAATTCATATAATCATAGTCATGTAATCACGTTTCTATCTGTATAGCGGAAGCAATGCTACAACATGCAAAGTATAAAACAATTGACGCTATCGAAGATCGATGATGGTTAGTTCTTACCCCTACCATTTTATTGTTCCAACATTGTTCCTTTTTTTTGTTTTCTATTTCTGATAATAAGATTTGATTGTAAAAAAAAAAATTGGAATTAGTAAAAGTTAATAATTTAGCTCATTTGATAAATCAAAAATGTTTTTTTTGTAGTTATTACTCTGTTCAAGTTTTGTATTTTAATAGTTAATTGTTTGATAAAAAATACATTTATTATTTTCGATAATATGAAATTTATGTTAGTACATAAAGTAATTTAGTTACTAGGAAAATTAACAAAAAAGTTTATTTTAAATGTAACTCTGGACTATTAGAATGTTTTGCTTTGTACTGAATATTTAATAAACACACCATTTGAAATTGAACATACGGCCATTTTGTTATTGTGATATGCTAATTGTCAAAAATTTAAATTGGGCTTTAGAATTCAAATTAAAATCAATCAGCTCACCAAATAAAATGATTTTTAACCAAATATTTTTTATTTTTTTTGGGTTGGAATAGAATTACGGATGTAACAAAATAACTACTAACATGCTTTTTTTTCGGTAGTATACTTTTTTGTCGTTATTTAACACGTATGTTGGGGGCACATTACAGGGAATACAATACAGCTACAAACTACATACTGCTGTTTGTTCCGCCAGAGTTAGTCAGGACTATATGTAGAGCTTAAACAACAATGTTAAATAACCATCTGCCTGCTGCTTTGTCAAAATGATTTTGAGATTGATTTAGGCATTATAATCCACCATTGCCAATGACTGATGCTACTATCCTGATCCTTACGAATGATTTGTAGCCCATATACACAACTGTTACCAATGACTAGTACTATTATCATGATCCATTGGAGTTATGTGTAGGCCTCATACTACCCAATTTTTATATACCTGCGGATGCTGTATGTAGGCCGGCCTTTACTTAAAAAAAATGTTTAACAATTATACAGAAAACTTAAAAAAAAATTTATTTAAAAAAAAACAGTAAACAATATAATTACAAATTAATAAAAAAATAAAGTAAAGTGAACAATTCTCAATAAGACAATGCCCTCAATTTTTTGTTTACTTTTTTAGGACGCGCCACGGCCTTGGCGTGCTGCTCTTCCATTTGCCTTAGGCGGTTGGCAAACTGGAGCTTAATCTCCCTCAGCTTCCGTAGATGCTGCTCCCGGAATGCATGCACTGCTTTTTCGTGTTCCCACTCGAGCTCCTCAATGTTAAGGTGCATTTCTTTCAATACTGTAAAAAATAAAAATAAAATAAACAAGACGGTGTCATTTCTGAAGAAACCACAGGATGTTGGCTTGAAATATGATTGGCTGTTGGTGGCTTCACCCACTTTTTTAAATTTTAATCCCAGTCCTCCAGTGACCAACTGTGCCAAGTTTCAAGACTGTGCCAATAAAAGTCTAAGAGCAGCGGCAGTTTGAATTTTTCCCATTTAAACAAATGGCTGAAATTTGATTGGGCGCTGTAGACTCCGCCCACTTTTTTTAATACATTTTAATCCCAGTCACCTACTAACCCACGGTGCCAGGTTTGGGGACTCTGGCTTAAATACTGTGAGAATAACAGCTTTTTAAAGTTTTCACACTGATATCCCGTTTGTACGGAACTGTAAGTGTGGGACTATAGGTTCTCCAATATGTGTGGGCTGAAGAAAGATTATTATTAAAGCTTTAACATGCTTATTGTTTGCTCCAAAAAAGTATGTCTATGGTGAAGACTAAACTGACACGTGTTTGTGTGTGTGTGTGAACAGTGAATGAGTGAAAACAGCCACAGCACATACTTACACTCCTTGTGGGGCGTGGTCATGAGTTCCTAATCCTCCTCCTCGTCCCCATCATCAGACACTTAAAGGGGATGAGGCGGGTTGGGGTGAAGGTCCGCACTCAATTTCTGCCATTGACTCCTCTGGGGGGCTAGGGGCATGTTGTTGCCCTGAGGGTCCGGCCTCCTCCTCTGATGCCGAGACCTCCCACACCTGCTGTCTGGAAGGCCTGCGCCTGACTGCAGGTAAAGAAACACCTATAATAACAAATTTTACTACTTTTAGAAAAAAATCTAAAAACAAAAATGTACATATGCTTTACATTACTTTTGTATCTTTATTCCGACACTCAGTAATCATTATACCTGGACATTTTTGGTCCCGGATCTCGAGGATTATTTCCGCAGGCCTCCTCTTCATATCATTCATAAATACTACAGTGCAGTATAGTATATCTTCAATGTACTTTATCATTTAGCTATAATGACTTGCCTACATTCAGTGTGCTCTCTGTGCTGTTCATAGAGGGCGCTGATGAATGGCAGGAAAAGTCTAAGACATATTTGTACACCATAGACTTTTTCCAGGTTGCGGGTGCTCACAGAGAGGGCTCTGAGTGCCGCCTCTGGCACCCGTGCCATAGGTTCGCCATCACTGGTATATAGTGTTGGTATATTGTGTGAGGTGGAAGATTAGATGTGCAGTGTGAATCATATATATATTTGTCTGCTATCCATTTTTTCAGGATGAGATGACGGTTTGATTGGCACTATTTTGGGGTGTGTATGACTTTTTCATTGCTTGCTATTACACTTTTTGTGATGTAAGGTGACAAGAAATGACTTTTTTTTGATCGTTTTTATTCAGATTTTTTATGGTGTTTATCGGACGGGGTGTATCATGTGATATATTTATAGAGCCGGTCTTTACGGACGCGGCGATACATAATATGTGTTTTCTTTTTTTTATTTAAAAAAATAATGAGAAAGGGGCGTTTTTCTTTTTTTAACTTCAAACTATATATTTTTTTATTAGAAAAACTTTTTATTTACTTTTTTTTTTTAAACTTTATTTCTGTCCCACTTTGGGACTTCAACTTTTGGAGGTCTGATCCCCTCTGCAATGCATTACAATACATCTGTATTGTAATGCATTGCCTGTTAATGTATTACACAGACTAACACACTAACAGGTTGCCTAGGAGACGGGCCTGGAGCTGGACAGGTTGCCTAGGAGATGAGCCTGAGGCTGGATCTCCTTGGTACTCGTAGAAGGCAGGTCCCAATGCCGTGCAAGGCACTGGGCAGCCTCTGCAAGGCATCAATCTGCCTTCTCACACATCGGGTCCCCGTCACAGCAGCACAGGGACCCGATGCGCTTGTTCACTAACTGCAAACCACTTCTATGACGTGGTCAGTGCTCACCGCGACATAGAAGGGGTTAATCCACCAGCATCGCTGTAAACAGTGATGCCGGCGCATACAGCAGGGGCCCAGCTTTCAGGGACAGGGTACCCCTGCAGTGATTGGTCGGGTGCAGCTCCTGCACCCGCCCGATCATCTCGCCGTGCATGTACGGCGGAATGCATTCTGGCACAAGTTGCCCCGGCGTACATGCACAGCGTTTTGCGTTGAAGGGTTAATGACAGTGAACTTCACAATTCCCGCCCCTTTAATAGTGGCCCCTGCCCCCCATGCATGTAGCAGTGTAGTTTGTCCTCATACATCATATGACTGAATATTTAAGGACCTGCAAACTATTGAAACCTGTGATCACTTGTTATGGCAACCTGGAGTTGGACATGCCAGCTTCTATTGGCTGATAAGGGACATGTGGCCGTGTGTATGGAAAATTGGGGCTTGTTTTGGCTAAAACTTGTTGTAACCGGTCCCAGGAAGAAGCCACGCCCGTATGTGCGCATGAACACATACGAATAAGTTATTGACGATTGCCAACTGCCGAAGTTGAATACCATCTGTACGCACACAAATATTTCTATGAAAATTATTCGCATTATAGTCGATTTCTACTGATACAGTACTACAAATACGATTGGCTTGTTCGAATTAGCGAATATGGCGAATGCGAATCCGCTGTGCGGATCCGCAAAACACAGACACCATCAATGTGCTTTCCGCATTTTGCAGATCCGCACATTGCCAGAACTATATAGAAAATGCTTTTTCTTGTCCGCAATTGCGGACAAAAAAAGGGCATGTTCTATATTTTTGCGGAACGGAAATGCAGACCCGTAAGTGCGGATCCGCAATTCCGGATCCGAGCAGGACAAAGTCTGTCCCCATAGAAATGAATGGGTCCGCAATTCCGTTCCGCAAACAGAATTTCGGACGTGTGAATGGGGCATAAGGGTCCCTTATCACCGCCAGTTAGCTAGCTACTTGTTAGGTAGTTAGCGCCCAGCCCACCGCACCGCAGTCACTGATTTTGGCAGAGATTTTTTCATCCACATTGATCGATGCGAATGAAAAAATCTGTGCCGTTCATTTTTTTGTCTTTTTTCAGCCCAGAGGCTGAACGGAAAAAAAAAATCTTATTACCCGTATGCTCAATATAAGGAGAATCGCAGAAACTCCTAATGCTGGCCATACGTGTAATGATTGCGGAGACCCTCAAATGCCAGGGCAGTACAAAAACCTCACATGTGACCCCATTTTAGAAAGAAGACACCCCAAGGTATTCCGTGAGGGGTATGGTGAGTTCATGTAAAAGTTTATTTTTTGTCACAAGTTAATGGAATTTGAGACTTTGTAAAAAAAAAAAAATATATATCAATTTCCGCTAACTTGTGCCAAATTTTTTTTTTTCTGTGAACTCGCCATGCCCCTCACGGAATACCTTGGGGTGTCTTCTTTCCAAAATGGGGTCACTTGTGGGGTATTTATACTGCCCTGGCATTTTAGGGGTCCTAAAGCTTGAGAATCCAAATGCGTAAAAATGCCCTGTGGAATCCTAAAGGTACTCATTGGTTTTAGGGCCCCTTTGCGCATCTTGGCTGCAAAAAAGTGTCACACATGTGGTATCGCCGTACTCAGGAGAAGTAGGGAAATGTGTTTTAGGGTGTATTTTTACATATACCCATACTGGGTGTGAGAAATATCTCTGTAAATGACAACTTTTAAATTTTTTTTATACAAAGTTGTCAATTTACAGCGATATTTCTCACACAAAGTATGGGTATATGTAAAAATACACCCCAAAACACATTTCCCTACTTCTCCTGAGTACGGCGATACCACATGAGTGACACTTTTTTGCAGCCTGGGTGCGCAAAGGGGCCCAAATTCCAAAGAGTACCTTTAGCTTTTACATGGCTGCTCACAATTTAGCCCCGCCCAAAATGCCAGAACAGTACAAACACCCCACAAATGACCCCATTTTGGAAAGAAGACACCCCAAGGTATTCGCTGAGGGGCATAGTGAGTCCATTAAAAATTTAACTTTTTATCAAAAGTTAGCAGAAAGGGAGACTTTATGAGAAAAAACAATAAAAAATCAATTTCCGCTAACTTGTGCCAAAAAAAAAATCTTCTGTGAACTCGCCATGCCCCTCACAGAATACCTTGGGGTGTCTTATTTCCAAAATGGTGTCACATGTGGGGTATTTATACTGCCCTGGCAATTTAGGGGCCCTAAAGCGTGAGAAGAAAAATGCGTAAAAATGCCCTCCTAAAAGGTACTCATTGGTTTTAGGGCCCCTTCGCACATCTTGGCTGCAAAAAAGTGTCACTCATGTGGTATCGCCGTACTCAGGAGAAGTAGGGCAATGTGTTTTGGGGTGTATTTTTACATATACCCATGCTGGGTGAGAGAAATATCTCTGTAAATTGACAACTTTGTATAATTTTTTTTTAAAAGTTGTCATTTACAGAGATATTTCTCACACCCAGCATGGGTATATGTAAAAATACACCTCAAAACACATTGCCCTACTTCTCCTGAGTACGGCGATACCACATGAGTGAGACTTTTTTGCAGCCAAGATGCGCAAAGGGGCCCTAAAACCAATGAGCACCTTTAGGATTTCACAGGGCATTTTTACGCATTTTGGATTCTCACGCTTTAGGGCCCCTAAAATGCCAGGGCAGTATAAATACCCCACATGTGACCCCATTTTGGAAAGAAGACACCCCAAGGTATTCTGTGAGGGGCATGGCAAGTTCACAGAATTATTTTTTTTTTTGGCACAAGTTAGCGGAAATTGATATATATATATTTTTTTTTTACAAAGTCTCATAATTCACTAACTTGTGACAAAAAATAAAATTTTACATGAACTCACCATACCCCTCACAGAATACCTTGGGGTGTCTTCTTTCTAAAATGAGGTCACATGTGGGGTATTTATACTGTCCTGGCATTTTAGGGGCCCCTAAAGTGTGAGAAGAAGTCTGGAATCCAAATGCGTAAAAATGCCCTGTGAAATCCTAAAGGTACTCATTGGTGGCCCCTTTGCGCATCTTGGCTGCAAAAAAGTGTCACACATGTGGTATCACTGTACTCAGGAGAAGTAAGGCAATAAGTTTTGCGGTGTATTTTTATATATATACCTATACTTTGTGTGAGAAATATCGCTGTAAACGACAACTTTTTAAATTTTTTTATACAAAGTTGTCAGTTTACAGAGATATTTCTCTCACCCAACATGGGATACATGTAAAAATACACCCCAAAACACATTGCCCTACTTCTCCTGAGTACGGTGATACCACATGAGTGACACTTTTTTGCAGCCTGGGTGCGCAAAGGGGGCCTAAATTCCAACGAGTACCTTTAGCTTTTACATGGCTGCTCACAATTTAGCCCCGCCCAAAATGCCAGAACAGTAAACACACCCCACAAGTGACCCCATTTCGGAAAGTAGACACCCCAAGGTATTTACTGAGGGGCATAGTGAGTCCGTGGGAGATTTAATTTTTTTTTGCCAGAAGTTAGCAGAAATGGAAACTTTATTATTTTTATTTTTTTCCTCAGAAAGTGTCATTAACCGCTAACTTGTGAAAAACTTGTGTAACTTAAAAAAAATCATGAAATGATACATGAACTCACCATGCCCCTCTGCGAATACTTTGGGGTGTCTTCTTTCTAAAATGGTGTCATTTGGGGGGTATTTATACTTTCCTGGCATTCTAGCACCTGAAGAAACATGACAGGTGCTCAGAAAGTCAGAGCTGCTTCAAAATGCCGAAATTCACTTTTTTGCACCATAGTTTGTAAACGCTATAACTTTTACCCAAACCAATAAATATACACTTATTCGATTTTTTTTTATCAAAGACATGTAGAACAATAAATTTTGCGAAAAATTTATATAGAAATGTAGTTTAAAAAAAAAATAAAAATTACAATAGAAAGTGAAAAATGTCATTTTTTTGCAAAAATTTCGGTAATTTTTGATTAATAGCAAAAAAAGTAAAAATGTCAGCAGCAATGAAATACCACCAAATGAAAGCTCTATTAGTGAGAAGAAAAGGAGGTAAAATTCATTTGGGTGGTAAGTTGTATGACGGAGCAATAAGCGGTGAAAGTAGTGTACTGCAGAATTGTAAAATGTGGCCTGGTCTTTAAGGGTGTTTAAGCTAGGCGGGCTGAAGTGGTTAAACCAAAAACCACTTACGGTTAGGCCCCATGCACACGACCGTTGTTTGTTTCCGCGTCCGTTCCGTTTTTTTTCACGGATTGGATGCTTCCCCATTCATTTCAATGGGTCCGTCAAAAAATGCGGATGGTCAACCGTTTGTGTTCCGCATCCGTGATCCGTGTTTTCATTCCGTCAAAAAAATAGTGCATGTCCTATTTTTTTCACGTTTGCGGACAAGCATAGGCATTTTTACAATGGATCCGTCAAAAAAAACGGTCCGTCAAAAAAAACGGTCCGTCATCCGTTTTTTTTGACGGACGCAAAATTTCAAGGAGGAGCGGACACGGAGGCAGGCAACGGTCGTGTGCATGTAGCCTTAGATGTATAGGAATGTTTGACAATCAACATCGTAAAGTTTTTTAACATCTTACAAAAGCATTGGCATGTGCTGAAAACAGATGCCGATCTAAAGGAAATTTTGTCCAATAGACCACAAATTACCTACCGTAGGGGTAAAAACATAAAAGATGACCTTGTGCATAGTTTTCACAATAACAATCCTGTGAAACTTACCTGGCTGAGATCCCCTGTCACTGGAAGTTATCCCTGTGGGAGATGCAGCTTTTGCCCACTTGTCCTAAAAACAAAATTGTTCACTAATCCTGTTGACGGTAAAAGATATGACATTAGACAATTTATTAATTGTCAGACAAAGGGGATTATTTACATCGCTCAATGTCCATGTTTAAAACTTTATGTAGGTAAAACCGTTCCCAGCCTCAAATTCTGGGGTCCGTGTAAAAAGACAATAGGAGTATAGGACCACGCCACGGGGATCTGGATAAAATCCTCTACCAAGAGGAAGCTAGATGAATATACCGCTTGCAAAGCCTGAGCCCCACAGGTCTCAATGAAGGCTTTACTTTTTCATCATTTTTGTGAAGTGCAATGGTGCATCACTAAGCTACAGATTTTACTATGTGATCTCATTACTTGACGCTTGGTACATAAATATTAGATGACTCCAGTTAGGACCAATTTTGAGCTGACAGAATATTTATCTGTACCCAATGGTTATGAGTGGATCTGCTTTCACCCTAAGAGTACTAAATTACATCCTCCCAGCTGATTAGTCAGTAGGGCAGAGAAGAATTGTAATAAATAAATCCACTGAACATTTTTGTATGCCAACCCTTATAAATCTAGGGTCTTTGGCAGGTCATACACATTGTAATAGTTTGTAATAATTCATTGTAATAATTGTAATAATTCAGATATATACTAATGGCTATTGTTTTCCTGGCTTATTGACATTTACAGCATATTAGAATTTAAGTGGCTGAATAAGTGCAGATTCAGTACTTCTAGTATGAGGCTGCCTAAGCCGGAGTGCAAGCACATCAGAGATCTTAGGATGCCTCCTATGTTGTATAAGAGCTGTATGAATAAGGATTGAGGATACTATCATCCATTAAGTCCATGCGCAACCATACCTGTTAAAGTCTAAGTACCCATACAGCCGTAACATAGGCTGCTGTATACTATTTGAGACTAAGTCCATGGACATGCGCATTGAAGATCTTCTCTTCCTCATTCTAAGTATTCATGCAGCTGCAATATGGCTAACTGCATACAATCTGAGACTAAGTACTCAGAGCTGTATGAATAAGGATTGAGGATACTATCATCCATTAAGTCCATGCGCAACAATACCTGTTAAAGTCTAAGTACCCATACAGCCGGTATATAGGCTGCGGTATACTATTTGAGACTACGTCCATGGACATGCGCATAGAAGATCTCTTCTCCTTTATTCTAAGTACTCACGCAGCCGCAATATAGGTAATCACACCCAATCTAAGACTAAGTCTGAGGGCATGCGCACTGAAGACTTTCGTCCACTGGACTCTAAGTATTTACACAGCCGCAGTTAGCTCTAGATCTCTTCATCACAGAGACTAAGTACTAGCGCAAGCGCACTCAGTCACCTAATATCTTGATCTACGGTAAGTGTGCGCGAAAGCTACTGGTGCGCAGCGCATCATTCAGGAAGCACCTATCAGCATATCAACCGTGTGACAATGAACCTTCTTTATTGGGTATATGAGCTGTCAGCAGTATATATGCATCACTATTGGATAATGGCCAGATGGTTAGGCTATAAATATATGTACTTAGCGTTTTGAACTCAAGTCAGTCCATACCCCTGAAGACGCCAGAGTATACTGGCAAAACATGTTTGGGGACGGATCCTAATGGTTTTAGCTCTGCCTAATCCACTCTAGAGCGGCTATTTAAAGTTCTGTGACAGCGATTCAGCTGTTAGTGAAGAGAGGTAGCAACTCTCAACGATTACAAATCTAGCTACAGATATGAGCATTAGAATGAGTACAATTCAGTGAATTATAGAGGGCAATCCTAGTGGGTTGTGCACATCCACAGCAGCCCCTGTCTATATTACCAATATATGCTCTAGTCTGTTGCCTAGGCAGTCATTTTAATTTTACATTTGCTCACTTATCACTTTTTTTAAAATAAAAATACCATTAAAAGTCAAGTTTTATGAAGGGATAAAAGTGGTGAATAAATAGCTCTGATGAGCAATGGTGTTTTTTGTTGTGAGTAGACTTGGAGGCACAGTAACAGGTCTTTGAGAGCCAGAATTCTTGCTAATTGCCAGGTGTTCAAATACTTATGTGCAGCAGTGCAAGACAAATACATTCTTTAAAAATTATACAATGTGATTGCAGTTTTCATTTTTTTAAATTCTGTCTCTCAGAGTGGGAATGCATTTACAATGTGAATTTCAGACGCCTCCATGATTTCTAAGTGGGAGAACTTGCAAAATCGCAGGGTGTTTAAATATTTCTGTTCCTTACTGTATCAAACCCCTTAATCAGGCCTCATTCAATATTTGGTGGAAGCAGGTATATCAATCCCCTTAAACAGTATTTTGTGGAAGCAGGTATCTCGCAGGCCTCACTCAATATTTGGTGAAAGCAGGTATAGCAACCCCCCTAAACACTATTTTGTGGAAGCAGGAGTAATGCAGGCCTCAATCAATATTTGGTGGAAGCAGGTATATCAATCCCCCTAATCAGTATTTTGTGAAAGCTGGTATATCGCAGGCGTCAATCAGTATTTGATGGAGGCAGGTCTAACAAACCCCTTAATCAGTATTTTGTGAAAGCAGGTATCTCGCAGACATCAATCATTATTTGGTGGAAGCAGGTATATCAATCCCCTTAATCAGTATTTTGTGGAAGCTGGTATATCGCAGGCATCAATCAGTATTTGGTGGAAGCATGTCTATCAAACCCCTAAATCAGTATTTTGCGGAATCAGGTGTATCGCAGGCCTCAATCAATATTTAGTGGAAGCAGATATATCAATCCCTGTAATCAGTATTTTATGGAAGCAGGTGTATCGCAGGTCTCAATCAATATTTGGTGGAAGCAGGTATATCAATCCCCTAATCAGTATTTTGTGGAAGCAGGTGTATCGCAGGCCTCAATCAATATTTGGTGGAAGCAGGTATATCAACCCCCTTAATCAGTATTTTGTGGAAGCAGGTTTATCGCAGGCCTCAATCAGTATTTGGTGGAAGCAGGTATATTAATCCCTCTAATCAGTATTTTGTGGAAGCTGGTATATCGCAGGCGTCAATCAGTATTTGGTGGAAGCAGGTCTATCCAACCCCTTAATCGGAATTTTGTGGAAGCAGGTGTATCGCAGGCCTCAATCAATATCTGGTGGACGCAGGTATATTAATCTCCTTAATCAGTATTTTGTGGAAGCAGGTATATTACACTCCTCAATTATTTTTTTTGCCACAATAGTTATATCACACCACCCTGTTTATTTGGGGCAAAAAGTTACATGTATATCGCAGCCGTCAATTAGTATTTTGTGGAAGCAGGTATATCGCACCCCTCAATCTGTTTTTTTTGGGGCAACAGGTTTATCACACCTGTTGCAAATTGGTGTTCCAATAGCGCTTGTCCCTCTATATACCTGCGGTATCGCAGCAGAACCGCACACAACTGCTGCACAATACAAATGCACTATATACTTTCTATGTTAGAAAGTATATTATAAGTATATCACACCCCTCAGTATGTCACACCTATCGATAGCACACCTTTACCCGTCCTTAAAAGGACTTTTGTGGCCCTATTAGCTTTGGTGTCCCTAACAGTCTGTCCCTGTTCCATAAAGCAACCTCTCCCTACACTGGCAAAACACAGAATGTAAAATGGCTGCCAGATCTGGGTGATTTGAAGGGTGGGGGTGTGTCCATGTGCTGAAACGTCTCAATTGGCTGTCCTGTCCGACCTAAAGGATATCTCATGGGTCAAAATTTAGCACAATGCAAAAGAATATGGCGCAGGCAAATATCGCCATATGTTCGGATGTTCAGCGAATCGCGAATGAGCAAAGTTCGCCGCAAAACGACAACCGGGAGAACCGCAAGGCCATCTCTACCCATGATGACCAGAGGTAAAAGGAGTCTAAAATCACAAGGGAAGATAGACTTTTTCTTCGGCCAAGACCGGGGAAAAGATGGCGCCGAAAGAAACATCACACTTACCGCACCTGGCTCCAGCCCGAGCTCCTCTTCAGATTTGCACTCTTCACACAACTAAGAAGCCAGGAAACTACAGCAGCGGAGCCCTGCTTCATCACAGCCATCTCCCCAGACTTCTACGCTGAGACAAGCTCCCACTCTCCAAGCCCGGGAAACACCCATTGGGCCCTAGACTCCTCCAGAGGGACGCACTTTTCAGGCCTCTCCCTCCACTATCCCGGCAAAACAGAGGCCTAGGCTACATAATTTACCCAGATTAGGAGGGACGGAGGTCCCATTCATCCCACCGCCGAATAGCCCCTCATTGACAGAGGTACTCCAACACTTCCCTACTTCTGACAAACCGGCTTCAGGTACTTTATTGAAAGACATGTTACTGGCGTTTAGCCATTCTGTGACTACACACATCCCAGCTAATTGTACCACTCCAGTCCTCAGATAACAGAGTGCCACATGTAGAATTTAATATGGCAGAATTTGTGGCATCTCATAACCACCTCATTGATTCCCACAATCTCCTCTCAAAGGAAGTGGCCCAACTCAGGGCTAAAGTGGCAGACTTAAAGGACCAATTCCGCCACAACAATTTAAAATTGCGGGGGGTACTGGAAGAGGTACAATTAACGGGGTTCCAGGAATACATCCAAAATCTGATCAAGCTGCTCCTTCCTTCTTGCACAGCGCAGGACATCATTATAGACAGAGCCCTCAGAAAAGCCAGACCGACACACCTGTCTGAAGATACCCCGAGAGATGTGCTGGCGAGCATACATTTCTTCCACATTAAAGAAGGAGTCTTGACGGCGGCCAGGAACCTGGAGGAACTACCAGCCCTTCACCAGACAGTTAAGCTGTTTGCTGACCACTCAGCAGCTACCTTACAACTACGCCCCAACTTGGCACCTATCACCTCAGCTCTCCGGGACAATTCTATCCAATACTGCTGGGGTTACCCAGTAAAAATTTTGGTACACATAAATGACTCATTTACAGTGATCCGCTCGGTGGATGAAGGCAAAGCTATATTGGCCTCCTGGAACATCCAGATGAAGGACGTCCAAGTTCCTAAGTGACCCCCTCGCATCTCTGCAGAAGATAAATAGCAATTGGTGGAGAACAGGAGCAAGAAGAAGAATCGTTGAGTGTTCTATGTTCCCAGAAAAGGCGTCACGGCAGGATCTTATGAGTATGACTATTCTCGGTGATACTGGTTGAACTATCCCCAAAAGAATATGGGAGGCACTACCGGATGTCTTCTTTTTGTTTTTTCTTTTTCCCTCCTAAGCTGGCACTGAGTTACTTGCTTTTTCTGTTGTTTATGTTTAACACTTTTAGATGTACAATACACTTCCTATTTGACCCTTGGTAGAGTTTCGCTCTTACAATTGTGCATACCTAGACTCCTCCTGGGCGGAGAGTGCTCGCTTTCTTCCAGAACAGATGTGTGCATACCAAAAGTAGCCTTGGTCACACCACTATGGTATTAAGGTTGGGCTCATTGAACGTACGGGGACTAAATAGCCTTTACAAGCACCATATGATGTGGAGGGAGGCACTCTCTCTAAGGTGTGAAATTTTTTGCGCTTAGGAGATACACATTATATCTCAAGATGCACATAGACTTAAGCATAATTGCTTCCCTGTTGTTCTTCAAGCACATAACAATAAGAAAAAGTGGGGTGTTCTATGGCTCACACCACTGTTTCTTCGACTTTAGACCCTGCTGGGCGCTATATAATTCATGTTTGCCATTTGAATAATGTGTTATATACCTTAGTGGGACTGTATGCCCCTAATATGAGACAAGCTGTTTAGGAAAGTACAAACATTGCAGAAAGGTAGGGTGATTGTCTGTGGGAAATGTAAGCGATTTCCATCCACAGGTATTAGTAAAATCCATTCAGTTTTATTTCTTCTCCAATAAAAGCAGTTACAAATGATAAGTACAAAGCAGGCCTCACATCTCTCTGACACGTTTCGAGTTCGCACATTTAGCACCCTTAGTCATAGAGTCGATTGTCTGTGGGGACTTTCACGTGGTTCCTGATGCCTCCTTTGACATGACATCCCCCACATGGTCTACCTCATAAATCCTAAGCTTATTTAATGCTTAAACATTCCCTGTTTTGCATCATGCTACCAAAAAAGACTCCTCCTTTTTTTCTCTGCCCCACCAGTCTTATTCACGAATTGACCTCTTCGGACCATGCGCTGGTGCTGCTGGTTATCGAAGAAATGTTTCATGTACCCCCCAATCCAATATGGATAATAAATGAGTACATGTTGGCGGACTCCAGATATCAACCAGAAGTGACGAAAGCATTAGAGGAATGCTTCCAGTTTCATTCCCCCTTCTGTGTCTGACCCCTCTGTGGTATGGACCGCCCATAAGGCATTCATACGGGGAACACTCATTAAGATAGGTCACAGAGACAAAAAACTCAGAGAAAGTTATCTCTCTGAAATCCTCTTGCAAATAACAGCAGTGGAGGCCCTAAATAAGCCTTCCTGTCTCAAGTTCTATCCGATAAGCTTCAGTCTCTCCAGGATGCTGCTTCGAGAGAGCATGTTACATAAATATGAACTTTCGCCGAAGAAAGACAAAGCTATGTATTACTCTGTAGCTAATAAAGCTGGGAGCCTATTGGCGAAAAGAGTATGCGCCATGGCTCTGAAATCAAAATAACACAAGGTGGTCAAACAGACCACAATAAATCTGTTTATGGCCCCATTAAAATCACTCTTTATTCATTTTATATTAAAAGAAGATCACTTTACTTCAAATAACCCCAATTAAAATTACGAGGTTCTGTGAGTGTAGATTTTATTTATGTTTTATTTTCTTTAATATTTCTCTGGTGTATTACTTCATACACCGTAAAGCCAACGTTTTTGTGAGGGTGTATTGCTTGGCACTTAAATCCTGGTACCAACAGTGTATCCAGGATAAAATTATTATATATGTTACTGTATTCTTTCACATTCACAGTTAACAATTCACTGGTTGTATTACACTTCCATGGATAACTGGTTGGTTTCTACTCACTTGGTTTGTCTACTCTTGCTATTGTTTTCTTGTTTGTTCTGAGTATCGCTGTATTCCCTCACTATTAAACTAGGGCTACTAAACTATCTGGCTAAGTTATATTGCATTATCGCGCTGCATAACCGGCTCTCTGCAGTGCCACCGGTGTCAGCCTCTGCTTTCTACACTCACTGCCTCGCTATTAAAAACTACAAGAGTTGTTCCCCCAATTTGTGAGATCCCGTAATGGCTCTGAAATCACGCTTTGCTTACATCTGGAATCCCTTGCAGACCCAGAAGATATATGACCCCAAATCCATTGCTTATAGGTTCATATCCTACTATTCACAACTATATAACTTGGTGGAGGAACCTGCTTTTCGGACTGTATCAATACAGGAGATTGAAGCTTTTATCGAATCTCTATCCCTCCCCTCCTTGAACACGCAACAGCGAAAGGCCCTCTGTGCCCCCTTGACTACTAGAGAAATTGCCCGGGTTATTAGTTATTTACCTCAACATAAGAGCCCTGGCCCAGATGGCCTTTCTAATTCCTAATTTAAACTGTATACCAAGATTTTGACCCCCTCATCTTCATGCATCCCTGTCTCGTGCCATCGAAGATGGTTGATTCCCCAAAGAAATGTTACAGGCTGTTATAGTGACATTACCAAAACCCAGCAAAGATCCAACCTTCCCTCAAAATATCCGGCCCATATCTTTACTAAATACTGATCTTAAAATTTATGCCAAACTCTTAGCAAATAGATTAGCCCCGATTATTCCATCTCTGGTAGCTCCAGATCAAGTTGACTTTGTACAAGGCAGACAGATCACTGATAACTCCAGGAGAGTACTAAATCTGATGGATTACATCAATAAAACATTGACTCCAGCAGTGTTTGTTACTCTGGACGCCAAGAAGGCATTTGACTGGGTAAATAAGTTGTTTGTCTTCTCGGTGCTCCGCACCATGGGCTTTCCAGAACAGATGGTGAGAGCGGTTACGGAATTATATACACTGTCGTCGGCCCGGATGCTGGTAAATTGGGACCTCTCAGACCTCTTCACAATATCGAATGGCATGAGGCAGGGTTGCCCCCTCTCACCCCTTATTTTTATTTTATCATTAGAGCCCTTGGCTCAAGAAATCCATCTAGCTACTGGAATTGAAGGAATCGACATTGGTGGCAGCCAACACTGCCATACTCTCTATGCGGATGATATTATTTTGACCTTAGAAAACCGTGCAGTGTCTCTAAAGACAGTAATGGAAATTATCCGTTCCTATGGTTCCCTCTCTTACTATAAGGTTAATTAGAGTAAATCCCAAGCTCTGGATTTCCTGATTCCCCAGAACATTCCTGAGATCTTGAGAGCCCAATTTCCACTAGACTGGCAAGACTCTAAATAATGTATGCCCTCTCCGCTACATGTCACATTTCAGCCCTATCTCAAACCGCCTGTTTGTTGCTGCATCTCGTCTAAATCTCTAGCAGGTGCAAAGCAGAACAGGTGACTGGAGATAGGGTTTGAATGTGACGTGATGCGGAGGGGGTTTACATGTTGAAGCAGGGGGAGTTATGTTAAAGCTGAGAGGAGGCGGGCTTGAGCACTGGTAAGATAGCTAAAAGAAAGGTACACTTGTGAATAAGGTGACAACATGTGCTACTATGCAATTCCTTTACTTAAATATCAATGACACGGGTCACATATTTCCTTTAAAGCTGATTATCAGGAAATGATATCATTATTTTTTTAGCTTTCTTTTCAAAGTTAAAACAATTGAAAAAATTAAATAAAACTCTCTCTCTCTCTGTCTCTCTGTCTCTCTCTCTCTGTCTCTCTCTCTCTCTCTCTCTCTATCTCTATAAATATATATATATATATATATATATATATATATATATATATATATACATATATTTGTTGGAATCAGTTTTTTCTGTTAGTGGGAATTCAATTGATGATGGTCAGTTTTAGTAGTGATATTTAACTGTTGTGCTGATGGGTGAAATTAGAGATGAGCGAATTTCAGGTTATGAAATTCGTTCACACTTCGTTTACTGGTAATAGGTGAATTGCGCTATGGATTCCGTTACCACAGACCATAACGCAATTCTATGACGGAATGCATAACGGAATGCCTCTAAAGGTATTTTGCTATGCCATCCATCATAGAATTGCATTATGGTCCGTGGTAACGGAATCCATAACACATTTCTGATTTTACCACCAAACGAAGCGTGAACGAAATATATATATTATGAACTTTTTTTTTTTGGAGGAAATATGTTTTCCACCAGAAGTGCGACTGCTAATGACCGATTTCATTATGAGGAAGTGCGAGGAGCATTAAGTAGTGCTCCACAAGCTGTATTCGTCTCTCCTTGGTCTTCTTCCGGGTGACATCCATTCACAGTGCAGCACGGACCGGAAAAAGACCAGGGAGCAGCGAATGGCAGCACTGCACAGAGCAGAAGAAAAGTTTATAACTTTTTTAATGTCTCATCTGTGGCTGAGGGGGGGGGTGTCTGGTGTCAGGCTGATGGAGGTTGTGGTTCCGACTGTGGGGTCTGCTGAGGATTGGGGATCTGATTTGGGGGGTCTGATGAGGATTGGAGGTGTGATCTGACAGTTGCCTCCCAGCTGGTAATTTAGTGCTGATGCCAGGAATTTCTTTCAACAGGCAATAATAATTGCCGGTGTTCTGTCCCCAGATGCAGATCCAGTGGTGTCCTGTGTGTTTATCAGCTTGACATTGCATTTACTGTGTTGTAATTCATTTGCATTTATTGTATGGTAACAGCGCCATCTATTGATCAGTTCATGTATTTCTTCCAACCTGTTTTTCCTATGCATTATGGGAGTCCCAGAGCATTGTGGGTAGTTCCTGGTTCTTCCTCTTCTTGTGCTGGGATGGCAAGCAGCCACCATCTTATGTCTCAGGTGCCACACTCTCTCACTGGTTTCCTGCCCCATCATCTGTTATTCAGCCTGTTTCCTAGCATAGTCGGTAAGGGCATTATCTATGTGCTATTTACGGAAGTTTATTACATGTTTCTTGTATTGATAACTCACTATCACTGTATTATCTCATGTACTGGATGTATAGCAGATTGTTCTATGTCTTATGCCATTTACCATGGATATTTAGGTCCTAAAATACTATTTTATTCTGTAGTTTCACCTTTCCTGTCAATCCACTATCAATAAAGAGAAAGTTAAAGCAGTACAGTTTTCTCTTCTTATCAAGACAGAGAAGGTTTAGCTACATGTCAGAGTACACACCGTGCTAACGTGTATGAGGACAGCATAGTGAAACGACTGCTGAGAACAAGCTCAGTGAATAACTGCCAAGACGGCAGTGAAACGACTGCTGAGAACAAGCTCAGTGAATAACTGCTAAGACAGCAGTGAAACGATTGCTGACAACAAGGCCAGAAGATCAGACTAGACAGAGCCCGCCATTATCCACGCAGAGCCTGCATACGGATATCACAGCAGCCTCCTAACAGTCGCAACGAATATCAGACTATCCGGAGCCCGCCATTATCCACGCAGAGCCTACTTACGGATATCGCAGCAGTCTCCTGACAGTCACAACATGTCTAATAGTCGAGCATCTTCAGTCAAGACAAGGTCTCAGATAAGTGGCTCTAACAGGACATCGATCAGAGAAGCTGCAGCCATTGCCAGCGCAAGAGCAGAAGCTGCAAAGGCAAAATCCAGCTTCACAGAACAAGAGATGCAGATAAAGCTAAAGAAAGCGCAGCTTGAAGCTTCCCTGAATAGGGAGAAAGCGCAACTTGAAGCAACTCTAGAAAAACTCGCCGCTGATAAAGAGACAGCAGCTGCCATAGCAGAAGCAGAATATCTAGAAGCCACTGAATATCTAGAAAAAGAGAGTCATCGCAGCATCATCCATCCAGGACTTTAATTCCAAGATCCACAACAGCGAACCTTACAATACGTCTATCAACATTCCAAGTCAGATGACGGCCCAGACCCACCGCTCAATACAAAGCAGTTTGTTGACAAGCCAAACCAACATGCCTTTTCGGATCATCAGAAAGTCAACTATCAGTCTCCTTGCAGCAAACTAGAGAAAACACATCAGAGTGAAACCGGCTACAACAACTTCTCTCCAGAACGGGAAATCAGATATCCGCCCCTGCTAAGAGAGATGCCCTTCGCTTCAGAACGGTGTTACACAGACCGAATTAAACCAGAGACTTCCAACAGGTATGGCCGTGCACCACACAATCACTCTGACAACACAACACCAGCCGATTCCAGCGCTAATCAAGCCACAATGGACTTTGCCAGGTTCCTTGCTAGACGTGAGCTGGTCACCAAGGGACTTGTAAAGTTCAGCGACCGCGCTGAGAACTATCGAGCTTGGCGAGCTTCCTTCCAAAATGCCACCAGAGACTTAGGTCTGTCATGTAGTGAGGAACTGGATCTCCTGGTAAAATGGCTGGGAAGTGAGTCCGCCGAACACGCTAAAAGGATTAGAGACATCAATGTAAATTATCCAGTTGTTGGTCTAAAAAGGGTCTGGGATAGACTTGATGAGGTTTATGGCGCAGCAGAGGTCATAGAAAGCGCCTTATTTAAGAGAATTGAGGACTTTCCTAAAATAGCAAACAGGAGCTATTCAAAGCTTAGAGAGTTAAGTGACCTATTAATGGAGCTGAGTGTAGCAAAGGCAGAAGGGGATCTGGTGGGATTGACATTCCTTGACACTGCTAGAGGTGTGAATCCCATAGTTCAGAAGCTCCCATATAACCTGCAAGAGAAGTGGGTCATGTATGGTTCTCGGTATAAACAGACTTACAATGTACCATTTCCTCCATTTAATGTGTTTGTAGATTTTGTCTCTGAACAAGCAAAAATCAGAAATGATCCTAGCTTTGATTTCATGATGTCATGTGCCACCACCTCAGTCAGTAAACCTCGTAGGGCAACTGTGGAGGTCCACAAAATTAACGTTTCTTCCACAGGTTTCGTTCATAAAGAGTTCAGCTCCTATCAAGGAGGAGACAAACCCAAGGACCCGAGCAGACAGTGTCCCTTACACAGGAAGCCTCATTCCCTACTTAAGTGCAGAACCTTCAGAGAAAAGTCAATGGAAGACCGCAAGACCTTCCTCAAGGAGAACAACATCTGTTTTAAATGCTGCTCTTCAACTTCGCACTTCGCCAGGGACTGTGAGGTTAGTGCAAAGTGTGCCGAATGTGATAGCACAGATCATAACACAGCGCTACACCCTGGGCCACCACCGTGGACTTCACCCAAAACCCAAGAGCATAGCGGGGAGCTAAAGGTCACAGATACTGACACTTTGGCAGTTACTTCTAAATGTACGGAGGTTTGCAGAGACCTCAGAGGAGGCAGATCCTGCTCTAAAATCTCCCTAGTAAAGGTTTATCCAGCAGATGACCAAGGCAAAGCCATCAAAGTGTATGCAATTCTAGACGATCAAAGTAACAAGTCGTTAGCGAAGTCTGCCTTCTTTGATAGCTTCAACATCAGAAGACCCGGTGCCCCCTACTCTCTAAGAACTTGTGCTGGTACTGTGGAAACAGCCGGAAGGAGGGCAAGCGGCTACGTAGTTGAGTCCAGCGATGGTCAAGTGCGTCTGCCTTTACCAACTATACTGGAATGTAACCAGATTCCTGACAACAGGTCCGAGATACCCACACCAAAAGTAGCAGCGCATCACCCTCACCTGAAGCGTATAAGACACCTGATCCCGAACCTTGATCCTGAAGCTCAGATAGTCTTACTCCTCGGGAGAGATATCCTACAGGTCCACAAGGTTAGACAGCAGATCAATGGGCCTCACAACGCTCCATACGCCCAGAGACTTGACCTAGGATGGGTAATTGTAGGAGAAGTCTGTTTGGGAGGTGTACACAAACCGACAACTGTCAACAGCATGCTTACCAGTACACTTGAGAATGGACGCTCATCTCTTCTCCAACCATGCGAGAATCCCTTCTTCATCAAGGAACTGCCTCAAAGCACTTCATCAACAGGTGCCCTTGCCGGTCCTGCCTATGATGACTTAATCGAAGATAGCAATCAAGAGCCACTGGGGTTTGCATCTCCAATACTCATCGAAGGTAAAGCTATGTTAAGAGACTTCACCAGAGAAGGGTTGAACTGGGACACTCCCCTTTCCCATGAAGGAAAGAACCACGTGGATGGCCTGGAAGAATTCCCTTACAGCCTTATCTGATCTTCACAATGCTCGTCCATATGTTTCTGTACCAACTACCAAGGTTGAGACACAAAAACTTTGTGTTTTCTGCGATGCCTCAGTCAAAGCAATTGCGGCTGTAGCTTACTTGAAGACGTTAGATACCAGCGGACAATGCCATGTAGGGTTTGTCATGAGTAAAGCGAAACTAATGCCACTCCAGGAACACACAATACCACGCCTTGAACTATGTGCCGCGGTGTTAGCGGTGGAGTTAGCCGAACTCATTGCTGCAGAAATGGACCTGAAGATTAAAGACTCAGAGTTCTATACCGATAGCAAGATAGTGCTTGGATATATCTGTAATGAAGCTAGACGCTTCTATGTCTACGTCAACAACAGAGTGCTAAGGATCAGAAGATCCACCTCTCCTGAACAATGGAAATATGTACCTACTCATCTCAACCTGGCGGACCAAGCAACCAGATCAGTCGCTGCTGACCGTCTCAAGGATACTATTTGTTTTACGGGCCCCACCTTTTTGTACAAGCCGACGCCCAACACAGAAGAAACTACCATGTTTGAACTAGTAGACCCAAATACTGATGTTGAGATACGTCCACAGGTATATGTGCTACATACGGAGACTCTAGACCACCACCTGAAATCCCACAGATTCAGTAGGTTCTCTACTTGGAGATCTCTTGTCCGTGCCATCACTTGCCTGACTCACATTGCTCAGTCGTACAAAACAACCTCAACGGTAGATAACAATATCTGTAGAGGTTGGCATCATTGTAAACATGTCTACACAGCTCTCGATCTAGAGCGGTCAAAAAATGTAATCATCCAAGCTGTACAGCGTGAAACCTATACAACGGAAATCGACTGTGTAGTCAGCCAAAGACCCGTATCCAAAGGTAGTGTTTTAAGGAAACTTGACCCAGTGATTGATGAAGATGGGCTCTTAAGAGTAGGTGGACGCCTTATGGAAGCCAATGTAGGTCTGGCAGAGAAACATCCTGTGATAGTTCCTGGACAGCATCATATAGCCACTCTGCTCGTGCAACAGTACCATGAACAGACAAAGCACCAAGGTCGACTGTTCACTGAAGGAGCTCTAAGAGCAGCTGGACTGTGGATAGTTGGAGCTAAAAGATGTGTATGCAGATTCATATTTAAATGTGTTACCTGTCGGAAACTTCGTGGTATGTCACAGACACCAAAGATGGCAAACCTCCCGTATGACCTACTAAGTATGGATCCACCCTTTACCAATGTTGGCCTAGACGTGTTCGGTCCTTGGCCTGTGGTTGTCCGGCAAACCAGGGGAGGCTGTGCACACGGGAAACGTTGGGCGATTATATTCACCTGTCTGTCCATCAGGGCTGTCCATATTGAAGTAATTGAATCTATGGATACTTCCTGTTTCATTAATGCTTTCCGACGTTTCATTGCTATTAGAGGACCTGTCAAACACATTCGTTCTGACCGGGGAACAAACTTCGTCGGAGCAGCGAGAGAACTACAGCTCTCTTCCAACTTGGATGTTAACAACATAGAAAGATACCTCAGTGAACGAGGATGCACTTGGACCTTCAACCCACCACACTCTTCACACATGGGAGGTGCTTGGGAGAGGATAATAGGCATCGCACGGAGAATCCTCGACTCAATCTTCTTAAAGGAAGGATCTTCGAAGCTGACTCATGAAAGCCTGACTACCTTCATGGCGGAAGTATCGGCTATCATAAATGCCAGACCGCTAACTCCGATTTCTAGCGATCCTGATGACCCAACTGTTCTCACACCCGCCACACTGCTTACCCAAAAGACTGAACAAATTTGTGCTCCACCTGGAGAATTTAATTCCAAAGATCTTTACAGGAATCGATGGAGACAAGTACAGAGTCTTTCAAACTCGTTCTGGGACAAGTGGAAAAGCAATACATTCCCACTCTGCAACCAAGGAGAAAGTGGCAAACCAGCAAGCCTAACCTCCAGGCCGGCGATGTAGTCCTAATGAAAGACTGCCAGTCACGAAGAAACGAGTGGCCGTTAGGTCTTGTGACTAGGACATTCCCAAGTAAGGATGGAATAATACGCAAAGTAGAATTGAAAATACGGAGACAGGGAGAGACCAAATTGTTCCTAAGACCAGTAGGAGAACTCGTTCTACTGTTTGCACCCAACGAATATAATAGTGACGTCGGTTGACATCAAGCGGGGAGTGTTCTGTCCCCAGATGCAGATCCAGTTGTGTCCTGTGTGTTTATCAGCTTGACATTGCATTTACTGTGTTGTAATTCATTTGCATTTATTGTATGGTAACAACGCCATCTATTGATCAGTTCATGTATTTCTTCCAACCTGTTTTTCCTATGCATTATGGGAGTCCCAGAACATTGTGGGTAGTTCCTGGTTCTTCCTCTTCTTGTGCTGGGAAGGCAAGCAGCCATCATCTTATGTCTCAGGTGCCACACTCTCTCACTGGTTTCCTGCCCCATCATCTGTTATTCAGCCTGTTTCCTAGCATAGTCGGTAAGGGCATTATCTATGTGCTATTTACTGAAGTTTATTACATGTTTCTTGTATTGATAACTCACTATCACTGTATTATTTCATGTACTGGATGTATAGCAGATTATTCTATGTCTTATGCCATGTACCATGGATATTTAGGTCCTAAAATACTACTGTTTTATTCTGTAGTTTCACCTTTCCTGTCGATCCACTATCAATAAAGAGAAAGTTAAAGCAGTACAGTTTTCTCTTCTTATCAAGACAGAGAAGGTTTAGCTTCATGTCAGAGTACACATAGTGCTAACGTGTATGAGGACAGCATAGCCGGTATTTTCTGATCTGGACAGTTACTAATGAGGCTTCCATTGTGGAGCACTCATCAGTACAGCCTTTAACTCCCGCCCCTCCCATTTGTGCTAAGGAGGAAAAAAAAAGTTGATCGCACCGCAGTTAACGCCCTTTGCTCACTGGATGTGCAGGATGGGACCTGCGAGACGTCATCACGCTGGAGCGCAGGTCCTGTCCTGAGCTTCCAGTCAGCAGTGAGTGTTCACTGCTGTGCGATCAAATGGAGTTTTTTTTTACACAGAGAAGAAAAGGAGGCAATAGTAATTCTGGGGGGCACTAATGGAGGCATTACTATTACTGGGGGCACTAATGGGGTGCATTAATATTACTGGGAGCACTAATGGGGGGCATTAATATTACTGTGGCACTAATGGGGGCAATGATATTAGTGGAGGCACTAATGGGGGTATTAATATTACTGGGGGCACTAATGGAGGGAATCAATATTACTGGGGGCACTACTAGAGGGCATTAATATTACTGGGGGCACTAATGGAGGGAATCAATATTACTGGGGGCACTACTAGAGGGCATTAATATTACTGGGGGAACTAATGGGGGCATTGATATTACTGGGGGCATCAATAATTCTGGGGGGCACTAATGGAGGCATTACTATTACTAGGAGCATTAATAATTCTGGGGGACACTAATGGAGGCATTACTATTACTGGGGGCACTAATAGGGGGCATTAATATTACTGGGGGGCATTAATGGGGAATAACAAAGGATCAGGGCAAACAGTATATGTGGGCAGATACTGTGGTGGCAGTAGTGCTGCACTATGTCTTGGCAGCGCACAGCTCCAGGAGGTATTGCACATAGGAGCACACTATGACCTGGCGCTGTGTGAAATTCAGGACATAGTGCAGCTCTGGTGCCAGGACATAGTGCTAAACCAAGACCAATGGCGTCTAGAGGAGAAACAGAGAGGGGAGTATACACCGTATATTTTTTTTTTCTAGTCTGAGAGCTGCATTTAGTGTACTAAGGCGTGAGGTGGAGGTTATAGGTATCTAAAAACATTTGAGGCCTGTATAAATTTGCGGGCTGATCTGTAGGAATTTTGGGGTGGTCTGGATGGATTTGGGGCTGACTTGGGGTCTAATCTGGGGTCTGTATGAATTTGGGGGCTGATCTTGAATCTGGATTAATTTTTAGATCTGGTCTGGAGGTCTGCATTAATTTTGGGATCTTATGTGGGCTCTATGTTAAGAAAGATGATATGCTTTATTGCAGAACAAAGTCCAAAATAAAACACTGTCTTTTTTCCTTTTGGTAGTAAGGCACAGTTCACACCTTGTGAAGTCTTTGCTCTCACTATGCTAGAGGTATATAGTTTCTCCTGGTTCAGTCAGTAGCACACCCTCTCCATGCACTGCTCCCTCCAACATAACCCACCTGAGCAGCTCCTAGGGGAGTTTTTATTTGCCTGCATCTGTGGGTGGATCAGTAGCCAGGTTAACTTCTTAGTACCCGGTATGGAACATATCTCTCTTGCCAAATTAACCCCCTCACTTTATCACAACATATATACACATAAAGTAAATTATGCAGCATGAATATTGATAAAGCAAACCAAGTTATAACAAAAAAAACACTTCGGTGAATAAAACAGATATTCAACAAACACAGCAAAACATCAAAATGAAACATTAACTGCAGGATTAATCATGAAAAGTTTGACAAAAAACACAACCTAAATATTAGGGATGGAGACACCAATAAAATCAGTACCTATAAGCAACACTATATCACTGATTCCGGTACCAAAGACTCCTGGAAATAAACCATAAAAACTTGATAAACCAACAATTCTCCTAGAGATAAACCATAAAAACACAGCCAACAAACAATATTAAGTATTCTAGTGGCAAAACATAATAACAATTCAATAATGAAAAACCATTTCTAAAGCAACCCAGAATTAGGTTACCTTTTGGAATGAATGCTCATAGGCCACCTCCTTCCCAGTTATGACTCCCAGGAAATGCCCCCTCAATGTGCCAAAATCATAGATATCAAAACACCATTGCTCATTAGAGCTAGTAATTCACCGCTTTTATCCCTGACTTTAAAACTTGACTTTTAATAGTGATTCTAAAATAACAGGTGAGCAATTTAAAGATCAAACTACTACCTAAGTTGCAACCTAGAGCGAGTATTTGTGTAGATAAGGGCTATTGTGGGTGTGCACAGCCCACTAGGATTGCCCTCTGCCAGTCACATGCTAATGCTTAATCTAATATCAATAGCTGTATTTTTGATCGTTGAGAGTAGCTAGCCCTCTATTCTAACAGCTAAATCGCTGCGACAACCTGCTCTAGGGTGGATTAGGCAGAGCTAAAAAAAACATTAGAATCCGTCCCCCAACATATTTCGCCGGTAACCCTGGCGTCTTCAGGGGTATGGACAGACTTGGATTAAACATGCTAATTACATATCTTTATAGCCTAGCCTTCCGGCCGTTATGCAATGATGATACATAAATACTACTGACAGCTCATCTACCCAATAGGACGATTCCTCGTCAGAAAACTGACATGTCAATTGGTGCTTCTTGGATGACGCTCTGCGCATCAATAACTTGCGCACACACTTAACTAAGGAAATGGTGTTGTGTGGCTAGATGCGCTTGCGCTAACACTTAGTGTCTATAATCAAGATAATGGACTGACTGCGGCTGTGTAAATACTTAGAGTACGATGGATAACAACTTCCAATGCGCATGTCCTCGGACTTAGTCTAAAATTGTATACTGCCCATAGTACGCCTGCGCTAGCACTTAGAGTAAAAAGATGGAATTCTCAATGCGCATGTACAAGGAATTAGGCTCAGGTTATATATAGCACTTCTCATAACGGCCGCGTAAGTACTCTATCTAAGATTATATTCAGTCCTAGAAGACAATAGCCACAGGCCTATATGTATATATATCTGGAGATCATAGTAGATAACCATTGGGTACAAATTAATTTTTGTCAGCAGAAAAAAGGTTCTACCATATGGGTATATTATAGATATACCCATTTATAGAACCTACTCCCCACTCCCATGTCCCAATATTTGTCTTGCTCATCCTCAAAGGCTTGTCTTGATCTCTGTGTGTTCTTCTCTCCTAATATGCGCCATAAGAATGGAGGTGCCATATTTTCCCACATAATGTATTTAGCATGTTATATGACAACTTCATTCCTGCGGCACTTGCACACTGTGATGAAAATCACACAGAGGGGAGATGCACTGACCAGTTGTTGTCAAATCTAGTATTTGTACCTGAAAGGGAAAGCCCATATATCGTCAGGATGCTTTTGAAATGTAAATTACTATAAACATTTCTTGATTAGTAACACAGAAGGCTTTTTCACCACAACAATTGACCTCAAGAATATTAATTAGGAACCTTAAGGGCCCTTTACACAGGCCGAGAATCCACCAGATAATTTCTAAAGTGTGTTCATAGGAACACTCATTAGTGATTATCTGGCAGTGTAAGGCCTCTTTCACACGGCCTTTGCAGGTGCGTTGCGGGCAAAGCATTTTATTGAGAAAAATCGGCATGTTTGTTACCTAGATCCAAACCCGGACTTCATCACTGAAGTTAGAGTTTGGGTTAGGTGTTCTGTAGAATGTATTATTTTCTCTTATAACATGGTTATAAGGGAAAATAATAGCATTCTTAATACAGAATGCTCAGTAAAATGGTGATGGAGGGGTTAAAAAATAAAAAAAATAATAAAAAACAATTAAACTTACCTAATCCGCAGTCCGCTGTTCTGCCAGAGAGGAAAAGGACCTTTGATGACATCACTGAGCTCATCACATGGTCCAATCATGTGACGCAGTGATGTCATCAAAGGTCCTTTTCCTCTCTGGCAGAACACCGGACTGTGCGAACAAGTGCATTAGGTAAGTTTAATTATTATTATTTTTTTAACCCCTCCAT
This sequence comes from Bufotes viridis, assembly GCA_033119425.1. Taxonomy (NCBI): domain Eukaryota; kingdom Metazoa; phylum Chordata; class Amphibia; order Anura; family Bufonidae; genus Bufotes; species Bufotes viridis. The sequence continues at coordinate 303,425,051 of CM065592.1, forward strand.
CACAATTTTACTGAGCATTCTGCATTAAGAATGCTATTATTTTCCCTTATAACCATGTTATAAGGGAAAATAATAAAGATCGGGTCCCCATCCCAATCGTCTCTTAGCGACCTTGCGGGAAAATCGCACTGCATCCGCACTTGGTTGTGGATGCTTGCGATTTTCACTTGTAACAGTACTTGCAATTTATTAAATGTAAAATCAAGGATATAAAAGAATAGACGTAAAATAGTGGTATAATAAACCGGTTTCAGATAACCTGTGGAGGGACGGATAAGACGACCGTATTCAAAGTCCATCCATCCATCCGTCCATCAGCAATCCAAGCCGGCGGGCTCTGCAAACTCCGTTTGCATATACAGACCAATTACTTCAATATTGCACAAGACTCCCAAGAAAGTCCCATGCACAAAACTAAACAATGAGTTCGTAAAGTTCATAGATCAATATAAGTCCTCCAATAGTTGATAAAATAAGAAAAAATGGAATAGAAAAGATATAGAAAAAATATAAAAAATAAAAAAAAATATAAATTGATGCCTTGATCAAATATTCATTCAGTATGTCAGTTGTTCATACAAATCCATCTATATCTAGGTTGTAGCTATTGTTCACCCATTAGACCGTCCGGTCAGTAGATAAATTGTAGCAACTATCCTCTGGGATCCGTGCCGCTAGTTCATATGTAACATCATGCTTATTCCATTTAAATGTGCCCTGGCCCCAACAAGTGTGGATCTCACCCGCTCAGACGAACCTCGGTCTTGCGCATCTGCAAGGGTCATACACGGTGCCGCGGCTTCTTTGAAGCTCGTACAGCGGCCACTGAGGAAGGGACGAGAAGGTCCCGAAACGCGTTTGGCGTCAGAGACCCCCATTTCAGCTTCTTCCTGCAGGAGAAAACTCTTAAAACAAAATCCATCCGAATCTAAGTGGATAACACGGCATTACTTTGAATGAACCAGCGCTTCCTCTAAGCCCGCCCACCGTCAGCGCGCCTCTGAGGTAAGACGCTCTACGCTTCTCCACGTGGGACGCCACTGGGGTAAGCAGAAGCCGGGAACAGCGGCGCTGTACGAACTTCAAAGAAGCCGCGGCACCGTGTATGACCCTTGCAGACGCGCAAGACCGAGGTTCGTCTGAGCGGGTGAGATCCACACTTGTTGGGGCCAGGGCACATTTAAATGGAATAAGCATGATGTTACATATGAACTAGCGGCACGGATCCCAGAGGATAGTTGCTACAATTTATCTACTGACCGGACGGTCTAATGGGTGAACAATAGCTACAACCTAGATATAGATGGATTTGTATGAACAACTGACATACTGAATGAATATTTGATCAAGGCATCAATTTATATTTTTTATATTTTTTATATTTTTTCTATACCTTTTCTATTCCATTTTTTCTTATTTTATCAACTATTGGAGGACTTATTGATCTATGAACTTTACGAACTCACTGTTTAGTTTTGTGCATGGCACTTTTTTGGGAGTCTTGTGCAATATTGAAGTAATTGGTCTGTATATGCAAACGGAGTTTGCAGAGCCCGCCGGCTTGGATTGCTGATGGACGGATGGATGGATGGACTTTGAATACGGTCGTCTTATCCGTCCCTCCACAGGTTATCTGAAACCGGTTTATTATACCACTATTTTACGTCTATTCTTTTATATCCTTGATTTTACATTTAATAAATTGCAAGTACTGTTACAAACCCTGAAGGTCTAACTTGCTCTGACCAGATTTGGTGTGCCTGTCCACTATCCTACTATATTCATTAACATTCTCCATATGTCTACTTTATGTTGTCATCATTTTTTAAATGTCATTTTATTTTTTTAGGACATTAAAAGGCTTAGAAGTTTAGAAGCAATTCTTAAAATTTTTAAGAAAGTTTCCAAAACCCACTTTTTAAGTACCAGTTCAGGTCTGAGGTCACTTTGTAGGGCTTACATAGTGGAAACCCCCCATAAATGACCCCATTGTAGAAACTACACCCCTCAAGCTACTAAAAACTGATTTTACAAACTTTCTTAACCCTTTAGGTGTTCCACAAGAATTAAAGGAAAAGGGAGATGTAATTTCAAAATTTCATTTTTTTGGTAGATTTTTCATTTTAATCGATTTTTCTCTTTAACACATCAAGGGTTAACAGCCAAACAAAACTCAATATTTATTACGCTGATTTTGCGGTTTACATAAACACCCCACATGTGGTAGTAAACTGATAAAAGGGAATATAGCAGGGCGCAGAAGAAAAGGAGCGCCATATGGTTTTTGGAAGGCAGATTTTGATGAATAGGTTTCTAGATGCCATGTCCCATTTGAAGCTCCCCTGATGCACCTTACTGTAGGAACTCTGTAGGAAAAATTGACCCCATTTTGGAAACTAGGAGATAAGGTGCCAGTTTTATTGGTACTATTTTGGGGTACATATGATTTTTAATTGCTCTATACTAAATTTTTTGTGAGGCAAGGTAACCAAAAAAATGGCTGTTTTGGCACAGTTTTTATTTATCTGACAGGGTAGATGATGTGCTCTTTTTATAGAGCAGGTTGTTACAGACGCAATGATATCAAATATCTCTACTTTGTTTGTTTGTTTGTTTCAGTTTTACATAATAAAGCATTTTTGAAAAAAAATTATGTTTTTGTGTCTCTATTTTCTGAACGCCTTATTTTTTTATTTTTATTTTGGAGGGGCTCATTTTTTGCAGGAAGAGTTGACTTTTTGGGGTACATATGATTTTTTGATCATTCATTATTACACACTTTAGGTGACCAAAAAATTGGTAATTTTGGCACAGTTTTTATTTATTTATTTTTACTGCGTTCACCTGGGGGGTTAGGTCATGTGATATTTTTATAGAGCAGATCATAACGGACGTGGCAATACCAAATATGTGTACTTTTTCTTATTTATTTAAGTTTTACACAATAATAGCTTTTTTGAACCAAAAAAATTATGTTTTAGTGTCTCCATAGAGAGCCATAGCTTTTTTATTTTTTGACCGATTGTCTTAGGTAGGGTCTTAGTTTTTGTGGCATGAGGTGACGGTTTGATTGGTATGATTTTGGGGGGCATAAGCCTTTTTGATCGCTTGATGTTGCAATTTTTGTGATGTAAGGTGACAAAAAATGCCTTTTTTGGCACTTTTAATTTATTTTTATTTTTTCACGGTGTTCACCTGAGGGGTTAGGTCATGAGATATTTTTATAGCGCAGGTTATTACGGATGCGGCAATACATAATATGTCTACTTTTTTAAATTTATTTGACTTTAGCACAATAATAGAAGTTTTGAAGCAATTGTCTGAGAGTGATAGCTTTTTTATTTTTCGTCCGATTGTCTTAGGTAGGGTCTCATTTTTTGCGGGATGAGGTGACGGTTTCATTGGTATTAATTTTGGGGACATATGCCTTTTTGATCGCTTGGTGTTGCAATTTTTGTGATGTAAGGTGACAAAAATGGCTTTTTTTTATACAGTTTTTATTTTTTACGGTGTTCATCTGAGAGGTTAGGTTATGTGATATTTTTATAGAGCTGGTTGTCATGGACGTGGGGATATCCAATATGTATACCTTTTTATTTATTTCACTTTAACACAATAATAGCATTTTTGAAACAAAAAAATGATGTTTTAGTGTCTCCATGTTCTGAGAGCTATAGTTTTTTTTATTTTTTTAAGAGATTTTCTTATGTAGGAGCTCATTTTTTGCGGGATGAGGTGACAGATTTATTGGCATCATTTTGTGGGACATACACCTTTTTGATCGCTTGCTGTTGCACTTTTTGTGATGTAAGGTGACAAAAATGGCTTTTTTAACACAGTTTTTTTTTTTAATGGTGTTTATCGGATGTGGTGGATCATGTGATATATTTATAGAGCGATACCTAATATGTGTGTTTTTTATTTTGTTTATTATAGAATTAGGGGAAAGGGTCGTTTTTTTCTTTTTTTACTTGAAACTTAATTTTTTAATTAAAAACACTTTTTTTAACTATTTTATTTTTATATTTTATTCTGATTTTAACTTTTGGGGGTTTGATCCCCTCTGTAATGCATTACAATGCATCTGTATTGTAATGCATTGCCTATTAGTGTATGACACTAAGTCATACACTAACAGGTTGCCTAGGAGACCCAGCCTGAGGCTGGATCAGCTGGGCACCCATAGAAGGCAGGTCCCGATGCCGTGCAAGGCATTGGGCAGCCTCTGCATGGCATCCGGCCGCCTTCTCACCCATCGGGTCCCCGCCACAGCAGCGCGGGGACTCGATGGGCTCCCTCACCCATACCAAACCTCTTCTATGTTGCAGTCAGCGCTGACTGCGGCATAGATGGGGTTAATGAGCCGACATCAGTGTTTTCACCGATTCCAGGGCATACATCAGGGGTTCGGCTAACCGGGACACCCGATCCCCAGCAGCTAATCGGGCGGGTGCACCTCCAGCACCCGCCCGATCAGTGCACCATAATACTACGGCGCTGGGTGTCAGGTCACGTCCCGCTGCGCTGAACTATTACGGTGCTAGTTGGGAATGGGTTAAAAAGGTACCCTCTGGATTGTAAAACACACATTGTACACTTGTATTGCTATTTTTGCACCCCACACCAACACCTGATTTGTCTGGAGCTGCCCTGTCCCAGATCTCGGACTACTAATTCAGGTGTTTTCACTCAGATATAACTCTAAATTGTGAAACACGTGTTGCACACTTGTATTGCAGTTAATCCCCCACTCCAACACTTGAAGTGTACAGGAAGTCAGTTTGTTATCTGTGTACGTTGTAATTTATGTTCAATTTTGCTGGTAGAAAAAGGAAGTTAGTACAGTTGCTACAATGCAACATTTAAAAATAATACAATTATGATGCAGTGAAAAAAAATTGCTCAGGAGCAGATGGCATTATTGCCAGAAAATGCTTCTGCTATAATGCAACGCATTAAGCACATACAGATATGATGCATTAAAACAAATATACACTAATTGCTCAGCAGTCAGCGCTATAAATCACTGCAAAGGTGCACCACAATAATATGCAGCTGACAATACTAGACAAAACTAGTGTTGAGTGAACAGTTCGAGCATAGTTCGGGTTCGTATCTAATTTTGGGGTGTCCGGGACATGGACCCGAACCCGAACATTTTCAAAAAAGTTCGGGTTCGGGTTCGTGTTCGGCGATTACTTCCCACTTTCTGAAGGGCTGCACAGCAGCCAATCAGCTAGCGTTTAACTTCTTACCCTAAGAGCCCATCACAGCCATGCCTACTAATGGCATGGCTGTGATTGGCCAAGTGCAGCATGTGACCCAGCCTCTATTTAAGCTGGAGTCACGTAGCGCCGCACGTCACACTGCTCTGATTAGTGTAGGGAGAGGACGCAGCTTCTGTGAGGGCGAGATTAGGCAGGGAAAAGTCAGCAACAGCACCTAATGAACTGATCGATCTACAGCTGTGAATGAGTGAACTTCTGCTAGTTACTTGCTCACTGGTTTTTAGGCTGCACAGAGTGTTTTTCTGTCACTTATTTTCTGGGGTGATCGGCGGCAATTTTGTGACTTGAGGTGCACCAGAACAAGCTGTCCCCAAGTCCATCAATCCATCAATACTATTTTTTTTTTTTTGCTATATCCTACATCAGGGGCTTGGCTGTGCTAATTGTCACCCCTAGAAACTCAGGATAGCAATTTCTATATTTTATTAAGGGGTTAAATGCAATTGCCCAAATACCAATCCCCTAAAGACTGGTGTTCCAGCTTTGGCTAGCCAAGTATAATACTGTCTACTGTCTGGCACAGGATAGATTATTTTCTGTGGTGAAATTCAATTGCCAAAATAGCAGTACCATAAATCAGTGGTTGGAGCTGTGGCTGGCCAAGTTTCATAGTGTCCTGCAAAGGATATATTTTGTTCTGGGGTGAAATTCAATTGCCAAAATAGCAATACCATAAATTAGTGGTTTCAGCTGTGGCTGGCCAAGATTCATAGTGTCCGCAAAAACATATATTTTGTTCTGGGGTGAAATTTAATTGCCAAAATAGCAATAACCTGAATCTGGTGTCCCAGCTGTTGCAGGCCAAGTGTTATAGTGTCCGCAAAAACATATATTTTGTTCTGGGGTGAAATTCAATTGCCAAAATAGCAATACTATAAATCAGTGGTTTCAGCTGTGGCTGGCCAAGTTTCATAGTATCCGCAAAAACATATATTTTGTCCTGGGGTGAAATTCAATTGCCAAAATAGCAATACCATAAATCAGTGATTTCAGCTGTGGCTGGCAAAGTATAATAGTGTCCGCCAAAACATATTTTGTTCTGTGGTGAAATTCAATTGCCAAAATAGCAATACCCTGAATCTGGTGTTCCAGCTGTTGCAGGCCAAGTTTCATAGTGTCCGCAAAAACATATATTTTGTTCTGGTGTGAAATTCAATTGCCAAAATAGCAATACCATAAATCAGTGGTTGGAGCTGTGGCTGGCCAAGTTTCATAGTGTCCTGCAAAGGATATATTTTGTTCTGGGGTGAAATTCAATTGCCAAAATAGCAATACCCTGAATCTGGTGTCCCAGCTGTTGCAGGCCAAGTTTCATAGTGTCCGCAAAAACATATATTTTATTCTGGCGTGAAATTCAATTGCCAAAATAGCAATACCATAAATCGGTGGTTTCAGCTGTGGCTGGCCAAGATTCATAGTGTCCGCAAAAACATATATTTTGTTGTGGAGTGAAATTCAATTGCCAAAATAGCAATACCCTGAATCTGGTGTCCCAGCTGTTGCAGGCCAAGTTTAATAGTGTCCGCAAAAACATATATTTTGTTCTGGGGTGAAATTCAATTGCCAAAATAGCAATACCATAAATCAGTGGTTTCAGCTGTGGCTGGCCAAGTTTCATAGTGTCCGCAAAAACATATATTTTGTTCTGAGGTGAAATTCAATTGACAAAATAGCAATACCATAAATCAGTGGTTTCAGCTGTGGCTGGCCAAGTTTCATAGTGTCCGCAAAAACATATATTTTGTCCTGGGGTGAAATTCAATTGCCAAAATAGCAATACCATAAATCAGTGGTTTCAGCTGTGGCTGGCCAAGATTCATAGTGTCCGCAAAAACATATATTTTGTTGTGGGGTGAAATTCAATTGCCAAAATAGCAATACCCTGAATCTGGTGTTCCAGATGTTGCAGGCCAAGTTTCATAGTGTCCCCAAAAACATATATTTTGTTCTGGGTTGAAATTCAATTGCCAAAATAGCAATACCATAAATCAGTTGTTTCAGCTGTGGCTGGATAAGTTTCATAGTGTCCGCCAAAACATATATTTTGTTCTGGGGTGAAATTCAATTGCCAAAATAGCAATACCATAAATCAGTGGTTTCAGCTGTGGCTGGCCAAGAATCATAGTGTCCGCAAAAACATCTATTTTGTTGTGGGGTGAAATTCAATTGCCAAAATAGCAATACCATAAATTAGTGGTTTCAGCTGTGGCTGGCCAAGATTCATAGTGTCCGCAAAAACATATATTTTGTTCTGGGGTGAAATTTAATTGCCAAAATAGTAATAACCTGAATCTGGTGTCCCAGCTGTTGCAGGCCAAGTGTTATAGTGTCCGCAAAAACATATATTTTGTTCTGGGGTGAAATTCAATTGCCAAAATAGCAATACTATAAATCAGTGGTTTCAGCTGTGGCTGGCCAAGTTTCATAGTGTCCGCAAAAACATATATTTTGTCCTGGGGTGAAATTCAATTGCCAAAATAGCAATACCATAAATCAGTGGTTTCAGCTGTGGCTGGCAAAGTATAATAGTGTCCGCCAAAACATATTTTGTTCTGTGGTGAAATTCAATTGCCAAAATAGCAATACCCTGAATCTGGTGTTCCAGCTGTTGCGGGCCTAGTTTAAATCTGTCTGTAACAGGGAATATTTTGTTCTGGGGTGAAATTCAATTGCCAAAATAGCAATACCATAAATCAGTGGTTTCCGCTGTGGCTGGCAAAGTATAATAGTGTCCGCCAAAACATATATTTTGTTCTGGGGTGAAATTCAATTGCCAAAATAGCAATACCATTAATCAGTGGTTTCAGCTGTGGCTGGCCAAGTTTCATAGTGTCCGCAAAAACATATATTTTGTTCTGGGTTGAAATTCAATTGCCAAAATAGCAATACCATAAATCAGTGGTTTCAGCTGTGGCTGGCCAAGTTTCATAGTGAACGCAAAAACATATATTTTGTCCTGGGGTGAAATTCAATTGCCAAAATAGCAATACCATAAATCAGTGGTTTCAGCTGTGGCTGGCCAAGTTTCATAGTGTCCGCAAAAACATATATTTTGTCCTGGGGTGAAATTCAATTGCCAAAATAGCAATACCATAAATCAGTGGTTTCCGCTGTGGCTGGCAAAGTATAATGGTGTCTGCCAAAACATATTTTGTTCTGGCGTGAAATTCAATTGCCAAAATAGCAATACCATTAATCAGTTGTTTCAGCTGTGGCTGGCCAAGTTTCATAGTGTCCGCAAAAACATATATTTTGTTCTGGGGTTAAATTCAATTGCCAAAATAGCAATACCCTGAATCTGGTGTTCCAGCTGTTGCAGGCCAAGTTTCATAGTGTCCGCAAAAACATATATTTTGTTCTGGGTTGAAATTCAATTGCCAAAATAGCAATACCATAAATCAGTGGTTGCAGCTGTGGCTGGCCAAGTTTCATAGTGTCCCCAAAAACATATATTTTGTTCTGGGGTGAAATTCAATTGCCAAAATAGCAATACCATAAATCAGTGGTTTCAGCTGTGGCTGGACAAGTTTCATAGTGTCCGCAAAAACATATATTTTGTCCTGGGGTGAAATTCAATTGCCAAAATAGCAATACCAAAAATCAGTGGTTTTAGCTGTGGCTGGCCAAGATTCATAGTGTCCGCAAAAACATCTATTTTGTTGTGGGGTGAAATTCAATTGCCAAAATAGCAATACCATAAATTAGTGGTTTCAGCTGTGGCTGGCCAAGTTTCATAGTGTCCGCCAAAACATATATTTTGTTCTGGGGTGAAATTCAATTGCCAAAATAGCAATACCATAAATCAGTGGTTTCAGCTGTGGCTGGCCAAGTGTCATAGTGTCCGCAAAAACATATATTTTGTCCTGGGGTGAAATTTAATCGCCAAAATAGCAATACCCTGAATCTGGTGTCCCAGCTGTTGCAGGCCAAGATTCATAGTGTCCGCCAAAACATCTATTTTGTTCTGGGGTGAAATTCAATTGTCAAAATAGCAATACCCTGAATCTGGTGTCCCAGCTGTTGCAGGCCAAGATTCATAGTGTCCGCAAAAACATATATTTTGTTCTGGGGTGAAATTCAATTGCCAAAATAGCAATACTATAAATCAGTTGTTTCAGCTGTTGCAGGCCAAGTTTCATAGTGTCCGCAAAAACATATATTTTTTCCTGGGGTGAAATTCAATTGCCAAAATAGCAATACCATAAATCAGTGGTTTCAGCTGTGGCTGGCCAAGATTCATAGTGTTCGCAAAAACATCTATTTTGTTGTGGGGTGAAATTCAATTGCCAAAATAGCAATACCATAAATTAGTGGTTTCAGCTGTGGCTGGCCAAGATTCATAGTGTCCGCCAAAACATATATTTTGTTCTGGGGTGAAATTCAATTGGCAAAATAGCAATACCCTGAATCTGGTGTCCCAGCTGTTGCAGGCCAAGATTCATAGTGTCCGCAAAAACATCTATTTTGTTCTGGGGTGAAATTCAATTGCCAAAATAGCAATACCCTGAATCTGGTGTCTCAGCTGTTGCAGGCCAAGATTCATAGTGTCCGCCAAAACATATATTTTGTTCTGGGGTTAAATTCAATTGCCAAAATAGCAATACTATAAATCAGTGGTTTCAGCTGTGGCTGGCCAAGTTTCATAGTGTCCGCAAAAACATATATTTTGTCCTGGGGTGAAATTCAATTGCCACAATAGCAATACCATAAATCAGTGGTTTCAGCTGTGGCTGGCAAAGTATAATAGTGTCCGCCAAAACATATTTTGTTCTGTGGTGAAATTCAATTGCCAAAATAGCAATACCCTTAATCTGGTGTTCCAGCTGTTGCGGGCCTAGTTTAAATCTGTCCGTAACAGGGAATATTTTGTTCTGGGGTGACATTCAATTGCCAAAATAGCAATACCATAAATCAGTGGTTTCCGCTGTGGCTAGCAAAGTATAATAGTGTCCGCCAAAACATATATTGTCACGATACTGGTGTAACAGAACTGGAATCCGATGGCCAGGACTTGAGAGTATATATAGTACGGATGTAGCAGAACCCACGTTGTTGTGCCCTGCACAGATGAGGCAGAGTCTGTAGACAAGAACCGAGGTCAGGATTAGCAGAAGTCAGGGCAGGCGGCAAGCTGGCAGTAAGGTAGACGAGCAGAAGGTCAGGGCAGGCAGCAAGCAGGTACAAAGGTCCAAGAACAGTCCGGGTCGGCAACAGGAGGTAGCAGGGAGAACTGCTAGGGCACAGAACACACGGAGGAGTGAGTTCCAGCAAGAGGATTGCGGACAAAAGCCAAACACAAAACTCCAGCAAAGACAGGAAGGTCTGGCCAGTTTAAAAAGGAACAGGAATAGGAAGTAAGATGGCAACCAGGAAACACATAATCCACCATCTTGACTGAGGGCGAACTTGAGGGCAGAGTAAACTATATCAGGGCGGTTTCTGACATTACTCCCACCTCAACAGCGGCCTCTGGACGGGACCTGACTTGGTCTTCCAGGATGTGTTTGATGGAATTGTCTAATCATTCGAGGAGCATTAATGTTGTTTATTGGTTCCCAGGAATTTTCTTCAGATCCGTACCCCTTCCATTTGATAAGGTACTGTAGCTGATTCCTGAAAATCCTAGAGTCCAGAATCTCTTCTACCACGAACTGCTCCTGTCCATCTATCTCCATTGCTTCAGGAGGAGGAAGGGTACGTTCAGGAAACGGATTGGGCACTGCAGCCTTAAGTAAGGACACGTGGAAGACAGGATGTATCCTCATGGATCGTGGGAGTTTAAGTCGAACGGCCACTGGGCTGATTATGCCCATGATTGTATAGGGCCCAATAAACTTTTGTCCCAGTTTTGGTGAGGGGACCTTAATTTTTAAATTCCTCGTAGAAAGCCATACCTTGTCGCCCACTTTAAACATTGGTGCTGGTCTACGGAATTTATCAGCGGACCTCTTATAATTCTCCTGAGCACTTTCTAAGGTCTCTCTTAGTAGTAGCAAATTTTGTTGAAGTGTGGAAATTCTTTCCGCCACTGCTGGTATAGGCGAAGTAACAGGAAATTTGGGGAGAATGTTCGGATGGTACCCCAAATTTGCAAAGAAGGGGGTCTGTTTGGTTGATGCATTTTGGGAATTATTGTATGAAAATTCAGCCACTGGAAGAAGGTCAACCCAGTCATCCTGTAAGTGACAGATATAACATCGAAGGTATTGTTCCAAAGTCTGGTTTGTGCGTTCGGTCTGTCCATTAGACTGGGGATGAAAGGCGGTTGACAGATTGATATCGATTTCCAAAGATGTGCAAAAACTGCGCCAAAACTTTGAAGTAAACTGTACTCCACGATCCGAGACAACTTCATCTGGCACCCCATGTAGACGAAACACATTTTGTATTATAAGGTCTGCAGTTTCTTTAGCAGATGGTAGGCCATTACATGCAATGAAGTGTGCAGCCTTAGTGAGACGGTCTACCACTACTAAGATTGTATTCTGTCCCTTGGATGTAGGTAGATCCACAATAAAGTCCATGGAAATGGAGCCCCAAGGACGGGAGGGGACCGGCAAAGGCTGTAGTAAACCTACTGGGAGAGAGCGTGGAATCTTGCATCTAGCACAGATATCACATGACAGGACATATTTCTTCACATCCTGTCGAGAATTAGGCCACCAAAAGAAACGAGATAAGAATTCCTGAGTCTTCTGCACACCCCTGTGACCTGCGACCTTAGAGTCATGGACTAGTCTTAGAACCTTAAGTCTTATAACCTCGGGTATATATAACTGTTGTCCATGGGTCCATACCCTGTTTTTGTATATTAATTGCAGATCATCGGGTGGTTCCGCCAGGAAGGAGTCAGTGACATAGGCTTCTTTGATTTCTTCAAGTAGGTCCTTATTATGGATTACCCCCATAAATCTAGACTCTGGAATGATGGTCTTAGGTGGAGTCGTAGACACAGCATCATTGGAAAAGATTCTGGATAAGGCATCTGCCTTGCCATTCCGAGAACCCGGCCTGTATGAAATCACGAAGTTGAATTGGTTTAAAAAAGAGTCCAACGGGCCTGGCGAGGAGATAGACATTTGGCTGATCTAACGAACTCCAAGTTGCGATGGTCGGTGAGAACTATTATTGGCTGGGAGGCTCCTTGAAGGTGATGTCTCCATTCTTTAAAGGCTGCTATAATAGCCAGTAGTTCTTTGTTTCCCACATCGTAATTCTTCTCAGCCGGAGATAAACGTTGGGAGAAGAAAGCGCAAGGGTGTAACAACCCCTTGTCTCCTGTTCTCTGTGATAAAATGGCTCCTATAGCAGAATCTGAAGCATCTACTTCCACGATGAACGCCAATTCCGGGTTGGGGTGAACCAATACAGGGGCTGTGGTGAACCTGGTCTTTAATAAACAAAAGGATTCTTGTGCTTCAGGTGACCAAACAAATTCCTTTTTGTTTTCCTGGTTAGTTGTGTAATTGGGGTGACTATTGTTGAAAATTTTTTGATAAAGCGTCTGTAAAAATTGGCAAAGCCTATGAAGCGTTGGACCTCTTTTAGGTTACTGGGGACAGGCCAGTCCACAATTGCTTTAATTTTGTTGGGGTCCATGTGTAACCCTTGGGGTGAAATTATGTAGCCGAGAAATTGGATTTCAGTCCGATGAAACTCACACTTTTCAAGTTTGATATATAATTTATTCTTCCTAAGACGTTCCAAAACGAGTCTTACATGTTGCTGATGTTCTTCTGTTGAGTTAGAGAAGATCAGAATGTCATCCAGATAGATGACCACAAATTGGTCCAGAAGATCCCTGAAAATGTCGTTGGCCAGGTGTTGAAAGGTGGCTGGAGCGTTGCAAAGACCAAAAGGCATGACAAGGTATTCAAAGTGTCCGTACCTTGATCTAAAAGCTGTCTTCCATTCATCTCCCGATCTGATACGGACCAAGTTATAGGCGCCTCGTAGGTCTAACTTTGAGAAAATTTTGGCGTGACGTACTCTCTCCAATAACTCTGGGATTAGTGGTAGGGGTAGCGATTCTTAATTGTGATTTTATTAAGTTCGCGGTAGTCAATACATGGTCTTAGAGACCCATCCTTCTTTTGACAAAGAATATAGGAGCCCCTGCTGGTGAGGAGGAGGGACGGATAAATCCTTTAGCCAGATTCTCTTCTATATATTCCTTGAGGGCCTTTAGTTCCGGACCTGCCAAGGGGTAGATATTCCCGAAGGGGATGGAAGCACCAGGGAGCAATTCTATGGGACAGTCATAGGGTCGATGTGGGGAAGTTTGTCTGCCTTTTGTTTATCACCAACGTCCATAAAATCCTGATATATGAGGGGTAGTTCCATCACCTTATCGTTCTGGGATGTGGCTTCCCCCTTGTTCTGACTGTTTTGTTGGCATAGCATCCTTCCCTGGAAATGTTATCTCTTTGGTCTCCCAGTTGATGTCGGGGTTTTGTGCCTGTAACCAGGGCAAGCCTAGGATAACAGGAAAATGAGGAGAGGAGATCAGAAGAAACGATAGAACTTCGTGATGTTGTGGTGTTATACAGATGTCGAGGGGTTCCGTTTCTTGATCTACAGGGCCCGAATTTAAAGGGGTACCATCTACCGTTTCCATAATCATAGGTGAGAGTTTTTTATGAATCTTTACCCCATGTCTCTTTGCAAAGGAATAGTCCATAAAATTGCCACCAGCCCCGGAATCCACCATAGCAGAGGTGGATATCCACTGGGAATTAATTGAAAATTTGATGGGGAGGAAACAATGAGAGTTTCTGTCTTCCTTCTTAATACGAGGGGCCACTGAAGAGATAGAGCGGATGGTTGTTTCTTCCAATGATTCTGTTTCAGATGTCACAGAGTCTTCATCTGAGAGATCGGGGTCTGTAATGGCTGCCACCAGTTTTCGTGGACGTCTGGGACAATTAATCAGAAAGTGATCGGCTCTTCCACAATACAGATATAAGTTCTCTCAGAGTCTATGTTCCTTGCGATCAATACTTTCGCGTTTTAAGATGGAGTCTATTTGCATTGGTTCACTTTCTGATTCCTTGTAGATTCTTTTTGGAAATTATTTTGAAGTGGGGGCAGACGAAGAAAGTGCCTGCTTCGTAGTATAGTTCAATGTGGCCCATCTTTCTTGCCGTCGTTCAGCTAGTCGTGTATCAACTCGGATGCAGTGGTTGATAAAAGCATTAGTGTTGAGCGAACAGTTCGAGAATAGTTCGGGTTCGTACTGAATTTTGGGGTGTCCGTGACACGGACCCGAACCCGGACATTTTCAAAAAAGTTCGGGTTCGAGTTCGGAGTTCGGCATGTTCTCTCGGCGCATTTTGAAAGTACTATATAGCAGAATAGTACAGGCTTAAAGCTGAAATCGCATTGCGATTACAACTCTGAGCTACCGATCACCATGGGAACGCCTCCTCCAGTAGAATGTACTGTAGGATGTTTGAATTACGTTGAAATCGCAATGCGATTCTTATATATTTGCTTAATCGCATTGCGATTTCAACTTCTCAAATCCGACAGTACATTCTAGCATTTTTCCCATGGTGATGTAGACGCTCCATTAGCACGGAATCCGGCTGAAGCAGAAATCGCAATGCGATTCTTAGAACTCCAAAAAATTCGCTGCACACTACACGTTCTAATTGCATTCGATTTTAACTTTACTGTTTGGTTTTGTATCGCGATAATACAAAATTTGAATAATCGTGTGCGTGCTGTTCTAGCACGCAGTGCTATTCGTATCCCACTATTAAGTTCTAATTGCATTCGATGTTAACTTATGCATTTTTTTTTTTTTTGCCAGGCATCAAATAGAATGCGATGCCTGTCAAAAAAAAAGCATAAGTTAAAATCGAATGCGATTAGAACTTAAGAGTGGGATACGAATAGCACTAGTGTTGTTGTTGAGCGCACATTTCGAGAATAGTTCCGGTCCGTACAGAATTTTGGGGTGTTCGTAACACGACCCGAACCCGAACATTTTCATAAAAATTCGGGTTCGGTTTTGTAGTTCGTCATTTTTGTGGCGCATTTTGAAAGGCTGCAAAGCAGCCAATCAACATGCATCATACTACTTGCCCTAAGATGCCATCGCAGCCATGCCTACTATTGGCAAGGCTGTGATTGGCCAAGTGCAGCATGTGACTCAGCCTCTTTATAAGCTTGTGCGCACGTCGCGATGTGCTCACTCCAGCTGTGATTAGACCAGGGATAGATGCAGCTGCTGTGAGGGCGAGATAGGCAGGGATAATTGAGGAAGACAACCTGATAAGAAGTGAATGATCTAAACCTGTGCATCAGAACAACTCAGCTGAGCTGTTCACTGAAAGTTTATTTTTTTACACTGGCCAGATCGATTTTTACCGGCACATGTAACTGGGCTGACCGGCGGCGGCCATTTTGGGACCTGTGGTGCGCCAGCTCAAGCTGCCACAGAGTCCAAAGAAAAGCTCCAAAGAATTGAAAAATCTACTCCTGTGACACAGAACAACAGCGATTCAGCTGCTCAGTCAAAGTCAATTTTTTTCTGGCTGGGCAGACCATTTTCTGGCACATGTTACTGGGCTGATAGGCGGCGGCCATTTTGGGACTTGTGGTGCTACAGCAAAAGCTGCCACAACGTCCATTAATCTCATGTAATAGTCGATTTTTTCATAGATATACTACATCAGGGGTTTGGCTGTGCTTGTGTCACCCCTACTAACTGCCAATATATTTAATATATCAGTGGTGAAACTGAAAGTAACCCACTTGGATAGCAAATCCCATGAATGTGCTGTTCCAGCTAGGCTAGCCAGTGTCACTACAGCCAGGTCCAATACTGTCAGCCAGAAATTAAATTTTTTTTTTTTGCCAGAAATATAAATTAAAAAAATCTTTTCCTGTAACAAACATAATTCTGGTGTTAGACCAGAAGAAGCACTCCTTCAGTAAATAATACTGTAAAAAGGTTTAGGCAATAATTCTCCCAGTGTGGGCAATTTATGTACCAAAACGAGCATTTTAAAAATTCCGGTGTTCTGAAATACCAGCAGCAGTCCTCTTGTAATTAATACCAGAAAAAGGCATTATAGTGTCCAGTGTTGTCATTTTGGTTCCAAAAAGACCAATTTAATCAATCTGGTGTTGGTGACACCCGAAATAGTAGGCCGCACGTTGTTACTCCTTTGAAAAGGAAATAGTTCTCCCACTGTGGGAATTCATTTAACATAAGTAGCATTTAAAAAGTTCTGGTGTCCAATTTGCAGCAGTCCTCTTGTAATTAATACCAGAAAAAGGCATTATAGTGTCCAGTGTTGTCATTTTGGTTCCAAAAAGGCCAATTTAATCAATCTGGTGTTGGTGACACCCGAAATAGTAGGCCGCACGTTGTTACTCCTTTGAAAAGGAAATAGTTCTCCCACTGTGGGAATTCATTTAACATAAGTAGCATTTAAAAAATTCTGGTGTCCAATTTGCAGCAGTCCTCTTGTAATTAATACCAGAAAAAGGCATTATAGTGTCCAGTGTTGTCATTTTGGTTCCAAAAGGCCAATTTAATCAATCTGGTGTTGGTGACACCCGAAATAGTACGCCGCACGTTGTTACTCCTGTAAAAGGAAATAGCTCTCCCACTGTGGGAATTCATTTAACATAAGTAGCATTTAAAAAATTCTGGTGTCCAATTTGCAGCAGTCTTCTTGTAATTAATACCAGAAAAAGGCATTATAGTGTCCAGTGTTGTCATTTTGGTTCCAAAAAGGCCAATTTAATCAATCTGGTGTTGGTGACACCCGAAATAGTACGCCGTACGTTGTTACTCCTGTAAAAAGGAAATAGTTCTCCCACTGTGGGAATTCATTTAACATAAGTAGCATTTAAAAAATTCTGGTGTCCAATTTGCAGCAGTCTTCTTGTAATTAATACCAGAAAAAGGCATTATAGTGTCCAGTGTTGTCATTTTGGTTCCAAAAAGGCCAATGTAATCAATCTGGTGTTGGTGACACCCAAAATAGTACGCCGCACGTTGTTACTCCTGTAAAAAGGAAATAGTTCTCCCACTGTGGGAATTCATTTAACATAAGTAGCATTAAAAAAATTCTGGTGTCCAATTTGCAGCAGTCCTCTTGTAATTAATACCAGAAAAAGGCATTATAGTGTCCAGTGTTGTCAGTTTGGTTCCAAAAAGGCCAATTTAATCAATCTGGTGTTGGTGACACCCGAAATAGTAGGCCGCACGTTGTTACTCCTGTAAAAAGGAAATACTTCTCCCACTGTGGGAATTCATTTAACATAAGTAGCATTTTAAAAATTCTGGTGTCCAATTTGCAGCAGTCCTCTTGTAATTAATACCAGAAAAAGGCATTATAGTGTCCAGTGTTGTCATTTTGGTTCCAAAAAGGCCAATTTAATCAATCTGGTGTTGGTGACACCGAAATAGTAGGCCGCACGTTGTTACTCCTTTGAAAAGGAAATAGTTCTCCCACTGTGGGAATTCATTTAACATAAGTAGCATTTAAAAAATTCTGGTGTCCAATTTGCAGCAGTCCTCTTGTAATTAATACCAGAAAAAGGCATTATAGTGTCCAGTGTTGTCATTTTGGTTCCAAAAGGCCAATTTAATCAATCTGGTGTTGGTGACACCCGAAATAGTAGGCCGCACGTTGTTATTCCTGTAAAAGGAAATAGTTCTCCCACTGTGGGAATTCATTTAACATAAGTAGCATTTAAAAAATTCTGGTGTCCAATTTGCAGCAGTCCTCTTGTAATTTATAGCGTAAAAAGGAATTATATCTTCCAGTGTGGGAATTTTGGGGCTAAAAAATAATATATTTTATTGTGGTGCAAGTTGAATCGCAACAATGAGAAAACATTCTATTAAGGGATGAGGACGCGGTCGTGGTGGGGTCCGTGGAGTCTCTGTTGCTGGCAGAGGACGTGGCCGTTCGGCCTCAGGCGCACAAAGTAGTGAACCAACTCCCTCAAGTAGCCGGCAGAATTGACAGCGATATTTGGTGGGGCCCAATGCCGTTATGAGGATGGTAAGGCCTGAGCAGGTAGAGGCATTAGTCGATTGGGTGGCCGACAGTGCTTCCAGCACGTTCACATTGTCTTCCGCCCAGTCTTCTGCGGAAAGCGCACAGGTGGCACCGGAAAACCAAGCCCATCAGTCTGTCACATCACCCCCATGCATATCAGGGAAACTGTCCGAGCCTCAAGTTATGCAGCAGTCTCTTCTTCTGTTTGAAGACTCTGCTGGCAGGGGTTCCCAGGGGCGTCCACCTAGCCCTTCCCTAGCGGTGGAAGACATACCATGCACTGACGCACAACCACTTATGTATCCAGATGATGAGGACATGGGAATACCACCACAGCAGAGTGAAAGAGTGTCTGATGATGACGAAACACAGGTGCCCACTGCCGCGTCTAATTGCAGTGTGCAGACTGAACAGGAGGAAGACTGGGTGGAAGACGATGCAGAGGACGATGAGGTCTTAGACCCCACATGGACTGAAGGTCGTGCCGCTGACTTAAATAGTTCAGAGGAAGAGGCAGTGGTGAGACCTAGACAACAGCGAAGCCAAAGAGGGAGCAGGGGGGCAAAAGCAGAACACCCGCCGTCCCGAGAGTTCGCCTGCTATTGGCCAGTGCCAACAGGGACCCAGCACCCCAAAGGCATCTTCAAGGAGTTCCCTGGCATGGCACTTCTTCAAACAATGTGCTGAGGACAAGACCAGAGTGGTTTGCACGCTGTGCCATCAGACCCTGAGGCGAGGCATTAACGTTCTTAACCTGAGCACCACCTGCATGATCAGGCATCTACATGCAAAGCATGAACTGCAGTGGAGTGCACACCTCAAAAACAAGGAACCCGCTCAGGCTCCCCCTGCTCCCTCTACCGTTGCTGCCTCGGCTTCCGCCTCGAGAGGAATGTTGCCACCTGCCGAGCAGCAAACAGAGGATGTGCCACCGACACCACCACCACCACCACCACCGTCACCTTGCGTCTCCACTATTTCACACAGCAGCGTTCAGCTCTCCATCTCTCAAACCTTTGAGAGGAAGCGCAAATTCCCACCTAGTCACCATCGAGCCCTTGGCCTGAATGCCAGCATTTCTAAACTACTGGCCTTTGAAATGCTGTCATTCCGGCTGGTGGACACAGACAGCTTCAAACAGCTGATGGCCATGGCTGTCCCCCAGTATGTGGTTCCCAGCCGCCACTACTTCTCCAAGACAGCCGTGCCTTCCCTGCACATGCAAGTGTCTTATAAAATCAAGTGTGCACTGCGCAACGCCATTTGTGCCAAGGTCCACCTAACCACAGATACGTGGACCAGTAAGCACGGCCAAGGACGCTATATCTCACTAACTGCACACTGGGTGAATGTAGTGGCGGCTGGGCCCCAGGCAGAGAGTTCCTTGGCGCACGTCCTTCCGCCACCTAGGATCGCAGGGCATCATTCTCTGCCTCCTGTAGCCTCCTCCTCCTACTCGGCTTCCTCCTGCACTGCTTCCACCAGCTCCTCCTGTCAGCCACACACCTTCACCACCAACTTCAGCACAGCCCGGGTAAACGTCAGCAGGCCATTCTGAAACTCTTATGTTTGGGGGACAGGCCCCACACCGCCAGGAGTTGTGGCGGGGTATTGAACAACAGACGGACGAGTGGTTGCTGCCGGTGGGCCTCAAGCCAGGCCTGGTGGTATGCGATAATGGGCGAAATCTCGTGGCAGCTCTGGGACTAGCCGGTTTGACGCACATCCCTTGCCTGGCGCATGTGCTGAATTTGGTGGTGCAGAGGTTCATTCACCACTACCCCAACATGTCAGAGCTGCTGCATAAAGTGCGGGCCGCCTGTGCACGCTCCGGCGTTCACATCCTGCCGCTGCTCGCCTGTCTGCGCTACAGCGGAACTTCGGCCTTCCCGCTCACCGCCTCATATGCGACGTGCCCACCCGGTGGAACTCCACCTTGCACATGCTGGAGAGACTGTGTGAGCAGCAGCAGGCCATAGTGGAGTCTCAGCTGCAGCACGCTCGCGTAAGTCGTACTGCGGAACGGCACCACTTCACCACCAATGATTGGGCCTCCATGCGAGACCTGTGTGCCCTGCTGCACTGCTTTGAGTACTCCACCAAAATGGCCAGTGGCGATGACACTGTTATCAGCGTTACAATACCAATTCTATGTCTCCTAGAGAAAACGCTTAGGGCAATGATGGAAGAGGAGGTGGCCCAGGTGGAGGAGGAGGAGGAGGAGGAGGGCTTGTTTCTAAGACTTTCAGGCCAGTCTGTTAGAAGTAGCTCAGAGGGAGGTTTTTTGAAGCAGCAGAGGGCAGGTTCACAAGTCGCCAGCCAAGGCACTCTAATGGAGGACGAGGAGGATGAGGAGGAGGTGGAGGAGGACGAGGATGAAGCAGGTTCACAGCAGGGTGGCAGCCCACACAGCTCAGGCCCATCACTAGTGCGTGGCTGGGGGATACGGTGGACGATGACGATACGCCTCCCACAGAGGACAGCTTGTCCTTACCTCTGGGGAGCCTGGCACACATGAGCGATTACATGCTGCAGTGCCTGCACAACGACAGCAGAGTTGCCCACATTTTAACGTGTGCTGACTACTGGGTGGCCACCCTGCTGGATCCCCGGTACAAAGACAATGTGCCCACTTTACTTCCTGCACTGGAGCGTGATAGGAAGATGCGCGAGTACAAGCGCACGCTGGTAGACGCGCTCCTGAGAGCATTCCCAACTGTCACAGGGGAACAGGTGGAAGGCCAAGGCCAAGGCAGAGGAGGAGCTAGAGGTCGCCCACGCAGCAGTATCACAGCCAGCTCCTCTGAGGGCAGGGTTAGCATGGCAGAAATGTGGACAAGTTTTGTCTCCACGCCACAGCTAACTGCCCCACCACCTGATACGGAACGTGTTAGCAGGAGGCAGCATTTCACTAACATGGTTGAACAGTATGTCAGCACACCCTCCACGTACTGACGGACGGTTCGGCCCCATTCAACTTCTGGGTTTCAAAATTGTCCACGTGGCCAGAGTTAGCATGTTATGCCTTGGAGGTGCTTTCCTGCCCGGCGGCCAGCGTTTTATCAGAACGCGTATTCAGCACGGCGGGGGGTGTCATTACTGACAAGCGCAGCCGCCTGTCCACAGCCAATGTGGACAAGCTGACGTTCATAAAGATGAACCAGGCATGGATCCCACAGGACCTGTCCCTCCCTTGTGCAGAGTAGTCCTTAATAACTGCCTAAAACATGTCTTGTTGTACTACGGGCCACTTCTTTATTTAATACAAATTTTATGTAACCCACAGTTGAATGAAACTCTCCTCTGTCTGGGCGCCGGGGCCTAACTAGATGAAAGTGGCCTGTTAAACTATCGGGTGACATAAAACCATAACCTCTGCCATGCTACCTCTGTCCTCTGTCTGGGTGCTGAGGCCTAAGTCAAATAAAGCGGTCTTCTGCTGTGCTGGGGGATATGAAGCTAATCTCTGACCTCTCTCCTCTGTCTGGGTCCAAAGGCCTAAGTCACTGAAAGAGGCCTTCTCCTGTGGTGTGTGATATGATGCCTGAATATGTGCTGTGTGGCCTCTCTCCTCTGTCTGAGTGAAGGGGTCAAAGTAACTAAATGGTGGCCTACTCCTGTGGTGGTTGATATGATGCCTGATTCTCTGCTGTGGGACCTCTCTCCTTTGTCTGGGTGCTGGGGTCGAAATAATAGTAAGTGACCTTCTCCATTGGTGGGTGACTTGAAGCCTGATTCTGTGCTATGGGACCTCACTCCAATTAATATTGTTTAATCTTTATTTATTTTATGTTAACTCATCATTTCCCTATCTACATTTGTTTGCAGGGGATTTACCTACATTTTGCTGCCTTTTGCAGCCCTCTAGCCCTTTCCGGGTGTGTTTTACAGCCTTACCAAAAACCTTACCAGATCTAGCACATAAACCATTTGAACTTGAAACCCTTGAAAGATTACAGTAATGAATAATAGTAATACAGTAATCAATAATTATTAATATGGGCAACACTATCTGTACCCTTTGTTTCCAATCAAACAAAACGCAATAAATTTGACTTCACATTATAGTTTTATAAAATAATCTTTAACAAAATAGAATTATTTTTTAACATAAATATATAAATAACCAAAAAAATTAGGGTAATTTTTTAAATTTTCTCTGCTCCTCCAGCAGATCATCGATGTCCTTAAGATGAGCCTCCTCCATGGCTCGCATTTGGTGGGAGAACTGCATCTTGAGCTGCCTCATCTTCCTGGTTTGCTGCTCCCTGAACTGCTGCATTCGCAGCTGGTGCTTCCTTCGCATTGTTTTTATTTTTTTTAACATGATGTTGTCAGCTGTAAAATAAATGAAATAAAATTTGGAAATGTACATTAAAATACAATCATTAATTGTTATATAAAGCTGAGATGATATTTTTTTCTTGAAAATCACTGGTTAGACCACACATGGAGTACTGTGTACAGTTCTGGGCTCCTGTGAACAAGACAGACATAGCAGAGCTGGAGAGGGTTCAGAGGAGGGCAACTAAAGTAATAACTGGAATGAGGGATCTACAGTACCGTAAAAGGTTATCTAAATTAGGGTTATTCACTTTAGAAAAAAGACGACTGAGGGGAGATCTAATAACTATGTTTAAATATATCAGGGGTCAGTACAGAGATCTGTCCCATCATCTATTTATCCCCAGGACTGTGACTGTGACAAGGGGACATCCTCTGCGTCTGGAGGAAAGAAGATTTGTACACAAACATAGAAAAGGATTCTTCACTGTAAGAGCAGTGAGACTATGGAACTCTCTGCCTGAGGAGGTGGTGATGGTGAGTACAATAAAGGAATTCAAGAGGGGACTGGATTTATTTCTGGAGTGTAATAATATTACAGGCTATAGCTACTAGAGAGGGGTCGTTGATCCAGGGAGTTATTCTGATTGCCTGATTGGAGTCGGGAAGGAATTTTTTTCCCTTATGTGAGGAAAATTGGCTTCTGCCTCACAGGGTTTTTGCCTTCCTCTGGATCAACTTGTAGGAAACAGGCCGAACTGGATGGACAAATGTCTTTTTTCGGTCTTATATACTATGTTACTATGTTACTATGTAAATCTGTTATATATTGGTTTAGGTAGGATTAATAATAGTTCCTTTTAGTTTTGGGTTATTGACTTAGTAGTTACGTTAATGGTTTTGATGTTGATCAATTACTTTTTAGTGTTTATTTTTATATTACTGTTATGTGTTGTACTTTATTTGTTGCCTGTTTTATTATATTTTCTTCATTTAAAAAAATAATATAGTTTGTTAAAATATATTCTTAGAAAAATTTATATATTGCATGCTTGTTATATCGTACTTCCAAAAATGGATGTGGCAGTTAGATACGTTATGGAAATCAGTACTCCCACCCGTAACATTAGCTTTCTGGGACACTGAATAAATAAAAATATCCACATCATCCATTTACCTTCTTGTCGGGGGTAGTGACCATCTCCTCTTCTGCCTCCTCAGAGTCATCACCCTCCTCCACTGCAGCAGGTGGGCTATGGGCCCGATAGCCTGATGGCCCTGCCTCTTCCTGCTCCTCCTCGTCCGAGTGGTCTGTCTCCTCCTCCACCTCCACCACCTTCTTCTTTTTAGAGAGCTTGGCTCTCACTTTGGGAAGCGGAGCATCTGTAATGATGATGATGACCAAATTTTTTAAAAATGCCAAGATAAACAAGTAAAGCCAAATTACAGTTAAAGGTACACAAATTAATCTATGGTAGTGTCTGGATGGCATAATAATTAACTACACCTATCTTTCTTCTCCTTTTGGCTTAGATCAAGTGTAGTATCATCAGTGTCTGCCTTGACCTGCCGGACCAGGACCCTGTGGGTACCCCCTGCACTCTGCCTTTGAGCATCGTTGATTAAGTTCAGCTTCAACTCACTGCTGCTATTGGGTGTTGGGCCACTCCCAGGGAACAAGAGTGATTCGAGTCTATGACTTCATTTGGGCATGTGGCCTAATTGTCCTGATCGATGCTTGTTGTCTACACTCGTCCAGACGTGCGAGGAGTTTGGACAAGCTTTAGGGGCCAAAGTCAACTGTGTAAAGTCAAAAAACATATGTGGCCCAGAAAGAGGTCTCATATTGCCACCTTTAGCACCCTTTCCCATCAGTTCAACACCACTGTACTAAGTGATTTATTGTAAAGGGTTAAAAATACTTATTTCTCTCACCAACATATTGTGTTATCTATCTGCTCAGTTATGCAAATAAGTATTGTACCTGGAAGAGATTTATCTCGGATCTTAGTGATCAGATCCATCCTGTGGCGCTTCAGATCTGACCACTTTTTAGAATCGCATCCTTCCGATGAGTGCACCCATGCTTCTGCCACAGATGGAAAGCAATTCTCCGCACTATGGCCTGCTTTTCGCCCCTTGACCTTCTGCGGTCGTACCCCTTCTCCAACATTTCCTGCAAGATAACAATTAAATCATGTAATCCCACAGTTCTAAAATACAATTATTAGTTATCATAGTCATAAGAACCATCAAAAATAACATTTAATATCAAAACAGTCAAAGAGTAGAACATCGCCATCCCTTTAAAAGTGACTTGAACATTGCCGCCCCTTTAAAAGTGACTTCAACACAGCAGCCCCTTTAAAAGTGACTTGAACATCGCCATCCCTTTAAAACTGACTTGAACATCGCCAATTCTCCATCCCTTTAAAAGTGACTTGAACATTGCCGCCCCTTTAAAAGTGACTGGAACACTGCAGCCCCTTTAAAAGTGACTTGAACATCGCCATCCCTTTAAAACTGACTTGAACATCGCTATCCCTTTAAAAGTGACTTGAACATTGCGATCCCTTTAAAAGTGACTTGAATATTGCCGCCCCTTTAAAAGTCACTTGAACATCGCCATCCCTTTAAAAGTGACTTGAACATTGCGATCCCTTTAAAAGGGACTTGAATATTGCCGCCCCTTTAAAAGTGACTTGAACATCGCCATCCCTTTAAAAGTGACTTGAACATCGTCATCCCTTTAAAAGTGACTTGAACATTGTCACCCCTGTAACAGTGTCTTTCACTAATCACTCATGTAGTTGTGCAGTCTGCTAAAGCCTGTGATGAGTTTATGTCACCAAGCAGTAGGACATGTGACAGTGTAAGGCAGTTATGAGATCAGTGAAGGCCTGCAGAATTCTTGGCTAATAAAAATCATTAATAAATAAGTTTAAATCACATTACTGAATTACACACTAACTAAGTTCAATTACTTACAGTTATTAAGAAATCCAGCTCTTCTTTAGAGAAATTACTTTTCGCCATAATCGCTGGGACAGTCACCAATCTCCACTCTCGTCTCTCTCGATCCGATCCGAGGTAACGCACACACGTACAGACGCACGTACACGATTCTTGAATAGTTGTATTATCGCTATAATAAAACTAACAGTGTAAAGTTGACTGTATTGCTCTAAGTTATATTCGTGTACGAATGTAACTTCTATTACAGCACACCAATACTAAAACTGACTAAGAGACAGCTTTAAGTTCTATTCGAACGCGATTATGCGATTATTATATATCTGCTTAATCGCATTGCTGTTTCAACTTAGCATTGCTAATTCTAAATAATTCCATCCATATTCGTTAACTTACTGACTCAGTAAGTTAACGATATGGATGGAATTATTTAGCAATGCTAAGTTGAAATCGCAATGCGATTAAGCAAATATATAAGAATCGCATTGCGATTTCAACTTAATTCTCAGATCCGAACAGTACATTCTACTGGAGGAGGCGTTCCCATGGTGATCGTTAGCTCAAAGTTGTAATCGCAATGCGTTTATTGCGGTATATTATCCCTCTGGGTGTCTTTTACAGGTTAATTTTTATTTATTTTATTTTATTTTAATTCATTTCCCTATCTACATTTGTTTGCAGGGGATTTACCTACATTTTGCTTCCTTTTGCAGCCCTCTAGCCCTTTCCGGGAGTCTTTTACAGGCTTTTTAGTGCCCAAAAGTTCGGGTCCCCATTGACTTCTATGGGGTTCGGGTTCGGGATGAAGTTCGGGTTGAGTTCGGATCACGAACCCGGACATTTTCCGGAAGTTCGGCCGAACCTCTCGAACCCGAACATTCAGGTGTTCGCTCATCTCTAAAAAGCATCAAGCTCTAAGGGGGCCTCTGCACGGGCCAGTTCATCCTTTAGGGAACTACACAGTCCTTTCTTGAAAAAAGATAATTTTGCTGCATCATACCAGTTAGTGTCGACGGACCATCTTTTGAAGTCCATAGCATATTCCGTGACGGGACGTCTGCCCTGGCGCAAGGCTAGTAAGGCTGCCTCTGCTGTAGCACCTCGGTTAGGGTCATCGAACATCTGGCTCATGGCCCCAAGGAAATCCTCCAGATTGTTTAGTCGGGCATCCCCAGTCTCGATCAACGGACTCGCCCAGGCGATAGCCTTGTGTGTTAGTAGCATAATGATGCATAGCACTTTAGATCGATCAGTAGGAAACTGGGAGGAGTTTGCGTCAAAGTAGAGGCAACACTGATTGATAAACCCTCGGTATTTGTCGCTGTCCCTGCCAAATCGGAATGGAGGTAATTTAGGAGTTGATGTAGGAGACGGTGCAGGAGCTGCATTCTCAAACTGTGTTATGCGATCAGTCAGTGCTTGCACTGTATCACGGAGTTCGTGGATCGTTTGTCCATAAAACTGAATGCTGGGGCCGGTCTGGCCCTCAAAGGCATCGTATTTCTTCTTTAAGGTTTGCAACTCCGCGTGCATACTAGATACCGCAGTCTGCAACTGCTTAATACGGGTCTCTACAGATCCAGTCCCGGCGGAATCCATGGTGGCTGGAGTATTCTGTCACGATACTGGTGTAACAGAACTGGAATCCGATGGCTAGGACTTGAGAGTATATATAGTACGGATGTAGCAGAACCCACGTTGTTGTGCCCCGCACAGATGAGGCAGAGTCTGTAGACAAGAACCAAGGTCAGGATTAGCAGAAGTCAGGGCAGGCGGCAAGCTGGCAGGAAGGTAGACGAGCAGAAGGTCAGGGCAGGCAGCAAGCAGGTACAAAGGTCCAAGAACAGTCCGGGTCGGCAACAGGAGGTAGCAGGGAGAACCGCTAGGGCACAGAACACACGGAGGAGTGAGTTCCAGCAAGAGGATTGCGGACAAAAGCCAAACACAATACTCCAGCAAAGACAGGAAGGTCTGGCCAGTTTAAAAAGGAACAGGAACAGAAAGTGAGATGGCAACCAGGAAACACATAATCCACCATTTTGACTGAGGGCAAACTTGAGGGCAGAGTAAACTATATCAGGGCGGTTTCTGACATATATTTTGTTCTGGGGTGAAATTCAATTGCCAAAATAGCAATACCATAAATCAGTGGTTTCAGCTGTGGCTGGCCAAGTTTCATAGTGTCCGCAAAAACATATATTTTGTCCTGGGGTGAAATTCAATTGCCAAAATAGCAATACCATAAATCAGTGGTTTCATCTGTGGCTGGCCCAGATTCATAGTGTCCGCAAAAACATCTATTTTGTTGTGGGGTGAAATTCAATTGCCAAAATAGCAATACCATAAATTAGTGGTTTCAGCTGTGGCTGGCCAAGATTCATAGTGTCCGCAAAAACATCTATTTTGTTGTGGGGTGAAATTCAATTGCCAAAATAGCAATACCATAAATCAGTGGTTTCAGCTGTGGCTGGCCAAGTTTCATAGTGTCCGCAAAAACATATATTTTGTTCTGGGGTGGAATTCAATTGCCAAAATAGCAATACTATAAATCTGTGGTTTCAGCTGTGGCTGGCCAAGTTTCATAGTGTCTGCAAAAACATATATTTTGTCCTGGGGTGAAATTCAAATGCCAAAATAACAATACCATAAATCAGTGGTTTCAGCTGTGGCTGGCCAAGTTTCATAGTGTCCGCCAAAACATATTTTGTTCTGTGGTGAAATTCAATTGCCAAAATAGCAATACCCTGAATATGGTGTTCCAGCTGTTGCGGGCCTAGTTTAAATCTGTCCGTAACAGGGAATATTTTGTTCTGGGGTGAAATTCAATTGCCAAAATAGCAATACCATAAATCAGTGGTTTCCGCTGTGGCTGGCAAAGTATAATAGTGTCCGCCAAAACATATATTTTGTTCTGGGGTGAAATTCAATTGCCAAAATAGCAATACCATAAATCTGTGGTTTCAGCTGTGGCTGGCCAAGTTTCATAGTGTCCGCAAAAACATATATTTTGTTCTGGGGTTAAATTCAATTGGCAAAATAGCAATACCCTGAATCTGGTGTTCGAGCTGTTGCAGGCCAAGTGTAAATCTGTCCATAAAAGGATACCTTTCATACAGGGCCTAAATACTAGCCCTAAAAGAGATATTCCCCTAAATCAGTGGTTACTGCTGTGCCTGGATTAGTGTAATACACGACATAAATAAATAGGCAGAAAGTGCTAGGTGCCTGTAAAAAAAGACCTGAATTTGAAATCAATACATTGGGCCAAATATTTTTTTTCTTATTGTGGTGCTTGGTGAACGGTAACAATAAGGAAAACATCTAGTAAGGGACGCGGACGCAGTCGTGGTGGTTTTGGTGTACCCTCTGGTGCTGGGAGAGGACGTGGCCATTCTGCCACAGCCACACGTCCTAGTGAACCAACTACCTCAGGTTCCAGTACCCGCCAGAATTTACAGCGATATTTGGTGGGGCCCAATGCCGTTCTAAGGATGGTAACTAAGACCTGAGCAGGTACAGGCGCTAGTCAATTGGGTGGCCGACAGTGGATCCAGCACGTTCACAACATTAGCTCCCACCCAGTCTTCTGCAGAAAGCGCACAGGTGGCACCTGAAAACCAAGCCCATCAGTCTGTCACATCACCCCCATGCATATCAGGGAAACTGTCTGAGCCTCAAGTTATGCAGCAGTCTCTTATGCTGTTTGAAGACTCTGCTGGCAGGGTTTCCCAAGGGAATCCACCTAGCCCTTCCCCAGTGGTGGAAGACATAGAATGCACTGATGCACAACCACTGATGTTTCCTGATGATGAGGACATGGGAATACCACCTCATCAGATGCCGCACGTCTCTGATGATGACGAAACACAGGTGCCAACTGCTGCGTCTTTCTGCAGTGTGCAGACCAAACAGGAGATCAGGGAGGAAGACTGTGTGGAAGACGATACAGGGGACGATGAGGTCCTAGACCCCACATGGAATGAAGGTCGGGCCACAGACTTTCATAGTTCAGAGGAAGAGGTAGTGGTGAGACCGAGCCAACAGCGTAGCAAAAGAGGGAGCAGGGGGCAAAAGCAGACCAGCCGCCGCCAAGAGAGTTCGCCTGCTACTGGCCACCGCCACCAGGAACCAGGCACCCCAAAGGCAGCTTCAAGGGGTTCCCTGGTATGGCACTTCTTTAAACAATGTGCTGACGACAAGACCCGAGTGGTTTGCACGCTGTGCCATCAGATCCTGAAGCGAGGCATTAAAGTTCTGAACCTTAGCACAACCTGCATGACCAGGCATCTACATGCAAAGCATGAACTGCAGGGGAGTAAACATCTTAAAAGCAAGAAACTCACTCAGGCTCCCCCTGCTCCCTCTTCTGCTTCTGCCTCGGCCTCTTCCTCCGCCTCGGGAGGAACGTTGGCACCTGCCGCCCACCAAACAGAGGATGTGCCAGCGACACCACCACCTGCCTCACCAAGCATCTCCACCATGTCACACGGCAGCGTTCAGCTCTCCATCTCACAAACCTTGGAGAGAAAGCGTAAATTCCCACCTAGCCACCCTCGAGCCCTGGGCCTGAATGCAAGCATTTCTAAACTACTGGCCTTTGAAATGCTGTCATTCAGGCTGGTGGACACAGACAGCTTCAAACAGCTGATGTCCATTGCTGTCGCACAGTATGTTGTTCCCAGCCGCCACTACTTCTCCAAGACAGCCGTGCCTTCCCTGCACAACCAAGTATCCGATAAAATCAAGTGTGCACTGCGCAACGCCATCTGTGGCAAGGTCCACCTAACCACAGATACGTGGACCAGTAAGCACGGCCAGGGACGCTATATCTCCCTAACTGCACACTGGGTAAATGTAGTGGCGGCTGGGCCCTAGGCAGAGAGTTCCTTGGCGCACGTCCTTCCGCCGCCAAGGATTGCAGGGTATCATTCTTTGCCTCCTGTAGCCTCCTCCTCCTACTCGGCTTCCTCCTCCTCTGCTTCCACCAGCTCATCCAGTCAGCCACACACCTTCACCACCAACTTCAGCACAGGTGAAACATCAGCAGGCCATTCTGAAACTCATATGTTTGGGGACAGGCCCCACACCGCGCAGGAGTTGTGGCTGGGTATTGAACAACAGACCGACCAGTGGTTGCTGCCGGTGGGCCTCAAGCCCGGCCTGGTGGTGTGCGATAATGGGCGAAATCTCGTCACAGCTCTGGGACTAGCCGATTTGACGCACATTCCTTGCCTGGCGCATGTGCTGAAGTTGGTGGTGCAGAAGTTCATTCACAACTACCCCGACATGTCAGAGCTGCTGCATAAAGTTAGTGCCGTCTGTGCGCGCTTCCGGCGTTCACATCCTGCCGCTGCTCGCCTGTCTGCGCTACAGCGGAACTTCGGCCTTCCCGCTCACCGCCTCATATGCGACGTGCCTACCAGGTGGAAATCCACCTTGCACATGCTGGAGAGACTGTGCGAGCAGTAGCAGGCCATAGTGGAGTTTCAGCTGCAGCACGCACGGGTCAGTCGCACTGCGGAACAGCACCACTTCACCACCAATGATTGGGCCTCCATGCGAGACCTGTGTGCCCTGTTGCACTGTTTCGAGTACTCCACCAACATGGCCAGTGACGATGACACCGTTATCAGCGTTACAATACCACTTCTATGTCTCCTTGAGAAAACGCTTAGGGCGATGATGGAAGAGGAGGTGGCCCAGGAGGAGGAGGAGGATGAGGGGTCATTTTTAGCACTTTCAGGCCAGTCTGTTAGAAGTGGCTCAGAGGGAGGTTTTTTGCAACAGCAGAGGCCAGGTACAAATGTGGCCAGCCAGGGCCCACTACTGGAGGACGAGGAGGATGAGGAGTAGGTGGAGGAGGATGAGGATGAAGCAGGTTCACAGCGGGGTGGCACCCGACACAGCTCAGGCCCATCACTGGTTCGTGGCTGGGGGGATACGGAGGACGATGACGATACGCCTCCCACAGAGGACAGCTTGTCCTTACCTCTGGGGAGCCTGGCACACATGAGCGACTACATGCTGCAGTGCCTGCGCAACAACAGCAGAGTTGCCCACATTTTAACGTGTGCGGACTACTGGGTTGCCACCCTGCTGGATCCCCGGTACAAAGACAATGTGCGCACCTTACTTCCTGCACTGGAGCGTGATAGGAAGATGCGCGAGTACAAGCTCACGCTGGTAGAGGCGCTCCTGAGAGCATTCCCAAATGTCACAGGGGAACAGCTGGAAGCCCAAGGCGAAGTCAAAGAAGGCCAGCTCCTCTGAGGGCAGGGTTAGCATGGCAGAAATGTGGAAAAGTTTTGTCTCCATGCCACAGCTAACTGCACCACGGAACGTGTTAGCAGGAGGCAGCATTTCACTAACATGGTTGAACAGTATGTCTGCACACCCCTCCACGTACTGACTGATGGTTCGGCCCCATTCAACTTCTGGGTCTCCAAAATGTCCACGTGGCCAGAGTTAGCATTTTATGCCTTGGAGGTGCTGGCCTGCCCGGCGGCCGGCGTTTTGTCTGAACGTGTATTCAGCACGGCAGGGGGCGTCATTACTGACAAACGCAGCCGCCTGTACACAGCCAACGTGGACAAGCTGACGTTCATAAAAATGAACCAGGCATGGATCCCACAGGACCTGTGCCTCCCTTGTGCAGAATAGACATTTATAATTGCCTCCCCCTCAACCATGTATTCTTGTACTCCGGGGCACTTCTTTATTGAATCCTCATTTTTTTACCTTTACCATGATCTTGCGGTGCAACCCAAAGTTGAATGAACCTCTCCTCTGTCTGGGTTGTGGGGCCGAAATAACTGAAAGTGGCCTTCTCCGGTGGTGGGTGATATGACGCATGATTCCTTGCTGTGGGACCTCTCTCCTCTGTCTGGGTGCTGGGTCCGAAATAACTGAAAGTGGCCTTCTCTAGTGGTGGGTAAAATGACGCATGATTCCTTGCTGTGGGACCTCTCTCCTCTATCTGGGTGCTGGGCCGAAATAACTGAAAGTGGCCTTCTCCAGTGGTGGGTGATATGACGCATGATTCCTTGCTGTGGGACCTCTCTCCTCGGTCTGGGTGCTGGGGCATAAATAACTGAAAGTGGCCTTCCCCAGTGGTGGGTGATATGACGCATGATTCCTTGCTGTGGGACCTCTCTCCTCGGTCTGGGTGCCTGGCCTAAATAACTGAAAGTGGCCTTCTCCAGTGGTGGGTGATATGACGCATGATTCCTTGCTGTGGGACCTCTCTCCTCTGTCTGGGTGCTGGGTCCGAAATAACTGAAAGTGGCCTTCTCTAGTGGTGGGTAAAATGACGCATGATTCCTTGCTGTGGGACCTCTCTCCTCTATCTGGGTGCTGGGGCATAAATAACTGAAAGTGGCCTTCCCCAGTGGTGGGTGATATGACGCATGATTCCTTGCTGTGGGACCTCTCTCCTCTATCTGGGTGCTGGGCGAAATAACTGAAAGTGGCCTTCTCCAGTGGTGGGTTATATGACGCATGATTCCTTGCTGTGGGACCTCTCTCCTCTGTCTGGGTGCTGGGGCATAAATAACTGAAAGTGGCCTTCCCCAGTGGTGGGTGATATGACGCATGATTCCTTGCTGTGGGACCTCTCTCCTCTATCTGGGTGCTGGGCCGAAATAACTGAAAGTGGCCTTCTCCAGTGGTGGGTGATATGACGCATGATTCCTTGCTGTGGGACCTCTCTCCTCTGTCTGGGTGCTGGGGCATAAATAACTGAAAGTGGCCTTCCCCAGTGGTGGGTGATATGACGCATGATTCCTTGCTGTGGGACCTCTCTCCTCTATCTGGGTGCTGGGCCGAAATAACTGAAAGTGGCCTTCTCCAGTGGTGGGTGATATGATGCATGATTCCTTGCTGTGGGACCTCTCTCCTCGGTCTGGGTGCCTGGCCTAAATAACTGAAAGTGGCCTTCTCCACTGGTAGGTGATATGACGCATGATTCCTTGCTGTGGGACCTCTCTCCTCGGTCTGGGTGCCTGGCCTAAATAACTGAAAGTGGCCTTCTCCAGTGGTAGGTGATATGACGCATGATTCCTTGCTGTGGGACCTCTCTCCTCTATCTGGGTGCTGGGCCGAAATAACTGAAAGTGGCCTTCTCCAGTGGTGGGTGATATGACGCATGATTCCTTGCTGTGGTACCTCTCTCCTCTGTCTGGGTGCTGGGTCCGAAATAACTGAAAGTGGCCTTCTCCAGTGGTGGGTGATATGACGCATGATTCCTTGCTGTGGGACCTCTCTCCTCTGTCTGGGTGCTGGGGCCGAAATAACTGAAAGTGGCCTTCTCCGTTGGTGGGTGAGATGACGCATGATTCCTTGCTGTGGGACCTCTCTCCTCTGTCTGGGTGCTGGGCCGAAATAACTGAAAGTGGCCTTCTCCAGTGGTGGGTGATATGACGCATGATTCCTTGCTGTGAGACCTCTCTCCTCTGTCTGGGTGCTGGGGCCGAAATAACTGAAAGTGGCCTTCTCCAGTGGTGGGTGATATGACGCATGATTCCTTGCTGTGGGACCTCTCTCCTCGGTCTGGGTGCCTGGCCTAAATAACTGAAAGTGGCCTTCTCCAGTGGTAGGTGATATGACGCATGATTCCTTGCTGTGGGACCTCTCTCCTCTATCTGGGTGCTGGGCCGAAATAACTGAAAGTGGCCTTCTCCAGTGGTGGGTGATATGACGCATGATTCCTTGCTGTGGTACCTCTCTCCTCTGTCTGGGTGCTGGGTCCGAAATAACTGAAAGTGGCCTTCTCCAGTGGTGGGTGATATGACGCATGATTCCTTGCTGTGGGACCTCTCTCCTCTGTCTGTGTGCTGGGGCCGAAATAACTGAAAGTGGCCTTCTCCGGTGGTTGGTGATATGACACATGATTCCTTGCTGTGGGACCTCTCTCCTCTGTCTGGGTGGTGGGGCATAAATAACTGAAAGTGGCCTTCCCCAGTGGTGGGTGATATGACGCATGATTCCTTGCTGTGGGACCTCTCTCCTCTGTCTGGGTGCTGGGGCCGAAATAACTGAAAGTGGCCTTCTCCGTTGGTGGGTGAGATGACGCATGATTCCTTGCTGTGGGACCTCTCTCCTCTGTCTGGGTGCTGGGCCGAAATAACTGAAAGTGGCCTTCTCCAGTGGTGGGTGATATGACGCATGATTCCTTGCTGTGAGACCTCTCTCCTCTGTCTGGGTGCTGGGGCCGAAATAACTGAAAGTGGCCTTCTCCAGTGGTGGGTGATATGACGCATGATTCCTTGCTTTGGGACCTCTCTCCTCTGTCTGGGTGCTGGGCCGAAATAACTGAAAGTGGCCTTCTCCAGTGGTGGGTGATATGACGCATGATTCCTTGCAGTGGGACCTCTCTCCAATTGATATTGGTTAAATTTTATTTATTTTATTTTAATTAATTTCCCTATCCACATTTGTTTGCAGGGGATTTTCCTACATTTTGCTGACTTTGGCAGCCCTCTAGCCCGTTCCTGGACTATTTTACAGCCTTTTTAGTGCCTAAAAGTTCGGGTCCCCATTGACTTCAATGGGGTTCGGGATAAAGTTCGGGTCGAGTTCGGATCCCGAACCCGAACATTTTCGGGAAGTTCAGCCGAACTTCCTGAACCCGAACTTCCAGGTGTTCGCTCATCTCTAGACAAAACCTCCCACTGATATAATAAGCTGAGACTTTAGCCAATATATTCCAATCAGGAACATATCGGAGCCCAAGGCACCCTGTCAAGGTATCTCAGCGTGGCATGGGTCCTACCGCTAACCTACCTACAGTGTGTAAACACAGTCCGGCTGTGAGCCCCACCTATAACAGGCCATATGACACAGGCTGATAGGTGCACAGAATGTAACCAACGATAAACTATGGCACATTCCATATATATCAAGAAAAAAAAATCATAGAATGAAGTGGCCTAAATGGGAGGAAGTGCACAAAACCCGAAACACTGTAGCCTGTTTATACCCGGGGGAGCAATCCCTCTGCATGTGATCCACTGCTAACGGCAAACCTCAGCAAAAAGGCATACAATGGAGGATGTCGGCAGTGGACCACATGCACCACAAAAACATCCTACACAAGGTGGAATAATGTGTGAATGGGCATATAAAAATCCATAAATCACTGCAAAAGGTGCACCCCAATAATATGCAGCTGACAATACTGGTCAAACACTCACCCTGATTTTAAAAGCTGAGACTTTAGCCAATATATTCCAGTCAGGAGCATATCAGAGCCCAAGGCACCCCATCAAGGTTTCTCAGTGTGGCATGGGTACTACCACTAACCTACCTACAGTGTGTGAACACAGTCCGATAGGTGCTGAGGTCCGCCTCACAGCCAAGCTCCCACGTACCTCCATAGTAAGATCACTAATACAATGGGAGGGTAGAAGGAGGCTGCGAGCCCCACCTATAACAGGCCATGTGATACAGGCTACTTGGTGCACAGAATGTTACCAACGATAAACTATGGCACACTCCATATACATGAACAAAAAAAATCACAGAATGAAGTGGCCCATGCCACACTGAGATACCTTGACTGGGTACCTTGGGCTCCGATATGTTCCTGACTGAAATATTTTGGCTAAAGTCTCAGCTTTTAACATCAGCGTGAGGGTTTGGCCAGTATTGTCAGCTGCATATTATTGTGGTGCACCTTTTACAGTGATTTATGGATTTTTATATTCTCATCCACACATTATTCGATCTTGTGTAGGATGTTTTTGTGGTGCATGTGGTCCACTGCCGACATTCTCCATTGTATGCATTTTTTCTGAGGATTGCCGTTAGCAGCGAATCACATGCGGAAGGATTGCTCCCCCGGGTATAAACTAGCTACAGTCTTTGGGGTTTTGAGCACTTCCTCCCATTTAGGCCACTTCATTCTGTGATTTTTTTTTTCAGCAGTCAGCACTGCCACATAATGCTAAGGGCGGTAAAAAAGTTGGCAATAAGGTTTGGGGAAAAAAATGCTCTCTTTCTGTTCAAATGTGAAAAAAGGAAATGTTCTTGCAGGTGGCTGCTTTTGAGGTTTTGTAGCAGCTGCAGCTGTATTATAAGGCAGTAACTGCAGCTAGAAGGCACATCCAGCTTCAGCTCCAAACTCCCTGGCTGAAAGA
Organism: Bufotes viridis; assembly: GCA_033119425.1. NCBI lineage: Eukaryota > Metazoa > Chordata > Amphibia > Anura > Bufonidae > Bufotes > Bufotes viridis. The sequence goes on from CM065592.1 coordinate 303,461,759, forward strand.
TTTATTTGCCCTTCCCTATTCAACACAATTTTAGTTTTTTCTAGTCTTTCCCATTTACTGACTGTACACTGTCCCTAAGATCATTTTCTGCCATAGAATGCTACACCCATCCACCCTCATTCACAGTCCAAAACAGAATGACATTCTAGTCGTTCTGCAAGGGCACCTCGCTGTCTGCTGCCGCAATGATTGGCTCATCCAGGCTGTCAGCCTGTGAGCTAACAGGACAAGCCTCCCCCCACTTTCATTCAAGGTTATGTGAGCAATCTTCTTCATCCCTCACGGTTTTTCCCACCAAAATATGTGGAAAAATGGCACTGCGATTTGGGTTCACCTTGTGCCTGAACTTTTCAGAAGTTCATAACAAACCCAGTTTGTTAGGAACTAGTTCGATCATCTCTATTCAACATAACTCAGAAGATCACAAATAACATATCTTGGGGGGTCCCCATAAGTTAGTTTAGAGTGTAAGGCTTGCTGAATACTCCCACATTCTGTGTCGCTTCTTCTCCTATTAACATAGAAAAAATATAAACTGCAGTCACCTGTAGAGCGTCTGGAATGGTAAATTCAGGGGTACTGTGCATACGGATGTTTTTCCACTGACTGCAGTTCTCTTAATCTTCGGTAGCCAATAAAGCTTAAAGGGGTTTTCTCATGTTTTTAAGTATGCCTAATTGTGTAGTTTTTGACAGCACCATCAACTTACCCAATACGTGTTATTAATGATTCCTCCTCCTTTCTTCTATATTTGACCTTCTTTTGTAGCCTTGTTTACTGCTGGTTGTTATTAGATACGGCCACCCCAGCGACATTGGAGCAGTGGCCGTGCTTGCACACTATCCTCTTTTTTTTTTTACACAGCCCGACCTGACTCACGGTCTTGCGCACTTTCGCGCATGCGTGATGGATTCAATTCCTTCGTCTTATGTTTTTTTTTCAGAGAAGAACTCTCTGTGCCTGCGCGCTTGTTATTTCTCCTGCCCTTGTCAGTCCAGGTTATGATGGCAGATGAACTTTTCATGTGACAAGGTAGCAGGGGAGGATAGAAGAGCTCAGATAAATTAATTAGTCCATGTAAAAGGAAACTGATTCAGGGGCAAATTATCTGAAATAGCATTTATCTACTTCTCATTATATATTCTCCTGTAAGTAATAACAGTAAATATTAATAAGGGAAATATATTTAAAATATGAAATACTATTTATGTGCATCCATAATAGCTATATTTTTTATGATTACATATCATCAAAAATATAGTATTCACACAAAAAGTTTTTCACAAAACGGCAATGGAATAACTACACAGCAATAAGTCTTGCTTGTCATATTTCAAAAGGGCTGTGATATATCTCGCTAGAACTACATGCAACATAATGTAGCAGTAATGATGTCCGCTATAATTATTTTTTTTATTTACATGAAATGTCAAATTGTTGTCGTAATATGATTTTTTACATCATGCAATTGCCACACGCTAATTGTAAAATATTAATGTAAGTACGATTACTGTTCGACTGTCCTGTTACTTTCACAGCACATGATACAATACCGTGTGAACCAACATTGATTCTCCTTACCAATTATTTTCTGATAATTATGCATTAGCATTACATAAATGTTACAGGACACATGTTGCAGTGTGGTTGTACCAAACTTGTCGCTTGACTAATGTCATCTTGTTCCAATAGCCTTAGGCCACATTCACACGGACGTTGTCGTTTCGGTCTGTGCATTGGGGACTGCAATTTGCTTCCCACAAAGCACGGGCAACTTCTGTGTGTCTACTGTGACAGAAGGAGACCCATTCAACTTAAACGAGTCCATGACCTGTCCGATCCGCCAAAAATATTGAGTGTTCTTCTTTTTTTCCGTTGTGGAAGCTCGGACAGAAACAACACTGAAGCACTCCATAGTATTTCCATGGTGTTCCGATCTGTGCCTCCATTCCACAACACAAAGCATATCCGTGATTGTGGACCCATTCAAGTGATTTGTTCCACGATCCGTGATGCGTTGTGCACAGAGTTGGTGCCCGTTTATTGCTGACCCGCTGTCTGTGGACCGCAATAAGGACACGGAGGGGCACCGGCCGTGTGAATGAGGCCATAGAGTTTAGCAATGTATTTTATTGCAGTGACTGTATATTTCCAGTGTTACAGAATACAGTGTTAATCGAGGCCATCAGCTGCTTCAAAAATCAATGAACGATTCAAGAGGAATAGGGACCGGTCTGCATAGTCCTCGCGGATGTGATCCATGCATTGCAGACCATTTACCAAAAGCACTAAATAGCCGATAGATGTCCCTGTGCTTGAGGCCAAATGTACATGGACGTTGCCTTACTGTGCCTAAATAAAAACCTCCATTATCGGTGGCGATTATGCATCCGTTGACCCTTTAAAATCTTCTTTTCTATAAATTAAAGTGTTGATTAAAAAAAATTTTTTTTAGATTTTTAAAATACTAAAACAAAAATGATTGGAGAGGTCTGTTATTTGGATCATAAGTATAGTTCTAAAGTGATAGGCGGAATCCCCACAAAATCACATTGTGTTTTTGTATTTTTTTAAAGATTTTGTAAGTGATATTCTGGAAATACAAACCTTTTATATTTTAAAAAACTATTACTTATATAGGTTAGCTTTTACCATTATTGACCAAGTTTGCACACACAGTACAACAGTGTTTTTGGCCCACTCCTCAATAAAGATCTTTTCCAGAATTTTATTTTACATAGTTTCAGCTTCCTACAAACTTTCAGAAATGGCTTTTGGTCTGGAGACTGGCCAGGCCAATGCAGGACTTTGAAATGCTTCTTACGGAACCACTCCTACACTGCCGTGGCTGTGTTGTTGGGTTCATTTTCCTGTGTGAAGACTCATCTGCTACCCATCTTCAATGCTCTTATTGAGGGCAATATACCTCAATGAAAATAATCGAATAACGCCATATCAGCATGGCTTCATGAGGGATCTGTAATGTCAAACTAATTTAATCAGTTTCTATGCAAAGGTAAATTCTAGACTTGAATGCGGCGAATCAATGGATGTCGTATAGCTGGACTTCTCCAAAGTATTTGACACTGTACCAGATAAAGGGTTAGTATATAAAATGGGAATGCTCGGACTGGGAGAAAATGTCTGTGTGTGGGTAAGTAACTGGCTCAGTAATAGAAAACAGAGGGTGGTTATTAACGGTACACACTCGGATTGGGTCAGTGTCACTAGTGGAGTACCTCAGGGGTCAGTACTGGGCCCTATTCTTCTCAGTATATTTATCAATGATCTTCTAGAAGGTTTGCACAGTAAAATATAAATTTTTGTAGATGACACTAAACTGTGTAAGGTAATTGACACGGATGAGGACAGTATACTGTATATATACTACAGAGGACAGTATACTGTATATATATCTATATATATATAGATATATATATATATTGTGGGGAGTCGCTCTGGTAGATAGCAGTGCGGGTGCAGTATAGAGGCAAAACGGAGTCCAGAAAGTGTAGCAAACAGTGTTTAATTCACACTTGTAGCAAATACACAGCAAACAGTCACTTGGTGTTAATTCACACCCATCAGAAAACGTGCAGCAAAACGAAATAGTCAAAAACCGGTTCCAGTCACCTGGGAGGCTTTAGGTGCAGGTTCGCACCTGGCTGTCAGTCCAGCCGCAAGGCGATCGACCTCCGGCTTCCAGGCCGTCTGCACTCCTCCTTGCTTGGGGTCTTGCTTCCAGCCCAGAGAACTCCACACAGCACAGCATGGATCAGCACTCCCAAACTCAAGTGATTCCACAGCCTAACAGCAGCTCCAGGACAATCACACTCAGCTGCTGAGGAGGCTGCCTTTTTAAAGGCCCGGATAAAGTCCGGCCTGGACCGTGGGGAATAGGCACCCACCCAACTCTTTGCCTACTCCCAGTAAGAGCTGGCCCGGATTGGCTTTGCAGCCAAACTAAAAAACAAGGTGTCAAACAGCACTAGCTGCTGCTGACACACGAAAACCCGGCTCTTACCTCACCGAGGCCAGGAACCTCGGTGACACGTACCTGCCATCGACCACGGTACCTTGCACCCTCTTACAATATATATATATATATATATATATATATATATACTACAGAGGACAGTATGCGGCTACAGAGGGATCTGGATAGTTTAGAGCAGGCATGTCCAAACTGTGGCCCTCCAGCTGTTGCAAAACTACAACTCCCAGCATGCGCATGCCTGGATAGCCCACAGCTATTAGGGCTTGCTGGGAGTTGTAGGTTTGCAACAGCTGGAGGGCCGCAGTTTGGACATGCCTGGTTTAGAGGCTTGGGCAGAGAAATGGCAGATGAGGTTTAACACTGACAAATGTAAGGTTATTCACATGGGAAGGAATAATGGCTTTAAGAACATTTGAAAAGTGACAATGAAGAAAACATTGGAGAAAACAGGCCATGAAAAAGAAAATGATTAACCCAGACAGAGAGAGTTGATATGGATTTGTTATGGACTCCTCACTAATTCTGAAGAACAATTGTGGGACTTAAACATGCAAAGGAAAAAATAATTGTGGGACAACTTTCAAGCTGTTGACAGACTCATATGATTTCCCAAAAAAAGAGAAAAAGAGAAAAAAAGGTCCCCTGGAAGAAATTGAAACAGTCGAAATGTTACCGTCAGCTGAGGATCTTTACAACCAGTACCTTGCTAACAATAATGACAACAGGTTAGATAAAGGTGCATTATCCTCGATGGAAACTGTTGATTTACAGTCACACTGTGAAAAAAGGATTGGTTTTGATACTGTGTCAATATCAAATACAGATCTCAATGAATCACATTTTGCCAATCCACATACAACTCCTCGTCATAGGTGTTTTTTAAGCCTAGATGAACCTGTTCTTACTTTTACCACAATGAGTGTATGCGGCACACCGGTATGCCCTCCCATTCACAATAGTTCACCAGTTCACAAAGCACCATCTTCGGTTGTCAAAAAACTGGATTGGATGGAAGGAGTAGTGCAACCTGTAGAAAAACATTCTCTTGAAACAAATCAAGAGTACTTTGATGGAAGATTCTGATGTTGAAGAAGACGAACTTCCAAGTGACCTTTCTGACAACAGTGATGACGAAGATACCGATTTTTTTAATCCCAGTACCAGGTTGAACTACATGGATGCCATATCATCTTCCGCAGAGGACCATTCGCATGAGCCTAAATTTATAGTTTTTTATAGTTGACTGAAAAAGCTGATTAGTATTATTCCATGCCAGTATCGTAAGACATGTGGTCATGAAATAACGCATATTGGTGTTAGACAATATGGTTCTGCTATAAATGTGGATGTGATATGCACAAATGGTCACCACAAACACCTTTGGAATAGCCAGCCCCTAGTTATCGAGTCCCAGCTGGAAACTTATTTATCTCAAGCGGTATTTTGTTCAGTGGGAACCATGTTTTAAAGATGAAATTTTTTTTAATGTTCTGAACATCTATTCAATATCAAAATCTACCCATTATAGGCATCAAAGAAGATATTTATTCCCTATGATTGATTATCATTGGAAACAAGAACTAAACAATATTATTACATCGATTGAGTGGTGTGCCTTGGTGGTGATGGGCAATCCGATAGCCCAGGCTTTTCAGCCAAATACCGCATTTACACCATGTTGGACACAGTCAACATGGTCAAGTAAAATAGTGGATTTTACTGCAGAACAAATTGTGCCCCTGACTAATTCGGCGAGCTTGGAGAAAATTGCTTTCAAAAAGACATTGGAAAGAATACTGTCTTCTCATGTAAAAGTAAGAATCATAACAACAGACAGACATGTGGCAATCAGAAATTTTTTAAGGGAGGATTATCCGAACATCAAGCACCAATTTCATGGGTGGCATATGGCCAAATCGGTTGGTCTAAAACTACTGGCTGCCTCAAAATCAAAAAACTGTGAAAAGATTTCTCTATGGATACAGTCTATCAAAAACCATCTTTGGTGGTGTGCCAGAAATTGTAATGAGGAAACTTCTGATTTAGTGGCACGATGGAAGTCTATTAGTCGTCATGTTTTGAATGTGCACGAATGGGAGGCAGAGGGGCCATACTGTAAATGCCTTAATCCACCGGGCCTCGCACACACTAAATGGTTAACTGAAGATTCCGCTGCATTTGCAAAACTAAAAGCTGTTATCGAAAACCAGTCATTCCAACGTGACTTGGAACATTTATCTTTCTTCTGCCATACCGGAGAATTGGAAGTGTTCTATTCAAGTGCCCTAAAATACAGGCCCAAGTGCGTTCATTTTTACTTTGATGGTATGGTGGCACGCACCACTTTGGCCGTTCTAGACCATAATAGAAATCTTGAAAGAGTTCAAGTGGCTTTGAGAACATTTGAAAAGTGACAATGAAGAATCAAGCAGCAAACGTTTTCAGATTGAATATTTAAAAGCCCGTAAGGCCTGGGTGGTCAAAACACTATACGAACAGCGTTCTAATGAATTCCTGAAAGAAATTCTACATGACATTTTTCTTTATGTTGAAAACAGGATTGAGAGCGATTGGGAGTCCACACGAACATCATTACCCAAAAATATAGCCCCAATATTAAAACCACCATCTCAGGAAATTATAGACATATATTTGTCTAGATTTGGAAAGAAATAATGGGTAGTTCATGTCACCTTTATCTACATGCACACGGCTGTGTTAATGTTATCAGTGAGCATACACACTGGTTTGACATTTGTATACAAGCACTTTACATAAAGTAAAGGGACACCTGTATTAAAAATGCTGATTAGTGTTGTTATAAAGACCAAGACTAGGGTGTGTTCTTTTTAATTGGCTTGGACTCAGAACTTAAAAAATAGGCACAATGGCCTTTTTTTTGCTACAATCAACTTATGTAGAAAAATTGAAGATAAAAGGGCCACATGAAAGGCAAAATTGGAGTTATAACCAAAAAGTTGTGTGCCTGCGGCCTTATTTGATTACATTACTAGTTCAGATGTATTATTTTAGCTAACAAAGCTGATGTTCGTCAATTATAACATTTCAAAGTGTAATTTAAATAATAATTAGATTGTTCAATACAGAGCCATAAAAAGTGTTTATATATAATTATTAGTACACTGTAATTGTTATTACCTATTAAAAGTAGTCTTTTAGTAGAGGTAAATGGTCCTGTTCCTAGATTAAAGCTTGTCTATTTGATTGTTTGTCTTTAAATAAATTGTTCTAGAAAACCTTTTGTGTTATTTTAATAAAATTTTTTAACAAATTAAAAAAAAAAGGTGAACTTGTAACTAAGATTTATTTATGAAATTGACAGTTATCTGTATGCACATGATTAAAAAAACATAATAGCAAATTTAGGAGATATATTTTCAAAAAATTAAATCTGTACATATAGCGATAAAGTGTTCAGTGGTACGTAACATTAGTTATGCACTGACTTAATTTGCTGTATTTTATTCCAAGGAAGTAATTATATAATTGACATATTTTCGTCTACCTTCACAATTTCGGCAGCCTTCTTGAGCCAGGTGTACCGGGTGGGCAAAAAGTAAGGCGGATATACTTTTACTTTTCAAACTCAGCTCCGACCACAATCTCTATAATTTTGGACGGTCTGACTTCCTTCCACAGCACGGCAAACAGACAGAGAGGATGGCTGAATAAAACCATGCAGACTTTGAGTGGAACTTCTGCACTATTGGAAGCACGCATCCGCCAGGCTTTTCTCATGCCTGCCGGGGAAGGCTGCTGATAATGTGAAAGTAGCCTTAGATGAAACATTAGGAAATATGAACGTGAAACAAGTCAAATTTCTCTTGGAGACAAGTGTGTCCAGTGCATGATTCACAACCCTGGTATGATCATGATCCGGATGAATTTTTTTTTTTTTCAAAAAGCATTGACTTGTCCAGAAAAATACAGTTGTATCATGATGTTCAGTAAAAACGTAATTCAGCAAATGCAAAATAAATGCCATGCATATACTTTGAAAAGTATCAATCCAGATAATGTTTTGCTATGCATCTATCCCAACTTTATACATAAAGAAAGCTTGTGCCTAAACAGGGATTGTGTGTATGCAATGGAGACACTCGTCTGCAAAAGTGTTTTCTAAAACATATAATGACATTTTTCAACTAGTCTAATACAATTAGAAGGAAGGGGCACATTACATTCAATAAGTGAATGAATAGGAGTTCAACAGCGGTTTTAATCAAAATACTTAAAGCAAAGACATAAGAGTAGTCAAGAGAACCACAATACATTTTACATCCAATTAATTACAAATTACAAAATCGAATTAATTGGAGAACCCTAAAATACGGACATCTTGAAAATTTTATACAATGAACCATGTGTTGTTAAAATCAATACCTAACTGTAAGATCCTCACCTGCTTTGCACTCCAGGGGAACCAAGAGGGGTCCTCGTGGAGTTGCGGGACAGGTTATGCGTGTCTCTGATTCACCAGCGCTGACCCCTTTGCGAACCAGTGCGGGGATGCGTTCGCGTGGACATCGGAGGGGAGGACCGCCAGAGTGGCCAGGCAAGTGACAAGACGCCGCGGCCAGGGTTGTCTCCGGTGTCTCCTGCAATTTCTGTTTCCGCAAAGGGATACACGGTCACGAGTACGCGCTTCTTATGCGCTTCGTCGACCAGTGGCGCATAATATACTGACTCACAAGAGCAAAGTAGATTAGGGAGCCAGCCATGGGTTAATCAACTTGTGATTGCCTTAGGCCATGTACTCAGGTGCAGGGCAATTTGTTCACCTATGGAAGTGGACACTTGGCACCCTGGGATTGGTCAGCAGACTTTTAAAAGGAGGTCTCTCAGGGTGATCAGTGCCCACTGTTATTTTCCCTCAACCAGGTATAGGTCACAACTGCTAGTGACTGAAGACTGCCAGGAACTTTGTCCTTTGCAGCGGACCCAAGATCTGGAGTGACTCGACTGCCAAGTGCACAGCATCATTCAGCACTGGTTGGGACTATTCCTGGAATCTCCTTGCCTGGTTTTTGTTATTATTTCTTGTTACCAGCAAGTGTTCTGGAAGTTTATGTTTCTGGTGAATAAACACCTTTTTGCTTTCATCACTGGTCTGTTTGTTGGTGCCTTGCATTACACTAACGCACATACAGAGCCCACCTATATCCAAAAACTAGGATACTGATTAGCAATGATGGAGTGTTGTATCCCAGTTTTTGGATATAGGTGGGCTCTATATGTGCGTTAGGTAATAATTTTAACAACACCTGGTTCAATGTATAAAATTTTCAATCTGTTCGTAATTAAGTGTTCTCCAATTAATTTTGAAATTTGTAATTACTTGGATGTGAAATGTATTGTGGTTCTCCTGACTACTCTTATGTCTTTGTTTTGTACTTTGTTAAAATAGTACTTTAAAATGATTTAAGAAAAATCAAAGTGGTTGTATAAATTCATCAAGTGGCTTTTATCAAGTATAAGTAATGTAATGTACTTTGATTGCCCGTATTGCTATTTTGATTCGTTTTTCAATTTCATTATACATGGTTATTTTCCATGGTTATGACCACCCAACGATGGATCAACTGAGGTAAACCTTGCACACTGTAGAATAAATAACTTGCCTGTCTGGGGACGGGACTGATGAAGTGCCCATAGGCTTGTGCTTCTTCCTATATTGTACAATAAAGTCCTCTACAATTTGATTAAAGGTTGGTCGTAATCCCGGGATACAGTGTATATAAATCCAAATGAATCAAGCCAGCAAAGGAGGCAATATGGACAGACAACTCTGAAGTTAAAATAAAGTAATATTGCATTAAAAGTTTAAATCCAAATCAGATTGTGTAAGTGGAATGTCTTGATAATAGCGAAAACCTGTGTAACAACCATCCGGATCTGGAAAATGTGCTCTGATTTGTAGAACTTCACAGGTTGGAATTGTTCTCCTGTTATGTTTACCAAGTGGGCCATGTACCCACAAAGTGAATGCTCGATAAGCGGCCAGACGAAGACAGACGGTTATAAAATTTTTACTTTATTGTCTAACATCCTTGAGACTATGTTCTTGAATGGGATTGTTTCACTGGAGATATCTGCCTCAAGCAGTACCTGATATAACAGGTACCTTCAAGTGCCAATACCTACAAACTTTCAGTATGCTCGTATGGAAAAAGAAAAGTTGATTTACCGAGGGTTTTGGGAGTCTATTGGCCGACCAATGGTAATTTACATAGATGTAATGAGACCAATGAGTTGATCCATGTCTTGACAAACATCATTAAAAGATGGATGTTTGCTGATGCAAGTAATTTCTGTGGTTAACAGGCTTTCCAAGGCATAGATCTCCGTGAAACATAAACAATCATTCACTGATGTCATGATTTGGCACTCTCCACAATTCTTTTAGTCGCTTTTCAGGGTCTGGTTCTTCAATTGAACAATCCTCTTCGGGGGACCATAATGGGTCAGTCTGAAAACAATAGTCTTCACCTGGGTTTGCAGCTTTATTTTTTTTCCCTTAGGCTCTCTTATAGACTTTTCATTTCCTATGAAAAGAAGATAAGGTAACAACTTAAATAAAAAATTTTTTTTTGAAACCTACCGACTTGAAACTGTAGTTTGAAAACGGGCTATTTTGTCAGACAAAAAGAATCTATCGGCTAGAGGGAAACAAAGATTGAAAGCAGTGTCGAACATAGTGAAGTCAGGGCACCATAGTAAGGATCAAACCAGGCCAATACCCAATACCCCCCCCCCCCCCCCACACACACACACACACAACACAGGACAGATGGATTCACTCCTATACTTTTTTGCTTCACCATTTGTCCATTTGTTACGCAAAAACTTTGATTTTGAACACCAGAAGAGGAGATGAATCCAACATGGCCGACTCTTGGCCAGGGCCACTTAGTATTAGCAATGTCTGTCACTATTTTAATTACGAGACAGAGTGCAAGGTAATCCACCCAATATAAATAGATAATTGTGTCTAAGTAGTGTATCAGGCAATTCAGACGGAACTCCAAAAATGTTTTTGCTTAATGGATTTTTATTTGTTTAACCGGACATGGTGGTACATGAAGAATGCTTCATGTACCACCATGTCCGGTTAAACAAATAAAAATCCATTAAGCAAAAACATTTTTGGAGTGCCGTATGAATTGCCTGATATACTTATCATAGTTCCAAGAGGTGGAGCTAGGAACACACCTGACTTGCACCCATCACCAGTCAGTAATAGATTGAGTGCTGTGATCATCTATAGTTTTGTATGTGTCTAAGTAGTGGCCATTTTTTTTAGCACAGTAGATAAAACATCTGTAGAATCATGTACAATACCTCATCTTCCTCAATTGTTTCATGTTCGAGACTTTCATTGAGCCAACTTTCGTCGATTTCTGATATCTATATTTTTTTCCGTTGTTTGTAAGAAAAGGAAATGATTTACATTATAAAGATGTATAATATTTGAAATTTTTATATCTATTTTAGTAGAATTTAATTTATTTTTTAAAGGTACTCACTCGTACTATGTACATTCATAACACGGAAGAAGTCCGCGTGCCCAATGCAATTTGAGCTAATGTATATGAGGGAAATAATTGATGAATCATTGAAGAGTCCAATCATTGTCTTTGATGTGGTCAAGAATAGGACATGTTCTCTATTCATGTAGTAAACTGTAGTATGTAAAGCAAACATTCCATCTGCAATAAACGTGACCATGGTAGTTTCATCGAAATAGTATGAATGCGGAGAGGATAAGCTCATCATTTTTTTATTGAAAATTTCTCCCTCAAAATTAATTTTTCTGTACAGTTGTTGAAGTTCCTCCATATTGCCCGCAATGCTAGGCCAATGCTTCATACTAGCAGTGGGATTGCTGACATCCCATGAACAACTAATTTATGTTTTTAAAATAAATTCATACATGTGTTTTGAGCCTTGGCCTGCACTATAGACTATGCTAGGGTGCCAATGATCTCAACAATGACTGTAGGGGTGGAGTTTCTGACTACCGTAGTGGGAGATGTCATTGAGCTTCATCGGCAGTAAAGAAAACACGTTTGAAAGGGAAAAGTTCTTTGCCAAAAAGTGCCCAACTAATACACTAAGTCGGAATACATGAGTAAAGATGGTGAGATGTCTTTGATCATTTACAACTCAGGAAAACACAGCTTTTATGTGATTATCAAATGATTTTTAAAGAAATATATTAAAAAATCAAGAATATAAATATACAATTATACTTACCTGCATTAATGACATTGTCTCTTCAAGGTCATGAAAGTCAGACTCAGATATCACCTCTAGGAAATCTTTACTGGTTTCCATGGAATCAGAAGAACAAAGGTTATAGATAATTCTAATAAAATGTCACAGACTGTAATACAATATAAGAAAAAATAAATGTTTAAAATGTATAGCAACATAAATGACCCTGAGTAAAGTACACAGACTGCTCCCAGACTACCCACCCATAAGATCCACCATTGCCCCTAAAATGCACACTGTAGTGTACATCGATTGCCACCAGAAATGTCCACAGACTGCAACCAGGAATGTCCTGAGACTGCACCAAGTATTGACTCCCATAATCCACACAGACTGCCCCCAGTACTGTCCCCAGACTGGCCAACTGTATTGTCCACCACTGCCCCCAGACTTCACACTGTAATGTTTACAGACTGCACCAAGTATTGACCCCATACTCCACACAGACTGCCCCCAGTACTGTCCCCAGACTGGCTAACTGTAATGTCCACCACTGCCCCCAGACTTCACACTATAACGTCCCCAGACTGCACCAAGTATTGACTCCATACTCCACACAGACTGCCACCAGAATGGTCCAACAATTACACCAAAATGCCCACAGTGCCCTAAATGACCACAGTTATATTCAGATTGTCTATAATGGCATGGAAAGAGGGACGGCCATATGACTAAATTGCATGCCGGGCCCTGTCTGACAGATGAGTATAATGAGGTTACGAAACTCTGTCATCTGGCCCCAATACTAAGCCCCAGACTAGTAGTATTCACCTAGTCAGCGAGTGGCCTGAGCCTTACTGAAAGCAGTCAGGCTCCGCCCTACACTGTTATAGTTGCTTTGAACAGGGTACTACTTGGGCCTGGCACTGGATGGAAGCAAGGCACCCCAGTGTGAAAATCAATCTGACAGAGGCACAACATTCAATATAGAGAACATGCTGTACCGCTTCACATCGGAGGATGATATACATATGAACATCAATTATAAAATGCTTACCATGGGTATCTAGTTGCAGGGAGGGGATAGGAGAGTAGGATCGCAGAGGCGACTGCTGGAATGATTTCCGGCTCACATGGGACCACGCACGCAAAGGAAGGAGGCAGAGTCCATAGATCAGCAGAGCGCTGATTGCGCTGTCAATCAATAGAAAGGAAAACTCCCCCTGACAGCAGTTTCTTGAAGAGGAGAGAGCAGCCATGGCATGGAAAGCAGAAGGTGGGATAACCCCTTTAATTTGGCTTTGACATTTTTGAATTTTTTTCCAATGATTCCACCCCATGTCCTTGCTGCTTTAAGTCTCTTTTCTGTCTGTGAAGTTTTTCACGTCAGGCGATAGAGCTTGAGAGAGCCTGTTGGAGGAAAGATCTGGAGATAGGGGCAGACCTCTGTTCCTGTGCTTCAGAGTTGCTCCTCTTGCTGAGAAATTTGTAGTTTTATTTTGTAAGCAATAGATAAGGGGGCACACAATGATAGAAATGGAGTGCACTGGCAGTTACACACATATATGCCCCCCCCCAAACAAAAAAAAAAAAAAAAAAGGCTGCATGGCCCAAGAAAACCCCAATAAAGTGCACATCCACTATTTTATTAGACTAAAAAGACACACAGACATAGTTAAAAATTGTATACAATATACCATGTGCTGATACAAAATAAGACCAGACCACTTTACAAATCACTAGTCAGACCACACATGGAGTACAGTGTACAGTTCTGGGCTCCTGTGAACAAGACAGACATAGCAGAGCTGGAGAGGGTTCAGAGGAGGGCAACTAAAGTAATAACTGGAATGAGGGATCTACAGTACCCTGAAAGGTTATCAAAATTAGGGTTATTCACTTTAGAAAAAAGACGACTGAGGGGAGATCTAATAACTATGTATAAATATATCAGGGGTCAGTACAGAGATCTGTCCCATCATCTATTTATCCCCAGGACTTTGACTGTGACAAGGGGACATCCTCTGTGTCTGGAGGAAAGAAGGTTTGTACACAAACATAGAAAAGGATTCTTCACTGTAAGAGCAGTGAGACTATGGAACTCTCTGCCTGAGGAGGTGGTGATGGTGAGTAGAATAAAGGAATTCAAGAAGGGACTGGATTTATTTCTGGAGTGTAATAATATTACAGGCTACAGCTACTAGAGAGGGCTCGTTGATCCAGGGAGTTATTCTGATTGCCTGATTGGAGTCGGGAAGGAATTTTTTTCCCCTTAAGTGGGGAAAATTGGCTTCTGCCTCACAGGGGTTTTTTGCCTTTCTCTGGATCAACTTGTAGGAAACAGGCCGAACTGGATGGACAAATGTCTTTTTTCGGTCTTATATACTATGTTACCTACCCAGCTCCCACCAAAAGTGGGCACAATGTATATAGTCCAGAGTAACAGTAGACAATTAAATAAGGCAAAGATGCAGCCTGAAAATGCACAATGAATCAATAGTGAATGATACTGTCACATCAGAGCAGATAATAGCTGAATACAATGCAAGGTATAAACTCAGGACTATCCAGGTGGGCCTGGGTAAAGAAATGACACCCCACGCGTATCACCGATGAAGTCCAGCCCTTTTTTTAAGGCAAATTTGTAGTTTTAGATTTTTCCAGAATGTTTCTATATTTATCCCCTCTAGTTTTAACCATTGTAGCTCATGTAGTTAGGAGTCGTAGGACATAGGCAGCAAGGAAAATAGATGCTACATAGTCACTGAGAAGCAGTCTATCAAGGTGGAAATATATGGATCTGTGTAGCTACTATTGATGCTGGGACAGAGATTCTGAAGCAATATCTGATGAAAAGCCATGCAAAGAAGCTGGACAATTGTACGATAAAGCGCAAGAAAACCATTCGCCACTGGGTGGTAGCAGAGTATTTAGAAAAGCTAGTTCAAAATTATGAATAAGGATCAGCTCAAGACTGGCCCATTGTACAAAACAAGCACTTTTACCTTTTGTGCCACCTCTATCTCTTTATACATTGTAAGCTCTTGCAAGCAGGGTCCTCATTCTTGTAGTAATTATTGATTTATCTGTTGCTACGTTATTTATAACTGTTTGCATATGAACACCTGAACTGTAAATCTCTGTGGAATATGTTGCTGTTATATAAATAAAGATTAATATTATCAAGCCCGCTTGTAACTGGGCACTTGTTTGTAGGGAAAAATAGAAATGACAAAAGATAGCGAACAGGATGCGATATACAGTTTTTGCAGCCAGTACAGACAGTATAACCAGCTGGGATAACCAGGACAATTCCTGGTTGATTCTGTATAATAGTCAGCCATTCAGGTCGACTCTGTATAATATGGTGATATAGTAAGTAGGAAAATCTTACACCCACTAGCCCCGTGTGACTTTGAGTGACACAGAATATGTACTCTATAGAAATAATGACTCAAACTTTTTTGACAGGTGGAAGCCGTTCCTAGCTACACATTGGACACAAACTGCGATCAATGACCTAGTGAGATTGTTCCAGTTCACCCAGTAATATGCAATAGAGGAACTGTATGGGACCTAGGCCCACAAATAATTGAGGGAGGAGGGGGAGGAGGGGGATGCATGGAACACTACATTAGATACTAAGATTGTATAAAATCTTGAATCCTTGCAAATCCAAAATGGGGATGGTGGTGATATAATGTGAAGGTTTATTGTGTCAACCTGATTATGAAAATGAGGGCTAAGGTCTGAAAGATTTTGACCTCTGAATGTTCTGTTAAGTTATGACATAATAAGATACATTACCATTATATATCACAACTGACAAATGGCTGAAGTTTAACTAATTATTTATAAAAAATAAAAAAAAGACTGTATGTACGGAAAAAGTGTGTTGGCAGTCTGTAGTGTGCTATCAAACTGCTTTCTCAGCTGTACCATGTAACAGTTGGCCCAGGATGTTTGACGAAGGATTGAACTGAGGGTAGAGAAAAGGTGGAGGAGTGTCCAGCACGATGGGCCCAGCAGTGTCTGCCTAGGATAGATCAGCAGGAACTGGGTCCAAAGCCATGCCGGTAGCAAGCAAGATGGTGGATCATAGCAGGTGGGCTGGTCTTCTTGCTCCACATTGGGGATCTCCTGAAGTTTGCAGTATGGGTATCCTTAGTGCTCTGTTTCTTTGATACGCTGGCACCAAGAATGCTCAGCCACAGTTGAAAAGGGCCACACTGTGGCCGAAGTCACACAATGCCACTGCAGGCAGATTTCAGGAAGGTAGAGAGATTGAGTTCCAGGCCTCATCTCACAAGGTAGGCCGCACTAGCAGAAATGGTTGAGGGGCCCTAAGTTTGTTGCCGATGGAAACTTTACACCCTTCGGACGTGTTCTAGCCCGGTTACAGGTCTTGGACCAGCTTTCTAATAGATGGATGGAAGTGGATTAGCTGTGATAACCAGGACAATTTGTTCCCCGTATCTGTCTTGTTCATAGGCAAGCTACAACCCCCCAGGATACTTATTCTAGATAGGTATTTTATTGAAGCTTCTGTAATCTATATATGGATGAAGAGATACATCTTTTTCGCAAAAAAGCAACTAGCACCTGAAGGAAAAGACAATTTTCTAATGAATCCCCTGCAGTGATTGGTCAGGCGCAGCTCCTGCACCCGCCCGATCATGTTGCCGTGCATGTACATGCACAGAGTTTTGCGTTATGGGGTTAATGACAGTGAACTCCACAATGCCCGCCCCTTTAATAGTGGCCCCTGCCCCCATGCATGTAGCAGTGTAGTTTTGTCGTCATACATCATATGACTGAATATTTATCCCCTTAAGGACTCAGCCCTATTTCACCCTAAGGACTCGGCCATTTTTTGCAAATCTCACCAGTGTCAGTTTATGTGGTGATAACTTTAAAACGCTTTTTCTTATCCAGGCCATTCTGAGATTGTTTTTTCATCACATATTGTACTTCATGACAGTGGTAAAATGAAGTCGAAAAATTTCATTTTTATTTATGAAAAAATACAAAATTTACCCAAAATTTAGAAAAATGTGCAATTTTCCAAGTTTCAATTTCTCTACTTCTATAATACATAGTAATACCGTCAAAAAATGTTATTGATTTACATTCCCCATATGTCTACTTCATGTATCTATCATTTTGGGAATGCCATTCCATTTTTTGGGGACGTTACAAGGCTCAGAAGTTTAGAAGCAAATCTTGAAATTTTTCAGAAATTTTCAAAAACCCACTTTTTAGGGACCAGTTCAGGTCTGAAGTCACTTTGTGAGGCTTACATAATAGAAACCACACAAAAATGACCCCATTCTAGAAACTACACCCCTCAAGGTATTCAAAACAGATACAAACATCATTAACCCTTTAGGTTTTCCACAAGAGTTAATGGCAAATGGAGATAAAATTTCAGAATTTCTGAAAATTTTCCATTTTAATCCATTTTTTCCAGTAACAAAGCAACGGTTAAAAGCCAAACAAAACTTAATATTTATTCCCCCGATTCTGTAGTTTGCACGAACACCCAATATGTGGTCGTAAACTGCTGTATGGCCAAACTGCAGGGCGCAGAAGGAAAGGAACGCCATATGGTTTTTGGAAGATGGATTTTGCTGGACTGTTTTTTTGACACCATGTCCCATTTGAAGCCCCTTGATGCACCCATAGAGTAAAAACGCCATAAAAGTGACTTCATATAAGAAACTACACCCCTCAAGGTATTCAAAACCAGTTTTACAAACTTTATTAACCTTTTAGGTGTTCCACAAGAGTTATTGGCAAATGGAGATGAAATTTCAGAATTTCTATTTTTTGTTACCTTGTCTCAAAAAAAGTATAATTTAGAGCAACCAAAAATCATATTTACCCTAAAATAGTACCAACAAAACTGACACCTTATCCTGTAGTTTCCAAAATAGGGTCACTTTTTTGGAGTTTCTACTGTAGGGGTGCATCAGGGGGGCTTCAAATGGGACATAGTGTCAAAAAACCAGTCCAGCAAAATCTGCCTTCCAAAAACCATATTGCTTTCCCTTCCTTTTGTGCCCTGCCGTTTGGCCATACAGCAGTTTACAACCACATATGGGGTGTTTGTGCAAACAAGAGAATCAGGGCAATAAATATTAAGTTTTGTTTGGCTGTTAACCCTTGCTTTGTTACTGGAAAAATTGATTAAAATGGAAAATTTGCAAAAAAATAGCTGTTTTGGGACCGTTTTTATTTTTTGTTATTTACATCATTGAACTGACAGGTTAGATTGTGTGCTATTTCTATAGAGCAGGTTGTTACGGACGCGACAATACCAAATATGACAACTTTTTGGGGGGTTTTGTTTCAGTTTTACATAATAAAGCATTTTTTTAAAAAAAATATTTTTTAGTGTCTCCATTCTGAAAGCCATAGTATTTTTTAAATTTTTGGGCGACTGTCTTATGTAGAGGCTCAGTTTTTGCGGGATGAGATGGCGGTTTGATTGGCACTATCTTGGGGTGTATATGACATTTTGGTCACTTGCTATTAAACTTTTTGTGATGTAAGGTGACAAAAATGACTTTTGACACCGTATTACATTTTTTTTTTTTTTGCTGTGTTCAGCTGAGGGGTTAGGTCATGTGTTATTTTATAGAGCAGGTTGTGACGGACGCGGCGATACTTAATATGTATACTTTTTATTTATTTATATAAGTTTTACACAATAATATAATTTTTTAAAACAAAAAAAATCATGTTTTAGTGTCTCCATAGTTTGAGAGCCATATTTTTTTTTTTTGGGCGATTGTCCTATGTAGGGGCTCATTTTTTGCGGGATGAGGTTACGGTTAGATTGGCACTATTTGGGGGGTCATATGACTTTTTGATCGCTTGCTATTACACTTTTTGTGATGTAAGGTGACAAAAAAATGGCTTTTTGACAAAGTTTCTATTTAATTTTTTTTACAGTGTTTACTTGAGGGGTTAGGTCATGTGATATTTTTATAGAGCAGATTCTTACGGACCTGGAGATACCCAATATGTCTACTTTTTAGTTTTTTTTTTTTTACATTTAACACTAAACAGCATTTTTTGCAGGATGAGATGGCGGTTTGATTGGTACTATTTTGGGAGGCATACGCCTTTTTGATCGCTTTGTATTACACTTTTAGTGATGTAAGGTGCCAAAAAATGGCTTATTTACACCATTTTTTTTTTTTTTATGGCGTTCACCTGAGGAGTTCAGTCATGTGATATGTTTATAGAGCAGTTTTTTACGGACGCGGCGATACTTAATATGTGTAGTGTATTTTACTTTTTTCAATTTATATTCGGTGATATGTGTTTTTTTTTCCTTTTTACTTTTTTTTTCACTTTTTTACATTTTTTTTTGACCCAGACCCACTTGGTTCTTGTAGATCCAGTGGATCTGGTGTCTGTATAATACAGTACAGTACACTATATAGTGCACTGTGCTGTATTTTTTACTTTACAAAGTCTGAATAGACTTTTAGACTTTCAGCACCATGGAGAGCAGGACGATTCTGAAAGCATCCTGCTTCCATGGCAACCATCACCTGCTGCCATAAGAGAGCAGCTGCTGATGGATGGGGAGGGAGGGGGGCTCCCTCCCACTGCGATCCCATCCTGTTGGGGGGCTGCAAAGGCACAGCAGCCCCCCGATGGGAGAGGGAGCTCCCTCCTGTTAACCCTTCCATACCGCGTTCTGTACGGACCGTGGTATGGAAGGGGTTAAACGGCTGGCATCTGATCAAGCACAGATGCCAGTCGTTTCTATCAGAGTGTCAGCAATGTACTGACACTCTGATAGACCCACTAGACACCAGGGAATATTACAGAGGAGGCAGGCGGGGGGATCGCCACCCGAAACCACCCCCCCTGCACCCCCGCAGCCACAATATGATTGGGGGCTGCAGGGGGGGGGGGTTACAGTTTACAACTTTTGGGGCATTAACTCTCTGATTCCCGCGTTCAGAGATCGCAAAAAGAGCTGCAAACCGCAGGTCTAAATTGACCTGCGGGTTGCAGCGATCGCCGATACGGGGGGGTCACAGGACCCCCCCTGGGCATTGTAACAAGGTACCTGCTGAATGATTTCAGCAGGTACCTTGTTCCGATCACTGCCGGCTGAGCAGCAGTGATCGGAACTACTCATGACGTACCGGTACGTCATGGGTCCTTAAGGACTCGGGTACCATGACGTACCGGTACGTCATGCGTCCGTAAGGGGTTAAGGACCTGAAAACTATTAAAACCTGTGATCACTTGTTAGGGCAACCTGGGGACATGCCAGCTTCTATTGGCTGATAAGGGACATGTGGCCGTGTGTATGGCAGTTGGGGGCTTGTTTTGGCTAATGCAGGTCATTTTTGGGGGAATATCTCAGGAATAATACGTCCTAGAGAGCTAAGCCCCGGTCTAAAACCTTCCCAGACACCTGATGTACCCGTCTGCCAAATTTAGTGAAGATCGGTCCAGTCGTTTGGTTGCTCATAAATAACAGACAGAAACTCATTTTTATATATATAAGAGATTAGTAGATATTAATGATTTGGGGAAATAAGTATTGTTTTTGAATGCCAACAATACTTGTTTCCACAAATCATTTCTATGTAAGCACTGCAGTAAGCAAACTATGTGAAATGAGATTTTATATGTATTGCGAAAATTTGAGAATGTTTTATCTCCATAAACATACATTTGAATGTTACAAGCGTGTGACATGTACTAATAGCTGTAATGTAATGTTCAATAACTTACTGTGATCAGAATATCTTCCTCCTCTCTGGTGAAATTGTTTCCGACCTCCTTTGTTCGTATGGATCGCATGCACCAACAAAACTTGTTGTAACTGCTCCCAGGAAGAAGCCATGCCCGTATGTGCGCATGCGCATAAGCACACGCACGCGCACATATGAATATGTTATAGCCGACTGCTGAACTTAAATAACATCTGTATGCACACAAATATTTCTATGCAAATTATTTGCATTATAGTTGCTTTGTACGGATACAGAACTACAAATACGATTGGCTTGTTCGAATTAGCGAATATGGTGAATGCGAATATATCGCTATATTCGCTGATTCAAAAAATGCATTTGCAATAGGAAAGTTGCCTATAGACAGCTCTAAGTTGGATGTGCAATGCGAAAATATTATTATTTTTTTTTTACGCAATGAACAGAATATGGAGAGTTTAAGACGACTAAGTAATTATTCTGATTATTGAAAACATAATAGTAATTTTTTTCGCATTGCGCATTCAACTTAGAGCATTCGTTCATGCTTGCAAGCCAGTAGGAAATATGCCTTTATACTCAATTCGAATTTCAATTTGCATAATGCAAATAATATATTCGCATATTATTCATGATAATTAAAATAATGACGAATATTCGATTTCGGCGAATATATTACAAATATTCATTCGATTATTCACGATATATCGTGAATTTGAATATGGCACCTCCCGCTCATCACTACTGTTTAATCAGATTGCGGGTGCTAGGTGGTTCTCCAAACTTGATCTTAGGGGGGCCTACAATCTGATTCGTATCAAGAAAGGGGATGAGTGGAAGACAGCTTTTAACACCCCTGAGGGGCATTATGAAAATCTAGTCATGCCTTTCGGTCTGACCAATGCTCCTGCTGTCTTCCAAGATTTCGTTAACGATATTTTTTGTCATCTTATCGGCAGGTTTGTGGTGATATACCTAGATGATATTTTAATTTATTCGTCTGATCTAAAAACACACGAGGTACATGTCAGACAGGTACTGCAGGTCCTACGGACGAATAAATTATATTCGAAAATTGAAAAGTGTGTCTTCGCCGTTCAGGAGATACAGTTCCTGGGATATCTATTGTCTGCTTCAGGTTTCCGTATGGATCCTGGGAAGGTTCAGGCAATTTTAGATTGGGATCTTCCTGAGAACCTTAAAGCACTGCAATGGTTCTTGGGTTTCGCAAATTTCTATAGAAAGTTTATTAAAAACTATTCTGTGATTGTCAAAACCCTTTACTGACATGACTAGGAAGGGGACTGATTTTTCTAAATGGTCTGACGCCGCTAAAATGGCATTTTCCTCTCTAAAGGAGAGGTTTACCTCGGCACCTGTACTAATCCAACCGGATGTCTCCCAGCCTTTTATTGTTGAAGTAGATGCGTCAGAGGTGGGAGTGGGGGCTGTACTGTCTCAGGGTCCGTCGCCTGGCAAATGGCATCCTTGTGCTTTCTTTTCTAAAAAAAACTATCTGCAGCGGAAAGGAACTATGATATTGGCAATAGGGAACTATTAGCTATTAAACTAGCGTTTGAGGAATGGCGTCACTTTTTAGAGGGGGCAATCCACCCCGTCACGGTGATTACAGACCACAAAAACCTTCTGTACCTCGAATCAGCTAAGCGTCTCACCCCTAGACAAGCTAGGTGGTCTCTATTTTTTACCAGGTTTAATTTTATCATCACCTATCATTCTGGGGCAAAAAATACCAAGGCAGATGCATTATCTCGTAGTTTCCCTGGAGAGGGTAATGTGGGTGATCCGGTACCCATTCTACAAAGAGGGGTGGTTGTCTCTGCTGTACACTCTGTTCTGGAGGGGAAGGTGTTAGAGGCCCAGGGGACGCTCCGGTCTCTTGCCCCTCAGAGAAATAGTTTGTACCGTTAAACCTGCGTCTCGAATTATTAAAGGAACATAATAATTCGGCACTTGCTGGGCACCCGGGTAGTAAAGTAACCTTGGAGCTACTGTCTCGTCGTTTTTGGTGGCCGAGGTTGCGCCAGGATGTAATGGATTTTGTGTCTACTTGTTCTACTTGTCCACGCGCTAAAGTCTCTCATACACGTCCAACAGGGTCTTTATTGCCACTTGTCATTCCCAATAGGCCATGGACACATCTGTCAATGGATTTCATCACTGACTTACCTTTGTCTGCGGGTAAAACAGTTATCTAGGTAGTAGTGGACAGGTTTAGCAAAATGGTACACTTTATTGCGTTACCCGCACTACCTAATGCTAAGACTCTAGCTCAGGTATTCATCAGTGAAATTGTGAAGCTTCACGGGGTCCCTTCCGATGTTGTTTTGGATCGGGGAACCCAGTTTATTTCTAAGTTTTGGAAAGCTTTTTGTTCCCGTTTGGGGGTACACTTGTCTTTTTCCTCAGCATTCCATCCTCAATCGAATGGACAGACTGAGCGTACCAACCAAAACCTTGAGACATGCCTAAGGTGTTTTGTGTCTGAAAACCAAGAGGAGTGGTCATCATACTTACCGTTAGCTGAGTTTGCTATAAATAATCGCCGTCAGGAATCCACTGGCAAGTCACCATTTCTTGGTGCATATGCTTTTCATCCCCAATTCTGTACTTTCAAAGAAGGGGGGGTCATCAGGGGTTCCCAAAGAGGAACGGTTTTCGTCATCACTTTCATCTGTATGGCAGAAGGTGCAAGCTAACTTGAAAAATATAGGGGGTAAATATAAATGCATGCCTGATAAGAAATGTTCGCCAGTTCCGGACCTAGGAGTGAATGACTATGTGTGGTTGTCTACTAGGAAAATTAAGTTAAAGGTTCCCTCTTGGAAACTGGGTCCTAGGTTCATTGGTCCTTACAAAATAGTAGCCATCATTAACCCCCGTGGCTTTTCGCCTGGAGCTACCTCAGACTTTTAAAATCCATAACGTCCTCCATAAGTCGTTACTCAAAAGGTATGTTGCACCTCTAGAACCGTCACCGCTACCACCCCCTTCTGTTATTGTTGATGGTAATCTGAAGTTTCAAATATCCAAAATTGTTGATTCTCGTCGGGTCCGCCGCTCTCTTCAATATCTAGTGCACTGGTGGGGTTATGGTCCCGAGGAAAGAATGTGGGTATCAGCGTCAGAGGTAAACGCCAACAGGTTAGTTCGGGCTTTCCATGCTTCTCATCCTGAGAGACCTGGTCCTGAGTGTCCGGAGGCCCCTCGTAGAAAGGGGGGTACTGTCACAAGGGTGTCAGGAGCCATGTCTGACTCCGTTATACCCGGGGTCAGGAAGTCGCAGCGGGTGGCTGCGTGCTCTATGTCTAAAGATCATGCTGTTACTTAATGATAGCTTTCTGTGTTTGCCTTGCAATCCTTTTTGTCTCACTCAGGGATCCGTAGCTTCTTCTCCTCAGCTATTTCTTGTCCGTCACTCCCAATCTCCTTATATTCCCCCTTCCAACTTCTCTGTTTGCCAGATATAGAGCTTCCTGCCTGGACTTCTATACTGACCCACTGGAGCTGTGTAGCTGTTGTTCCTGGTTGTTGTACCAGAGTGTTACCCTCCGGATCCCTGTTGGGCTTTTGTTGTCCGCTGTTGTCGCCCACCTGGGCTTATATGTTTTGTCTGTATTGTCTGTCCTCTCCCTGGTGTTTTCCTTTAGTGTTAGTGGTGAGGACTAGTGCTCCCACCGCTCTATTCACTACTTAGGGCTCAGCTTAAGGAAAGCCAGGGTTTAGAAAAATATGGTAGGTGTGCTCTAACCCCGCCACACCCAGCACGGACCACGCCGAGAACCACAGCGTTACTGGGAATAAAAAGAGGAAAAAAGTCCAGCTGGGTTAAAAAATATTACCTTTATTTTTCAGTGTGATTTAAGAGCCAGTTACAGTCCAGTCTACGCGTTTCGGATCAGAGACAATAGCGATCCTTACTCATGACACATGTAACTGGCTCTTAAATCGCACTTAAAAATAAAGGTAACATTTTTTAACCCAGCTGGACCTTTTTCCTCTGTTTATGTGATTGGCGTACGGGTGAAGAACCTGTCTAGGGACGTCAGGGCAGTCAGGTGCCAGCTTCTAGGTGAGTTAGGGGTCACCATCTTTCCCTCTCCCTTGGACAGGGCTTCCCCTTTTCCCTCCCTTTGCGTCACTCGTCTGTAATCGGTACGCCGGTCGTGATATTACTCCAGGAGACAGTGATTTATATTTTGGCCATAGTTAACAAGTTTTGGGCACATCTGTGTGTGCGTTTAGGCCACAACCGTATATACAGTACTCCAGAAGAGAATACATTTTATTTGGGACAAATTTGTATCCAATATAGAACTACATCCGAATAAAGTGTGTATTGTCAAAATTACATTATCTCTGGCCTAGTGTAGTGCCGAAAAATCGTATTTCTCTGTCTCCTGTTCATTACAGCCAGCAAATACAGTGTGTACAGTAAAAATTACATTATCTCTGGCCTAGTGTGTTGCCGAAAAGTTTTATTTCTCTGTCTCCTGTACATTACAAAAAGCAAATACAGTGTGTACTTTGAAAATTAAATTATCCCTGGGCTAGTGTGGTACCGAAAAATTGAATTTCTCTGTCTCCTGTTCATTATAGCCAGCAAATACAGTGTGTACAGTAAAAATTACATTATCTCTGGCCTAGTGTGGTGCCTAAAAATTGTATTTCTCTGTCTCATGTACATTACAGAAAGCAAATACAGCGTGTACTGTAAAAATTACATTGTCTCTGGGCTAGTGGGGTGACGAAAAATTGTATTTCTGTCTCCTGTACATTACAGAAAGCAAATACAGTGTGTACTGTAAAAAATACATTATCTCTGGGCTAGTGTGGTGCCAAAAAATTGTATTTCTCTGTCTACTATACATTACAGAAAGCAAATACAGTGTGTACTGTAAAAATTACATTATCTCTGGGCCAATGCGGTGCCGAAAAATTATATTTGTCTGTCTCCTGTACATTACAGAAAGCAAATACAGTGTGTACTGTAAAAATTACATTATCTCTGGGCTAGTGTGGTGCATAAAAATTTTATTTCCCTGTCTCCTGTTCATTATAGCCAGCAAATACAGTGTGTACAGTAAAAATTACATTATCTCTGGCCTAGTGTGGTGCCTAAAAATTGTATTTCTCTGTCTGATGTACATTACAGAAAGCGAATACAGTGTGTACTGTAAAAATTGCATTATATCTGTCCTTATGTAGTGCCGAAAAATTGTATTTCTCTGTCTCCTGTTCATTACAGCCAGCAAATACTGTGTGTACAGTAAAAAATCATTATCTGTGGCCTAGTGTACTCCTGAAAATCTTTATTTTTCTGTGTTCAGTACATTACAGCAAGCCAATACAGTTTTTACTGTAAAAATAACATTATCTCTGGGCTAGTTTAGTGTCGAAAAGCTGTATTTTTCTGTATCCAGTACTGTCCTGCATCAGAAAACTGTGTCTTTAGCGGACAGTAAAACAATCTGCGTCACATCTACAGACCATTAATATGAAGAAGGCGAGCACAAAACAAGTGGGAAGTAGGTGTGATGATGATGGTGCAAGCAGAGGCTGTGGCCCTGAGCGTGATGCTGCTGGTACAAGCAGAGGCCGTGGCCCTTGGCATGATGCTGATGGTGCAAGCAGAGGCTGTGACCCTGGGCTTGATGCTGATGGTGCAAGCAGAGGCCGTTCTTACCTGTAGGCCATCATTGCAAAGATTTATGGGGTTCACAAGGTTTCAGGCCCTTAACTCCAATGCTTTATACCATCTGCTCACCTGTAGGCCATTACTGCACTGCTTTATGGGGTTTTCTAGGCTTCAGGCCCTCACCTCCAATGCTTTATGCCATCTGATCACATGTAGCCCATCACTGCAATGTTTTATGGGGTTCTCTAGGCTTCAGACCCTCAACTCCAATGCTTTTTACCGTCTGCTCACCTGTAGGCCATTACTGCAATGTTTTATGGGGTTCACTAGGCTTCAGGCCCTCACCTCCAATGCTTTATAACGTCTGTTCACCTGTAGCACATCACTGCAATATTGTATGGGGTTCACTAGGCTTCAGGCTCTCACTTCCAATGCTTTATACCGTCTGCTCACCTGTAGGCCATCACTGCAATTATTTATGGGATTCGTTAGGCTTCAGGCCCTCACCTTCCATGCTTTATACCATCTGCTCACCTGTAGGCCATTACTGCAATGTTTTATGGTGTTTTCTAGGCTTCAGGCCCTCACCTCCAATGGTTTATACCGTCTGCTCACTTGTAGCCCATCACTGCAATGTTTTATGAGTTTCTGTAGACTTCAGACCCTCAACTCCAATAATTTTTACAGTCTGCTCACCTGTAGGCTATTACTGCAATGTTTGATGGGGTTCGCTAGGCTTCAGGCCCTCACCTTCAATGCTTTATAAGGTCTGCTCAACTGTAGCCCATTACTGCAATATTTTATAGGGTTCACTAGGCTTCAGGCTCTCCTTTCCGATGCTTTATACCATCTGCTCACATGTAGGCCATCACTGCAATGATTTATGGGGTTCGGTAGGCTTCAGGCCCTCACCTCCAATGCTTTATACCATCTGCTCATTTGTAGGCAATTACTGCAATGTTTTATGGGGTTTTCTAGGCTTCAAGCCGTCACCTCCAATACTTTATACCATCTGCTCACATGTAGCCCAGCACTGCAATGTTTTATGGAGTTCTCTAGGCATCAGGCCCTTACCTCCAATGCTTTATACCGCCAGCTCACCTGTAGGCCATCACTGCAATGTTTTATGGGGTTCTTTAAGCTTTAGGCCCTCACCTCCAAAGCTTTATACCGTCTGTTCACCTGTAGGCAATCACTGCAATGATTTATGGGGTTCTCTAGGCTGCAGGCCCTCACCTCCAATGCTTTATACCGTCTGCTCACTTGTAGCCCATCACTACAATGTTTTATGAGTTTCTCTAGGCTTCAGACCCTCAACTCCAATAATTTTTACCGTCTGCTCACCTGTAGGCTATTACTGCAATGTTTTATGGGGTTCGCTAGGCTTCAGGCCCTCACCTCCAATGCTTTATAAGGTCTGCTCACCTGTAGCCCATCACTGCAATATTTTATGGGGTTTACTAAGCTTCAGGCTCTTACTTCCAATGCTTTATACTGTCTGCTCACCTGTAGGCCATTACTGCAATGATTTATGGGGTTCGCTAGGCTTCAGGCCCTCACCTCCAATGCTTTATACCATCTGCTCATTTGTAGGCAATTACTGCAATGTTTTACGGGGTTTTCTAGGATTCAAGCCGTTACCTCCAATACTTTATACCATCTGCTCACATGTAGCCCAGCACTGCAATGTTTTATGGGGTTCTCTAGGCTTCAGACCCTCAACTCCAATAATTTTTGCCGTCTGCTCACCTGTAGGCTATTACTGCAATGTTTGATGGGGTTCGCTAGGCTTCAGGCCCTCACCTTCAATGCTTTATAAGGTCTGCTCAACTGTAGCCAATTACTGCAATACTTTATAGGGTTCACTAGGCTTCAGGCTCTCCTTTCTAATGCTTTCTACCATCTGCTCACATGTAGGCCATCACTGCAATGATTTATGGGGTTCGCTAGACTTCAGGACCTCACCTCCAATGCTTTATACCATCTGCTCACCTGTAGACCATTACTGCAATGTGTTATGGGGTTTTCTAGGCTTCAGGCCCTCACCTCTAATGCTTTATACCATCTGCTCACTTGTAGCCCATCACTGCAATGTTTTATGGGGTTCTCTAGGCTTCAGGCCCTTACCTCCAATGCTTTATACCGCCAGCTCACCTGTAGGCCATCACTGCAATGTTTTATGGGGTTCTTTAAGCTTTAGGCCCTCACCTCCAATGCTTTATACCATCTGTTCACCTGTAGGCAATCACTGCAATGATTTATGGGGTTCTCTAGGCTTCAGGCCCTCAACTCCAATGCTTTATAGCGTCTGCTCACTTGTAGCCCATCACTGCAATGTTTTATGGGGTTCTCTAGGCTTCAGGCCCTTATCTCCAATGCTTTATACCGCCAGCTCACCTGTAGGCCATCACTGCAATGTTTAATGGGGTTCTTTAAGCTTTAGGCCCTCACCTCCAATGCTTTATACCATCTGTTCACCTGTAGGCAATCACTGCAATGATTTATGGGGTTCTCTAGGCTTCAGGCCCTCAACTCCAATGCTTTATACCGTCTGTTCACCTGTAGCACATCACTGCAATATTGTATGGGGTTCACTAGGCTTCAGGCTCTCTCACTTCCAATGCTTTATACCGTCTGCTCACGTGTAGGCAATCACTGCAATATTTTATGGGATTCGCTAGGCTTCAGGCCCTCACCTTCAATGCTTTATACCATCTGCTCACCTGTAGGCCATTACTGCAATGTTTTATGGGGTTCTCTAGGCTTCACGCCCTCACCTCCAATGCATTAGACCGTCTGCTCACTTGTAGCTCATCACTGCAATGTTTTATGGGTTTCTCTAGGCTTCAGGCCCTTACCTCCAATGATTTATATGGTCTGCTCATCTGTTGGCCATTACTGCAATGTTTTATGGGGTTCGCTAGGCTTCGGGCCCTCACCTCCAATGCTTAATAAAGTCTGCTCACCTGTATAACATCACTGCAATATTTTATTGGGTTCACTAGGCTTCAGGCTCTCACTTCCAATGCTTTATACCGTCTGCTCACTTGTAGGCCATCACTGCAATGATTTATGGGGTTCTCTAGGCTTCAGGCCCTCACCTCCAATGGTTTATACCATCTGCTCACCGGTAGGCAATCACTGCAATATTTTATGGGATTCGCTAGGCTTCAGGCTCTCACCTTTAATGCTTTATACCATCTGCTCACCTGTAGGCCATTACTGCAATGATTTATGGGGTTCTCTAGGCTTCAGGCCCTCACCTCCAATGCATTAGACCGTCTGCTCACTTGTAGCTCATCACTGCAATGTTTTATGGGTTTCTCTAGGCTTCAGGCCCTTACCTACAATGATTTATACGGTCTGCTCACCTGTTGGCCATTACTGCAATGTTTTATGGGGTTCGCTAGGCTTCAGGCTCTCACTTCCAATGCTTTATACCGTCTGTTCACCTGTAGCCCATCACTGCAATATTGTATGGGGTTCACTAGGCTTCAGGCTCTCTCACTTCCAATGCTTTATACCATCTGCTCACCTGTAGGCAATCACTGCAATATTTTATGGGATTCGCTAGGCTTCAGGCCCTCACCTTCAATGCTTTATACCATCTGCTTACCTGTAGGCCATTACTTCAATGTTTTATGGGGTTTTCTAGGCTTCAATCTCTCACCTCCAATACTTTATACCATCTGCTCACATGTAGCCCATCACTGCAATGTTTTATCGGGTTCTCTAGGCTTCAGACCGTCAATTCCAATGATTTTTACCGTCTGCTCACCTGTACGCTATTACTGAAATGTTTTATGGGGTTTTCTAGGCTTCAGGCCCTCACCTCCAATGCTTTATAAGGTCTGCTCACCTGTAGCCCATCACTGCAATATTTTATGGGGTTCTCTAGGCTTCAGGCCCTCACCTCCAATGCTTTATACCGTCTGCTCACCTGTAGGCCATCACTGCAATGTTTTATGGGGTTTCGCTAGGCTTCAGGCCCTCACCTCCAATGCTTTATACGCGTCTGCTCACCTGTTGGCCATTACTGCAATGTTTTATGGGGTTCGCTAGGCTTCAGGCTCTCACTTCCAATGCTTTATACCGTCTGTTCACCTGTAGCCCATCACTGCAATATTGTATGGGGTTCACTAGGCTTCAGGCCCTCACCTCCAATGCTTTATACCGTCTGCTCACCTGTAGGCTATCACTGCAATGTTTTATGGGGTTCGCTAGGCTTCAGGCCCTCACCTTCAATGCTTTATACCATCTGCTCACCTGTAGGCCATTACTGCAATGTTTTATGGGGTTCTCTAGGCTTCAGGCTCTCACCTCCAATACTTTATACCATCTGCTTACCTGTAGCCCATCACTGCAATGTTTTATGGGGTTTTCTAGGCTTCAGACCGTCAATTCCAATGATTTTTACCGTCTGCTCACCTGTACGCTATTACTGAAATGTTTTATGGGGTTTTCTAGGCTTCAGGCCCTCACCTCCAATGCTTTATAAGGTCTGCTCACCTGTAGCCCATCACTGCAATATTTTATGGGGTTTACTAAGCTTCAGGCTCTTTCTTCCAATGCTTTATACCGTCTGCTCACCTGTAGGCCATTACTGCAATGATTTATGGTTTTCGCTAGGCTTCAGGCCCTCACCTCCAATGCTTTATACCATCTGCTCATTTGTAGGCAATTAATGCAATGTTTTACGGGGTTTTCTAGGCTTCAAGCCGTCACCTCCAATACTTTATACCATCTGCTCACATGTAGCCCAGCACTGCAATGTTTTATGGGGTTCTCTAGGCTTCAGACCCTCAACTCCAATAATTTTTACCGTCTGCTCACCTGTAGGCTATTACTGCAATGTTTGATGGGGTTCGCTAGGCTTCAGGCCCTCACCTTCAATGCTTTATAAGGTCTGCTCAACTGTAGCCCATTACTGCAATATTTTATAGGGTTCACTAGGCTTCAGGCTCTCCTTTCCAATGCTTTATACCGTCTGCTCACCTATAGGCCATCACTGCAATGATTTATGGGGTTTGCTAGGCTTCAGGCCCTCACCTCCAATGCTTTATACCATCTGCTTACCTGTAGGCCATTACTTCAATGTTTTATGGGGTTTTCTAGGCTTCAATCCCTCACCTCCAATACTTTATACCATCTGCTCACCTGTAGCCCATCACTGCAATATTTTATGGGGTTTACTAAGCTTCAGTCTCTTACTTCCAATGCTTTATACCGACTGCTCACCTGTAGGCCATTACTGCAATGATTTATGGGGTTCGCTAGGCTTCATGCCCTCACCTCCAATGCTTTATACCATCTGCTCATTTGTGGGCAATTACTGCAATGTTTTACTGGGTCTTCTAGGCTTCAGACCCTCAACTCCAATAATTTTTACCGTCTGCTCAACTGTAGGCTATTACTGAAATGTTTGATGGGGTTCGCTAGGCTTCAGGCCCTCACCTTCAATTCTTTATAAGGTCTGCTCAACTGTAGCCCATTACTGCAATATTTTATAGGTTTCACTAGGCTTCAGGCTCTCCTTTCCAATGCTTTATACCATCTGCTCACATGTAGGCCATCACTGCAATGATTTATGGGATTCGCTAGACTTCAGGACCTCACCTCCAATGCTTTATACCATCTGCTCACCTGTAGACCATTACTGCAATATGTTATGGGGTTTTCTAGGCTTCAGGCCCTCACCTCTAATGCTTTATACCGTCTGCTCACTTGTAGCGCATCACTGCAATGTTTTATGGGGTTCTGTAGGCTTCAGGCCCTTACCTCCAATGCTTTATACCGCCAGCTCACCTGTAGGCCATCACTGCAATGTTTAATGGGGTTCTTAAAGCTTTAGGCCCTCACCTCCAATGCTTTATACCATCTGTTCACCTGTAGGCAATCCCTGCAATGATTTATGGGGTTCTCTAGGCTTCAGGCCCTCAACTCCAATGCTTTATAGCGTCTGCTCACTTGTAGCCCATCACTGCAATGTTTTATGGGGTTCTCTAGGCTTCAGGCCCTTACCTCCAATGCTTTATACCGCCAGCTCACCTGTAGGCCATCACTGCAATGTTTAATGGGGTTCTTAAAGCTTTAGGCCCTCACCTCCAATGCTTTATACCGTCTGTTCACCTGTAGGCAATCCCTGCAATGATTTATGGGGTTCTCTAGGCTTCAGGCCCTCAACTCCAATGCTTTATACCGTCTGTTCACCCGTAGCACATCACTGCAATATTGTATGGGGTTCACTAGGCTTCATGCTCTCTCACTTCCAATGCTTTATACCGTCAGCTCACCTGTAGGCGATCACTGCAATATTTTATGGGATTCGCTAGGCTTCAGGTCCTCACCTTCAATGCTTTATACCATCTGCTCACCTGTATTCCATTACTGCAATGTTTTATGGGATTCTCTAGGCTTCAGGCCCTCACCTTCAATGCATTAGACCGTCTGCTCACTTGTAGCTCATCACTGCAATGTTTTATGGGTTTCTCTAGGCTTCAGGCCCTTACCTCCAATGAATTATACGGCCTGCTCACCTGTTGGCCATTACTGCAATGTTTTATGGGGTTCGCTAGGCTTCCGGCCCTCACCTCCAATGCTTTATAAAGTCTGCTCACCTGTAGAACATCACTGCAATATTTTATTGGGTTCACTAGGCTTCAGGCTCTCAGTTCCAATGCTTTATACCGTCTGCTCACTTGTAGGCCATCACTGCAATGATTTATAGGGTTCTCTAGGCTTCAGGCCCTCACCTCCAATTGTTTAAACCATCTGCTCACCTGTAGCCCATCAATGCAATGTTTTATGGGGTTTTCTAGGCTTCAGACCCTTAACTCCAATAATTTGTACCGTCTGCTCACCTGTAGGCTATTACTGCAATGTTTGATGGGGTTCCCTGGGCTTCAGGCCCTCACCTTCAATGCTTTATAAGGTCTGCTCCACTGCAGTCCATCACTGCAATATTTTATAGGGTTCACTAGGCTTCATGCTCTCCTTTCCAATGCTTTATACTGTCTGTTCATCTGTAGGCCATCACTGCAATGATTTATGGGGTTCGCTAGGTTTCAGGCCCTCACCTCCAATGCTTTATACCATCTGCTTAACTGTAGGCCATTACTTCAATGTTTTATGGGGTTTTCTAGGCTTCAATCCCTCACCTCCAATACTTTATACCATCTGCTCACATGTAGCCCATCACTGCAATGTTTTATCGAGTTCTCTAGGCTTCAGACCGTCAACTCCAATGATTTTTACCGTCTGCTCACCTGTATGCTATTACTGCAAAGTTTTATGGGGTTAGCTAGGCTTCAGGCCCTCACCTTCAATGCTTTATAAGGTCTGCTCTCCTGTAGCCCATCACTGCAATATTTTATGAGGTTCACTAGGGCTCAGGCTCTCACTTCCAATGATTTATACCGTCTTCTCACTTGTAGGCCATCACTGATCACTGTAATGATTTATCGGGTTTACAAGGCTTCATGCTCTCCTTTCCAATGCTTTATACCGTCTGCTCACCTGTTGGCCATCACTCCAATGATTTATGGGGTCCGCTAGGCTTCAGACCCTCACCTCCAATGCTTCATACCATCTGCTCACCTGTTGGCCATTACGGCAATGTTTTATGGGGTTCTCTAGGCTTCAGGCCCCAACCTCCAATGCTTTATACCGTCTGCTCACTTGTAGCCCATCACTGCAATATTTTATGGGTTTCACTAGGCTTCAGACCCTTACCTCCAATGATTTATACGGTCTGCTCACCTGTTGGCCATTACGGCAATGTTTTATGGGGATCGCTCGGCTTCAGGCCCTCACCTCCAAAGCCTTATAAGGTCTGCTCACCTGTAACACATCACTGCAATATTTTATGGGGTTCACTTTGCTTCTGGCTCTCACTTCCAATACTTTATACCGTCCGCTCACCTGTAGGACATCACTGCAATGATTTATGGGGTTCGCTAGGCTTCAGGCCCTCACCTCCAATGCTTTATACCATCTGCTCACCTGTAGGCCATTACTGCAATGTTTTATGGGGTTTTAAAGGCTTCAGGCCCTCACCTCCAATGCTTTATACCATCTGCTCACATGTAGCCCATCACTGCAATGTTTTATGGGGTCCTCTAGGCTTTAGACCGTCAACTCCAATGATTTTTAACGTCTGCTCACCTGCAGCCCATCACTGCAATATTTTATGGGGTTCATTAGGCCTCAGGCTCTCACTTCCAATGCTTTATACCGTCTTCTCAGATGTAGGCCATCACTGCAATGTTTTATGGGGTTCGCTAGACTTCAGGCCCTCACCTCCAATGCTTTATACCATCTGCTCACCTGTAGGCCATTACTGTTATGTGTTATGTGGTTTTCTAGGCTTCAGGCCCTCACCTCCAATGCTTTATACCGTCTGCTCACCTGTAACACATCACTGCAATATTTTATGGGGTTCACTTTGCTTCAGGCTCTCACTTCCAATACTTTATACCGCCTGCTCACCTGTTAGCCATCACTGCAATGTTTTATGGGGTTCTCTAAGCTTTAGGCTCTCAACTCCAATGCTTTATACCGTCTGCTCACCTGTAGTCAATCACTGCAATGATTTATGGGGTTCTCTAGGCTTAAGGTCCTTATCTCCAATGCTTTATACCATCTACTCACCTGTAGGTCATTACTGCAATGTTTTAAGGGGTTCTCTAGGCTTTAGGCCCTCACCTACAATGTCTTATACCATCTGGTCACCTGTAGGCCATCACTGCATTGATTTATGGAGTTCTCTACGCTTCAGGCCCTAACCTCAAATGCTTTATACCATCTACTGACCTGTAGGCCATTACTGCAATGTTTTATAGGGTTCTCTAGGCTTTAGTCCCTCACCTCCAATGCTATATACCGTCTGGTCACCTATAGGCCATCACTGCATTGATTTATGGAGTTCTCTAGGCTTCAGTCCCTCACCTCCAATGCTTTATACCGTCTGCTCACCTGTAGGCCATCATTGAAAAAAATGTACGGGGTTCGATAGGTTTCAAGCCCTCTCCTCCAATGCTTTATACGGTCTGCTCACCTGTAGCCCATCACTGCAATGTTTTTGGGGATTTTCTAGGCTTCAGGCCCTCACCTTCAATGCTTTATACCATCTGCTCACATGTAGCCCATCACTGCAATGTTTTTTGGGGATCTCTAGGCTTCAGACCCTCAACTCCAATGCTTTTTACCATCTGCTCACCTATAAGCAACTACTGCAATGTTTTATGGGGTTCGCTAGGCTTCAGGCCCTCACCTTCAATGCTTTCTAGGGTCTGCTCACCTGTAGCACAACACTGCAATATTTTATGGGGTTCACTAGGCTTCAGGCTCTCCTTTCCAATGCTTTATACCATCTGCTCACCTGTAGGCCATCACTGCAATGATTTATACCTATATATTTTATGGGGTTCTCTAGGCTTCAGACCCTCAACTCCAATGATTTTTACCTTCTGCTCACCTGTAGGCCATTACTGCAATGTTTTATGGGGTTCGCTAGGCTTCAGGCCCTCACCTCCAATGCTTTATAAGGTCTACTCACCTGAAGCCCATTACTGCAATATTTTATGGGGTTTTCTAGGCTTCAGGACCTCACCTCCAATGCTGTATACCGTCTGCTCACTTGTAGCCCATCAGTGCAATGTTTTATGGGGTTCTCTTGGCTTCAGGCCCTCACCGTCTGCTCACCTGTAGGCCATTACTTCAATGTTTTATGGGGTTCGCTAGGCTTCAGGCCCTCACCTCCAATGCTTTATAAGGTCTACTCACCTGAAGCCCATTACTGCAATATTTTATGGGGTTTTCTAGGCTTCAGGACCTCACCTCCAATGCTGTATACCATCTGCTCACTTGTAGCCCATCATTGCAATGTTTTATGGGGTTCTCTAGGAATTAGGCCCTCACCTCCAATGCTTTATACCGTCTGGTCACCTGTAGTCATTGACTGCAATGATTTATGGGGTTCTTTAGGCTTCTGGCCCTCAACTCCAATGCTCTATACCGTCTGCTCAGTTGTAGCCCATCACTGCAATGTTTTATGAGGTTCTCTAGGTTTCGGGCCCTTGCCTCCAATGCCTTATACCATCTACTCACCTGTAGGCCATTACTGCAATGTTTTATGGGATTCTCTAGGAATTAGGCCCTCACCTCCAATGCTTTATACCGTCTGGTCACCTGTAGGCCATCACTGCATTCATTTATGGAGTTCTCTAGGCTTCAGGCCCTAACCTCCAATGCTTTATACCATCTACTCACCAGTAGGCCATGACTGCAATATTTTATGGGGTTCACTAGGCTTCAGGCTCTCACTTCCAATGCTTTATACCGTCTGCTCATCTGTAGGCCATGACTGCAATGATTTTTGGGGTTCCCTAGGCTTTAGGCCCTGACCTCTAAAGCTTTATACCGTCTGTTCACCTGTAGACCATTACTGCAATGTTTTATGGGGTTCGCTAGGCTTCAAGGCCTTAACTTTAATGCTTTATAAAGTGTGCTCACCTGTCGCCCATCACTGCAATGTTTTATGGGGTTCTCTAGGCTTCAGGCCCTCACCTCCAATGCTTTATACTGTCTGCTCACATGTAGGCAATTACTGCAATGATTTATGGGGTCTTGGCTTCAGGTCCTCAACTCTAATGCTCTATACCATCTGTTCACCTGTATGCCATCACTGCAATGATTTATGGGGTTGGCTAGGCTTCAGGCCCTCACCT
This sequence comes from Bufotes viridis, assembly GCA_033119425.1. Taxonomy (NCBI): domain Eukaryota; kingdom Metazoa; phylum Chordata; class Amphibia; order Anura; family Bufonidae; genus Bufotes; species Bufotes viridis. Next base: position 303,499,130 of record CM065592.1, read on the forward strand.
CCAATGCTTTATAAGGTCTGCTCACCTGCAGCCCATCACTGCAAATTTTAAGGAGTTCACTAGGCTTAAGGCCCTCACCTCCAATGCTTTATACCGTCTGATCACCTGTAGGCCATCACTGCAATAATTTATGGGGTTCACTAGGCTTCAGGGCCTTACCTCCTATAATTTATACGTTCGGCTCACCTGTATCCCATCACTGCAATATTTTATGGGGTTTTCTAGTCTTCAGGCCCTCATCTCCAATGGTTTATACCATCTGCTCACATGTAGCCCATCACTGCAATGTTTTATCGGGTTCTCTAGACTTCAGACCCTCAACTCCAATGATTTTTACCGTCTGCTTACCTGTAGGCCATTATTGCAATGTTTTATGTTGTTCCCTAGGCTTCAGGCCCTTACCTCCAATGCTTTGTAAGGTCTGCTCACCTGTAGCCCATCACTGCAATATTGTATAGGGTTCATTAGGCTTCAGGCTCTCCTTTCCAATGCTTTATACCATCTGCTCGCCTGTAGGCCACCACTGCAATGATTTATGGGGTTCGCTAGGATTCAGGCCCTCACCTCCAATGCTTTATACCATCTGCTCACCTGTAGGCCATTACTGCAATGTTTTATGTGGTTTTCTAGGCTTTAGGTCCTCACCTCCAATACTTTATACCATCTGCTCACATGTAGCCCATCACTGCATTGTTTTATGGGGTTCTCTAGGCTTCAGACCATCAACTCCAATGATTTTTACCGTCTGCTCACCTGTAGGCTATTACTGCAATGTTATATGGGGTTCGCTACGCTTCATGCCCTCACCTTCAATGCTTTATAAGGTCGGCTCACCTGGAGCCCATCACTGCAATATTTTCTGGGGTTCACTAGGCCTCAGGCTCTCACTTCCAATGCTTTATACCGTCTGCTCACCTGTAGGCCATCACTGCAATGATTCATGGGGTTCGCTAGGCTTCAGTCCCTTACCTCCAAAACTTTATACCATCTGCTCATCTGTAGGCCATTACTGCAATGTTTTATGGGGTTTTCTAGGCTTCAGGCCCTCACCTCCAATGCTTTATACCGTCTGCTCTCTTGTAGCACATCACTGCAATGTTTTCTGGGGTTCCGTAGGCTTCGGTCCTTACCTCCAATGCTTTATACCGCCTGCTCACCTGTAGGCCATAACTGCAATGTTTTATGGGGTTATCTAAGCTTTAGGCCCTTAACTCCAATGCTTTATATCATCTGCTCACCTGTAGGCCATCACTTCAACGATTTATGGGGTTCTCTAGGCTTCAGGCCCTGAAACTCCAATGCTTCATACCGTATGCTCACTTGTAGCCCATTACTGCAATTTGTTATGGGTTTCTCTAGGCTTCAGACCCTCAACTCCAATGCTTACCTTCAATGCTTTATATCATCTGCTCACCTGTAGGCCATCACTTCAACGATTTATGGGGTTCTCTAGGCTTCAGGCCCTGAAACTCCAATGCTTCATACCGTATGCTCACTTGTAGCCCATTACTGCAATTTGTTATGGGTTTCTCTAGGCTTCAGACCCTCAACTCCAATGCTTTATACTGTCTGCTCGCTTGTAGACCATCACTGCAATTTCTTATGGGGTTCTTTAGGCTTCAGGCCCTTACTTTCAATGCTTTATACCATCTACTCACCTGTAGTCCATTACTGCAATGTTTTATGGGGTTCTCTAGGCTTTAGGCCCTCATCTCCAATGCTTTATACCGTCTGGTCACCTATAGTCCATCACTGCATTAATTTATGGAGTTCTCTTGTCTTCAGGCCCTCACCTCCAATTCTTTATATCGTCTGCTCACCTGTAGGCCATCATTGCAAAGATTTATGGGGTTCGAAAGGTTTCAGGCCCTCACCTCCAATGCTTTATACCGTCCTCTCACCTGTAGGCCATTACTGCAATGTTATATAAGGTTCCTTAGGCTTTAGGCCCTCACCGCCAATGCTTTATAAGGTCTGCTCACCTGTAGCCAATCCCTGCAATATTTTATGGGGTTCACTCGGCTTCAAGCTCTTACTTCCAATGCTTTATACCGTCTGCTCACCTGTAGGATATCACTGCAATGATTTATGGGGTTTGCTAGGCTTCAGGCCATCACCTCCTATGCTTTATTCCATCTGCTCACCTGAAGGCAATTACTGCAATGTTTTATGGGGTTTTCTAGGCTTCAGGCCCTCACCTCCAATGCTTTATACTGTCTGCTCACTTGTAGCCCATAACTGCAATGTTTTTTGGGGTTCTCTAAGCTTTAGGCCCTCAACTCCAATGCTTTATACGCCTGCTCACCTGTAGGCCATCACTGCAATGTTTTATGGGGTTCTCTAAGCTTTAGGCCCTCAACTCCAATGCTTTATATCGTCTGCTCACCTGTAGGCAATCCCTGAAATGATTTATGGGGTTATCTAGGCTTCAGACCCTCACCTCCAATGCTTTATACCGTCTTCTCACCTATAAGCCATCACTGCAAAGATTTATCGGTTTCGATAGGTTTGAGGCCCTCTCCTCCAATGCTGTATACGGTCTGCTCACCTGTAGCTCATCAATGCTATGTTTTTGGGATTTTTTAGGCTTCAGGCCCTCAACTCCAATGCTTTATACCATCTGCTCACATGTAGCCCATCACTGCAATGTTTTTTGTGGTTCTCTAGGCTTCAGACCCTCAACTCCAATGCTTTTTACCGTCTGCTCACATGTAGGCCATCACTGCAATGTGTTATGGGGTTCTCTAAGCTTTAGGCCCTCGACTCCAATGCTTTATACCGTCTGCTCACCTTTAGGCCATCACTGCAATATTTTATTGGGTTCTCTAGGCTTCAGTCCCTCACCTGCAATGCTTTATATTGTCAGCTCATCTGTAGGCCATTACTGCAATGTTTTATGGGGCTCTCTAGGCTTTAGGCCCTCACCTCCAATGCTTTATACTGTCTGCTCACCTGTAGGCTATCACTGCAAGGTTTTATGTGGTTCCCTAGGCTTTAGGCCCTCACCTCCAATGCTTTATACCCTCTGCTCACCTATAGACCATTACTGCAATGTTTTATGGGGTTCGCTAGGCTTCAGGCCCTCACCTCCAATGCTTTATACCATCTGCTCACCTTTGGGCCATTACTGCAATGTTTTTTGGGGTTCTCTTGGCTTCAGGCCCTCACCTCCAATGCTTTATACCGTCTGCTCACCTGTAGGCCATTACTGCAATGTTTTATGGGGTTCTCTAGACTTCAGGGCCTTAACTTCAATGCTTTATAAAGTGTGCTCACCTGTCGCCCATCACTGCAATAGTTTATGGGGTTGGCTAGGCTTCAGGCCCTCACCTCCAATGCTTTATACCATCTGCTCACCTGTAGGCCATCACTGCAATGTTTTTGGGGTTGTCTAGGCTTCAAGCCCTTACCTCCAATGCTTTATACCATCTGCTAACCTGTAGGCCATTACTGCAATGTTTTATGGGGTTCCCTAGGCTTTAGGCCCTCACCTTCAATGCTTTATACCGTCTGCTCACCTGTAGGCCATTACTGCAATGTTTTATGGGGTTCGCTAGGCTTCAGGTTTTGACATTATAAGCTGTCTGACATTAGCTATGTGATAATGTCAGAGCAGCTTGATAATGTCTTTTTTATAAAAATCCGATTTATATTTTGGCTAAAAAAATGTACTTTTATAATATGTAAATTAGTCTCTAGGAGCAGCGGGGGCGTTGCCCTGCTCCTAGAGGCTCCGTGCGGCAACCTGCTGGCATGCCCCTTCTTACTTTGAGTGACAGTGCCGGGCAGCGATCCTCCGGCACTGTCTCCTTGCGAAATCCCGCGCCTGTGCCGCCGCTCTGTATTCGGTGCAGGCGCGGTGAGCTGAGGACAGCAGACACCAGCGTCCTCTGCTCACCACGCCTGCGCCGAATACAGAGCGGCGGCTCAGGCACGGGATTTCAGAAGAAGACAGTGGTGGAGGATCGCTGCACGGCACTGTCACTCAAAGTAAGAAGGGGCGTGCCAGCAGGTTGCCGCACGGAGCTTCTAGGAGCAGGGCAACGCCCCCCCGCTCCTAGAGGCTAATTTACATATTATAAAAGTACGTTTTTCAGGCAAAATATAAATCGGATTTTTATAAAAAAGACATTATCAAGCTGCTCTGACATTAGCACATAGCTAATGTCAGACAGCTTATAATGTCAAAACTTGATGACAGAAACTCTTTAACTTCAATGCTTTATACTGTCTGCTCACCTGTTGGCCATTATTGCAATGTTTTATGGGGTTTACTAGGCTTCAGGCTCTCCTTTCCAATGTTTTATACCATCTGCTCAACTGTAGCCCATCACTGCAATGTTTTATGGGGTTCTCTAGGCTTCAGGCAGTCAACTCCAATGATTTTTTCCGTTTGCTCACCTGTAGGCCATTACTGCAATGTTTTATGGGGTTCTCTAGGAATTAGGCCCTCAATTCCAATGCTTTATACCGTCTGGTCACCTGTGGACCATTACTGCAATGTTTTATGGGGTTCGCTAGGCTTCAGGCCCTCACCTCCAATGCTTTATACCATCTGCTCACCTGTAGGCCATTACTGCAATGTTTCATGGGGTTCTCTAGGCTTCAGACCGTCAACTCCAATGATTTTTTCCGTTTGCTCACCTGTAGACCATTACTGCAATGTTTTATAGTGTTCTCTAAAAATTTGGCCCTCACCTCCAATGCTTTATACCGTCTGGTCACCTGTGGACCATTACTGCAATGTTTTATGGGGTTCGCTAGGCTTCAGGCCCTCACCTCCAATGCTTTATACCATCTGCTCACCTGTAGGCCATTACTGCAATGTTTTATGGGGTTCTCTAGGCTTCAGACCGTCAACTCCAATGATTTTTTCCGTTTGCTCACCTGTAGGTCATTACTGCAATGTTTTATGGGGTTCTCTAGGAATTAGGCCCTCAACTCCAATGCTTTATACCGTCTGGTCACCTGTAGGCAATGACTACAATGATTTATGGGGTTTTCTAGGCTTCAGGCCCTCACCTCCAATCCTTTATACCGTCTGCTCACTTGTAGCCCATCACTGAAATGTTTTCTGTGGGTCTGTAGGCTTCAGGCCCTTACCTCCAATGCTTAATACCGCCTGCTCACCTGTAGGCCATCACTGCAATGTTTTATGGGGGTCTCTAAGCTTTAGGCCCTCAACTCCAATGCTTTATACCGTCTGCTTACTTTTAGCCCATCACTGCAATGTTTTCTGTGGTTCTCTAGGCTTCAGGCCCTTACCTCCAATGCTTTATACCAGGGGTGCACAACCTTTTTTGGTCTGAGGGCCGCATTGTCACAACGCTTTATTTCAAGGGGGCCGCAAAAAAATAAAAAAATTTGTTGATTGGTGCTCATTTGCATCAGCCTATTACACAGGCCAATGTAAAGTGATTACAGTCATTTCTCCTTCATTTAGTTAAATTAATTATCAGTAGCACATCCCTGATAACACAGAGAGACTTGCGGTGCGATTATACCGCCACTTATCATGAATGAGCGTTCCTATGAACACTTGTTCCCAGTAATTGAGCATGGCCCCTGAAACTGAAGAGTTAGTCCCCTTGCAGACGAGCATTTGTCACTGAGCGAGTCTGTAACGCAGCACCCGGCCGGAACCCCCAGCGCTGCCGGGGGTCACATAGCATTATATTTATTTATGATGCTATGTAACCCTTACAGTTCTGGAATGCATTGGATAAGACTGACATAATGCTGCCAGCATTATCCACATACATTCCAGAACTGTAAGGGTTACATAGCATCATAAATCAATATAATGCTATGCGACCCCAGCAGTGCTGAAAGTTCAGGTCGGGTGCTGCGTTGCAGATTCGCTCTGTGACAAATGCTCGTCTGCAAAGTGGCCTTATACTTACCTGCTCCCTATGCTGTTTTTACTTGGCAGTGCATGGACATAGTCACTTGTACCTCTCCAGCCAGTCACTGGCTTCAGTGGTGATGTGGCCACAAGCAGCGTGTCACTGCAGTGGTCAGTCATTGACTGGAGTCGTGTATGTGACCATGGCCATGCGCTGACAGGTGTAAAAGTGCAGGAACCAGAAGATGGAGGCAGAGGGGGCCAGGGCAGCCTGAAGAAGGTAAGTATGAATCCTCTGTTTCAGGGGCCATGCTACGGGAATGTGTTAAAAGTCATTTTTACAGGAAATGTGGTGACATTTCATTCCTACATCCTATTCATAAATGAGTGTTTTCCTAAACTGCAGAGGTTGCCGCTCATTAATTATTACCACCTCCTGCCCCTCAGTTACAGGCGCCATGTAAAAACCAGTAAGCACTTTCTAATGGAGAAAGTGCTTAATGGTTAACACATTAATAACCAGGCCTGAACAAACACTTTTTTTGTGATTTAGCGCACGTGGTGGTTCAAATAGTTGTAACTGTCAAAATAATTTTTGCAATAATTTTTCACTTAAGACATAGGGCCTTATAATTTATTTTTTAATTTTATTTGGGGAAAACTGTATAAAACATTTTTAACCACTTCAGCCCCCCTAGCTTAAACACCCTTAATGACCAGGCCACTTTTTACAATTCTGCACTACACTACTTTCACCGTTTATTGCTCGGCCATACAACTTACCACCCAAATGAATTTTACCTCCTATTTTTCTCACTAATAGAGCTTTCATTTGGTGCTATTTTATTGCTGCTGACATTTTTACTTTTTTTGCTATTATTCAAAAATTACCGAAATTTTTGCAAAAAAATGACATTTTTCACTTTCTGTTTGAAAATTTGTCAAATAAAACTACATTTCTCAACAAATTTTTCTCAAAATGTATTGTTCTACATGTCTTTGATAAAAAAAAATGCAATAAGTGTATATTTATTGGTTTGGGTAAAAGTTATAGCGTTTACAAACTATGGTGCAAAAAAGTGAATTTCCGCACTTTGACTTTCTGAGCACCTGTCCTGTTTCCTGACGTACTACAATGCCCAGACAGTAGAAACACCCCATAAATGACCCCATTTCGGAAAGTAGACACCCTAAGGTATTCACTGAGGGGCATAGTAAGTTCATGGAAGTTTTTATTTTTTGTCACAAGTTAGCGGAAATGTTTTTTTTTTTTTACAAAAATTTCATTTTCCGCAAACTTGTGACAAAAATAAAACTTCCATGAACTCACTATGCCCATCAGCGAATACCTTAGGGTGTCTACTTTCGAAATGGGGTCACTTGTGGGGTATTTTTACTGCCCTGGCATTTTAGGGGCCCCTAAAGCGTGAGAATCCAAATGCGTAAAAATGCCCTGTGAAATCCTAAAGGTACTCATTGGAATTAGGGCCCTTTGCGCATCTTGGCTGCAAAAAGTGGCACACATGTGGTATCGCCGTACTCAGGAGAAGTAGGGCAATGTGTTTTGGGGTGTATTTTTACATATACCCATGCTGGGTGAGAGAAATATCACTGTAAATTGACAACTTTGTATAAATTTTTTGAAAAAGTTGTCGTTTACAGCGGTATTTATCACACAAAGTATGGGTATATATAAAAATACACCCCAAAAGTCATTGCCCTACTTGTCCTGAGTACGGCGATACCACATGAGTGACACTTTTTGCAGCCAAGATGCGCAAGGGCCCTAAAACCAATGAGTACCTTTAGAATTTCACAGAGCAATTTACGCATTTGGATTCCAAACCCCTTCTCACGCTTTAGGGGCCCCTAAAATGCCGGGACAATAAAAATACCCCACAAGTGACCCCATTGTGGAAAGTAGACACCCTAAGGTATTCGCTGATGGGCATAGTGAATTCATGGAAGTTTTAATTTTTTGTCACAAGTTAGTGGAAATGTTTTTTTTTTTTTTTTTTTTTCTTACAAAGTCTCATATTCCACTAACTTGTGACAAAAAATAAAATTTTACATGGACTCACTATGCCCCTCACAGAACACCTTGGGGTGTCTACTTTCTAAAATGGGGTCACTTGTGGGGTATTTTTACTGCCCTGGCATTTTAGGGGCCCCTAAAGCGTGAGAAGCGGTTTGGAATCCAAATGAGTAGAAATGTCCTGTGAAATCCTAAAGGTACTCATTGGATTTAGGGCCCCTCTGCGCATCTTGGCTGCAAAAAAGTGCCACACATGTGGTATCGCCGTACTCGGCAGAAGTAGGGCAATGTGTTTTGGGGTGTATTTTTACATATACCCATACTGGGTGTGAAAAATATCTCTGTAAATGACAACTTTTTCCATTTTTTTATACAAAGTTGTCAATTTACAGAGATATTTCTCTCACCCAGCATGGGTATATGTAAAATACACCGCAAACACATTGCCTACTCTCCTGAGTACAGCGATACCACATGTGTGGCACTTTTGCAGCCAAGATGCACAAAGGGACCCCAATTCCAATGAGTACCTTTCAGGAGGGCATTTTTACGCATTTTCTTCTCACGCTTTAGGGCCCCTAAAATGCCAGGGCAGTATAAATACCCACATGTGACCCCATTTTAGAAAGAAGACACCCCAAGGTATTCTGTAAGGGGCATGGTGAGTTCATACAAGATTTTTTTTTGGCACAAGTTAGCGGAATTTGATTTTTTTGTTTTTCACACAAAGTCTCCCTTTCCGCTAACTTGTGACAAAAAATTCAATCTTTCATGGACTCAATATGCCCCTCAGCGAATACCTTGGGGTGTCTTCTTTCCAAAATGGGGTCACATGTGAGGTTTTTGTACTGCTCTGGCATTTGAGGGTCTCCGCAATCATTACATGTATGGCCAGCATTAGGAGTTTCTGCTATTCTCCTTATATGGAGCATACAGGTAATGAGATTTTTTTTTCGTTCAGCCTCTGGGCTGAAAGAAAAAATGAACAGCACAGATTTCCTCATTCGCATCGATCGATGTGGATGAAAAAATCTCTGCCAAAAAATATGCAAAAAAAATAGAGGGGCCTGGCGATTTCCAGGACATAGGGGCTCCGCCCAAACATCCATACCCACTTCAGCTCCTATGTCCTGGCAAACGTGATTTCTCCATTCACATCGATCAATCCATCGGTGTGGAGGAAGACATCTTTGCCAGATTTTTGATACAAAGTGTTTGCCAAAGCATATGAACTCCAACACCTCTCCTCAGCTCATATGCCTGGGCAAACGTACCTGTCCTGCAGAGGAGAAATCTCGTCTTGCAGCGCCGCATACACCGACTTCACGTGTCTTCTGACAGCAGCGCAATGCTTCTCTCAGAATTCACATCAGTGCTGCGGCGTTTTCATCGGTTGGTCCGTTGATCTACCTGGAAAATAAAGGGTGGTTAGGGGGGGAAAAAAAAAAAAAGAAGAAAAAACAGGCAGCAGGCACATAACTTGAACGTTGCAAACTTTATAAAACATGAATAAAACCTGAACATGAAAAAAAAACGGAACTTTTAAAACCTGAACTAACTCAAGATTTTTTTCTTGCTACCTGTTTAATTTTTTTCTTTTTTAACCATTTCACTCTTTATTTTCCTAGCAGAAACCTCTCCTTTCCCATGGGACAATGTGTAAAGTGTAAATCACACAGAGATGGTGCGAAGTACACTATACACGGTATCCTAAGTGAAAGGAGAGGTTTCTACCGTTTTACACTTCTGCAGTAGCACAGCAGCACAGCAGCACCGTCCCCTACGTGTTAGGGTCTCTCAAAACCTAGTATCCTGAGAGACCCTTGAGCCTGATTGTAAAAACTACCTGTGTCCTGCAATCCCTAGGTCCCTAAGTGTACCTGAATGTGGTACTTCCGGAAACACTCCCCTAGGCATAGGGCAGGGTGGTCAGGACAGTCAGGACAGAAATAACGGGTGTCACGCCTTATTCCACTCCTGCTACAGACACAACATCTTTTTCGGGGTGGTGGTTGAGTTGAGGTACCAGGCACAACGCTAGGGAAGTGCCGCTCGTGTAGACGGCTAACTACACTGGTGGATGGGGCCACGGAACCTCCTGGATACAGGAGTTCCGAAATGATCTCTTCCTGAAATTTTAGGAAGGATCCTGTTCTCCCAGCCTTACTGTAGAGAACGTAACTATTATAGGCAGCCAATTGAAATAAATATACAGACACCTTTTTATACCAGCGTCTGCTGCGTCGGGAAATCAAATACGGGGCCAACATCTGGTCGTTAAAGTCCACCCCTCCCATGTGGAGGTTATAGTTGTGGACTGAGAGGGGCTTTTCAACGACACTGGTTGCCCGTTCAATTTGGACTGTCGTGTCTGCGTGAATGGAGGAGAGCATGTAAACGTCACGCTTGTCTCTCCATTTCACCGCGAGCAGTTCTTCGTTACACATGCAGCCCTCTGCCCCCTTGCAAGTCTGGTGGTAATGAGCCGTTTGGGGAAGCCCCGGCGACTAGGTCGCGCGGTGCCACAGCAGCCAATCTGTTCTGGGAACAAATGCTTGAAGAGGGCCACACTTGTGTAAAAGTTGTCCACGTAAAGATGGTACCCCTTGCCGAATAAGGGTGACACCAAGTCCCAGACTATCTTCCCACTGCTCCCCAGGTAGTCAGGGCAACCGACCGGCTCCAGGGTCTGATCTTTTCCCTCATAGATCCGAAATTTGTGCGTATAGCCTGTGGCCCTTTCACAGAGCTTATACAATTTGACCCCATACCGGGCGCTCTTGCTTGGGATGTACTGCTTGAAGCCAAGGCGCCCGGTAAAATGTATTAGGGACTCGTCTACGCAGATATTTTGTGCAGGGGTATACAAATCTGCAAATTTCAGGTTGAAATGGTCTATGAGGGGCCGAATTTTGTGGAGCCGGTCAAAAGCTGGGTGGCCTCTGGGACGGGAGGTGGTGTTGTCACTAAAGTGCAGGAAACGCAGGATGGTCTCAAAACGTGTCCTGGACATGGCAGCAGAGTACATGGGCATGTGATGAATTGGGTTCGTGGACCAATATAACCGCAATTCATGTTTTTTTGTAATGCCCATGTTGAGGAGAAGGCCCAGAAAAGTTCTAAGTTCGGAAACTTGGACTGGTTTCCACCGGAAAGGCTGGGCATAGAAGCTTCCCGGGTTGGCGTTTATAAATTGAGTGGCATACCGATTTGTTTCTGCCACGACTAAGTCATAGAGCTCCGCAGTGAAGAACAGCTCAAAAAACCCCAGCGCCCGATCCTATCTGAGCTGTCTCCACCCGAACTCCTGACTGGGCGGTGAAAGGGGAACTACTGGTGCGGCTGAAGTTGGGGGCTGCCAATCAGGATTTGCCAGCACCTCAGGGACTCTAGGGGCTCTACGGGCCTGTCTTTGCGGTGGCTGCGGCGGGAAACTACTGCACGTGCCACCGTACCAGCTTCAACTGCCCTTCTGGTGCTCGCCACTTCACCATGTTGTGCGGCAGTGCTGGTACTAGGTCCAGGACGGGCTGCGCTGCTGGTGTATGCCTCACCACGTAATCCGGCAGCGCCAGCCCCACTCTGCTGCCCTTGAAGCGGATCCTGCGCAACCTGTGGTCTAGCAACACGGGGCCGGGTACGCCTGGTTCTATCAGGGACCTCAACCTCCTCGTCCGAACTTTGGGTCAGACTGCCACTGCTCTCTACAGGTTCGTATTCTGACCCGCTAGATTCGTCAGATGAGGGTTCCCATTCCTCATCCGACTGGGTCAGAATCCTGTAGGCCTCTTCAGAGGAATACCCCTTGTTTGACATTTGGGCGTCTAAATTTGGGGGTATTCCCTGAGACTACCCAAGAAAAAAGCAAGCCTGTCTTACAAATGGGAGTGTAGCGAAGTACAGAAGCCGCTGCGATTGATAAAAAGATCAAAACTGATTTTTTATCGCCGCAGCGCTTGTGAAGTGATTGTGCAGTGATACAAAAAAAAATTTTTTTGTCACTGCGGCGAGCGAGGCGTGGGTGAGCGCAGGTGTGGGCGACCGATCAGGTCTGATCGGGCAAACACTGCGTTTGGGGTGGAGGGCGAACTAAAGTGACAGTAATACTATTATAGATCTGACCGTGATCAGTTCTGATCACTTACAGATACTATAAAAGTACAAACGCTGATTAGCGCTACGCTAATCAGCGAATCAGTGACTGCGGTGCGGTGGGCTGGGCACTAACGCTAACTACCTACCAAAGGGACCTAAACTAACCTAAACCTAACAGTCAATACTGGTAAAAAAAAAAAGTGACAGTTTACAAAAGTGACACTGATCATTTTTTTCCCTTTCACTATGTATTGACAGGTGATCAAGGGGTTAATTCGGGTGATGGGGGGTGATTAGGGCCTGATATGTAGTGATTGGTGCACTTACTTGGGATCTGTGCTCTGTGCTGGGTCCAACCGATGAAAAGGACCCAGCACATGGCACAGATCCCTTATAAAAGCCATATATTTATAAATAAAACTTATATCACCTATTTCCATAGGTGATTTTGAAAATCACCAGCCTGCCAGCGCTGATCATTGGCTGGCAGGCTGGTGACGAACTTGTCCTGAGCCCGGCGGTGCGTTCCATTTGCGTTCCACCGGGCTCAGGAGCGCGTCATCTCGCGTCTCGCGAGATGACGCGGCGCGTCAAGGAGGAATGAACCGACCGCCCGCAGGACGCAATCCTGCGTGAGGCGGTCGGAAAGAAGTTAAAAAGTATTTTTTTTTCCAACTATAGCTCCTTATTCTTTAAATATGCAAACTGCCACCAAAATAAATAATTATAATTAGTTCCCTATTTTGTGTCGGTCATTTTGTTATATAATAGTTAGTGTGGGTGTTTTTTCTTTTATGCATTTTATTATTATAATTTTTTTTCTTTTTTTAACTTACCGTATTTTTAGCCCCATAGGACACACAGATCAGACAACCAATCAGACCCCCAATGTTAATAAGACCATAAATCAGAACTCAGCTCAAAACCCAATGTAAATGACCCCCAATGCCACAGATTACCCCCCAATGCCTCAGATCACCCCTCTAGTTCAGATCAGCCCCCTGCCTCACATCAGCCCCAGCCCCAGCTGCCGCTCCTCACCTACATCGCAATCCTCTTCCTTCACATCCTCCATTGGCTGTGCTCTGATCTGACGTGCACAGCGTGAGGTCAAAGAGCCCCCTTACGCTGTGCGCAGCCTGCATTTTTCTATATACAGGTATGTCTGCTACAAATAATATCCCCCAAGAGGTCATAAAAAGACCTTTGGGGGACACTGACACTTTTTGTTAATTTTAAACTTTAATTGCTCCTTTTAGGCAGCCAATTGAAATAAATATACAGACACCTTTTTATACCAGCGTCTGCTGCGTCGGGAAATCAAATACGGGGCCAACATCTGGTCGTTGAAGTCCACCCCTCCCATGTGGAGGTTATAGTTGTGGACTGAGAGGGGCTTTCAACGACACTGGTTGCCCGTTCAATTTGGACTGTCGTGTCTGCGTGAATGGAGGAGAGCATGTAAACGTCACGCTTGTCTCTCCATTTCACCGCGAGCAGTTCTTCGTTACACAATGCAGCCCTCTGCCCCCTTGCAAGTCTGGTGGTAATGAGCCGTTGGGGAAGCCCGGCGACTAGGTCGCATGGTGCCACAGCAGCCAATCTGTTCTAGGAACAAATGCTTGAAGAGGGCCACACTTGTGTAAAAGTTGTCCACGTAAAGATGGTACCCCTTGCCGAATAAGGGTGACACCAAGTCCCAGACTATCTTCCCACTGCTCCCCAGGTAGTCAGGGCAACCGACCGGCTCCAGGGTCTGATCTTTTCCCTCATAGATCCGAAATTTGTGCGTATAGCCTGTGGCCCTTTCACAGAGCTTATACAATTTGACCCCATACCGGGCGCTTGCTTGGGATGTACTGCTTGAAGCCAAGGCGCCCGGTAAAATGTATTAGGGACTCGTCTACGCAGATGTTTTGTGCAGGGGTATACAAATCTGCAAATTTCAGGTTGAAATGGTCTATGAGGGCCGAATTTTGTGGAGCCGGTCAAAAGCTGGGTGGCCTCTGGGACGGGAGGTGGTGTTGTCACTAAAGTGCAGGAAGCGCAGGATGGTCTCAAAGCGTGTCCTGGACATGGCAGCAGAGTACATGGGCATGTGATGAATTGGGTTCGTGGACCAATATGACCGCAATTCATGTTTTTTGTAATGCCCATGTTGAGGAGAAGGCCCAGAAAAGTTCTAAGTTCGGAAACTTGGACTGGTTTCCACCGGAAAGGCTGGGCATAGAAGCTTCCCGGGTTGGCGTTTATAAATTGAGTGGCATACCGATTTGTTTCTGCCACGACTAAGTCATAGAGCTCCGCAGTGAAGAACAGCTCAAAAAACCCCAGCGCCGATCCTATCTGAGCTGTCTCCACCCGAACTCCTGACTGGGCGGTGAAAGGGGAACTACTGGTGCGGCTGAAGTTGGGGGCTGCCAATCAGGATTTGCCAGCACCTCAGGGACTCTAGGGGCTCTACGGGCCTGTCTTTGCGGTGGCTGCGACGGGAAACTACTGCACGTGCCACCGTACCAGCTTCAACTGCCCTTCTGGTGCTCGCCACTTCACCATGTTGTACGGCAGTGCTGGTACTAGGTCCAGGGCGGGCTGCGCTGCTGGTGTATGCCTCACCACGTAATCCGGCAGCGCCAGCCCCACTCTGCTGCCCTTGAAGCGGATCCTGCGCAACCTGCGGTCTAGCAACACGGGGCCGGGTACGCCTGGTTCTATCAGGGACCTCAACCTCCTCGTCCGAACTTTGGGTCAGACTGCCACTGCTCTCTACAGGTTCGTATTCTGACCCGCTAGATTCGTCAGATGAGGGTTCCCATTCCTCATCCGACTGGGTCAGAATCCTGTAGGCCTCTTCAGAGGAATACCCCTTGTTTGACATTTGGGCGTCTAAATTTGGGGGTATTCCCTGAGACTACCCAAGAAAAAAGCAAGCCTGTCTTACAAATGGGAGTGTAGCGAAGTACAGAAGCCGCTGCGATTGATAAAAAGATCAAAACTGATTTTTATCGCCGCAGCGCTTGTGAAGTGATTGTGCAGTGATACAAAAAAAATTTTTTTGTCACTGCGGCGAGGCGGGCGTGGGTGAGCGCAGGTGTGGGCGACCGATCAGGTCTGATCGGGCAAACACTGCGTTTGGGGTGGAGGGCGAACTAAAGTGACAGTAATACTATTATAGATCTGACCGTGATCAGTTCTGATCACTTACAGATACTATAAAAGTACAAACGCTGATTAGCGCTACGCTAATCAGCGAATCAGTGACTGCGGTGCGGTGGGCTGGGCGCTAACGCTAACTACCTACCAAAGGGACCTAAACTAACCTAAACCTAACAGTCAATACTGGTGAAAAAAAAAGTGACAGTTCACAAAAGTGACACTGATCACTTTTTCCCTTTCACTATGTATTGACAGGTGATCAAGGGGTTAATTAGGGTGATGGGGGTGATCAGGGCCTGATATGTAGTGATTGGTGCACTTACTTGGGATCTGTGCTCTGTGCTGGGTCCAACCGATGAAAAGGACCCAGCACATGGCACAGATCCCTTATAAAAGCCATATATTTATAAATAAAACTTATATCACCTATTTCCATAGGTGATTTTGAAAATCACCAGCCTGCCAGCGCTGATCATTGGCTGGCAGGCTGGTGACGAACTTGTCCTGAGCCCGGCGGTGCGTTCCATTTGCGTTCCACCGGGCTCAGGAGCGCGTCATCTCGCGTCTCGCGAGATGACGCCGGGCGCGTCAGGAGGAATGAACCGACCGCCCGCAGGGCGCAATCCTGCGTGAGGCGGTCGGAAAGAAGTTAAAAAGTATTTTTTTCCAACTATAGCTCCTTATTCTTTAAATATGCAAACTGCCACCAAAATAAATAATTATAATTAGTTCCCTATTTTGTGTCGGTCATTTTGTTATATAATAGTTAGTGTGGGTGTTTTTCTTTTATGCATTTTATTATTATAATTTTTTTCTTTTTTAACTTACCGTATTTTTAGCCCCATAGGACACACAGATCAGACAACCAATCAGACCCCCAATGTTAATAAGACCATAAATCAGAACTCAGCTCAAAACCCAATGTAAATGACCCCCAATGCCACAGATTACCCCCCAATGCCTCAGATCACCCCTCTAGTTCAGATCAGCCCCCTGCCTCACATCAGCCCCAGCCCCAGCTGCCGCTCCTCACCTACATCGCAATCCTCTTCCTTCACATCCTCCATTGGCTGTGCTCTGATCTGACGTGCACAGCGTGAGGTCAAAGAGCCCCCTTACGCTGTGCGCAGCCTGCATTTTTCTATATACAGGTATGTCTGCTACAAATAATATCCCCCAAGAGGTCATAAAAAGACCTTTGGGGGACACTGACACTTTTTGTTAATTTTAAACTTTAAATTTTTCCTTTTTAGGCCTCATGCACACGACCGTATGTATTTTGCAGTCCGCAAAAAATACGGATGACATCCATGTGCATTTTGTATTTTGCAGAACAGAATAGCTGGCCCCTAATAGAACAGCCCTATCCTTGTCCGTAATGCGAACAATAATAGATGATGTTCTATTTTTTTGGAGAATAGAAATTCGGACATACGGAAATGGAATGCACACAAAGTAACTTCCTTTTTTTTGCTAGACCCATTGAAATGAATGGTCTTGTATATGATCCCAAAAAAATGGAACGGACACGGAAAGAAAATACGCTCGGGTGCATTAGGCCTTATTTTTTACTTTTATTTGTATTTTATTAATATTTTATTTCTTTTTTTTGGGGGGGGGGTTTATTACTTATTATACGGCAGAAATATATTTAAATAATATGTCCCACAAGAGGTCATAAAAAGACTGTTGGGGTACAATGAACACTACTATTTTGCACTTTTTTTTCCTTTTTATTTGTGTTTTATTATTTATTTTTACTTTTTCTATTTTTTTTTATATATATTTTTGCCACATAACGTGTCCCTCAAGGGATCACAAAAATACAGTGAACACTTTTATTTTATTAGCATTTTTTTTTTTTAATTTTCTAATTTATTTGCCACATCATATTTTGTGTTTTATTATATTTTTTGTTTTAAATTTTTTAAATATTTTTTAAAAAAATTAATATATTTTTTCCACATAATTTGTCCCAAATGGTCACTGAAAGACCTTTGGGGACACAGACTTTTTTTTTTTTGCATTATTTCCACTGTAAAAGGGGCATCCATAGGAGCCCCAGTTACAGAAGAAACCAGCCTGCTGTGGGGGCGTTGTACACAGGCAGAGCTGATCAGGGTCTCTGAGTCCTGACCCTGCAGCTCTGCACTCCTCTGCCCCCAAACCAGGTCTACAATGCAAAGCGCGCTGCCTACGTATCTTAGGAGAAGGCAGAAGCGCTGATCAACTGCTTCTGCCTTCTCCACGCTCCCCCGGCTGTCCTGCTCCTGCTACAGAGCAGGAGCTGTATGCTCTCTTGAGTGGCGCTGTGGGCAGAAACACAGCTGATCGCACGATCAGCTGTGTTTCTGTCCATGAGGACAGGGGCCGCGAACTTTGGCTCTGGGGGCCGCATGCGGCCTGCGGGCCGCGGGTTGTGCACCACTGCTTTATACCATCTACTCACCTGTAGGCCATTACTGCAATGTTTTATGGGGTTCTCTAGGCTTTAGACCCTCACCTTCAATGCTTTATACCGTCTAGTCACCCATAGGCCATTACTGCATTGATTTATGGAGTTCTCTAGGCTTCAGTTCCTCACCTCCAATGCTTTATACGGTCAGCTCACCTATAGTCCATCATTGCAAAGATTTATAGGGTTCGATAGGTTTCAGGCCCTCATCTCCAATGCTTTATACCGTCCGCTCACCTGGACGACATCACTGCAATGTTTTATTGGGTTTTCTAGTTTTCAGGCCCTCACCTCCAATGCTTTATACCATCTGCTTACCTATAGGCCATCACTGCAATGATTTATGGAGTTCTTTAGGCTTTAGGCCCTCACCTCCCATGCTTTATACCGTCAGATCACCTGTAGCCCATCACTGCAATGTTTTATTGGGTTTTCTAGGCTTCAGGCCCTCACCTCCAATGCGTTATACCAACTACTTACCTGTAGGCAATCACTGCAATGTTTTATGTGGTTCTCTAGGCTTCAGACCCGCACCGCCAATGCTTTTTACCGTCTGCTCACCTGTAAGCAATTACTGCAATGTTTTATGGGGTTCGCTAGGCTTCAGGCCCTCACCTCCAATGCTTTATACCATCTGCTCACCTGTAGGCCATCACTGCAATATTTTATGGGGTTCATTAGGCTTCAGGCCCTCACCTCCAATGCGTTATACCAACTACTTACCTATAGGCAATCACTGCAATATTTTATGGGGTTCTCTAGGCTTCAGACCCGCACCTCCAATGCTTTATACCGTCTGCTCACCTGTGGGCCATTACTGCAATGTTTTATGGGGTTCACTAGGCTTCAGGCATTCAGCTCCAATGCTTTATAAAGTTTGCTCACCTTTCGCCCATCACTGCAATATTTTATGGGTTTCACTAGGCTTCAGGCTGTCATCTTCAATGCTTAATACTGTCTGCTCACCTGTAGGACTTCACTGTAATGTTTTATGGGGTTCGCTAGGCTTCAGGCTCTCACCTCCTATGTTTTATACCGTCCGCTCACTTATAGGCCATTACTGCAATGTTTTATGGGGTTCTATGGGCTTTAGGCCCTCACCTCCAATGCTTTATACCGTCTTCTTACCTGTAGCCCATCACTGCAATGTTTTATGGGGTTCCCTAGGCTTCAAGCCCTCACCCCCCATGCTTTATACCGTCTGCTCACCTGTAGGCCATCACTGCAATGATTTATAGGGTTGGCTAGGCTTCAGGCCCTCACCTCCAATGCTTTATGAGGTCTGCTCACCTGTAGCCCATTACTGCAATATTTTATCGGGTTTTCTAGGCTTCAGGCCCACACCTCCAATGCTGTGTATCATCTGCTCACATGAAGCCTATCACTGCAATGTTTTATGGGGTTCTCTAGGCTTCAGACCCTCAACTCCAATGATTTTTACCATCTACTCACCTGTAGGCCATTACTGCAATGTTTTATGGGGTTCTCTAGGCTTTAGGCCCTCACCTCCAATGCTTTATACCGTCTGCTCACCTGTAGGCCATTACTGCAATGATTTATGGGGTTCGCTAGGCTTCAGGCCCTCACCTCCAATGCTTTATACGGTCTGCTCACCTGTAGCCCATCACTGCAATATTTTATGGGGTTCTCTAGGCTTCAGGCCCTCACCTCCAATACTTTATACCGTCTTCTCACCTGTAGGCCATCACTGCATTGATTTATGGAGTTCTCTAAGCTTCAGGCCCTCACCTCCAATCCTTTATACCGTCTGCTCACCTGTAGTCCATCATTGCAAAGATTTATGGGGTTCGATAGGCTTCAGGCCCTCACCTCCAATGCTTTATACCGTCTGCTCACCTGTAGGCCATTACTGCAATGTTATATGGGGTTCCTTAGGCTTCAGGCCCTCACCTCTAATGCTTTATAAGGTCTGCTCACCTGTAGCCCATCACTGCAATATGTTATGGGGTTCACTAGGGTTCAAGATCTCACTTCCAATGATTTATACCGTCTGCTCACCTGTAGGCCATCACTGCATTGATTTATGGAGTTTTCTAAGCTTCAGGCCCTTACCTCCAATCCTTTATACCGTCTGCTCACCTGTAGGCCATCATTGAAAAGATTTATAGGGTTTGATAGGTTTCAGGCCCTCATCTCCAATGCTTTATACCATCTGCTCACCTGTAGGCTATTACGGCAATGCTTTATGAGGTTTTCTAGGCTTCAGTCCCACTCCTCCAATGCTTTATACCGTCTGCTCACCTGTAGGCCATCACTGCAATGTTTTATGGGGTTCTCTAGGCTTCAGGCCCTCACCTCCAATGCTTTATACCGTCTGCTCAACCTGTAGCGCCATCACTGCAATGTTTTATGGGGTTCCCTAGGCTTCAGGCCCTCACCTCCAATGCTTTATACCGTCTGCTCACCTGTAGGCCATCACTGCAATGATTTATGGAGTTCTGCTAGGCTTCAGGCCCTCACCTCCAATGCTTTATACCGTCTGCTCACCTGTAGGCCATCATTGCAATAGATTTATGGGGTTCGATAGGCTTCAGGCCCTCACCTCCAATGCTTTATACCATCTGCTCACCTGTAGGCCATCACTGCAATGATTTATGGGGTTCGCTAGGCTTCAGGCCCTCACCTCCAATGCTTTATACCGTCTGCTCACCTGTAGGCCATCACTGCAATGTTTTATGGGGTTCTCTAGGCTTCAGGCCCTCACCTCCAATGCTTTATACCGTCTGCTCACCTGTAGGCCATCACTGCAATGTTTTATGGGGTTCTCTAGGCTTCAGGCCCTCACCTCCAATGCTTTATACCGTCTGCTCACCTGTAGCCCATCACTGCAATGTTTTATGGGGTTCTCTAGGCTTCAGGCCCTCACCTCCAATGCTTTATACCGTCTGCTCACCTGTAGGCCATCACTGCAATGTTTTATGGGGTTCGCTAGGCTTCAGGCCCTCACCTCCAATGCTTTATACCGTCTGCTCACCTGTAGGCCATCACTGCAATGTTTTATGGGGTTCTCTAGGCTTCAGGCCCTCACCTCCAATGCTTTATACCGTCTGCTCACCTGTAGCCCATCACTGCAATGTTTTATGGGGTTCTCTAGGCTTCAGGCCCTCACCTCCAATGCTTTATACCGTCTGCTCACCTGTAGGCCATCACTGCAATGTTTTATGGGGTTCTCTAGGCTTCAGGCCCTCACCTCCAATGCTTTATACCATCTGCTCACCTGTAGGCCCATCACTGCAATGTTTTATGGGGTTCTCTAGGCTTCAGGCCCTCACCTCCAATGCTTTATACCGTCTGCTCACCTGTAGCGCCATCACTGCAATGTTTTATGGGGTTCTCTAGGCTTCAGGCCCTCACCTCCAATGCTTTATACCGTCTGCTCACCTGTAGCGCCATCACTGCAATGATTTATGGGGTTCGCTAGGCTTCAGGCCCTCACCTCCAATGCTTTATAACGTCTGCTCACCTGTAGCCCATCACTGCAATATTTTATGGGGTTCACTAGGCTTCAGGCTCTCACTTCCAATGCTTTATACCGTCTGCTCACCTGTAGGCCATCACTGCAATGATTTATGGGGTTCTCTAAGCTTCAGGCCCTCACCTCCAATGCTTTATACCGTCTGCTCACCTGTAGGCCATTACTGCAATGTTTTATGGGGTTCTCTAGGCTTCAGGCCCTCACCTCCAATGCTTTATAACGTCTGCTCACCTGTAGCCCATCACTGCAATGTTTTATGGGGTTCACTAGGCTTCAAGACCTCACCTCCAATGATTTATACCGTCTGCTCACCTGTAGGCCATCACTGCAATGATTTATGGAGTTCTCTAAGCTTCAGGCCCTCACCTCCAATGCTTTATACCGTCTGCTCACCTGTAGGCCATCACTGCAATGATTTATAGGGTTTGCTAGGCTTCAGGCCCTCACCTCCAATGCTTTATACCATCTGCTCACCTGTAGGCCATCACTGCAATGCTTTATGGGGTTCTCTAGGCTTCAGGCCCTCACCTCCAATGCTTTATACCGTCTGCTCACCTGTAGGCCATTATTGCAATGTTTTATGGGGTTCTCTAGGCTTCAGGCCCTCACCTCCAATGCTTTATACCGTCTGCTCACCTGTAGCCCATCACTGCAATGTTTTATGGGGTTCCCTAGGCTTCAGGCCCTCACCTCCAATGCTTTATACCGTCTGCTCACCTGTAGCCCATCACTGCATTGATTTATGGAGTTCTCTAAGCTTCAGGCCCTCACCTCCAATCCTTTATACCGTCTGCTCACCTGTAGGCCATCATTGCAATAGATTTATGGGGTTCTGATAGGTTTCAGGCCCTCACCTCCAATGCTTTATACCATCTGCTCACCTGTAGGCCATCACTGCAATGTTTTATGGGGTTCTCTAGGCTTCAGGCCCTCACCTCCAATGCTTTATACCATCTGCTCACCTGTAGCCCATCACTGCAATGTTTTATAGGGTTCTCTAGGCTTCAGGCCCTCACCTCCAATGCTTTATACCGTCTGCTCACCTGTAGGCCATCACTGCAATGATTTTATGGGGTTCACTAGGCTTCAGGCCCTCACCTCCAATGCTTTATACCGTCTGCTCACCTGTAGGCCATTACTGCAATGTTTTATGGGGTTCTCTAGGCTTCAGGCCCTCACCTCCAATGCTTTATACCGTCTGCTCACCTGTAGCCCATCACTGCAATGTTTTATGGGGTTCTCTAGGCTTCAGGCCCTCACCTCCAATGCTTTATACCGTCTGCTCACCTGTAGGCCATTACTGCAATGTTTTATGGGGTTCTCTAGGCTTCAGGCCCTCACCTCCAATGCTTTATACGGTCTGCTCACCTGTAGGCCATCACTGCAATGTTTTATGGGGTTCTCTAGGCTTCAGGCCCTCACCTCCAATGCTTTATACCGTCTGCTCACCTGTAGGCCATCACTGCAATGATTTATGGGGTTCGCTAGGCTTCAGGCCCTCACCTCCAATGCTTTATACTGTCTGCTCACCTGTAGGCCATTACTGCATTGATTTATGGAGTTTCTCTAGGCTTCAGGCCCTCACCTCCAATCCTTTATACTGTCTACTCACCTGTAGGCCATCACTGCATATGATTTATGGGGTTCGCGATAGGCTTCAGGCCCTCACCTCTATTGCTTTATACCGTCCGCTCACCTGTAAGCCATTACTGCAATGTTATATAGGGTTCCTTAGGCTTCAGGCCCTCACCTCCAATGCTTTATAAGGTCTGCTCACCTGTAGCCCATTACTGCAATATTTTATGTGGTTCACTAGGCTTCAAGCTCACACTTCCAATGCTTTATACCGTCTGCTCACCTGTATGCCATTACTGCAATGATTTATGGGGTTCGCTATGCTTCAGGCCCTCACCTCCAATGCTTTATACCGTCTGCTCACTTGTAGCCCATCACTGCAATGTTTTATGGGCTTCGCTAGGCTTCAGTCCCTCACCTCCAATGCTTTATACAATCTGCTCACCTGTAGTCCATTACTGCAATGTTTCATGGGGTATTCTAGGCTTCAGGCCCTCACCTCCAATGCTTTATACCGTCTGCTCAATTGTAGCCCATCACTGCAATGTTTTCTTGGGTTCTATAGGCTTCAGGCCCTTACCTCCAATGCTGTATACCGCCTTCTCATCTGTAGCCCATCACTGCAATGTTTTATGGGGTTCTCTAGGCTTCATACCCTCAACTCCAATGCTTTATACCGTCTGTTCACTTGTAGACCATCACTGCAATGTTTTATGGGGTTCAGGCCCTTACCTTCAATGCTTTATACCATCTACTCACCTGTAGGTCATTAATACAATGTTTTATGGGGTTTTCTAGGCTTTAGGCCCTCACCTCCAATGCTTTATACCGTCTGGTCACCTATAGGCCTTCACTGCATTAATTTATGGAGTTCTCTAGGCTTCAGGCCCTCACCTCCAATTCTTTATACCGTCTGCTCACCTGTAGGCCATCATTGCAAAGATTTAAGGGGTTTAAAAGGTTTCAGGCCCTCACCGCCAATGCTTTATAAGGTCTGCTCACCTGTAGCCCATCACTGCAATATTTTTGGGGTTCACTAGGCTTTAGGCTCTCACTTCCAATGCTTTATACCATCTGCTAACCTGTAGGCCATCATTGCAATGATTTATGTGTTTCGCTAGGCTTCAGGCCCTGACCTCCAATGCTTTAAACCGTCTGCTCACATGTAGCCCATCACTGCAATGTTTTATGGGGTTCTCTAGGCTTCAGGCCCTCACCTCCAATGCTTTATACTGTCTGCTCATCTGTAGGCAATTACTGCAATGTTTTATGGGGTTTTCTAGGCTTTAGGTCCTCACCTCCTATGCTTTATACCATCTACTCACCTGTAGGCCATCATTGCAAAGATTCATGGGGTTTGAAAGGTTTCCGGCCCTCACCTCCATTGCTTTATACTGTCCGCTCACCTGTAGACCATTACTGCAATGTTATATGGGGTTCCTTAGGCTTCAGGCCCTCACCTCCAATGCTTTATACGGTCTGCTCACCTGTAGCCCATCACTGCAATATTTTATGGGGTTTTCTAGGCTTCAGGCCCTCACCTCCAATGCTTTATACCATCTGCTTACATGTAGCCCATCCCTGCAATGATTTATGGGGTTCTCTAGGCTTCAGACCGTGAACTCCAATGATTTTTACTGTCTGCTCAACTGTAGGCTATTACTGCAATTTTTTTTGCAGTTCGCTAGGCTTCAGGCCCTCACCTTCAATGCTTTATACCGTCTGCTCACCTGTAGGCCATCACTGCAATGATTTATGGAGTTCTCTAAGCTTTAGGCCCTCACCTCCAATCCTTTTTACCGTCTACTCACCTGTAGGCTATCATTGCAAAGATTTATGGGGTTCGAAAGGTTTCAGGCCCTCACCTCCATTGCTTTATACCATCTGCCCAACTGTAGGCCATTACTGCAATGTTATATGGGGTTCCTTAGGCTTCAAGCCCTCACCTCCACTGCTTTATAAGGTCTGCTCACCTGTAGCCCATCACTGCAATATTTCATATGGTTCACTAGGCTTCAGGCTATCCTTTTTAATGCTTTATACCGTCTGCTCACCTGTAGGCCATCACTGCATTAATTTATGGCGTTCTCTAGGCTTCAGGCCCTCACTTTCAATTCTTTATACCGTCTGATACCTGCAGGCCATCATTGCAAATATTTCTGTGGTTCAAAAGGTGTCAGGCCCTCACCTCCAATGCTTTATACCGTCCTTTAACCTATAGGCCATTACTGCAATATTATATGGGGTTCCTTAGGCTTCAGGCCCTCACCTCCAATGCTTTATAAGGTCTACTCACCTGTAGCCCATCACTGCAATATTTTATGGGGTTCACTAGGCTTCAGGCCCTCACCTCCAATGCTTTATACCATCTGCTTACATGTAGCCCATCCCTGCAATGATTTATGGGGTTCTCTAGGCTTCAGACCGTGAACTCCAATGATTTTGACTGTCTGCTCAACTGTAGGCTATTACTGCAATTTTTTTGCAGTTCGCTAGGCTTCAGGCCCTCACCTTCAATGCTTTATACCGTCTGCTCACCTGTAGGCCATCACTGCAATGATTTATGGAGTTCTCTAAGCTTTAGGCCCTCACCTCCAATCCTTTTTACCGTCTACTCACCTGTAGGCCATCATTGCAAAGATTTATGGGGTTCGAAAGGTTTCAGGCCCTCACCTCCATTGCTTTATACCATCTGCCCAACTGTAGGCCATTACTGCAATGTTATATGGGGTTCCTTAGGCTTCAAGCCCTCACCTCCACTGCTTTATAAGGTCTGCTCACCTGTAGCCCATCACTGCAATATTTCATATGGTTCACTAGGCTTCAGGCTATCCTTTTAATGCTTTATACCGTCTGCTCACCTGTAGGCCATCACTGCATTAATTTATGGCGTTCTCTAGGCTTCAGGCCCTCACTTTCAATTCTTTATACCGTCTGATACCTGCAGGCCATCATTGCAAATATTTCTGGGGTTCAAAAGGTGTCAGGCCCTCACCTCCAATGCTTTATACCGTCCTTTAACCTATAGGCCATTACTGCAATATTATATGGGGTTCCTTAGGCTTCAGGCCCTCACCTCCAATGCTTTATAAGGTCTACTCACCTGTAGCCCATCACTGCAATATTTTATGGGGTTCACTAGGCTTCAGGCCCTCACCTCCAATGCTTTATACCATCTGCTTACATGTAGCCCATCCCTGCAATGATTTATGGGGTTCTCTAGGCTTCAGACCGTGAACTCCAATGATTTTGACTGTCTGCTCAACTGTAGGCTATTACTGCAATTTTTTTGCAGTTCGCTAGGCTTCAGGCCCTCACCTTCAATGCTTTATACCGTCTGCTCACCTGTAGGCCATCACTGCAATGATTTATGGAGTTCTCTAAGCTTTAGGCCCTCACCTCCAATCCTTTTTACCGTCTACTCACCTGTAGGCCATCACTGCAATGTTTTTGGGGTTCTCTAAGCTTTAGGCCCTCAACTCCAATGCATTATACCGTCCGCTCACCTGTAGGCAATCATTGAAATGATTTATGGGGTTATCTAGGCTTCAGACCCTCATCTCCAATGATTTTTAATGTCTGCTCACCTGTAGGCCATTACTGCAATGTTTTATGGGGTTCGCTAGGCTTCAGGCCCTCACCTCCAATGCTTTATAAAGTCTGCTCACCTGTAGCCCATCACTGCAATATTTTATGGGTTTTTCTAGGCTTCAGGCCCTCACCTCCAATGCTTTATACCGTCTGCTCACTTGTAGCCCATCACTGCAATGTTTTATGTTGTTCTCTAGGCTTCAGACCCTTACCTCCAGTGCTTTATACCGCCTGCTCACCTGTAGGCCATTACTGAAATGTTTTATGGGGTTCTCTAAGCTTTAGGCCTTCAACTCCAATGCTTTATACTGTCTGCTCACATCTAGGCAATCACTGCAATGTTTTATGGGGTTCTATAGGCTTCAGGCCCTCACCTCCAATGCTTTATACCATCTGCTTACCTGTAGCCCATCACTGCAATGTTTTATGGGGTTCTCTAGGCTTCAAGCCCGCACCTCCAATGCTTTATACCATCTGCTTACATGTAGCCCATCCCTGCAATGATTTATGGGGTTCTCTAGGCTTCAGACCGTGAACTCCAATGATTTTGACTGTCTGCTCAACTTTAGGCTATTACTGCAATTTTTTTTGCAGTTCGCTAGGCTTCAGGCCCTCACCTTCAATGCTTTATACCGTCTGCTCACCTGTAGGCCATCACTGCAATGATTTATGGAGTTCTCTAAGCTTTAGGCCCTCACCTCCAATCCTTTTTACCGTCTACTCACCTGTAGGCCATCACTGCAATGTTTTTTGGGGTTCTCTAAGCTTTAGGCCCTCAACTCCAATGCATTATACCGTCCGCTCACCTGTAGGCAATCATTGAAATGATTTATGGGGTTATCTAGGCTTCAGACCCTCAACTCCAATGATTTTTAATGTCTGCTCACCTGTAGGCCATTACTGCAATGTTTTATGGGGTTCGCTAGGCTTCAGGCCCTCACCTCCAATGCTTTGTAATATCTGCTCACCTGTAGCCAATAACTGCAATATTTTATACGGTTCACTAGGCTTTAGGCTCTCCTTTCCCATGATTTATACCCTCTGCTCACCTGTAGGCCATCACTGCAATATTTTATGGGGTTTACTAGGCCTTAGGCTCTCACTTCAAATGCTTTATACCGTCTTCTCACCTGTAGGCCATCACTGCATTGATTTATGGAGTTCTCTAAGCTTCAGGCCCTCACCTCCAATCCTTTATACCGTCTACTCACCTGTAGGCCATCATTGCATAGATTTATGGGGTTCGAAAGGTTTCAGGCCCTCACTTCCATTGCTTTATACAGTCCGCTCACCTGGATGCCATTACTGCAATGTTATATGGGGTTCGTTAGGCTTCAGGCCCTCACCTCCAATTTTTTTATAAGGTCTGCTCACCTGTAGCCCATCACTGCAATATTTTATGGGATTTTCTAGGCTTCAGGCCCTCACCTCCAATGCTTTATACCATCTGCTCACCTGTAGGTCATTACTGCAATGTTTTATGTGGTTCTCTAGGCTTCAGGCCCTCACCTCCAATACTTTATACCAACTGCTCACATGTAACCCATCACTGCAATGTTTTATGGGGTTCTCTAGGCTTCAGACCCTCAACTCCAATGATTTTTACCGTCTGCTCATGTGTAGCCCATCACTGCAATATTTTACAGGGTTTACTAGTAGAGATGAGCGAACACCTGGATGTTCGGGTTCGAGAGGTTCGGCCGAACTTCCGGAAAATGTCCGGGTTCGTGATCCGAACTCAACCCGAACTTCATCCCGAACCCGAACCCCATAGAAGTCAATGGGGACCCGAACTTTTGGGCACTAAAAAGGCTGTAAAAGACTCCCGGAAAGGGCTAGAGGGCTGCAAAAGGCGGCAAAATGTAGGTAAATCCCCTGCAAACAAATGTAGATAGGGAAATGATGAGTTAACATAAAATAAATAAAAATTAACCTGTAAAAGACACCCAGAGGGATAATATACCGCAATAAACGCATTGCGATTACAACTTTGAGCTAACGATCACCATGGGAACGCCTCCTCCAGTAGAATGTACTGTCGGATCTGAGAATTAAGTTGAAATCGCAATGCGATTCTTATATATTTGCTTAATCGCATTGCGATTTCAACTTAGCATTGCTAAATAATTCCATCCATATCGTTAACTTACTGAGTCAGTAAGTTAACGAATATGGATAGAATTATTTAGCAATGCTAAGTTGAAACGGCAATGCGATTAAGCAGATATATAATAATCGCATAATCGCGTTCGAATAGAACTTAAAGCTGTCACTTAGTCAGTTTTAGTATGGTGTGCTGTAATAGAAGTTACATTCGTACACGAATATAACTTAGAGCAATACAGTCCACTTTACACTGTTAGTTTTATTATCGCGATAATACAACTATTCAAGAATCGTGTACGTGCGTCTGTACGTGTGTGCGTTACCTCGGATCGGATCGAGAGAGTTGAGAGTGGAGATTGGTGACTGTCCCAGCGATTATGGCGAAAAGTAATTTCTCTAAAGAAGAGCTGGATTTCTTAATAACTGTAAGTAAAAAGTAATTGAACTTAGTTAGTGTGTAATTCAGTAATGTGATTTAAACTTATTAATGATTTTTTATTAGCCAAGAAGCCTGCAGGCCTTCACTGATCTCATAACAGCCTTACACTGTCACATGTCCTACTGCTTGGTGACATAAACTCATCACACAGGCTTTAGCAGACTGCACAACTACATGAGTGATTAGTGAAAGACACTGTTAAAGGGGTGGCAATGTTCAAGTCACTTTTAAAGGGATGACGATGTTCAAGTCACTTTTAAAGGGATGGCGATGTTCAAGTCACTTTTAAAGGGGCGGCAATATTCAAGTCACTTTTAAAGGGATCGCAATGTTCAAGTCACTTTTAAAGGGATGGCGATGTTCAAGTGACTTTTAAAGGGGCGGCAATATTCAAGTCACTTTTAAAGGGATCGCAATGTTCAAGTCACTTTTAAAGGGATGGCGATGTTCAAGTCAGTTTTAAAGGGATGGCGATGTTCAAGTCACTTTTAAAGGGGCGGCAATGTTCAAGTCAATTTTAAAGGGGCGGCAATGTTCAAGTCACTTTTAAAGGGATGGCGAATTGGCGATGTTCAAGTCAGTTTTAAAGGGATGGCGATGTTCAAGTCACTTTTAAAGGGGCTGCAGTGTTCAAGTCACTTTTAAAGGGCGGCAATGTTCAAGTCACTTTTAAAGGGATGGCGAATTGGCGATGTTCAAGTCAGTTTTAAAGGGATGGCGATGTTCAAGTCACTTTTAAAGGGGCTGCAGTGTTCAAGTCACTTTTAAAGGGGCGGCAATGTTCAAGTCACTTTTAAAGGGATGGCGATGTTCTACTCTTTGACTGTTTTGATATTAAATGTTATTTTTGATGGTTCTTATGACTATGATAACTAATAATTGTATTTTAGAACTGTGGGATTACATGATTTAATTGTTATCTTGCAGGAAATGTTGGAGAAGGGGTACGACCGCAGAAGGTCAAGGGGCGAAAAGCAGGCCATAGTGCGGAGAATTGCTTTCCATCTGTGGCAGAAGAATGGGTGCACTCATCGGAAGGATGCGATTCTAAAAAGTGGTCAGATCTGAAGCGCCACCGGATGGATCTGATCACTAAGATCCGAGATAAATCTCTTCCAGGTACAATACTTATTTGCATAACTGAGCAGATAGATAACACAATATGTTGGTGAGAGAAATAAGTATTTTTAACCCTTTACAATAAATCACTTAGTACAGTGGTGTTGAACTGATGGGAAAGGGTGCTAAAAGTGGCAATATGAGACCTCTTTCTGGGCCACATATGTTTTTTGACTTTACACAGTTGACTTTGGCCCCTGAAGCTTGTCCAAACTCCTCGCACGTCTGGACGAGTGTAGACAACAAGCATCGATCAGGACAATTAGGCCACATGCCCAAATGAAGTCATAGACTCGAATCACTCTTGTTCCCTGGGGAGTGGCCCAACACCCAATAGCAGCAGTGAGTTGAAGCTGAACTTAATCAACGATGCTCAAAGGCAGAGTTCGGGGGTACCCACAGGGTCCTGGTCCGGCAGGTCAAGGCAGACACTGATGATACTACACTTGATCTAAGCCAAAAGGAGAAGAAAGATAGGTGTAGTTAATTATTATGCCATCCAGACACTACCATAGATTAATTTGTGTACCCTTAACTGTAATTTGGCTTTACTTGTTTATCTTGGCATTTTTAAAAATTTGGTCATCATCATCATTACAGATGCTCCGCTTCCCAAAGTGAGAGCCAAGCTCTCTAAAAAGAAGAAGGCGGTGGAGGTGGAGACAGACCACTCGGACGAGCAGGAAGAGGCAGGGCCATCAGGCTATCGGGCCCATAGCCCACCTGCTGCAGTGGAGGAGGGTGATGACTCTGAGGAGGCAGAAGAGGAGATGGTCACTACCCCCGACAAGAAGGTAAATGGATGATGTGGATATTTTTATTTATTCAGTGTCCCAGAAAGCTAATGTTACGGGTGGGAGTACTGATTTCCATAACGTATCTAACTGCCACATCCATTTTTGGAAGTACGATATAACAAGCATGCAATATATAAATTTTTCTAAGAATATATTTTAACAAACTATATTATTTTTTTAAATGAAGAAAATATAATAAAACAGGCAACAAATAAAGTACAACACCTAACAGTAATATAAAAAATAAACACTAAAAAGTAATTGATCAACATCAAAACCATTAACGTAACTACTAAGTCAATAACCCAAAACTAAAAGGAACTATTATTAATCCTACCTAAACCAATATATAACAGATTTACATAGTAACATAGTATATAAGACCGAAAAAGACATTTGTCCATCCAGTTCGGCCTGTTTCCTACAAGTTGATCCAGAGGAAGGCAAAAACCCTGTGAGGCAGAAGCCAATTTTCCTCACATAAGGGGAAAAAATTCCTTCCCGACTCCAATCAGGCAATCAGAATAACTCCCTGGATCAACGACCCTCTCTAGTAGCTATAGCCTGTAATATTATTACACTCCAGAAATAAATCCAGTCCCCTCTTGAATTCCTTTATTGTACTCACCATCACCACCTCCTCAGGCAGAGAGTTCCATAGTCTCACTGCTCTTACAGTGAAGAATCCTTTTCTATGTTTGTGTACAATACAAACCTTCTTTCCTCCAGACGCAGAGGATGTCCCCTTGTCACAGTCACAGTCCTGGGGATAAATAGATGATGGGAGAGATCTCTGTACTGACCCCTGATATATTTATACATAGTTATTAGATCTCCCCTCAGTCGTCTTTTTTCTAAAGTGAATAACCCTAATTTTGATAACCTTTTACGGTACTGTAGATCCCTCATTCCAGTTATTACTTTAGTTGCCCTCCTCTGAACCCTCTCCAGCTCTGCTATGTCTGTCTTGTTCACAGGAGCCCAGAACTGTACACAGTACTCCATGTGTGGTCTAACCAGTGATTTTCAAGAAAAAATATCATCTCAGCTTTATATAACAATTAATGATTGTATTTTAATGTACATTTCAAATTTTATTTCATTTATTTTACAGCTGACAACATCATGTTAAAAAAATAAAAATAATGCGAAGGAAGCACCAGCTGCGAATGCAGCAGTTCAGGGAGCAGCAAACCAGGAAGATGAGGCAGCTCAAGATGCAGTTCTCCCACCAAATGCGAGCCATGGAGGAGGCTCATCTTAAGGACATCGATGATCTGCTGGAGGAGCAGAGAAAATTTAAAAAATTACCCTAATTTTTTTGGTTATTTATATATTTATGTTAAAAATAATTCTATTTTGTTAAAGATTATTTTATAAAACTATAATGTTAAATCAAATTTATTGCGCTTTTGTTTGATTGGAAACAAAGGGTACAGATAGTGTTGCCCATATTAATAATTATTTTTCATTACTGTAATCTTTCAAGGGTTTCAAGTTCAACTGGTTTATGTGCTAGATCTGGTAAGGTTTTTGGTAAGGCTGTAAAACACACCCGAAAGGGCTAGAGGGCTGCAAAAGGCAGCAAAATGTAGGTAAATCCCTGCAAACAAATGTAGATAGGGAAATGATGAGTTAACATAAAATAAATAAAAATTAAACAATATTAATTGGAGTGAGGTCCCATAGCACAGAATCAGGCTTCAAGTCACCCACCAATGGAGAAGGTCACTTACTATTATTTCGACCCCAGCACCCAGACAAAGGAGAGAGGTCCCACAGCAGAGAATCTGGCATCATATCAACCACCACAGGAGTAGGCCACCATTTAGTTACTTTGACCCCTTCACCCAGACAGAGGAGAGAGGTCCCACAGCAGAGAATCAGGCATCATATCAACCACCACAGGAGTAGGCCACCATTTAGTTACTTTGACCCCTTCACCCAGACAGAGGAGAGAGGCCCCACAGCAGAGAATCAGGCATCATATCAACCACCACAGGAGTAGGCCACCATTTAGTTACTTTGACCCCTTCACCCAGACAGAGGAGAGAGGTCCCACAGCAGAGAATCAGGCATCATATCAACCACCACAGGAGTAGGCCACCATTTAGTTACTTTGACCCCTTCACCCAGACAGAGGAGAGAGGCCCCACAGCAGAGAATCAGGCATCATATCAACCACCACAGGAGTAGGCCACCATTTAGTTAACTTTGACCCCTTCACCCAGACAGAGGAGAGAGGTCCCACAGCAGAGAATCAGGCATCATATCAACCACCACAGGAGTAGGCCACCATTTAGTTAACTTTGACCCCTTCACCCAGACAGAGGAGAGAGGTCCCACAGCAGAGAATCAGGCATCATATCAACCACCACAGGAGTAGGCCACCATTTAGTTACTTTGACCCCTTCACCCAGACAGAGGAGAGAGGTCCCACAGCAGAGAATCAGGCATCATATCAACCACCACAGGAGTAGGCCACCATTTAGTTACTTTGACCCCTTCACCCAGACAGAGGAGAGAGGTCCCACAGCAGAGAATCAGGCATCATATCAACCACCACAGGAGTAGGCCACCATTTAGTTACTTTGACCCCTTCACCCAGACAGAGGAGAGAGGTCCCACAGCAGAGAATCAGGCATCATATCAACCACCACAGGAGTAGGCCACCATTTAGTTACTTTGACCCCTTCACCCAGACAGAGGAGAGAGGTCCCACAGCAGAGAATCAGGCATCATATCAACCACTACAGGAGTAGGCCACCATTTAGTTACTTTGACCCCTTCACCCAGACAGAGGAGAGAGGTCCCACAGCAGAGAATCAGGCATCATATCAACCACCACAGGAGTAGGCCACCATTTAGTTAACTTTGACCCCTTCACCCAGACAGAGGAGAGAGGTCCCACAGCAGAGAATCAGGCATCATATCAACCACCACAGGAGTAGGCCACCATTTAGTTACTTTGACCCCTTCACCCAGACAGAGGAGAGAGGTCCCACAGCAGAGAATCAGGCATCATATCAACCACCACAGGAGTAGGCCACCATTTAGTTACTTTGACCCCTTCACCCAGACAGAGGAGAGAGGTCCCACAGCAGAGAATCAGGCATCATATCAACCACCACAGGAGTAGGCCACCATTTAGTTACTTTGACCCCTTCACCCAGACAGAGGAGAGAGGTCCCACAGCAGAGAATCAGGCATCATATCAACCACCACAGGAGTAGGCCACCAT
The DNA here is from genome assembly GCA_033119425.1 of Bufotes viridis. NCBI lineage: Eukaryota > Metazoa > Chordata > Amphibia > Anura > Bufonidae > Bufotes > Bufotes viridis. Next base: position 303,533,080 of record CM065592.1, read on the forward strand.
TTAGTTACTTTGACCCCTTCACCCAGACAGAGGAGAGAGGTCCCACAGCAGAGAATCAGGCATCATATCAACCACCACAGGAGTAGGCCACCATTTAGTTACTTTGACCCCTTCACCCAGACAGAGGAGAGAGGCCCCACAGCAGAGAATCAGGCATCATATCAACCACCACAGGAGTAGGCCACCATTTAGTTACTTTGACCCCTTCACCCAGACAGAGGAGAGAGGTCCCACAGCAGAGAATCAGGCATCATATCAACCACCACAGGAGTAGGCCACCATTTAGTTACTTTGACCCCTTCACCCAGACAGAGGAGAGAGGCCCCACAGCACATATTCAGGCATCATATCAACCACCACAGGAGTAGGCCACCATTTAGTTACTTTGACCCCTTCACCCAGACAGAGGAGAGAGGTCCCACAGCAGAGAATCAGGCATCATATCAACCACCACAGGAGTAGGCCACCATTTAGTTACTTTGACCCCTTCACCCAGACAGAGGAGAGAGGTCCCACAGCAGAGAATCAGGCATCATATCAACCACCACAGGAGTAGGCCACCATTTAGTTACTTTGACCCCTTCACCCAGACAGAGGAGAGAGGTCCCACAGCAGAGAATCAGGCATCATATCAACCACCACAGGAGTAGGCCACCATTTAGTTACTTTGACCCCTTCACCCAGACAGAGGAGAGAGGCCCCACAGCACATATTCAGGCATCATATCAACCACCACAGGAGAAGGCCACCATTTTAGTTACTTTGACCCCTGCACCCAGGACAGAGGAGAGAGGTTCCACAGCAGAGAATCAGGCATCATATCAACCACCACAGGAGAAGCCACCATATAAGTTACTTTGACCCCTTCACCCAGACAGAGGAGAGAGGCCACACAGCACATATTCAGGCATCATATCACACACCACAGGAGAAGGCCTCTTTCAGTGACTTAGGCCTTTGGACCCAGACAGAGGAGAGAGGTCAGAGATTAGCTTCATATCCCCAGCACAGCAGAAGACCGCTTTATTTGACTTAGGCCTCAGCACCCAGACAGAGGACAGAGGTAGCATGGCAGAGGTTATGGCTTTATGTCACCCGATAGTTTAACAGGCCACTTTCATCTAGTTAGGCCCCGGCGCCCAGACAGAGGAGAGTTTCATTCAACTGTGGGTTACATAAAATTTGTATTAAATAAAGAAGTGGCCCGTAGTACAACAAGACATGTTTTAGGCAGTTATTAAGGACTACTCTGCACAAGGGAGGGACAGGTCCTGTGGGATCCATGCCTGGTTCATCTTTATGAACGCCAGCTTGTCCACATTGGCTGTGGACAGGCGGCTGCGCTTGTCAGTACGACGCCCCGCCGTGCTGAATACGCGCTCTGATAAAACGCTGGCCGCCGGGCAGGAAAGCACCTCCAAGGCATAACATGCTAACTCTGGCCACGTGGACAATTTTGAAACCCAGAAGTTGAATGGGGCCGAACCGTCCGTCAGTACGTGGAGGGGTGTGCAGACATACTGTTCAACCATGTTAGTGAAATGCTGCCTCCTGCTAACACGCTCCGTATCAGGTGGTGGGGCAGTTAGCTGTGGCGTGGAGACAAAACTTGTCCACATTTCTGCCATGCTAACCCTGCCCTCAGAGGAGCTGGCCGTGATACTGCTGCGTGGGCGACCTCTAGCTCCTCCTCTGCCTTGGCCTTGGCCTTCCACCTGTTCCCCTGTGACAGTTGGGAATGCTCTCAGGAGCGCGTCTACCAGCGTGCGCTTGTACTCGCGCATCTTCCTATCACGCTCCAGTGCAGGAAGTAAAGTGGGCACATTGTCTTTGTACCGGGATCCAGCAGGGTGGCCACCCAGTAGTCAGCACACGTTAAAATGTGGGCAACTCTGCTGTCGTTGCGCAGGCACTGCAGCATGTAATCGCTCATGTGTGCCAGGCTCCCCAGAGGTAAGGACAAGCTGTCCTCTGTGGGAGGCGTATCGTCATCGTCCACCGTATCCCCCCAGCCACGCACTAGTGATGGGCCTGAGCTGTGTGGGCTGCCACCCTGCTGTGAACCTGCTTCATCCTCGTCCTCCTCCACCTCCTCCTCATCCTCCTCGTCCTCCATTAGAGTGCCTTGGCTGGCGACTTGTGAACCTGCCCTCTGCTGCTTCAAAAACCTCCTCTGAGCTACTTCTAACAGACTGGCCTGAAAGTCTTAGAAACGAGCCCTCCTCCTCCTCCTCCTCCTCCACCTGGGCCACCTCCTCTTCCATCATTGCCCTAAGCGTTTTCTCTAGGAGACATAGAATTGGTATTGTAACGCTGATAACAGTGTCATCGCCACTGGCCATTTTGGTGGAGTACTCAAAGCAGTGCAGCAGGGCACACAGGTCTCGCATGGAGGCCCAATCATTGGTGGTGAAGTGGTGCCGCTCCGCAGTACGACTGACGCGAGCGTGCTGCAGCTGAAACTCCACTATGGCCTGCTGCTGCTCGCACAGTCTCTCCAGCATGTGCAAGGTGGAGTTCCACCGGGTGGGCACGCCGCATATGAGGCGGTGAGCGGGAAGGCCGAAGTTCCGCTGTAGCGCAGACAGGCGAGCAGCGGCAGGATGTGAACGCCGGAAGCGCGCACAGACGGCCCGCACTTTATGCAGCAGCTCTGACATGTTGGGGTAGTGGTGAATGAACCTCTGCACCACCAAATTCAGCACATGCGCCAGGCAAGGGATGTGCGTCAAACCGGCTAGTCCCAGAGCTGCCACGAGATTTCGCCCATTATCGCATACCACCAGGCCTGGCTTGAGGCCCACCGGCAGCAACCACTCGTCCGTCTGTTGTTCAATACCCCGCCACAACTCCTGCGCGGTGTGGGGCCTGTCCCCAAACATAAGAGTTTCAGAATGGCCTGCTGACGTTACCCCGGGCTGTGCTGAAGTTGGTGGTGAAGGTGTGTGGCTGACAGGAGGAGCTGGTGGAAGCAGAGGAGGAGGAGAAAGCCGAGTAGGAGGAGGAGGCTACAGGAGGCAGAGAATGATGCCCTGCGATCCTAGGTGGCGGAAGGACGTGCGCCAAGGAACTCTCCGCCTGGGGCCCAGCCGCCACTACATTCACCCAGTGTGCAGTTAGTGAGATATAGCGTCCTTGGTCGTAGCTTACTGGTCCACGTATCTGTGGTTAGGTGGACCTTGGCACAAATGGCGCTGCGCAGTGCACACTTGATTTTATCGGACACTTGCATGTGCAGGGAAGGCACGGCTGTCTTGGAGAAGTAGTGGCGGCTGGGAACCACATACTGGGGGACAGCCATGGCCATCAGCTGTTTGAAGCTGTCTGTGTCCACTCAGCCGGAATGACAGCATTTCAAAGGCCAGTAGTTTAGAAATGCTGGCATTCAGGCCAAGGGCTCGAGGGTGACTAGGTGGGAATTTGCGCTTCCTCTCAAAGGTTTGAGAGATGGAGAGCTGAACGCTGCTGTGTGAAATAGTGGAGACGCAAGGTGACGGTGGCGGTGGTGGTGGTGGTGTCGGTGGCACATCCTCTGTTTGCTGCTCGGCAGGTGGCAACATTCCTCTCGAGGCGGAAGCCGAGGCAGCAGCGGTAGAGGGAGCAGGGGGAGCCTGAGCGGGTTCCTTGTTTTTGAGGTGTGCACTCCACTGCAGTTCATGCTTTGCATGTAGATGCCTGATCATGCAGGTGGTGCTCAGGTTAAGAACGTTAATGCCTCGCCTCAGGGTCTGATGGCACAGCGTGCAAACCACTCTGGTCTTGTCCTCAGCACATTGTTTGAAGAAGTGCCATGCCAGGGAACTCCTTGAAGATGCCTTTGGGGTGCTGGGTCCCTGTTGGCACTGGCCAATAGCAGGCGAACTCTCTGGACGGCGGGTGTTCTGATTTTGCCCCCTGCTCCCTCTTTGGCTTCGCTGTTGTCTCGGTCTCACCACTGCCTCTTCCTCTGAACTATTTAGGTATGTCTTCCACCGCTAGGGAAGGGCTAGGTGGACGCCCCTGGGAACCCCTGCCAGCAGAGTCTTCAAACAGAAGAAGAGACTGCTGCATAACTTGAGGCTCGGACAGTTTCCCTGATATGCATGGGGGTGATGTGACAGACTGATGGGCTTGGTTTTCCGGTGCCACCTGTGCGCTTCCGCAGAAGACTGGGCGGAAGACAATGTGAACGTGCTGGAAGCACTGTCGGCCACCCAATCGACTAATGCCTGTACCTGCTCAGGCCTTACCATCCTCATAACGGCATTCGGCCCCACCAAATATCGCTGTAAATTCTGCCGGCTACTTGAGGGAGTTGGTTCACTACTTTGTGCCCCTGAGGCCGAACGGCCACGTCCTCTGCCAGCAACAGAGACTCCACGGACCCCACCACGACCGCGCCCTCGTCCCTTAATAGAATGTTTTCTCATTGTTGCGATTCAACTCGCACCACAATAAAATATATTATTTTTTAGCCCCAAAATTCTGCCACACTGGAAGATATAATTCCTTTTACGCTATAAATTACAAGAGGACTGCTGCAAATTGGACACCAGAATTTTTTAAATGCTACTTATGTTAAATGAATTCCCACAGTGGGAGAACTATTTCCTTTTACAGGAGTAACAACGTGCGGCCTACTATTTCGGGTGTCACCAACACCAGATTGATTAAATTGGCCTTTTTGGAACCAAAATGACAACACTGGACACTATAATGCCTTTTTCTGGTATTAATTACAAGAGGACTGCTGCAAATTGGACACCAGAATTTTTAAAATGCTACTTATGTTAAATGAATTCCCACAGTGGGAGAAGTATTTCCTTTTACAGGAGTAACAACGTGCGGCGTACTATTTCGGGTGTCACCAACACCAGATTGATTAAATTGGCCTTTTGGAACCAAAATGACAACACTGGACACTATAATGCCTTTTTCTGGTATTAATTACAAGAGGACTGCTGCAAATTGGACACCAGAATTTTTAAAATGCTACTTATGTTAAATGAATTCCCACAGTGGGAGAAGTATTTCCTTTTACAGGAGTAACAACGTGCGGCGTACTATTTCGGGTGTCACCAACACCAGATTGATTAAATTGGCCTTTTGGAACCAATATGACAACACTGGACACTATAATGCCTTTTTCTGGTATTAATTACAAGAGGACTGCTGCAAATTGGACACCAGAATTTTTAAAATGCTACTTATGTTAAATGAATTCCCACAGTGGGAGAAGTATTTCCTTTTACAGGAGTAACAACGTGCGGCCTACTATTTCGGGTGTCACCAACACCAGATTGATTAAATTGGCCTTTTTGGAACCAAAATGACAACACTGGACACTATAATGCCTTTTTCTGGTATTAATTACAAGAGGACTGCTGCAAATTGGACACCAGAATTTTTAAAATGCTACTTATGTTAAATGAATTCCCACAGTGGGAGAAGTATTTCCTTTTACAGGAGTAACAACGTGCGGCGTACTATTTCGGGTGTCAACAACACCAGATTGATTAAATTGGCCTTTTGGAACCAATATGACAACACTGGACACTATAATGCCTTTTTCTGGTATTAATTACAAGAAGACTGCTGCAAATTGGACACCAGAATTTTTAAATGCTACTTATGTTAAATGAATTCCCACAGTGGGAGAACTATTTCCTTTTACAGGAGTAACAACGTGCGGCGTACTATTTCGGGTGTCACCAACACCAGATTGATTAAATTGGCCTTTTGGAACCAAAATGACAACACTGGACACTATAATGCCTTTTTCTGGTATTAATTACAAGAGGACTGCTGCAAATTGGACACCAGAATTTTTAAAATGCTACTTATGTTAAATGAATTCCCACAGTGGGAGAAGTATTTCCTTTTACAGGAGTAACAACGTGCGGCTTACTATTTCGGGTGTCACCAACACCAGATTGATTAAATTGGCCTTTTGGAACCAAAATGACAACACTGGACACTATAATGCCTTTTTCTGGTATTAATTACAAGAAGACTGCTGCAAATTGGACACCAGAATTTTTAAAATGCTACTTATGTTAAATGAATTCCCACAGTGGGAGAACTATTTCCTTTTACAGGAGTAACAACGTGCGGCGTACTATTTCGGGTGTCACCAACACCAGATTGATTAAATTGGCCTTTTTGGAACCAAAATGACAACACTGGACACTATAATGCCTTTTTCTGGTATTAATTACAAGAAGACTGCTGCAAATTGGACACCAGTATTTTTAAAATGCTACTTATGTTAAATGAATTCCCACAGTGGGAGAACTATTTCCTTTTACAGGAGTAACAACGTGCGGCGTACTATTTCGGGTGTCACCAACACCAGATTGATTAAATTGGCCTTTTTGAAACCAAAATGACAACACTGGACACTATAATGCCTTTTTCTGGTATTAATTACAAGAAGACTGCTGCAAATTGGACACCAGTATTTTTTAAATGCTACTTATGTTAAATGAATTCCCACAGTGGGAGAACTATTTCCTTTTACAGGAGTAACAACGTGCGGCGTACTATTTCGGGTGTCACCAACACCAGATTGATTAAATTGGCCTTTTTGAAACCAAAATGACAACACTGGACACTATAATGCCTTTTTCTGGTATTAATTACAAGAGGACTGCTGCTGGTATTTCAGAACACCGGAATTTTTAAAATGCTCGCTTTGGTACATAAATTGCCCACACTGGGAGAATTATTGCCTAAACCTTTTTACAGTATTATTTACTGAAGGAGTGCTTCTTCTGGTCTAACACCAGAATTATGTTTGTTACAGGGAAAGATTTTTTAATTTATATTTCTGGCAAAAAAATAAAAATTTAATTTCTGGCTGACAGTATTGGACCTGGCTGTAGTGACACTGGCTAGCCTAGCTGGAACAGCACATTCATGGGATTTGCTATCCAAGTGGGTTACTTTCAGTTTCACCACTGATATATTAAATATATTGGCAGTTGGTAGGGGTGACACAAGCACAGCCAAACCCCTGATGTAGTATATCTATGAAAAAATCGACTATTACATGAGATTAATGGACGCTGTGGCAGCTTTTGCTGTAGCACCACAAGTCCCAAAATGGCCGCCGCCTATCAGCCCAGTAACATGTGCCAGAAAATGGTCTGCCCAGCCAGAAAAAAAATTGACTTTGACTGAGCAGCTGAATCGCTGTTGTTCTGTGTCACAGGAGTAGATTTTTCTATTCTTTGGAGCTTTTCTTTGGACTCTGTGGCAGCTTGAGCTGGCCCACCACAGGTCCCAAAATGGCCGCGCCGGTCAGCCCAGTTACATGTGTCGGTAAAAATCGATCTGGCCAGTGTAAAAAAATAAACTTTCAGTGAACAGCTCAGCTGAGTTGTTCTGATGCACAGGTTTAGATCATTCACTTCTTCTCAGGTTTTTTTCCTCGATTATTCCCTGCCTATCTCGCCCTCACAGCAGCTGCATCTATCCCTGTTCTATTCACATCGGGAGTGAGCACGTCCCGACGTGCGCACAAGCTTATAAAGAGGCTGAGTCACATGCTGCACTTGGCCAATCACAGCCTTGCCAATAGTAGGCATGGCTGCGATGGCATCTTAGGGCAAGTAGTATGATGCATGTTGATTGGCTGCTTTGCAGCCTTTCAAAATGCGCCACAAAAATGACGAACTACAAAACCGAACCCGAATTTTTATGAAAATGTTCGGGTTCGGGTCGTGTCACGAACAACCCAAAATTCTGTATAGACCGGAACTATTCTCGAAATGTGCGCTCAACCAACAGTCAACAACACTAGTGCTATTCAGTATCCACTCTTAGTTCTAATCGCATTCGATTTAACTTATGCTTTTTTTTGACAGGCATCGCATTCTATTTGATGCCTGGCAAAAAAAAAAAATGCATAAGTTAACATCGAATGCGATTAGAACTTAATAGTGGGATACGAATAGCACTGCGTGCTAGAACAGCACGCACACGATTATTCGAATTTTGTATTATCGCGATACAAAACCAAACAGTAAAGTTAAAATCGAATGCAATTAGAACGTGTAGTGTGATGCGATTTATTTGAGTTCTAAGAATCGCATTACGATTTCAACTTAATTCTCAGATCCGACAGTACATTCTACTGGAGGAGGCGTTCCCATGGTGATCGGTAGCTCAAAGTTGTAATCGCAATGCGATTTCAGCTTTAAGCCTGTACTATTCTGCTATATAGTACTTTCAAAATGCGCCGAGAGAACATGCCGAACTCCGAACTCGAACTTTTTTGAAAATGTCCGGGTTCGGGTCCGTGTCACGGACACCCCAAAGTTCGGTATGAACCCGAACTATTCTCGAACTGTTCGCTCAACACTATTCACTAGGCTTCAGGCTCTCCTTTCCAATGTTTTATACAGTCTGCTCACCTGCAGGCCATCACTGCATTGTTTTATGGGGTTCTCTAGGTTTCAGACCATCAACTCCAATGATTTTTACCGTCTGCTCACCTGTAGGCTATTACTGCAATGTTTTATGGGGTTCGCTAGGCTTCAAGCCCTCACCTTCAATGCTTTATAAGGTCTGCTCACCTGTAGCCCATCACTGCAATATTTTATGGGGTTCACTAGGCCTCAGGCATTCACTTCCAATGCTTTATACCGTCTTCTCACCTGTAGGCCATCACTGCATTGATTTATGGAGTTCTCTAGGCTTCAGGCTCTCACTTCCAATTCTATATACCGTTTACTCACCTGTACGCCATCATTGCAAAGATTTACGGGGTTCGAAAGGTTTCAGGCCCTCACCTCCAATGCTTTATACCATCCGCTCACCTGTAGGCCATTATTGCAATGTTATATGGGGTTCCTTAGGCTTCAGGCCCTCACCTCCAATGTTAATAAGGTCTGCTCACCTGTAGCCCATCACTGCAATATTTTATGCGGTTCACTAGGCTTCAAGCTCTCACTTCCAATGCTTTATACCGTCTGCTCACCTGTAAGCCATCACTGCAATGATTTATGGGGTTCGCTAGGCTTCAGGCCTTGAAACTCCAGTGCTTCATACCGTCTGCTCACTTGTAGCCCATCACTGCAATGTTTTTTGGGGTTGTCTAGGATTCAGGCCCTTACCCTCAATGCTTTATACCATATATTCACCTGTAGGCCATTACTGCAAGGATTTATGGGGTTCTCTAGGCTTTAGGCCCTCACCTCCAATGCTTTATACCGTCTGGTCACCTATTAGCCATCACTGTATTAATTTATGGAGTTCTCTAGGCTTCAGGCCCTCACCTCCAATTCTTTTTACCGTCTGCTCACCTTTAGGCCATCATTACAAAGATTTATGGGGTTCGAAAGGTTTCACGCCCTCACCTCCAGTGCTTTATACCGTCCGCTCACCTGTTGGCCATTACTGCAATGTTATATGGGGTTCGCTAGGCTTCAGGCCCTCACCGCCAATGCTTTATAAGGTCTGCTCACCTGTAGCCCATCACTGCAAAATTTTATAGGGTCTCACTAGGCTTCAGGCTCTTTCTTCCAATGCTTTATACCGACTGCTCAACTGTAGGCTATCGCTGCAATGATTTATGGGGTTTGCTAGGCTTCAGGCCCTCACCTCCAATGCTTTATTCCATCTGCTCACCTGTAGGCCATTACTGCAATGTTTTATGGGGTTTTCTAGGCTTTAGGCCCTTAACTCCAATGCTTTATACCATCTGCTCACCTGTAGGCAATCACTGCAACGATTTATGGGGTTCTCTAGGCTTCAGGCCTTGAAACTCCAATGCGTCATACCGTCTTCTCACTTGTAGCCCATCACTGCAATGTTTTATGGGGTTCTCTAGGCTTCAGACCCTCAACTCCAATGCTTTATGCCGTCTGCTCACTTTTAGACCATCACTGCAATGTTTTATGGGGTTCTCTAGGCTTCAGGCCCTTACCTTCAATGCTTTATACCATCTACTCATCTGTAGGCCATTACTGCAATGTTTTATGGGGTTCTCTAGGCTTCAGGTCCTCACCTCCAATGCTTTATACTGTCTGCTCACCTGTAGGCCTTTGCTGCAATGTTTTATGGGGTTCCCTAGGCTTTAGGCCCTCATCTCCAATGCTTTATACCGTCTGCTCACCTGTAGGCCATCACTGCAATTTTTTATGGGGTTATTTAGGCTTTAGGACCGCAACTTCAATGCTTTATACGGTCTGGTCACCTATAGGCCATCACTGCATTGATTTACGGAGTTCTCTATGCTTCAGGCCCTCACCTCCAATTCTTTATACCGTCTGCTCACCTGTAGGCCATTACTGCAATGTTTTATGGGGTTCCTTAAGCTTCATGCCCTCACCTCCAATGCTTTATAAGGTCTGCTCACCTGTAGCCCATCACTGCAATATTTTATGGGGTTCACTAGGCTTTAGGCTCTCACTTCTAATGCTTTATACCGTCTGCTAATCTGTAGGCCATCATTGCAATGATTTATGGGGTTCGCTAGGCTTCAGGCCCTCACCTCCAATGCTTTATACCGTATGCTCACTTGTAGCCAATCACTGCAATGTTTTCTGGGGTTCTCTAGGCTTCAGGCCCTCACCTCCAATGCGTTATACTGTCTGCTCATCTGTAGGCCATTACTACAATGTTTTATGGGGTTCTTTAGGCTTCTAGTCCTCACCTCCAATGCTTTATACTGTCTGCTCACCTGTAGGCCTTTACTGCAATGTTTTATGGGGTTCCCTAGGCTTTAGGCCCTCACCTCCAATGCTTTATACTGTCTGCTCACCTGTAGGCCATTACTGCAATATTTTATGGGGTTCGCTAGGCTTCAGGGCCTTAACTTCAATGCTTTATAAAGTGTGCTCACCTGTCGCCCATCCCAGAAATATTTTATGGGGTTTAATAGGCTTCAGGCCCTCACTTCCAATTCTTTATACCTTCTGATCATCTGTAGGCCATTACTGCAATGTTTTATGGGGTTCTCTAGGCTTCAGGTCCTCACCTCCAATGTTTTGTTCTGTCTGCTCACCTGTACGCCATTACTGCAATGTTTAATGGGGTTCGCTAGGCTTCAGGGCCTTAACTTCAATGCTTTATGAAATGTGCTCACCTGTTACCCATCACTGCAATATTTTATGGTGTTCGATAGGCTTCAGGCCCTCACCTCCAATGCTTTATACCGTCTGATCATCTGTAGGACATCACTGCAATGATTTATGGGGTTCTTTAGGCTGCAGACCCTCAACTCCAATGATTTTTACCGTCTGCTGACCTGTAGGCCATTACTGCAATGTTTTATGGGGTTCACTAGGCTTTCAGGCCTCACCTCCAATGCTTTATAAGGTCTGCTCACCTGTAGGCAATTACTGCAATGTTTAATGGGGTTTTCTAGGCTTCAGGCACTCACCTCCAATGCTTTATACCGTCTGCTCACTTGTAGCCCATCACTGAAATGTTTTCTGGGGACTGTAGGCTTCAGGCCCTTACCTGCAATGCTTTATACCGTCTGCTCACCTGTAGGCAATCACTGCAATGATTTATGGGGTTCTCTAGGCTTCAGGCCCTCAACTCCAATGCTTTATACCGTCTGCTTACTTGTAGCCCATCACTGCAATGTTTTATGTGGTTCTCTAGGCTTCAGGCCCTACCTCCAATGCTTTATACCATCTGCTCATCTGTAGGCCATTACTGCAATGTTTTATGGGATTCTCTAGGTTTTAGGCCCTCAACTCCAATGCTTTACACCGTCAAGTCACCTAAAGGCCATCACTGCATTGATTTATGGAGTTCTCTAGGCTTCAGGCCCTCACCTCCAATACTTTTACCGTTTGCTCACCGGTAGGCCAATATTGCAAAGATGTATAGGGTTCGATAGGTTTCAGGCCCCAATCTCCAATGCTTTATACCATCTGCTTACCTGTAGACCACCACTGCAATGATTTATGGGTTTTTTAGGCTTCAGGCCCTCACCTCCAATGCTTTATACCGTCTGCTCACCTGTAGCCCATCACTTCAATGCTTAATAGGGTTCTCTAGACTTCAGGCCTTAACCTCCAATGCTTTATACTGTCAGCTCACCTGTAGCCCATCACTGCAACGTTTTATTGATTTTCTAGGCTTCAGGCCCTCACCTCCAATGCGTTATACCAACTGCTTACCTGTAGGCAATCACTGCAATGTTTTATGGGGTTCTCTAGGCTTCTAGACCCGCACCTCCAATGCTTTATACTGTCTGCTCACCTGTAGGCCATTACTGCAATATTTTATGGGGTTCGCTAGGCTTTAGGCCCTCACCTCCAATTTTTATACCATCTTCTCACCTGTAAGCCTCACTGCAATATTCTATAGGATTCACTAGGTTTCAGGCCTCACCTCCAATGCTTTATACCATCTTCTCACCTGTAGGCCATTACTGCAATGTTTTATGGGGTTCGCTAGGCTTCAGGGCCTTAACTTCAATGCTTTATAAAGTGTGCTCACCTGTCGCCCATCCCTGCAATATTTTATGGGGCTTACATAGGCTTCAGGCCATTACCTCCAATGCTTTATACTGTCTGCATCACCTGTAAGCCATCAATGCAATGTTTTATGGGGTTCGCTAGGCTTCAGGTCCTCACCTCCAATGTTTTGATACCATCCGCTCACCTATAGGCCATTACTGCAATGTTTTATGGGGTTCTGCTAGGCACCTCCAATGCTTTATACCGTCTGCTCACCTGTAGGCAATCACTGCAATGATTTATGGGTTCCCTAGGCTTCAGGCCCTCAACTCCAATGCTTTTTTACCGTCTGCTTACTTGTAGCCCATCACTGCAATGTTTTATGTGGTTCGCTAGGCTTCAGGCCCTTACCTCCAATGCTTTATACCATCTGCTCATCTGTAGGCCATTACTGCAATGTTTTATGGGATTCTCTAGGTTTTAGGCCCTCAACCTCCAATGCTTTACACCATCTAGTCACCTAAAGGCCATCACTGCATTGATTTATGGAGTTCTCTAGGCTTCAGGCCCTCACCTCCAATACTTTTTACCGTTTGCTCACCGGTAGGCCAATATTGCAAAGATGTATAGGGTTCGATAGGTTTCAGGCCCTAATCTCCAATGCTTTATACCATCTGCTTACCTGTAGACCACCACTGCAATGATTTATGGGTTTTTTAGGCTTCAGGCCCTCACCTCCAATGCTTTATACCGTCTGCTCACCTGTAGCCCATCACTTCAATGCTTAATAGGGTTCTCTAGACTTCAGGCCTTAACCTCCAATGCTTTATACTGTCAGCTCACCTGTAGCCCATCACTGCAACGTTTTATTGGATTTTCTAGGCTTCAGGCCCTCACCTCCAATGCGTTATACCAACTGCTTACCTGTAGGCAATCACTGCAATGTTTTATGGGGTTCTCTAGGCTTCAGACCCGCACCTCCAATGCTTTTTACCGTCTGCTCACCTGTAGGCAATTACTGCAATATTTTATGGGGTTCGCTAGGCTTTAGGCCCTCACCTCCAATTTTTATACCATCTTCTCACCTGTAAGCCATCACTGCAATATTCTATAGGATTCACTAGGTTTCAGGCTCTCACTTCCAATGCTTTATACCATCTTTCTCACCTGTAGGCCATTACTGCAATGTTTTATGGGGTTCGCTTAGGCTTCAGGGACTTAACTTCAATGCTTTATAAAGTGTGCTCACCTGTCGCCCATCACTGCAATATTTTATGGGGCTCACTAGGCTTCAGGCCATTACCTCCAATGCTTTATACTGTCTGCTCACCTGTAAGCCATCAATGCAATGTTTTATAGGGTTCAGCTAGGCTTCAGGCCCTCACCTCCAATGCTTTATACCATCCGCTCACCTATAGGCCATTACTGCAATGTTTTATGGGGTTCTATAGGCTTCAGGCCCTCACCTCCAATGCTTTATACCGTCTGCTTACCTGTAGCCCATCACTGCAATGTTTTATGGGGTTCTCTAGGCTTCAGGCCCTCACCTCCAATGCTTTATACCGTCTAATCACCTGTAGGCAATTACTGCAATGATTTATGGGGTTCTCTTGGCTTCAGGTCCTCACCTCCAATGTTCTATACCAGGCATGCTAGCTGCGGCTCTCCAGCTGTTGTAACACTACAACTCCCAGCATGCCCGAACAGGCTACAGCCATCAGCCTACAGCAGGACATTGTGGGAGTTGAAGTTTTGCAACAGCTGGAGGGCCACAGGTTGAACATGCCTGCTATATACTGTCTGCTCACCTGTAGGCCATCACTGCAATGTTTTATGGGGCTGGCTAGGCTTCAGGCCCTCACCTCCAAAGCTTTATAAGGTCTGCTCACCTGTAGCCCATCACTGCAATATTTTAAGGAGTTCACTAGGCTTAAGGCCCTTACCTCCAATGTATTATACCGTCTGATCACCTGTAGGCCATCACTGCAATGATTTATGGGGATCGCTAGGCTTCAGGCCCTTACCTCCTATGATTTATACTGTCTGCTCACCTGTAGCCCATCACTGAAATGTTTTATGGGGTTATTTAGGCTTTAGGACTTCACCTCCAATGCTTTAAACCATCTGGTCACCTATAGGCCATCACTGCATTGATTTATGGAGTTGTCTATGCTTCAGGCCCTCAACTCCAATTCTTTATACCGTCTGCTCTCCTATAGGACATCATTGCAAAGATTTATGGGGTTCGAAAGGTTTCAGGCCCTCAACTCCAATGCTTTATACCGTCTACTCACCTGTAGGCCATTACTGCAATGTTATATGGGGTTCCTTAGGCTTCAGGCCCTCACCTCCAATGCTTTATAAGGTCTGCTCACCTGTTTCCCATCACTGCAATATTTTATGGGGTTCACTAGGCTTTATGCTCTCACTTCCAATGCTTTATACCGTCTGCTAACCTGTAGGCCATCATTGCAATGATTTATGGGTTCGCTAGGCTTCAGGCCCTCACCTCCAATGCTTTATACCGTCTGCTCACTTGTAGCCAATCACTGCAATGTTTTCTGGGGTTCTCTAGGCTTCAGGCCATCACCTCCAATGCTTTATAATGTCTGCTCACCTGCTACGCCTTTACTGTAATGTTTTTTGGGGTTCCCTAGGCTTTAGGCCCTCACCTCCAATTCTTTATACTGTCTTCTCCATAGGCGTGCGCAGTCTATTGCATTAAGGTGTGCACCCTAAAGCACAAACACACAAGCCGTGCACGCGCGGGTGTGTGTATGTATGTTAATATTATATACACATACAGACACACACACATATATATATATATATATATATATTTGTGGTCGGATCGGCTATCAGAAAGGTGTACGTAACCTATCTACAACAAGCAGTAGAATTGTGCCATAACTGCTGCGGTAGGGCAGCCTAAAGGGGGCCACCCTAATATGAAGTGACTGTAAGATGGTGTGGGTGGGTGGGTGAAATCAGCTGAATCGGCGTCAGCCTGGGCCCACAGGTGCCTATAAATAGCCTTGTAATCAGCCTCCCCTCCCACAAATACAGCAAAGGTCTTTGCTTAATACTTGTGGTCGGATCGGCTATCAGAAAGGTGTACGTAACCTATCTACAACAAGCAGTAGAATTGTGCCATAACTGCTGCGGTAGGGCAGCCTAAAGGGGCCAAAAAGAGCAGACCTTAGTTTAGAGCAAAACATATACATACCATTACGACACCCACTTTGAACGCAAAGACACTACACGATGAAGGTGCGGAATATACCGTACGTACCACAGAGACTTCTATGTACCTTACCTCTTTGTCACGTGCGCCGGCACGTCGTTCTTGGAGGTAGCTAATGTTGATGCTTTTGAAAGAGTGGTTGGTAATCAGAAACGATTTACTCCTATGTTGAACAACATATGAACATATTACGAGACGGTCTGAATCCTGAGAGCTGCAGACTAAAAACAACAATGGTGAATCTGATGGAAGGGCCTAATTGAAGTCCAACCATTCGCCAAGGGCCCTGTTAATAGTAGCAAAATACTTCACCTATACTTATTCCCCCGACCACCGCTTTAATTATTATTATTATTTTTTATAAAGGACCCAAAAAGTTAGAAGATGGCGGATGCCGTCTAACTCTAGTAATGGATTAAGTGAAATGTGTAGACTCACCAGGCCTGGGGAACCATAAGCACGAGTACATGGCTGATCCAATTAACGAGCTAATGTTGCCTGTAATGAGGACAGAAAACATACCCACCATACTAGCAGTTGTGACAGGAAATAAGCTTAAGGTCGTGATAAACTATGTATGCTGCGCCTACAGTAGTGATAGGACTTGTTGAATCCATAGACGTGACAGACTACGTATATTGTGCCTTATTATTGTACCTACTACTGGATGATAGACCGGTACCCAGAAACTAGGTGCGACACCAACACCCTCAGCCCGAGTTTGACGATTAAGTAAGCATGTCTGTAATGAAGACATAATGTACACCCAATGCCTGCCGCTATGACAGGACAAGCTTAAGGTCATGATAGACTACGTATGCTGTGCCTGTAGTCGCGCTAGGACTCATCGTGTCAGTAACGTGACAGACTTCGTAAGTCGCCTGTAGTCGTGACAGGACTTATTAGTCTGTAGTCGTGACAGACTTCGTAAATCGCCTGTAGTCGTGACAGGACTTATTAGTCTGTAGTCGTGACAGACTTCGTAAATCGCCTGTAGTGGTGAGACAGGACTTATTAGTCTGTAGTCGTGACAGACTTCTGTAAATCGCCTGTAGTCGTGGACAGGACTTATTAGTCTGTAGTCGTGACAGACTTCGTAAATCGCCTGTAGTCGTGACAGGACTTATTAGTCTGTAGTCGTGACAGACTTCAGTAAATCGCCTGTAGTGGTGAGACAGGACTTATTAGTCTGTAGACGTGACAGACTTCGTAAATCACATGTAGTGGTGAGAGGACTCCCTGTGGACGAAACTGATGCCATAGTATTATTTTTTATTTTTTCCTGAACAACCCTTTGAGAGCCGAAATTTGAGAAACGTGAAAAAATGAGACCACAGGGTCAGCTTCCTGGGAGAATGGGTCTATAATGCAAGGACGGGCAAGAGAAAAGTAACAGCGGGGAGCGAGGGAAGCAAGAACCTAGAGAGGGTAAATGGGAGGAAAATGCGAACCCAGGAGAAGGTGATGTCTGAAAAGGAAGGCTTGAGATGACTGCTTGAAAAGAAAACGATGAAAACCCAACAACCTACAACAATAATGTGAGTTAGATTCTAATGCCCAAAAGCCATGCATGCGAGCCTCCACAAGAAGAATTGTATTGCGAGCCACAGCTGACCGAGCCATGCGAGCGGGCCTGAAGGCAGAAATAGACATGGAACCTACTGTGGCGGACCACGCAGCCGACCTCGAATGGCGGAGTTGTGTGTAAATGTAAATTGAGAAGCCATGCGTGAGACACTAATGGCGGGCCAAGCGCAGAGACACTAATGGCGGGGCCAAGCGCGAGAGACACTAATGGCGGGGCCAAGCGCGAGAGACACTAATGGCGGGGCCAAGCGAGAGACACTAATGGCGGGGCCAAGCGCCAGAGACACTAATGGCGGGGCCAAGCGCGAGAGACACTAATGGCGGGCCAAGAGCGAGAGACACTAATGGCGGGGCCAAGCGAGAGACACTAATGGCGGGGCCAAGCGCGAGAGACACTAATGGCGGGGCCAAGCGCGAGAGACACTAATGGCGGGGCCAAGCGCCAGAGACACTAATGGCGGGGCCAAGCGCCAGAGACACTAATGGCGGGGCCATGCGCCAGAGACACTAATGGCGGGGCCATGCGCCAGAGACACTAATGGCGGGGCCATGCGCCAGAGACACTAATGGCGGGGCCATGCGCGAGAGACACTAATGGCGGGGCCATGCGCGAGAGACACTAATGGCAGGGCCATGCGCGTTAAACTTAAACGGAGAAGCCATGCGTCACAGACTCATGGCGTAGCCATGAATGCGAAACTTATGTCAAATTTTTTTTATATTATTATTTTATTTTTATTTTTTTTTTTCATTTTTTTTATTTTTAAATTTTTTTTATTTTTAATTTTTTTTTTTTTTTTTTTTAAACCACTTAAGCAGCACCAGTATGACTAGGGGACTCGCATAACCATGACCCCTTCGACAGTAACCTAGGACACTAACCAGCTTACAACCATCTTGTACCCCTAACGAATAACGTGAAGAACGGTCATAGACCCCGCGGAGCCATGAGGCTGAAGCAGTCATCGGGCCCCGAAGCCAAGACTGAACTAGATGACATTACAGTGACGATAAGTAATTAAAATGTGAGCCAGACCTGATGGGATATGCATAGACAATAGTGAACCGAACCCCATGCCTAGGTAGACATTAAACCAACCGTAAAATTGAACAGATGGGAGAAAAGAGCCAGAGGCATTACAATTCGCTAAGAGAAGACCCTAATCGTGACAACGCGTGAACAGCTTGTAAAACATAGTAGGAAACTTACTCCTATTAACCCACTGACCGCTGAGGGACTGTATGGTGAGCTGGGGCAGGAGACCAGTCTGAGTGAATGCGAACCAGGACTAAAGAACAGCACCCAATTTTTTTTATTTTTTTTTTTTCACCGAAGTGAAACAGAAAAGTAGGCCTATGGAATGTAACAACCAGCGAGGAAAGAAACGTAAACCTGAAAGAAAGCGGTATCAGAGCGGTGTGCTGACTGCCCTAGTGAAAATACTGAGTAACCATGATGTAGCAATGAAAGGGAAAAATACAGCTTTAAGTGGAAGCAGAATATAACATCTGATGTAAGAACAGGTGGGTGAATGCAGCTCTGGATGTGAGTGGTGCCTAAAACATGGTATGGGCCCAGCTCTGAGCATGAAGAGCAAGGTATAACGCAGCCGTATGAATGCAATCTGAAGTGAGCAGAGTATTAATGTGATGCAACAGCAAACGCATGAACGCAGCTCTAGTAGTGAATGGAGTATAAGACAAAATGTAAATGCAGACAGACGGACGTAGCTTTTGAAGGTAACGAACCTAACCATGATCATTCGACCATAAGCGCCCACCTCCTTCGCCCCAGAGCGCTACAAGTCACTAACCGTGTAACCAAGTCCGATCCTACCGTGAATGCCAGCACTCGCCTGGCACCTTCTGCCATTACCCAGGCGCGAACGAACCTCCACATAATGCTACAGGTTTTTTTTTTTTTTTTAAATGAGTCACCACAACGCCATCTAAGAAAATATAAACGTGTTTGAATATAACCCATGATGCAACGCTAATTAATCGACATATAGTGCACTTATAAACCTAGCACAGAACTGCTGACACATGTGTGCCCATAACATACAGTTTATAGATTAAAACACACTTACCAGAGCATCAGTACTCAAATACCGGCGCCTTGACCGATCTGCTTGTGTCCCCATATACAGACCACTGATATACATTTACCAACACCTTGCATGTCTGGCTTTAACTGCGGATGTGCCCCCACATGTAAAACAGGTAATAGGAAAACACTTTTTTTTTTTTTTTTTTTTACGTATGAACCGATATCAGAAAACATGCGACCATACCTACTCTAGGCGCATGCTACACCAATAACTATATGCAATAGCCCCTAACAAGCCCCTAAACAGCTAGACAAAATACTAACAACCGTCATTTGACTGTTAGCACCCAACTCTGCTTTGACCCAGAGAACTGCGAATCGCAAAACGCACTGTGGGTCCCGTGCCAATAAGTACAATTCTACAGTAAGTGCCAGCATTCGCCTGGCCCTTTTGCCGATGCCCAGGTGTGAACGAGCCTCCACATGATGCTGCTGCATTTTTTTTTTTTTTTTTTAAATCAACCATTGATACACAAAACACAGCGTGCATAGCTTGAGCCCACTAACAACCAATGCTCGGCCCTTTAGCGCCCAAACTCTGCTTCATCCCAGAGCGCTACATGTTGCAGACCGCAGCGTGGGTCCCGTGCAAACCACTCCGATCCTACCATGAATACCAGCGCCCTCCTGAGACATTCTGCCATCGCCCAGCCGTAAGGAGCCTCCACACCATGCTGCTGTATCCTAGAGCTGACCCAGAGGTAGTGAAATCAGCTGAATCGGCGTCAGCCTGGGCCCACAGGTGCCTATAAATAGCCTTGTAATCAGCCTCCCCTCCCACAAATACAGCAAAGGTCTTTGCTTAATACATATACACACAAATACACTCTGCATACATACATACAGACCCGCACTATCAATATAATCAAGGGAGAAGAGATCATTTTTAAACGTACCCGTATTTTTCGCCCTATAAGATTCTCCGGCCCATAAGACACACCTAGGTTTTAGAGGGTAGAGGGGGACAATAAGAAAAAAATATTTTTCATTACAACTGAGGTCAGACCACCAATCAGACCCCCAATGTTAATCAGACCTCAGCTGACAGCCCCAAAAAGACCCACAATCTTAATAAGACCCCAATAAGACCTCAGATCAGACCCCAATGTTAATGAACCCAATTAGACCTCAGATAAGAGCCCCAGTGCCTCATATCAGCCCACAATGCCCCCCAGCAGCCTCTCTTCAGCCCGCCAGTGTCCCTCTTCAGCCCCCCCAGTGCCTCATATCAGCTCCACAGTGCCTCATATCAGCCCCACAGTGCCTCATATCAGCCCACACTTCCTCATATCAGCCCCCAGTCCCTCTTCAGCCCCCAGCAGCCTCTCTTCAGCCCCTCAGCATCCTCTCTTCAGCCCCACAGTGCCTCATATCATCCCCCAGTGCCTCATATCAGCCCCCAGTGCCCTCTTCAGCCCCCCAGTGCCCCTCTTCAGCCCCCAGCAGCCTCTCTTCAGCCTTAAGTGCCCCTCTTCAGCCCCTCAGCAGCCTCTCTTCAGCCCCCAGTGCCTCATACCATCCCCCAGTGCCTCATATCAGCCCCCAGCATCCTCTCTTCAGCCCCCAGCAGCCTCTCTTCAGCCCTCCAGCAGCCTCTCTTCAGCCCCCCAGCAGCCTCATATGAGACCCCAGTACCTCACATCAGCCCCCAGTGCCCCTCTTCAGCCCCCGAGCAGCCTCTCTTCAGCCCCCAGCAGCCTCTCTTCAGCCCCCAGTGCCTCATATTACCCCAGGGCCCCTCTTCAGTCCCCCAGTGCCTCATATCAGCCCCCAGTGCCTCATATCAGCCCCCAGTGCCCCTCTTCAGCCCCCCAGTGCCCCTCTTCAGCCCACCAGTGCCTCACATCAGCCCCCCAGTGCCTCACATCAGCCCCCCAGTGCCTCACATCAGCCCCAAGTGCCTCATATCAGCCCCCAGTGCCTCATATCAGCCCCCAGTGCCTCTCTTCAGCTCCCCAGCAACCTCTCTTCAGCCCCCCAGCAGCCTATCTTCAGCCTCCAGTGCCTCATAACAGCCCCCAATGCCCTTTTTTAGCCACCCAGTGCTTCATATCAGCTCCCACTGTCCCTCTTCAGCCCCCAGTGCCACTCTTCAGCCCCCAGCAGACTCGCTTCATCAGCCCCCAGTGCCTCATATCAGCCCCCATCAGCCTCTCTTCAGCCCCCAGTGCCTCCATCAGTCCCCCCCCCCACCCCACCCCCGGAAAAATAAAAAACACTTACCATTCTACCATTCCTGCTCTGGACGCCGCCGCACCTCACCGCCCGCACTCGGTAATCATCTATTACAGTCTGTTGTGTGGGCGCGTACAGTGTGAGGTCACAGCACGGCCTCACACTGTGCGAAGCCTTCACAGTGGAGCG
Organism: Bufotes viridis; assembly: GCA_033119425.1. Lineage (NCBI taxonomy): Eukaryota > Metazoa > Chordata > Amphibia > Anura > Bufonidae > Bufotes > Bufotes viridis. Next base: position 303,554,786 of record CM065592.1, read on the forward strand.
CCGAGGACCAGGAAGGAAGAGGTAAGTAAAATGATTTTTCACCTCTTACCGGCCCTGACAGCTTGATTAAGGTGTGCCCAGGCACACCCGGCACACCCTGTGCGCACACCTATGGTCTGCTCACCTGTAGGCCATTACTGCAATGTTTTATGGGGTTCTCTAGGCTTTAGACCCTCACCTCCAATGCTCTTCCAATGCTTTATACAGTCTGCTCCAACTGTAGACCATTACTGCAATGTTTTATGGGGTTAGCTAGGCTTCAGGCCCTCACCTCCTATGCTTTATACCATCTGCTCACCTTTAGGCCATTACTGCAATGTTTTATGGGGTTCTCTAGGCTTCAGGCCATCACCTCCAATGCTTTATACTGTCTGCTCATCTGTAGGCCATCACTGCAATTATTTATGGGGTTCGCTAGGCTTCAGGCCCTCACCTCCAATGCTGTAATCCTTCTAGTCACCTGTAAGCCATGACTGCAATGTTTTATGGGGTTCTCTAGGCTTCAGGCCCTCACCTCCAATGCTTTATACTGTCTGGTCATCTGTAGGCCATCACTGCAATTATTTTTGGGGTTCTATAGGCTTCAGGCCCTCACCTCCAATGCTTTATACCGTCTGCTTACCAGTAGCCCATCACTGCAATGTTTTATGGGGTTCTCTAGGATTCAGGCCCTCACCTCCAATGCTTTATACCGTCTGCTCACCTGTAGGCAATTACTGCAATGATTTATGGGGTTCTCTTGGCTTCAGGTCCTCACCTACAATGCTCTATACCAGGCATGCTCAAGCTGCGGCCCCCCAGCTTTTGCAAAACTACAACTCCCAGCATGCCCGAACAGGCTACAGCCATCAGCCTACAGCAGGACATTGTGGGAGTTGAAGTTTTACAACAGCTGGAGGGCCGCAGGTTGAACATGCCTGTTCTATACTGTCTGCTCACCTGTAGGCCATCACTGCAATGATTAATGGGGTTGGGTAGGCTTCAGGCCCTCACCTACAAAGCTTTATTACGTCTGCTCACCTGTAGCCCATCACTGCAACATTTTAAGGAGTTCACTAGGCTTAAGGCCCTCACCTCCAATGCTTTATACAGTCTGATTACTGGTAGGCCATCACTGCAATGATTTATGGGGTTCGCTAGGCTTCAGGTCCTTACCTCCAATTCTATGTAAGGTCTGCTCACCTGTAGCCCATCACTGCAATATTTTATAGGGTTCATTAGGCTTCAGGCTCTCCTTTCCAATGCTTTATACCGTCTGCTCACCTGTAGGCCATCACTGCATTGTTTTATGGGGTTCTCTAGGTTTCAGACCGTCACTCCAATGATTTTTACCGTCTGCTTACCTTTAGGCTATTACTGCAATGTTTTATGGTGTTCGCTAGGCTTCAGGCCCTCACCTTCAATGCTTTATAAGGTCTGCTCACCTGTAGCCCATCACTGCAATATTTTATGGGGTTTACTAGGCCTCAGGCATTCACTTCCAATATTTTATACCGTCTTCTCACCTGTAGGCCATCACTGCATTGATTTATGGAGTTCTCTAGGCTTCAGGCCCTCACCTCCAATTCTTTATACCGTCTACTCACCTATAGGCCATCATTGCAAAGATTTACGGGGTTCGAAAGGTTTCAGGCCCTCACCTCCAATGCTTTATACCGTCCGCTCACCTGTAGGCCATTACTGCAATGTTATATGGGGTTCCTTAGGCTTCAGGCCCTCACCTCCAATGCTTTATATGGTCTGCTCACCTGTAGCCCATCACTGCAATATTTTATGGGGTTCACTAGGCTTCAAGCTCTCACTTCCAATGCTTTATACTGTCTGCTCACCTGTAGGCCATCACTGCAATGATTTATGGGGTTTGTTAGGCTTCAGCCCCTCACCTCCAATGCTTTATACCATCTGTTTACCTGTAGGCCATTACTGCAATGTTTTATGTGGTTTACTAGGCTTCAGGCCCTCACCTCCAATGCTTTATACCGTATGTTCACTTGTAGCCCATCACTGCAATGCTTTCTGGGGTTCTCTAGGCTTCAGGCCCTTACCTCCAATGCTTTATACCACCTGATCACCTGTAGGACATAACTGCAATGTTTTATGGGGTTCTCTAAGCTTTAGGCCCTTAACTCCAATGCTTTATATTGCTCACCGGTAGGCACCGGTAGAAAATCACTGCAACAATTTATGGGGTTCTCTAGGCTTCAGGTCCTGAAACTCCAATGCTTCATACCGTCTGCTCACTTGTAGCCCATCACTGCAATGTTTTATGGGGTTCTCTAGGCTTCAGGCCCTTACCTTCAATGCTTTATACCATGTACTTACCTGTAGGCCATTACTGCAATGTTCTATGGGGTTCTCTAGGATTTAGGCCCTCACCTCCAATACTTTATACCGTCTGGTCACCTATAGGCCATCACTGCATTAATTTATGGAGTTCTCTAGACTTCAGGCCCTCACCTCCAATTCTTTATTCCATCTGCTCACCTTTAGGCCATCATTACAAAGATTTATGGGGTTCGAAAGGTTTCATGCACTTAACTCCAATGCTTTATACAGTCCGCTCACCTGTAGGCCATTACTGCAATGTTATATGGGTTTCCTTAGGCTTCAGGCCCTCACCGCCAATGCTTTATAAGTTCTGCTCACCTGCAGCCCATCACTTCAATATTTTATGGGTTTCACTAGGCTTCAGGCTCTTTCTTCCAATGCTGTATACCGTCTGCTCACCTGTAGGCTATCACTGCAATGATTTATGGGGTTTGCTAGGCTTCAGGCCCTCACCTCCAATGCTTTTTCCCTCTGCTCATCTGTAGGCCCTTACTGCAATGTTTTATGGGGTTTTCTAGGCTTTAAGCCCTTAACTCCAATGCTTTATACCGTCTGCTCACCTGTAGGAAATCACTGCAAAAATTTTTAGGGTTCTCTAGGCTTCAGGCCCTGAAACTCCAATGCTTCATACCGTCTGCTCACTTGTAACCCATCACTGCAATGTTTTATGGGGTTCTCTAGGCTTCAGACCCTCAACTCCAATGATTTATACCGTCTGCTAACTTGTAGACCATCACTGCAATGTTTTATTGGGTTCTGTAGGCTTCAGGCCCTTAGCTTCAATGCTTTATACCTTCTGGTCACCTATAGGCCATCACTGCATTAATTGATGGAGTTCTCTAGGCTTCAGGCGCTCTCCTCCAATTCTTTATACCGTCTGCTAACCTTTAGGCCATCATTACAAAGATTTATGGGGTTCGAAAGGTTTCAGGCCCTCACCTCCAATGCTTTATACAGTTCGCTCACCTGTAGGCCATTACTGCAATGTTATATGGGGTTCTTTAGGCTTCAGGCCCTCACCGCCAATGCTTTATAAGGTCTGCCCACCTGTAGCCCATCACTGCAAAATTTGATGGGGTTCACTAGGCTTCAGGCTCTTTCTTCCAATGCTTTATACCGTCTGCTCACCTGTAGGCCATCACTGCAATGATTTATGGGGTTTGCTAGGCTTCAGGCCCTCACCTCCAATGCTTTATTCCATCTGCTCACCTGTAGGCCATCACTGCAATGATTTATGGGGTTCGTTATGCTTCAGTCCCTCACCTCCAATGCTTTATACCATCTGTTTACCTGTAGGCCATTACTGCAATGTTTTATATGGTTTACTAGGCTTCAGGCACTCACCTCCAATGCTTTTTACCGTATGTTCATTTGTAGCCCATCACTGCAATGCTTTCTGGGGTTCTCTAGGCTTCAGGCCCTTACCTCCAATGGTTTATACCGCCTGCTCACCTGTAGGTCATCACTGCAATGTTTTATGGGGTTCTCTAAGTTTTAGGCCCTCAACTCCAAAGATTTATACCGTATGCTCACCTGTAGTCAATCACTGAAATGATTTATTTGGTTATCTATGCTTCAGGCCCTCAATTCCAATGCTTTATACCGTCTGCTCACTTGTAGCCCATCACATCAATGTTTTATGGGTATTCTCTAAGCTTCAGACCCTCCTCCAATGCTTTATACTGTCAGCTCAGCTGTAGGCCATCATTGCAAAGATTTATGGGGTTCGATAAGTTTCAGGCTCTCTCCTCCAATGCTTTATACGGTCTGCTCACCTGTAGCCCATCACCGCAATGTTTTTGGGGATTTTCTAGGCTTCAGGTCCTCACCTCCAATGCTTTATACCATCTGCTCACATGTAGCCCATCATTGCAATGTTTTTGGGGTTCTCTAGGCTTCATACCCTCAACTCCAATGCTTTTTACCGTCTGCTCACCTGTAGGCAATTACTGCAATGTTTTATGGGGTTCGCTAGGCTTCAGGCCCTCACCTCCAATGTTTTATACTATCTGCTCACCTGTAGGCCATCACTGCAATATTTTATGGGGTTCACTAGGCTTCAGGCTCTCACTTTCAATGCTTTATACCGTCTGATTATCTGTATGCCATCACTGCAATGATTTATGGGGTTCACTAGGCTTCCGGACCTTACCTCCAATGCTTTATACCATCTGCTCACCTGTAGGCCATTACTGCAATATTTTATTGCGTTCTCTAGGCGTCAGGCCCTCACCTCCAATGCTTTATATTATCTGCTCATATGTAGGCCATTACTGCCATTTTTTATGGGGTTCTCTAGGCTTTAGGCCCTCACCTCCAATGCTTTATACTGTCTTCTCTGCTCACCTGTAGGCCATTACTGCAATGTTTTATGGGGTTCTCTAGGCTTTAGACCCTCACCTCCAATGCTCCTTCAATGCTTTATACCGTCTGATCACCTGTAGAACATTAATGCGATGTTTTATGGGGTTCGCTAGGCTTCAGGCCCTCACCTCCAATGCTTCTTACCATCTGCTCACCTTTAGGCCATTACTGCAATGTTTTATGGGGTTCTCCAGGCTTCAGGCCCTCACCTCCATTGCTTTATACTGTCTGATTATCTATAGGCCATCACTGCAATTATTTAAGGGGTTCGCTAGGCTTCAGGCCCGTACCTCCAATGCTTTATACCATCTGCTCACCTGTAGGCCATTACGGAAATGTTTTATGAGGTTCTCTAGGCTTCAGGCCCGCACCTCCGATGCATTCTACCATCTGCTCACCTGTAGGCCATTACGGCAAAGTTTTATGAGGTTCTCTAGGCTTCAAGCCCTCACCTCCATTGCTTTTACTGTCTGCTCACCTGTAGGCCATTACTGCAATGTTTTATGGGGTTTTCTAGGCTTGAGGCCCTTACCTCCAATGCTTTATACCGCCTGATCACTTGTAGGCCATTATTGCAATGTTTTATGGGGTTCGCTAGGCTTCAGGCCCTTACCTCCAATGCCTTATACCATCTACTCACCTCTAGGCCATTACTGCAATGTTTTATGGGGTTCTCTAGAATTAGGCTCTCACCTCCAATGCTTTATACCGTCTGGTCACCTGTAGCCCATTACTGCAATGATTTATGGAGTTCCCTAGGCTTTAGGCCCTCACCTCCAATGCTTTATACCGTCTGCTCACCTGTAGGCAATTACTGCAATGTTTTATGGGGTTCTCTAGGCTTTAGGCCCGCACCTCAAATGCTTTATACCATCTGCTCACCTGTAGGCCATTACGGTAATGTTTTATGAGGTTCTCTAGGCTTCAGGCCCACTCCTCCAATGCATTTTACCATCTGCTCACCTGTAGGCCATTACGGCAATGTTTTCTGAGGTTCTCTAGGCTTCAGGCCCTCACTTTCATTGCTTTTTACTGTCTGTTCACCTGTAGGCCATTACTGCAATATTTTATGGGGTTCCCTAGGCTTCAGGCCCTCACCTCCAATGCTTTATACCGTCTGCTTAACTGTAGGCCATTACTGCAATGTTTTATGGGGTTTTCTAGGCTTCAGGCCCTTACCTCCAATGCTTTATACCGCCTGCTCACCTGTAGGCCATAACTGCAATGTTTTATGGGTTTCTCTAAGCTTTAGGCCCTTAACTCCAATGCTTTATACCGTCTGCTCACTTGTAGCCCATCACTGCAATGTTTTATGGGGTTCTCTAGGCTTCAGACCCTCAACTCCAATGCTTTATACCGTCTGCTCACTTGTAGACCATCACTGCAATGTTTTATGGGGTTCTCTAGGCTTCAGTCCCTTAACTTCATTGCTTTTTACCATCTACCCACCTGTAGGCCATTACTGTAAAGTTTTATGGGTTTTTCTAGGCTTTAGGCCCTCACCTCCAATTCTTTATACCGTCTGGTCACCTGTAGGCCATCACTGCATTAATTTATGGAGTTCTCTAGGCTTCAGGCCCTCACCTCCAATGCTTTATACTATCTTCTCACCTGTAGGCCATCACTGCAATATTTTATTGGGTTCTCTAGTCTTCAGGCCCTCACCTCCAATGCTTTATATTGTCTGCTCATCTGTAGTCCATTACTGCAATGTTTTATGGGGTTCTCTAGGCTTCAGGCCCTCTCCTCCAATGCTTTATACTCTCTGCTCACCCTGCAGGCCATTACAGCAATGTTTTATGGGGTTCCCTAGGCTTTAGACTCTCACCTCCAATGCTTTATATTGTCTGCTCATCTGTAGTCCATTACTGCAATGTTTTATGGGGTTCTCTAGGCTTCAGGCCCTCACCTCCAATGCTTTATACCATCTGCTCACCTGTAGGCCATTACTGCAATATTTTATTGGGTTCTCTAGTCTTCAGGCCCTCACCTCCAATGCTTTATATTGTCTGCTCATCTGTAGTCCATTACTGCAATGTTTTATGGGGTTCTCTAGGCTTCAGGCCCTCTCCTCCAATGCTTTATACTCTCTGCTCACCTGCAGGCCATTACAGCAATGTTTTATGGGGTTCCCTAGGCTTTAGACCCTCACCTCCAATGCTTTATACCACCTACTCACCTGTAGACCTTTATTGCAAAGTTTTAAGGGGTTCGCTAGGCTTCAGGCCCTCACCTCCAATGCTTTATACCATCTGCTCACATGTAGTCCATCACTTCAATGTTTTATGGGGTTCTCTCGGCTTCAGGCCCTCACCTCCAATGCTTTATACCGTCTGCTCACCTGTAGGCCATTACTGCAATGTTTTATGGGGTTTGCTAGGCTTCAGGGCCTTAACTTCAATGCTTTATAAAGTGTGCTCACCTGTCGCCCATCACTGCAATATTTTATGGGGTTCGCTAGTCTTCAGGCCCTCACCTCCAATGCTTTATACCATCTGCTCACCTGTAGGCCATTACTGCAATGTTTTATGGGGTTCTCTAGGCTTCAAACCCTCACCTCCAATGCTTTATACTGACTGCTCATCTGTCGGCCATCACTGCAATTATTTATGGGGTTCGCTAGGCTTCACGCCCTCACCTCCAATGCTTTACTCCAATGCTTTATACTGTCTGCTCATCTGCAGGCCATTACTGCAATGTTTTATGGGGTTCCCTAGGTTTAGGCCCTCACCTCCAATGCTTTATACCGTCTGCTCACCTGTAGGCCATTACTGCAATGTTTTATGGGGTTCGCTAGACTTCAGGGCCTTAACTTTAATGCTTTATAAAGTGTGCTCTCCTGTCGCCCATCACTGCAATATTTTATGGGGTTCGATAGGCTTCATTCCCTCACCTCCAAAGCTTTATACCGTCTGATCATCTGTAGGACATCACTGCAATGATTTATGGGGTTCGCTAGGCTTTAGGCCCTTACCTCCAATGATTTTTACGTTCAGCTCGCATGTTGGCCATTACTGCAATGTTTTATGTGGTTACGCTAGGCTTCAGGCGTTCACCTACAATGCTTTATAAGGTCTGCTCACTTGTAGCCCATCACTGCAATATTTTATGGGGTTCACTAGGCTTCATGCCCTCACCTCCGATGCTTTATACCATCTGCTCACCTGTAGCCCATCACTGCAATGTTTTATGGGGTTCTCTGGGCTTCAGACCCTCAACTCCAATGATTCTTACCGCCTGCTCAACTGTAGGCCATTACTGCAATGTTTTATGGGGTTCCATAGGCTTCAGGCCCTCACCTACAATGCTTTATAAGGTCATCTCACCTGTAGCCAATCACTACAATATTTTATGGGGTTTCGAGGCTTCACGACATCACCTCCAATGCTTTATACCATCTGCTCACTTGTAGCCCATCACTGCAATGTTTGATGTGGTTCTCTAGGCTTCAGGCCCTTACCTCCAATGCCTTATACCATCTACTCACCTGTAGTCCATTACTGCAATGTTTTATGAGGTTCTCTAGGAATTAGGCCCTCACCTCCAATGCTTTATTCCGTCTGGTCACCTGTAGGCCATTACTGCAATGTTTTATGGGGTTCCCTTGGCTTCAGAACCTCACCTCCAATGCTTTATACCGTCTGCTCAACAATACGCCATCACTGCAATGATTTATGGGGTTCGCTAGGCTTCAGGCCCTCATCTTCAATGCTTTATACCATCTGCTCACCTGTAGGCCATTACTGCAATGTTTTATGGGGTTTTCTAGGCTTCAGGCCCCACCTCCAATGCTTTATACCGTCTGCTCACTTGTAGCCCATCACTGCAATGTTTTCTGGGGTTCTCACGGCTTCAGGCCCTTACCTTCAATGCTTCATAACGCCTGCTTACCTGTAGGCCATAACTGCAATGTTTTATGGGTTTCTCTAAGCTTTAGGCCCTTAACTCCAATGCTTTATACCATCTGCTCACCTGTAGGCAATTATTGCAACGATTTATAGGGTTCACTAGGCTTCAGGCCCTGAAACTCCAATGCTTCATACCATCTGCTCACTTGTAGCCCATCACTGCAATGTTTTATGGGGTTCTCTAGGCTTCAGTCCCTTATCTTCAATGCTTTATACCATCTACTCACCTGTAGGCCATTACTGCAAAGTTTTATGGGGTTCTATAGGCTTTAGGCCCTCACCTCCAATGCTTTATACCGTCTGGTCACCTATAGGCCATCACTGCATTAATTTATGGAGTTCTCTAGGCTTCAGGCCCTTACCTCCAATTATTTATACTGTCTGCTCACCTGTAGACCATCATTGCAAAGATTTATGGGGTTCGAAAGGTTCAGGCCCTCACTTCCAATGCTTTATACCGTCCGCTCACCTGTAGGCCATTACTGCAATGTTATATGGGGTTCCTTAGGCTTCAGGCCCTCACCGCCAATGCTTTATAAGGTCTGCTTATCTGTAGCCCATCCCTGCAATATTTTATGGGGTTCACTAGGCTTTAGGCTCTTAAGTCCAATGCTTTATACCGTCTGATTACCTGTAGGCCATCACTGCAATAATTTATGGGGTTTGCTAGGCTTCAGGCCCTCACCTGCAATGCTTTATTCCATGTGCTCACCTGTAGGCCATTACTGCAATGTTTTATGGGGTTTTCTAGGCTTTAGGCCCTCACCTCCAATGCTTTATACCGTCTGCTCACTTGTACCCCATCACTGCAATGTTTTATGGGGTTCTCTAGGCTTCAGACCCTCACCTTCAATGCTTTATACAAATCTGCTCACCTGTAGGCCATCATTGCAAAGATTTATGGGGTTCGATAGGTTCCAGGCCCTCTCCTCCAATGCTTTATAAGGTCTGCTCACCTGTTGCCCATCACTGCAATGTTTTTGGGATTTTCTAGGCTTCAGGCCCTCACCTCCAATGCTTTATACCATCTGCTCACATGTAGCCCATTACTGCAGTGTTTTTGGGGTTCTCTAGGTTTCAGACCCTCAACTTCAATGCTTTTTACTGTCTGCTCACCTGTAGACAATTACTGCAATGTTTTATGGGGTTCGCTAGGCTTCAGGGCCTCACCTCCAACGCTTTATACTATCTGCTCACCTGTAGGCCATCAGTGCAATATTTTATGGGGTTCACTAGGCTTCAGGCCCTCACCTCCAATGCTTTATACCATCTGCTCACCTGTAGGCCATTACTGCAATGTTTTATTGGGTTCTCTAGGCTTCAGGCCCTCACCTCCAATTCTTTATATTGTCTGCTCATCTGTAGGCCATTATTGCAATGTTTTATGGGGTTCTCTAGGCTTCAGGCCATCACCTCCACTGCTTTATACTGTCTGCTCACCTGTAGGCCATTATGGCCATGTTTTATGGGGTTTTCTAGGCTTCAGGCCCTCACCTCCAATGCTTTATACCGTTTGCTCACTTGTACCCCATCACTGCAATGTTTCATGTGGTTTTCTAGGCTTCAGACCCTCACCTTCAATGCTTTATACAAATCTGCTCACCTGTAGGCCATCATTGCAAAGATTTATGGGGTTCGATAGGTTTCAGGCCCTCTCCTCCAATGCTTTATACGGTCTGCTCACCTTTTGCCCATCACTGCAATGTTTTTGGGATTTTGTAGGCTTCAGGCCCTCACCTCCAATGCTTTATACCATCTGCTCACATGTAGCTCATCACTGCAGTCTTTTTTGGGGTTTTCTAGGCTTCATACCCTCAACTTCAATACTTTTTACTGTCTGCTCACCTGTAGATAATTACTGCAATGTTTTATGGGGTTCGCTAGGCTTCAGGCCCTCACCTCCAATGCTTTATACTATCTGCTAACCTGTAGGCCATCAGTGCAATATTTTATGGGGTTCACTAGGCTTCGGGCCCTCACCTCCAATGCTTTATACCATCTGCTCACCTGTAGGCCATTACTGCAATGTTTTATTGGGTTCTCTAGGCTTCAGGCCCTCACCTCCAATGCTTTATATTGTCTGCTCATCTGTAGGCCATTACTGCAATGTTTTATGGGGTTCTCTAGGCTTCATGCCATCACCTCCAATGCTTTTTACTGTCTGCTCACCTGTAGGCCATTACTGCAATGTTTAATGGGGTTTGCTAGGCTTCAGGCCCTCACCTCCAATGCTTTATACGTCTGCTCACTTGTAGCCCATCACTGCAATGTTTTCAGGGGTTCTCATGGCTTCAGGCCCTCACCTCCAGTGCTTTATATTGTCTGCTCATCTGTAGTCCATTACTGCATTGTTTTATGGGGTTCTCTAGGCTTCAGGCCATCTCCTCCAATGCTTTATACTGGCTGCTCACCTGTAGGCCATAACTGCAATGTTTTATGGGGTTCTCTAAGCTTAAGGCCCTTAACTTCAATGCTTTATACCGTCTGCTCACCTGTAGGCAATCACTGCAACGATTTATGGGGTTCTTTAGGCCTCAGGCCCTGAAACTCCCATGCTTTATACCGTCTGCTAACTTGTAGCCCATCACTGCAATGTTTTATGGGGTTCTCTAGGGTCCAGACACTCAACTCCAATGCTTTATAATGTCTGCTCACTTGTAGACCATCCCTGCAATATTTTATGAGGTTCACTAGGATTCAGGCTCTCCTTTCCAATGCTTTATACCGTCTGCTCACCTGTAGGCCATCACTGCAATGATTTATCGGATTCGCTAGGATTAAGGCCCTCACCTCCAATGCTTTATACCATCTGCTCTCCTGTAGCCCATCACTGCAATGTTTCATGTGGTTCTCTAGCCTTCAGACCCTTAACTCCAATGATTTTTACCGTCTACTCACCTGTAGGCCATTACTGCAATGTTTTATGGGGGTCGCTAGGCTTCAAGCCCTCACCTCCAATGTTTTATACGGTTTGCTAACCTGTAGCCAATCACTGCAATATTTTATGGGGTTTCCCAGGCTTCAGGACCTCACCTCCAATGCTTTATACCATCTGCTCACTTGTAGCCCATTACTGCAATGTTTTATGGCGTTCTCTAGGCTTTAGGCCCTTACCTCCAATGCCTTATACCATCTACTCACCTGTAGGCCATTACTGCAATGTTTTATGGGGTTTTCGAGGAATTAGGCCCTCACCTCCAATGCTTTATACCGTCTGGTCACCTTTAGGCAATGACTGCAATGATTTATGGGGTTCTTAAGGCTTCAGGCCCTCAACTCCAATGCTTTATACTGTCTGCTCACCTGTAAGCCATTACTGCAATGTTTTATGGGGTCGCTAGGCTTCAGGCCCTAACCTCCAATGCTTTATAAGGTCTGCTCACCTGTAGCCAATCAATTCAATATTTTCTGGGGTTTTCAAGGCTTCAGGAACTCACCTCCAATGCTTTATAGCGTCTGCTCACTTGTAGCCCATCACTGCAATGTTTTATATGGTTCTATAGGCTTCAGGCCCTTACCTCCAATGCCTTATACCATCTACTCAACTGTAGGCCATTACTGCAATGTTTTATGTGGTTCTCTAGGAATTAGGCCCTCACCTCCAAAGCTTTATACCGTCTGGTCATCTGTAGGCAATCACTGCATTGATTTATGGAGTTCTCTAGGCTTCAGACCCTAACCTCCAATGCTTTATACCATCTGCTCACCTGTAGGCCATTACAGCAATGTTTTATGAGGTTCTCTAGGCTTCAGGCCCGCACCTGCAATGCTTTACACCATCTGATCACCAGTAGGGCATAACGGCAATGTTTTATTAGATTCTCTAGGCTTCAGGCCCCCACCTCCAATGCTTTAAACTGTCTGCTCACCTGTAGGCCATTACTGCAATGTTTTATGGGGTTCCCTAGGCTTCAGGCACTCACCACCAATGCTTTATACCATCTGCCTAACTGTACGCCATCACTGCAATGATTTATGGGGTTCGCTAGGCTTCAGGCCCTCATCTCCAATGCTTTATACCATCTACTCAACTGTAGGCCATTACTGCAATGTTTTATGTGGTTCTCTAGGAATTAGGCCCTCACCTCCAAAGCTTTATACCGTCTGGTCATCTGTAGGCAATCACTGCATTGATTTATGGAGTTCTCTAGGCTTCAGACCCTAACCTCCAATGCTTTATACCATCTGCTCACCTGTAGGCCATTACAGCAATGTTTTATGAGGTTCTCTAGGCTTCAGGCCCGCACCTGCAATGCTTTACACCATCTGATCACCAGTAGGGATTACGGCAATGTTTTATGAGGTTCTCTAGGCTTCAGGCCCCTACCTCCAATGCTTTATACTGTCTGCTCACCTGTAGGACATTACTGCAATGTTTTATGGGGTTCCCTAGGTTTCAGACCCTCACCTCCAATGCTTTATACCGCCTGCTCAACTGTACGCCATCACTGCAATGATTTAAGGGGTTCGCTAGGCTTCAGGCCCTCATCTCCAATGTTTTATACCATCTGCTCACCTGTAGGCAATCACTGCAATGATTTATGTGGTTCTCTAGGCTTCAGGCCCTCAACTCCAATGCTTTATACCTTCTGCTTACTTGTAGCCCATCACTGCAATGTTTTCTGGGGTCTGTAGGCTTCAGGCCCTTACCTCCAATGCTTTATACCGCCTGCTCACCTGTAGGCCATCACTGCAATGTTTTATGGGGTTATCTAAGCTTTCGGCCCTCAATTCCAATGCTTTATACCTTCTGCTTACTTGTAGCCCATCACTGCAATGTTTTCTGGGGGTCTGTAGGCTTCAGGCCCTTACCTCCAATGCTTTATACCGCCTGCTCACCTGTAGGCAATCACTGCAATGATTTATGGGTTTCTCTAGGCTTCTGTCACGACTGTGACTGATCCAGACAGGTCTGGGAGGAGAAGGTCGCAGCGACTTGCTACTCGCGATAGCTTGTGAGTTTGCTCCGTGGTTCAGGGTATGTCATCCGGGTTTTGCCTTGTGAACCTTTTTGTCCTGACTGGGAGTTTGTAGGCATCCTTCTCAGGTGATTCCTGTCTGCCACTCCCAGCTACTATATTAGTTTCAGTTTCACTTGCAGTCATTGCCAGATATAGTCCTTACTTCCAGTGCTATTCTGACCTTTGAAAGAGATCTTTTGACGGTATTGCTGTGGAGCTCTTGTCTGGCGTGGACTGTCGTTATTGGGATCATCTTCTCGGCTCGTGACTGGATAAGTCTATCTCTGCTGGAGATTGTTTGTTTGTTGCTGTCTTCCCTATTGTTCTCCTAGACATGAGTGATGGTGACTAATGCTCCCATCTGCCTTTCCCCAGTCTAGTCTTCCTAGGGTGACTCAGGGTTTAGGCATCCTGCTCGCCGCACGGGTTCACACCCCGTCTAGAGTATCAGGGCAGACAGGTGCCAGCTTAGGGTTAGTCAGGGGTGGTCGTTCTATTTCCCATCAGTAGATAAGTGTCCCCCTTCCTCCGTCTGGTGCGACACGACTGCTGCTGGGATAGCGGTCGTGACAGCTTCAGGCCCTCAACTCCAATGCTTTATACCTTCTGCTTACTTGAAGCCCATCAGTGCAATGTTTTATGTCGTTCTCTAGGCTTCAGGCCCTTAAATCCAATGCTTTATACCGTCTAGTCACCTATAGGCCATCACTGCATTGATTTATGGAGTTTTCTAGGCCTCTGGTCCTCACCTCCAATGCTTTATAACGTCTGCTCACCTATAGGCCATGATTGCAAAGATTTATGAGGTTCGATTGGTTTCAGGCCCTCATCTCCAATGCTTTATACCGTCCGCTCACCTGTATGCATCACTGCAATGTTTTATGGGATTCTCTAGGTTTCAGGCCCTCACCTCCAATGCTTTATACCATCTACTCACTTGTAGCCCATCACTGCAATGGTTTATGGGGTTCTCTAGGCTTCGGACCCTCAACTCCAATGCTTTATACCGTCTGCTCACTTGTAGCCCATCACTGCAATGTTTTATGGGGTTCTCTAGGCTTCAGGCCCTTACCTTCCATGCTTTATACCATCTACTCACCTGTAGGCCATTACAGCAATGTTTTATGGGGTTATCTAGGCTTTAAGCCCTCAACTCAAATGCTTTATACCGTCTGGTCATCTATAGGCCATCACTGCATTGATTTATGGAGTTCTCTAGGCTTCAGGCCCTCACCTCGAATTTTTTATACTGTCTGCTCACCTGTAGGCCATCATTGCAAAGATTTATGGGTTTAGAAAGGTTTCAGGCCCCCACCTCCAATGCTTTATACTGTCTGCTCACCTGTAGCCCATCACTGCAATGTTTTATGGGGTTTAGCTTTCAGACCCTCAACTCCAATGATTTTTACTGTCTAATCACCTGTAGGACATTACTGCAATGTTTTATGGGGGTCGCTAGGCTTCAGGCCCTCACCTCCAATGCTTTATACTGTCTGCTCACCTGTAGCCAATCACTGCAATATTTTATGGGGTTTTCGAGGCTTTAGGACCTCACCTCCAATGCTTTTTACCTTCTGCTTAATTGTAGCCCATCAGTGCAATGTTTTATGTCGTTCTCTAGGCTTCAGGCCCTTAAATCCAGTGCTTTATAACGTCTAGTCACCTATAGGCCATAATTGCAAAGATTTATGAGGTTCGATTGGTTTCAGGCCCTCATCTCCAATGCTTTATACCGTCCGCTCACCAGTATGCCATCACTGCAATGTTTTATGGGGTTCTCTAGGTTTAAAGCCCTCACCTCCAATGCTTTATACCATCTACTCACTTGTAGCCCATCACTGCAATGTTTTAAGGGGTTCTCTAGGCTTCGGACCCTCAACTCCAATGCTTTATATCATCTGTTCACCTATAGGCCATTACGGCAATGTTTTATGAGGTTCTCTAGGCTTCAGGCCCTCACCACCAAAACTTTATACTGTCTGCTCCCCTGTAGGCCATTACTGCAATGTTTTATGGGGTTCCCTAGGCTTCAGGCCCTCACCTCCAATGCTTTATACCATCTGCTCAACTGTACGCCATCACTGCAATGATTTATGGGGTTCTCTAAGCTTTAGGCCCTCAATTCTAATGCTTTATACCGTCTGCTCACCTGTAGGCAATCACTGCAATGATTTATGGTGTTCTCTAGGCTTCAAGCCCTCAACTCCAATGCTTTATACCTTCTGCTTACTCGTAGCCCATCACTGCAATTTTTATGTCGTTCTCTAGGCTTCAGGCCCTTACCTCCAATGCTTTCTACCGTCTAGTCACCTATAAGCCATCACTGCATTGATTTATGGAGTTCTCTAGGCTTCAGGTTCTCACCTCCAATGCCTTAAACCGTCTGCTTACCTATAGGCCATAATTGCAAAAATATATAGGGTTCGATAGGTTTCAGGCCCTCATCTCCAAAGCTTTATACCGTCCGCTCACCTGTATGCCATTACTGCAATGTTTTATGGGGTTATCTAGGCTTTAGGCCCTCACCTCCAATGCTTTATACTGTCTGGTCACCTATAGGCCATAACTGCATTGATTTGTGGCGTTCTCTAGGCTTCAGACACTCAACTCCAATGCTTTATACAGTCTGCTCACTTGTAGCCCATCACTGCAATGTTTTATGGGGTTCACTAGGCTTCAGGCCCTCACCTCCAATGCTTTATACCGTCTGCTCACCTATAGGCCATCATTGCAAAGATTTATAGGGTTTGATAGGTTTCAGGCCCTCATTTCCAATGCTTTATACCGTCCGCTCACCTGTACGCCATCCCTGCTATGTTTTATGGGGTTCTCTAGGTTTCAGGCCCTCACCTCCAATGCTTTATACCATATGCTTACCTGTAGGCCATCACTGCAATGATTTATGGGGTTCTTTAGGCTTCAGGCCCTCACCTCCAATGCTTTATACCGTCTGCTCACCTGTAGCCCATCACTTCAATGCTTTATTGGGTTCTCTAGACTTCAGGCCTTCACCTCCAATGCTTTATACCGTCAGCTCACCTGTTGCCCATCACTGCAATGTGTTATGGGATTTTCTAGGCTTCAAGCCCTTACCTCCAATGCGTTATACCAACTGATTACCTGTAGGCAATCACTGAAATGTTTTATTGGGTTCTCTAGGCTTCAGACCCGCACCACTATTGCTTTTTACCGTCTGCTCACCTGTAAGTAATTACTGCAATGTTTTATGGGGTTTGCTAGTCTTCAGGCCCTCACCTCCAATGCTTTATACCATCTGCTCACGTGTAGGCCATCACTGCAATGTTTTATGGGGTTCTATAGGCTTTAGCACCTCAACTCCAATGCTTTATGCCGTCTGCTTACCTGTAGACCATCACTGCAATGTTTTATGGAGTTCTCTAGGCTTCAAGCCCTCACCTCCAATGCTTTATACCGTCTGTTGACCTGTAGGCAATTACTGCAATGATTTATGGGGTTGGCTAGTCTTCAGGCCCTCACCTCCAATGCTTTATAAGATCTGCTCACCTGTAGGCAATTACTGCAATGATTTATGGGGTTCTCTTGGCTTCAGGTCCTCACCTCCAATGCTCTATACCTTCTGCTCACCTGTAGGCCATCACTGCAATGATTTATGGGGTTGGCTAGGCTTCAGGCCCTCACCTCCAATGCTTTATAAGGTCTGCTCTCCTGTAGCCCATCACTGCAAAATGTTAAGGAGTTAATTAGGCTTAATTCCCTCAGCTTCAATGCTTTATACCGTCTGCTCACCTGTAGCCATAACTGCAATGATTTATGTGATTTTCTAGGCTTCAGGCCCTCAACTCCAATGCTTTTTACCAGCTGCTCACATGTAGCCCATCACTGCAATGTTTTATGGGGTTCTCTAGGCTTCAGACCCTCAACTTCAATGATTTTTACCGTCTGCTCACCTGTAGGCCATTACGGCAATGATTTATGGGGTTCGCTAGGCTTCAGGCCCTCACCTCCAATTCTTTATACCATCTGCTCATCTGGAGGCCATTACTGCAATATTTTATGGGGTTTTCTAGACTTCAGGCCCTCACGTACATTGCTTTATACCATCTGCTCACATGTAGCACATCACTGCAATGTTTTATGGGGTTCTCTAGTCTTCAGACCCTCAACTCTAATGATTTTTACCGTCTGCTCATCTGTAGGCCATTACTGCAATGTTTTATGGGGTTCACTAGGCCTCAGGCTCTCACTTCCAATGCTTTAGACCGTCTTCTCACCTGGAGGTTGTAACAATGGCAGTTTGCAGCCGCTAACGTGCAGTGCGTCCGACAACGTACCTCAGTCGAGCTGCACTCGGGGCTCCTCCTCTTCGCTGCAGGCTCCGGACCCGCTTTCCTGCGCTGTCGCTCTGCCTGTATCCTGACCTCGTCTCTGCTTGATCCTCTTGTACCTCGCTGCTCTCAAGTTGAAGACCCGGACTGTAGACCACGCCTCTATCTGCTGTGCAGATCGTTACACCAGCTACACCTGGACTAACTCAGCTCTGCTGTTCTCACAGCACTAGTTCTGCTATACCGCTTGTTCAGCTCAGCATTATGCTGCGGCTGTCTGCTATATTGCCTGTTCCCCGGTGCTAGCATCGGGCTTTCTGGCCTGCCCGGCCAGCTGCCACTTAACCGGGACCACTCTTGCGGTAGCAACCTGGTGTCTCCACTGCAGCTGAGTCCAGCTTCCGCATCCTGGAGCGGGATAGAGGGTGAAAACAAGGGAAACTAAGACTCCGCTCCCAAGTTTGGCCCAAAGCCAAACCGGTAAGTGGCACAGCGGGTCCACACCCGTTGATCCGTTACATAGGTCATCACTGCATTGATTTATGGAGTTCTCTAAGCTTCAGGCCCTCACCTCCAATCCTTTATACCGTCTACTCACCTTTAGGCCATCATTGCAAAGATTTATGGGGTTCGAAAGGTTTTAGGACCTCACCTCCAATGCTTTATAACGTCCGCTCACCTGTAGGCCATTACTGCAATGTTATATGGGGTTCCTTAGGCTTCAGGCCCTCACCTCCAATGCTTTATAAGGTCTGCTCACCTGTAGCCCATCACTGCAATATTTTATGGGGTTCACTAGGCTTATAGCTCTCACTTCCAATGCTTTATACCGTCTGCTCACCTGTAGGCCATCATTGCAATGATTTATGGGGTTCGCTAGGCTTCAGTCCCTCACCTCCAATGCTTTATACCATCTGCTCACCTGAAGGCCATTACTGCAATGTTTTATGGGGTTTTCTAGGCTTCAGGCCCTCACCTCTAATGCTTTATACCGTCTGCTCACTTTAAGCCGATCACTGCAATGTTTTCTGGGCTTCTCTAGGCTTCAGGCCCTTACCTCCAATGCTTTATACCGCCTGCTCACCTGTAGGCCATAACTACAATGTTTTATGGGGTTCTCTAAGCTTTAGGCCCTTAATTCCAATTCTTTATACCGTCTGCTCACCTTTAGGCAATCACTGCAACGATTTATGGGGTTCTCTAGGCTTCAGGCCCTGAAACTCTAATGCTTCATACCGTCTGCTCACTGGTAGGCCATCACTGCAATGTTTTATGGGGTTCTCTAGGGTTCAGAACCTCAACTCCAATGCTTTATACCGTCTGCTCACTTGTAGACCATCACTGCAATGTTTTATGGGGTTCTCTAGGCTTCAGGCCCTTACCTTCAATGCTTTATACCATCTACTCACCTGTAGGTCATTACTGCAATGTTTTATGGGGTTCTCTAGGCTTTAGGCCCTCACCTCCAATGATTTATACTGTCTGGTCACCTATATGCCATCACTGCATTAATTTATGGAGTTCTCTAGGCTTCAGGCCCTCACCTCCAATTTTTATACCGTCTGCTCACCTGTAGGCCATCATTGCTATATTTTATGGGGTTCACTAGGCTTTAGGCTCTGACTTCCAATGCTTTATACAGTCTAGTCACCTATAGGCCATTACTGCAATGTTTTATGGGGTTCTCTAGGCTTCAGACCGCCACCTCCATGGCTTTTTACCGTCTGCTCACCTGTAAGCAATTACTGCAATGTTTTATGGGGTTTGCTAGGCTTCAAGCCCTCACCTCCAATTCTTTATACCTTCTGCTCACCTGTAGGCCATCACTGCAAAATTTTATGGGGTTCACTAGGCTTCAGGCTCTCACTTCAGATGCTTTATACTGTCTGCTCATCTGTGGGCAATGACTGCAATTATTTATGGGTTCCCTAGGCTTTACGCCCTCACCTCCAATGCTTTATACCGTCTGCTCACCTGTAGGCCATTATTGCAATGTTTTATGGGGTTCACTAGGCTTCAGGCCCTTACCTCCAATGCTTTATACTGTCTGCTCACCTGTAGGCCATCAATGCAATGTTTTATGGGGTTCTCTAGGCTTCAGTCCCTCACCTCTAATGCTTTATACCGTCTGCTCACCTAAAGGCCATCACTTCAATGCTTTATTTGGTTCTCTAGACTTCAGGCCTTCACCTCCACAGCTTTATACCGTCAGCTCACCTGTATCCCATCACTTCAATGCTTTATGGGGTTCTCTAGACTTCAGGCACTTACCTTCAATGATTTATACCATCTACTCACCTGTAGACCATTACTGCAATGTTTTATAGGGTTCTCTAGGCTTTAGGCCCTCAACTCCAATGCTTTATACCGTCTGGTCACCTATAGGCCATCATTGCTATATTTTATGGGGTTCACTAGGCTTTAGGCTCTCACTTCCAATGCTTTATACCGTCTTCTCATCTGTAGGACATCACTGCAATGATTTATGGGTTTCGCTAGGCTTCAGGCCCTCAGCTCCAATGCTTTATAAGGTCTGCTCACCTGTAGCCCATCACTGCTATATTTTATGGGGTTCACTAGGCTTTAGGCTCTCACTTCCAATGCTTTATACCGTCTTCTCACCTGTAGGCCATCACTGCAATGATTTATGGGGTTCTTTAGGCTTCAGGCCCTGAAACTCCAATGCTTTATACCGTATGCTCACCTTTAAGCAATCACTGCAACGATTTATGGGGTTCTTTAGGCTTCAGGCCCTGAAACTCCAATGCTTCATATCGTCTGCTCACTTGTAGGCCATCACTGCAATGTTATATGGGGTTCCTTAGGCTTCAGGACCTCACCTCCAATGCTTTATAAGGTCTGCTCACCTGTAGCCCATCACTGCTATATTTTATGGGGTTCACTAGTCTTTAGGCTCTCACCTCCAATGCGTTATACCGTCTGGTCACCTATAGGCCATCACTGCATTAATTTATGGAGTCCTCTAGGCTTCAGGCCCTCACCTCCAATTATTCATACCTTACGCTCTCCTGTAGGCCATCATTGCAAAGATTTATCGGGTTCAAAGGTTTCAGGCCCTCACCTCCAATGCTTTATACCGTCCGCTCACCTGTAGGCCATTACTGCAATTTTATATGGGGTTCCATAGGCTTCAGGACCTCACCTCCAATGCATTATAAGGTCTGCTCACCTGTAGCCCATCACTGAAATATTTTATGGGGTTCACTAGGCTTTAGGCTCTCACTTCCAATGCTTTATACCGTCTTCTCACCTGTAGGCCATCACTGCAATGATTTATGGGGTTCGCTAGGCTTCAGGCCCTCAGCTCCCATGCTTTATACCGTATGCTCACCTTTAGGCAATCACTCCAACGATTTATGGGGTTCTTTAGGCTTCAGGCCCTGAAACTCCAATGCTTCATATCGTCTGCTCACTTATAGGCCATCACTGCAATGTTTTATGGGGTTCTCTAGGCTTCAGACCCTCAACTCCAATGCTTTATACCGTCATCTCACTTGTAGACCATTACTGCAAAGTTTTATGGGGTTCTCTAGGCTTCAGGCCCTTACCTTCAATGCTTTATACCATCTACTCACCTGTAAGCCATTTCTGCAATGTTTTATGTGGTTCTCTAGGCTTTAGGCCCTCACCTCCAATGCGTTATACCGTCTAGTCACCTATAGGCCATCACTGCATTAATTTATGGAGTTCTCTAGGCTTCAGGCCCTCACCTCCAATTCTTCATACCGTATGCTCTCCTGTAGGCCATCATTGCAAAGATTTATCGGGTTCGAAAGGTTTCAGGCCCTCACCTCCAATGCTTTATACCGTCCGCTCACCTGTAGGCCATTACTGCAATTTTATGGGGTTCCATAGGCTTCAGGACCTCACCTCCAATGCATTATAAGGTCTGCTCACCTGTAGCCCATCACTGCAATATTTTATGGGGTTCACTAGGCTTTAGGCTCTTACTTCCAATGCTTTATACCGTCTTCTCACCTGTAGGCCATCACTGCAATGATTTATGGGGTTCGCTAGGCTTCAGGCCCTCACCTCCAATGCTTTATAACGTCTGCTCACTTGTAGCCCATCACTGCAATGTTTTCTGGGGTTCTCTAGGCTTCAGGCCCTTACCTCCAATGCTGTATACCGCCTGCTTACCTATAGGCCATAACTGCAATGTTTTATTGGGTTCTCTAGTCTTTGGACCCTCAACTCCAATGCTTTATACCGTCTGCTCACTTGTAGCCCATCACTGCAATGTTTTATGGGGTTCTCTAGGCTTCAGGCCCTTACCTCCAATGCTTTATACCATCTACTCACCTGTAGTCCATTACTGCAATGTTTTATGGGGTTATCTAGGCTTTAGTCCCTCACCTCCAATGCTTTATACCGTCTGGTCACCTATAGGCCATCACTGCATTGATTTATGGAGTTCTCTAGGCTTCAGGCCCTCACCTCCAATTCTTTATACTGTCTGCTCACCTGTAGGCCATTATTGCAAAGATTTATGGGGTTCGAAAGGTTTCAGGCTCTCAACTCCAATGCTTTATACCGTCCGCTCACCTGTAGGCTATTACTGCAATGTTATATGGGATTCCTTAGGCTTCAGGCCCTCACCGCCAATGCTTTATACTGTCTGCTCACCTGTAGGCCATTACTGCAATGTTTTATGGGGTTCCCTAGGCTTTAGGCCCTCACCTCCAATGCTTTATACCGTCTGCTCTCCTGTAGACCATTACTGCAATGTTTTATGGGGTTCGCTAGGCTTCAGACCCTCACCTCCAATGCTTTATACCATCTGCTCACCTTTAGGCCATTACTGCAATGTTTTATGGGGTTCTCTAGGCTTCAGGCCCTCACCTCCAATGCTTTATACCGTCTGCTCACCTGTAGGCCATTACTGCAATGTTTTATGGGGTTCGCTAGGCTTCAGGGCCTTATCTTCAATGCTTTATAAAGTGTGCTCACCTGTCGCCCATCACTGCAATATTTTATGGGGTTCGCTAGGCTTCAGGCCCTCACCTCCAATACTTTATACCATCTGCTCAACTGTAGGCCATTACTGCAATGTTTTATGGGGTTTTCTAGGCTTCAGGCCCTCACCTCCAATGCTTTATACCGTCTGCTCACTTGTAGCCCATCACTGCAATGTTTTCTGGGGTTATCTAGGCTTCAGGCCCTTATCTCCAATGCTTTGTACCGCCTACTCACCTGTAGGCCATAACTGCAATGTTTTATGGGGTTCGCTAGGCTTCAGGCCCTCACCTCCAATGCTTTATACCGTCTGCTCACCTGTAGGCCATTACTGCAATGTTTTACGGGGTTCGCTAGGCTTCAGGGCCTTAAAGGGGTTATCCCAGTTATTAAAAAAAAAAAAAAAAATTCTAAAACTCATCAGGACATACAGATACATTAGTTAAAACTTAATTTCTTAAAAAGAAACAATCCTTCCCCTTTTCATGGTTCTGTTATTGCTGTGTTTACATTCTGCAGTAAAGCTGTGGGGCGTTTAACAACAATCTATCTATCTATCTATCTCATATATCTATCTATCTCATATATCTATCTATCTATCTATCTATCTATCTATCTATCCCATATATCTATCTATCTATCTATCTATCTATCTATCTATCTATCTATCTATCCCATATCATTAGAGATGAGCGAACACCTGGAAGTTCGGGTGCGGGAAGTTCGGCTGAACTTCCCGAAAATGTTCGAGTTCGGGATCCGAACTCGACCCGAACTTTATCCCGAACCCGAACCCCATTGAAGTCAATGGGGACCCGAACTTTTAGGCACTAAAAAGACTGTAAAATAGTCCAGGAAAGGGCTAGAGGGCTGCAAAAGGCAGCAAAATGTAGGTAAATCCCTGCAAACAAATGTGGATAGGGAAATGAATTAAAATAAAATAAAATAAATAAAAATTAACCCAGACCGAGGATACAGGTCCCACTGCAAGGAATCATGCGTCATATCACCCACCACTGGAGAAGGCCACTTTCAGTTATTTCGGCCCCAGCACCCAGACAGAGGAGAGAGGTCCCACAGCAAGGAATCATGCGTCATATCACCCACCACTGGAGAAGGCCACTTTCAGTTATTTCGGCCCAGCACCCAGACAGAGGAGAGAGGTCCCACAGCAAGGAATCATGCGTCATATCACCCACCACTGGAGAAGGCCACTTTCAGTTATTTCGGCCCAGCACCCAGACCGAGGCTTGTATTTAGGCCCTGGATGAAAGGTATCCTTTATGGACAGATTTACAATTGGCCTGCAACAGCTCGAACACCAGATTCAGGGTATTGCTATTTTGGCAATTGAATTTCACCCCAGAACAAAGTATATCCTTTGCAGGACAATATGAAACTTGGCCAGCCACAGCTGAAACCACAGATTTATGGTATTGCTATTTTGGCAATTGAATTTCACCCCAGAACAAAATATACCCTTTTATGGACAGATTAACACTTGGCTTGCAACAGCTGGGACACCAGATTCAAGGTATTGCTATTTTGGCAATTGAATTTCACCCCACAACAAAATATATGTTTTTGCGGATACTATGAAACTTGGCCAGCCACAGCTGAAACCACTGATTTATGGTATTGCTATTTTGGCAATTGAATTTCACCCGAAAACAAAATATACCCTGTTACGGACAGATTTAAACTAGGCCTGCAACAGCTGGACCACCAGATTCAGGGTATTGCTATTTTGCCAATTGAATTTCACCCCAGAACAAAATATACCCATTTACCGACAGATTAACACTTGGCCTGCAACAGCTGGGACACCAGATTCAGGGTATTGCTATTTTGGCAATTGAATTTCACCCCAGAACAAAATATATGTTTTTGCGGACACTATGAAACTTGTCCAGCCACAGCTGAAACCACTGATTTATGGTATTGCTATTTTGGCAATTGTATTTCACCCCAGAACAAAATATATAATTTGCAGGACACTATGAAACTTGGCCTGCCACAGCTGAAACCACTGATTTATGGTATTGCTATTTTGGCAATTGAATTTCACCCGAAACAAAATATACCCTGTTACGGACAGATTTAAACTGGGCCTGCAACAGCTGGACCACCAGATTCAGGGTATTGCTATTTTGCCAATTGAATTTCACCCCAGAACAAAATATACCCATTTACCGACAGATTAACACTTGGCCTGCAACAGCTGGGACACCAGATTCAGGGTATTGCTATTTTGGCAATTGAATTTCACCCCAGAACAAAATATATGTTTTTGCGGACACTATGAAACTTGTCCAGCCACAGCTGAAACCACTGATTTATGGTATTGCTATTTTGGCAATTGTATTTCACCCCAGAACAAAATATATAATTTGCAGGACACTATGAAACTTGGCCTGCCACAGCTGAAAACCACTGATTTATGGTATTGCTATTTTGGCAATTGAATTTCACCCGAAAACAAAATATACCCTGTTACGGACAGATTTAAACTGGGCCTGCAACAGCTGGACCACCAGATTCAGGGTATTGCTATTTTGCCAATTGAATTTCACCCCAGAACAAAATATACCCATTTACCGACAGATTAACACTTGGCCTGCAACAGCTGGGACACCAGATTCAGGGTATTGCTATTTTGGCAATTTAATTTCACCCCAGAACAAAATATATGTTTTTGCGGACACTATGAAACTTGTCCAGCCACAGCTGAAACCACTGATTTATGGTATTGCTATTTTGCAATTGAATTTTACCCCAGAACAAAATATATAATTTGCAGGACACTATGAAACTTGGCCAGCCACAGCTGAAACCACTGATTTATGGTATTGCTATTTTGGCAATTGAATTTCACCCCAGAACAAAATATACTCTTTACGGACAGATTAACACTTGGCCTGCAACAGCTGGGACACCAGATTCAGGGTATTGCTATTTTGGCAATTGAATTTCACCCCACAGCAAAATATATGTTTTTCGGACACAATTAAACTTGGCCAGCCACAGCTGAAACCACTGATTTATGGTATTGCTGTTTTGGCAATTGAATTTCACCCCAGAACAAAATATATAATTTGCAGGACACTATGAAACTTGGCCAGCCACAGCTGAAACCACTGATTTATGGTATTGCTATTTTGGCAATTGAATTTCACCCCACAACAAAATATATGTTTTGCGGACACTATGAAACTTGGCCAGCCACAGCTGAAACCACTGATTTATGGTATTGCTATTTTGGTAATTGAATTTCACTCCACAACAAAATATATGTTTTTATGGACCCTATGAAAATTGTCCAGCCACAGCTGAAACCACTGATTTATGGTATTGCTATTTTGGCAATGGTATTTCACCCCAGAACAAAATATATAATTTGCAGGACACTATGAAACTTGGCCTGCCACAGCTGAAACCACAGATTTATGGTATTGCTATTTTGGCAATTGAATTTCACCCCAGAAGAAAATATACCCTTTTACGGACAGATTAACTCTTGGCCTGCAACAGCTGGGACACCAGATTCAGGGTATTGCTATTTTGGCAATTGAATTTCACCCCAGAACAAAATATATGTTTTTGCGGACACTATGAAACTTGTCCAGCCACAGCTGAAACCACTGATTTATGGTATTGCTATTTTGGCAATTGAATTTCACCCCAGAACAAAATATACCCTTTTACAGACAGATTAACACTTGGCCTGCAACAGCTGGGACACCAGATTCAGGGTATTGCTATTTTGGCAATTGAATTTCACCCCACAGCAAAATATATGTTTTTGCGGACACTATTAAACTTGGCCAGCCACAGCTGAAACCACATATTTATGGTATTGCTATTTTGGCAATTGAATTTCACCCCACAACAAAATATATGTTTTTGCTGACACTATGAAACTTGTCCAGCCACAGCTGAAACCACTGATTTATGGTATTGCTATTTTGGCAATTGTATTTCACCCCAGAACAAAATATACAATTTGCAGGACATTATGAAACTTGGCCAGCCACAGCTGAAACCACTGATTTATGGTATTGCTATTTTGGCAATTGAATTTCACCCCAGAACAAAATATACCCTTTACGGACAGATTAACACTTGGCCTGCAACAGCTGGGACACCAGATTCAGGGTATTGCTATTTTGGCAATTAAATTTCACCCCACAACAAAATATATGTTTTGGGACACTATGATACTTGGCCAGCCACAGCTGAAACCACTGATTTATGGTATTGCTGTTTTGGCAATTGAATTTCACCCCAGAACAAAATATATGTTTTTGCGGACACTATGAAACTTGTCCAGCCACAGCTGAAACCACTGATTTATGGTATTGCTATTTTGGCTATTGAATTTCACCCCAGAACAAAATATAAGTTTTTACAGACACTCTGAAACTTGGCCAGCCACAGCTTAAACCACTGATTTATGGTATTGCTATTTTGGCAATTGAATTTCACCCAAGAACAAAATATATAATTTGCAGGACACTATGAAACTTGGCCAGCCACAGCTGAAACCACTGATTTATGGTATTGCTATTTTGGCAATTGAATTTCACCACAGAAAATAATCTATCCTTTGTCAGACAGCAGGCAGTATTATACTTGGCTAGCCAAAGCTGGAACACCAGATTTAGGGGATTGGTATTTGGGCAATTCTATTTAACCCCTTAATAAAATATAGAAATTGCTATCCTGAGTTTCTAGGGGTGACAATTAGCACTGACAGCCAAGCCCCTGATGTAGGATATAGCAAAAAAAAAAAACTAGTATTGATGGATTGATGGACTTGGTGGCAGCTTGTTCTGGTGCACCACAAGTCACAAAATGGCCAACAATCACCCCAGAAAATAAGTGACAGAAAAACGCTCTGTGCAGCCTAAAACCAGTGAGCAAGTAACTAGCAGAAGTTCAATCATTCACAGCTGTAGATCGATCAGTTCATTAGGTGCTGTTGCTGACTTTTCCCTGCCTAATCTCGCCCTCACAGAAGCTGCATCCTCTCCCTACACTAATCAGAGCAGTGTGACGTGCAGCGCTACGTGACTCCAGCTTAAATAGAGGCTGTGTCACATGCTGCACTTGGCCAATCACAGCCATGCCATTAGTATGCATGGCTGTGATGGGCTCTTAGGCAAGAAGTAAACGCTAGCTGATTGGCTGCTGTGCAGCCCTTCAGAAAGTGGGAAGTAATCGCCGAACAACGAACCCGAACCTTTTGAAAATGTTCGGGTTCGGGTCCGTGTCCCGAACACCCCAAAATTCAGTACGAACCTGAACTATGCTCGAACTGTTCAGCTCAACACTACATATCATATATCTATCTATCTATTATCTATCTATCTATCTCCTATCTATACCATCTATCTATCTTTCTATCTCCTATCTATACCATCTATCTATTTATCTATCTATTATCTGTCTACTATCTATTGTGGTAAGGTGCAGGGTGCCGTCATGGATGGCAGATACGTGTCACCGAGGTTCCTGGCCTCGGTGAGGTAACAGCCGAATTTTTATGTGTTAACAGCAGTGCTGTTGACTAGAGTAGAGCGAACACCTGGAAGTTCGGGTTCGAGAGGTTCGGCCGAACTTCCGGAAAATGTCCCGGTTCGTGATCCGAACTCAACCCGAACTTCATCCCGAACCCGAAGCCCATAGAAGTCAATGGGGACCCGAACTTTTGGGCACTAAAAAGGCTGTAAAAGACTCCCGGAAAGGGCTAGAGGGCTGCAAAAGGCAGCAAAATGTAGGTAAATCCCCTGCAAACAAATGTAGATAGGGAAATGATGACTTAACACAAAATAAATAAAAAATTAACCAATATTAATTGGAGTTAGGTCCCATAGCACAAAATCAGGCTTCAAATCACCCACCAATGGAGAAGGTCAGCTTACTATTATTTCGACCCCAGCATCCAGACAAAGGAGAGAGGTCCCACAGCAGAGAATCTGGCATCATATCAACCACCACAGGAGAAGGCCACTTTCAGTGACTTAGGCCTTAGCACCCAGACAGAGGAGACATGTCAGATAGCACAAGCATTACATTTATACCATCCAGCACAGGAGAAGGCCACTTTTAGTTACTTTGACCCTGCACCCAGACCGAGGCTTGTATTTAGGCCCTGGATGAAAGGTATCCTTATGGACAGATTTACAATTGGCCTGCAACAGCTGGGACACCAGATTCAGGGTATTGCTATTTTGGCAATTGAATTTCACCCCAGAACAAAATATATATTTTGCAGGACACTATGAAACTTGGCCAGCCACAGCTGAAACCACTAGATTTATGGTATTGCTATTTTGGCAATTGAATTTCACCCCAGAACAAAATATATGCCTTTGCGGACACTATGAAACTTGGCCTGCAACAGCTGGAACACCAGATTCAAGGTATTGCTATTTTGGCAATTGAATTTCACCCCAGAACAAAATATATGCTTTTACCGGACACGATTAAACTTGGCCTGCAACAGCTGGGACACCAGATTCAGGGTATTGCTATTTTGGCAATTGAATTTCACCCCAGAACAAAATATATGCTTTTACGGACACTATGAAACTTGGCCTGCAACAGCTGGGACACCAGATTCAGTGGTATTGCTATTTTTGCAATTGAATTTCACCCCAGAACAAAATATATAATTTTGCGGACACTATGAAACTTGGCCAGCCACAGCTGAAACCACTGATTTATGGTATTGCTATTTTGGCAATTGAATTTCACCCCAGAACAAAATATATATCTTTGCGGACACTATTAACACTTGGCCTGCAACAGCTGGGACACCACGATTCATGGTATTGCTATTTTGGCAATTGAATTTCACCCCAGAACAAAATATATGTTTTGCGGACACTATTAAACTTGGCCAGCCACAGCTGGAACCACCAGATTCATGGTATTGCTATTTTGGCAATTGAATTTCACCCCAGAAACAAAATATATATTTTGCGGACACTATGAAACTTGGCCTGCAACAGCTGGGACACCAGATTCAGGAGTATTGCTATTTTGGCAATTGAATTTCACCCCACAACAAAATATATGTTTTGCGGACACTATGAAACTTGGCCTGCAACAGCTGGGACCACCAGATTCAGGGTATTGCTATTTTGGCAATTGAATTTCACCCCACAACAAAATATATGTTTTAGCGGACACTATGAAACTTGGCCAGCCACAGCTGAAACCACTGATTTATGGTATTGCTATTTTGGCAATTGAATTTCACCCCAGAACAAAATATATATTTTGCAGGACACTATGAAACTTGGCCTGCCACAGCTGGAAACCACTGATTTATGGTATTGCTATTTTGGCAATTGAATTTCACCCCAGAACAAAATATACTGTTTTGCGGACACTATGAAACTTTGGCCTGCAACAGCTGGGACACCAGATTCAGGGTATTGCTATTTTGGCAATTGAATTTCACCCCAGAACAAAATATATGTTTTTGCGGACACTATGAAACTTGGCCAGCCACAGCTGGAACACCACTGATTTATGGTATTGCTATTTTGGCAATTGAATTTCACCCCAGAACAAAATATATGCTTTTGCGGACACTATTAACACTTGGCCTGCAACAGCTGGGACACCAGATTCAGGGTATTGCTATTTTGGCAATTGAATTTCACCCACAACAAAATATATGTTTTTGCGGACACTATTAAACTTGGCCAGCCACAGCTGAAACCACTAGATTTATGGTATTGCTATTTTGGCAATTGAATTTCACCCCACAACAAAATATATGTTTTTGCGGACACTATGAAACTTGGTCCAGCCACAGCTGAAACCACTAGATTTATGGTATTGCTATTTTGGCAATTGAATTTCACCCCAGAACAAAATATATAATTTGCAGGACACTATGAAACTTGGCCAGCCACAGCTGAAACCACTGATTTATGGTATTGCTATTTTGGCAATTGAATTTCACCCCAGAACAAAATATATCCTTTACGGACAGTATTAACACTTGGCCTGCAACAGCTGGGACACCAGATTCAGGAGTATTGCTATTTTGGCAATTAAATTTCACCCCACAACAAAATATATGTTTTGGGACACTATGATACTTGGCCAGCCACAGCTGAAACCACTGATTTATGGTATTGCTGTTTTGGCAATTGAATTTCACCCCAGAACAAAATATATGTTTTTGCGGACACTATGAAACTTGTCCAGCCACAGCTGAGAACCACTGATTTATGGTATTGCTATTTTGGCTATTGAATTTCACCCCAGAACAAAATATAAGTTTTTACAGACACTCTGAAACTTGGCCAGCCACAGCTTAAACCACTGATTTATGGTATTGCTATTTTGGCAATTGAATTTCACCCAAGAACAAAATATATAATTTGCAGGACACTATGAAACTTGGCCAGCCACAGCTGAAACCACTGATTTATGGTATTGCTATTTTGGCAATTGAATTTCACCACAGAAAATAATCTATCCTTTGTCAGACAGCAGGCAGTATTATACTTGGCTAGCCAAAGCTGGAACACCAGATTTAGGGGATTGGTATTTGGGCAATTCTATTTAACCCCTTAATAAAATATAGAAATTGCTATCCTGAGTTTCTAGGGGTGACAATTAGCACTGACAGCCAAGCCCCTGATGTAGGATATAGCAAAAAAAAAAACTAGTATTGATGGATTGATGGACTTGGTGGCAGCTTGTTCTGGTGCACCACAAGTCACAAAATGGCCAACAATCACCCCAGAAAATAAGTGACAGAAAAACGCTCTGTGCAGCCTAAAAACCAGTGAGCAAGTAACTAGCAGAAGTTCAATCATTCACAGCTGTAGATCGATCAGTTCATTAGGTGCTGTTGCTGACTTTTCCCTGCCTAATCTCGCCCTCACAGAAGCTGCATCCTCTCCCTACACTAATCAGAGCAGTGTGACGTGCAGCGCTACGTGACTCCAGCTTAAATAGAGGCTGGGTCACATGCTGCACTTGGCCAATCACAGCCATGCCATTAGTAGGCATGGCTGTGATGAGCTCTTAGAAAGCAAGTAAAGCGCTAGCTGATTGGCTGCTGTGCAGCCCTTCAGAAAGTGGGAAGTAATCGCTGAACAACGAACCCGAAACTTTTTGAAAATGTTCGGGTTCGGGTCCGTGTCCCGAACACCCCAAAATTCAGTACGAACCTGAACTATGCTCGAACTGTTCAGCTCAACACTACATATCATATATCTATCTATCTATTATCTATCTATCTATCTCCTATCTATACCATCTATCTATCTTTCTATCTCCTATCTATACCATCTATCTATTTATCTATCTATTATCTGTCTACTATCTATTGTGGTAAGGTGCAGGGTGCCGTCATGGATGGCAGATCACGTGTCACCGAGGTTCCTGGCCTCGGTGAGGTAACAGCCAATTTTTATGTGTTAACAGCAGTGCTGTTGACTAGAGTAGAGCGAACACCTGGATGTTCGGGTTCGAGAGGTTCGGCCGAACTTCCGGAAAATGTCCGGGTTCGTGATCGAACTCAACCCGAACTTCATCCGAACCCGAACCCCATAGAAGTCAATGGGGACCCGAACTTTTGGGCACTAAAAGGCTGTAAAAGACTCCCGGAAAGGGCTAGAGGGCTGCAAAAGGCAGCAAAATGTAGGTAAATCCTGCAAACAAATGTAGATAGGGAAATGATGACTTAACATAAAATAAATAAAAATTAACCAATATTAATTGGAGTTAGGTCCCATAGCACAGAATCAGGCTTCAAATCACCCACCAATGGAGAAGGTCAAACACTATTATTTCGACCCCAGCATCCAGACAAAGGAGAGAGGTCCCACAGCAGAGAATCTGGCATCATATCAACCACCACAGGAGAAGGCCACTTTCAGTGACTTAGGCCTTAGCACCCAGACAGAGGAGACATGTCAGATAGCACAAGCATTACATTTATACCATCCAGCACAGGAGAAGGCCACTTTTAGTTACTTTGACCCCTGCACCCAGAAAGAGGAGAGAGGTCCCACAGCACATATTCAGGCATCATATCACTCACCACAGGAGTAGGCCACCATTTAGTTAATTTGACCCCTGCACCCATGTCAGATGGTACAAGCATCAGTTTTACATCACCCAGCACAAGAGAAGGCCACTTTTAGAGACTTTGACCCCTGCACCCAGATGGAGGAGAGAGGTTTTCACAGCAGAGTATCAGGCATTTAGATCACCCACCACAGGAGTAGGCCACCATTTAATCGGACCCGGCAACCATGTCAGATGGCACAAGTATAACATTTATATCACCCAGCACAGGAGAAGGCCACTTTTAGAGACTTTGACCCCTGCACCCAGACGGAGGAGAGAGGTTTCACAGCACATATTAAGGCCTCATATCACCCACCACAGGAGTAGGCCACCATTTAGTTAATTTGACCCCTGCACCCATGTCAGATGGTACAAGCATCAGTTTTACATCACCCAGCACAAGAGAAGGCCACTTTTAGAGACTTTGACCCCTGCACCCAGACGGAGGAGAGAGGTTTCACAGCACCCAGACGGAGGAGAGAGGTTTCACAGCAGAGAATCAGGCATTTTGATCACCCACCACAGGAGTAGGCCACCATTTAATGGGACCCCGGCAACCATGTCAGATGGTACAAGCATCAGTTTTACATCACCCAGCACAAGAGAAGGCCACTTTTAGAGACTTTGACCCCTGCACCCAGACGGAGGAGAGAGGTTTCAAAGCACCCAGATGGAGGAGAGAGGTTTTCACAGCAGAGAATCAGGCATTTAGATCACCCACCACAGGAGTAGGCCACCATTTAATGGGACCCCGGCAACCATGTCAGATGGCACAAACATCAGCTTCACATCCATCACCCAGCACAAGAGAAGGCCACTTTTAGAGACTTTGACCCCTGCAGCCACACGGAGGAGAGAGGTCCCACAGCAGAGATTCAGGCATTTATATCAGCCAGCACAGGAGAAGGCCGCTTTCAGTGACTTAGGCCTTAGCACCGACACAGAGGAGACAGGTCAGATAGCACAAGCATCAGTTTTACATCAACCACCACAGGAGAAGGGCACTTTTACAGACCTTGACCCCTGCAGCCACACGGAGGAGAGAGGTCCCACAGCAGAGAATCAGACATCATGTCAACCACCACGGGAGTAGGCCACCTTTTGTTTCTTTGACGCCTGCACCCAGAAAGAGGAGAGCGGTCCCACAGCAGAGAATCAGGCATTTAGATCACCCACCACAGGAGAAGGCCGCTTTCAGTGACTTTGGCCCCCTGCACCCACACAAAGGAGACATGTCAGACAGCACAAGTATAACATTCATATCACCCAGCACAGGAGAAGGACACTTTCATGTACTTTGGCCCCGGCACCCAGACAGAGGGAAGGTTCATTCAACTCTGGGTTGCACCCCAAGATCCTAGTTAATTTCAAAAATTGATTTTTCAATGAAGAAGTGGCCAGGAGTACAAGACAACATGGTTTAAGGCAGTTATTAAGGACTACTCTGCACAAGGGAGGGTCAAGTCTTGTGGGATCCATGCCTGGTTCATTTTTATAAACGTCAGCTTGTCCACGTTGGCTGCGGACAGGCGGCTGCGTTTGTCAGTAATGACGCCCCCTGCTGTGCTGAATACACGTTCAGATAAAACGCTGGCCGCTGGGCAGGACAGCACCTCCAAGGCATAACATGCTAATTCTGGCCACGTGGACAATTTGGAAACCCAGAAGTTGAATGGGGCCGAACCCTCCGTCAGTACGTGGAGTTGTGTACAGACGTACTGTTCAACCATGTTAGTGAAATGTTGCCTCCTGCTAACACGTTCCGTATCAGGTGGTGGGGCAGTTAGCTGTGGCGTGGAGACAAAACTTTTCCACATTTCTGCCATGCTAACCCTGCCCTCAGAGGAGCTGGCCGTGACACTGCTGCGTGGGCGACCTCTAGCTCCTCCTCTGCCTTGGCCTTGGCCTTCCACCTGTTCCCCTGTGACAGTTGGGAATGCTTTCAGGAGCGCGTCTACCAGCGTGCGCTTGTACTCGTGCATCTTCCTATCACGCTCCAGTGCAGGAAGTAAAGTGGGCACATTGTCTTTGTACCGTGGATCCAGCAGGGTGGCCACCCAGTAGTCAGCACACGTTAAAATGTGGGCAACTCTGCTGTCGTTGCGCAGGCACTGCAGCATGTAATCGCTCATGTGTGCCAGGCTCCCCAGATGTAAGGACAAGCTGTCCTCTGTGGGAGGTGTATTGTCATCATCCTCTGTATCCCCCTAGCCACGCACCAGGGATGTGCCTGCGCTATGCTGGGTGCCACCCCACTGTGAACCTGCTTCATCCTCATCCTCCTCCACCTCCTCCTCATCCTCCTTGTCCTCCAGTAGTGGTCCCTGGCTGGCCACATTTGTACCTGCCCTCTGCTGTTGCAAAAAACCTCCCTCTGAGCCACTTCTAACAGACTGGCCTGAAAGTGCTAAAAACGACCCGTCATCCTCCTCCTCCTCCTCCTGGCCCTGGCCCACCTGCTCTTCCATCATCGCCCTAAGTGTTTTCTCTAGGAGACATAGAATTGGTATTGTCACGCTGATAACAGTGGCATCGCCACTGGCCATGTTGGTGGCGTACTCGAAACAGCGCAACAGGGCACACAGGTCTCGCATGGAGGCCCAATCATTGGTGGTGAAGTGGTGCTGTTCCGCAGTGCGACTGACCCGTGCGTGCTGCAGCTGAAACTCCACTATGGCCTGCTGCTGCTCGCACAGTCTCTCCAGCATGTGCAAGGTGGAGTTCCACTGGGTGAGCACGTCGCATATTAGGCGGTGAGCGGGAAGGCCGAAGTTCCGCTGTAGCGCTGACAGGCGAGCAGCGGCAGGATGTGAACGCCGGAAGCGCGCACAGACGGCCCGCACTTTATGCAGCAGCTCTGACATGTCTGGGTAGTTGTGAATGAACTTTTGCACCACCAAATTCAGCACATGCGCCAGGCAAGGGATGTGCGTCAAACCGGCTAGTCCCAGAGCTGCCACGAGATTTCGCCCATTATCGCACACCACCAGGCCGGGCTTGAGGCCCACCGGCAGAAACCACTCGTCGGTCTGTTGTTCAATACCCCGCCACAACTCCTGCGCGGTGTGGGGCCTGTCCCCAAACATATGAGTTTCAGAATGGCCTGCTGACGTTTACCCGGGCTGTGCTGAAGTTGGTGGTGAAGGTGTGTGGCTGACTGGATGAGCTGGTGGAAGCAGAGGAGGAGGAAGCCGAGTAGGAGGAGGAGGCTACAGGAGGCAAAAATGATGCCCTGTGATCCTTGGCGGCGGAAGGACGTGCGCCAAGGAACTCTCCGCCTGAGGCCCAGCTGCCACTACATTTACCCAGTGTGCAGTTAGGGAGATATAGCGTCCCTGGCCGTGCTTACTGGTCCACGTATCTGTGGTTAGGTGGACCTTGCCACAAATGGCGTTGCGCAGTGCACACTTGATTTTATCGGACACTTGCATGTGCAGGAAGGCACGGCTGTCTTGGAGAAGTAGTGGCGGCTGGGAACCACATACTGGGGGACAGCCATGGCCATCAGCTGTTTGAAGCTGTCTGTGTCCACCAGCCGGAATGACAGCATTTCAAAGGCCAGTAGTTTAGAAATGCTGGCATTCAGGCCAAGAGCTCGAGGGTGACTAGGTGGGAATTTGCGCTTCCTCTCAAAGGTTTGAGAGATGGAGAGCTGAACGCTGCTGTGTGAAATAGTGGAGGCGCTAGGTAGTGGCGGTGGTGGTGGTGGTGTCGGTGGCACATCCTCTGTTTGCTGCTCGGCAGGTGGCAACATTCCTCTCGAGGCGGAAGCCGAGGCAGCAGCGATAGAGGAGCAGGGGAGCCTGAGCGGGTTCCTTGTTTTTAAGGTGTGTACTCCACTGCAGTTCATGCTTTGCATGTAGATGCCTGATCATGCAGGTGGTGCTCAGGTTAAGAACGTTAATGCCTCGCCTCAGGGTCTGATGGCACAGCGTGCAAACCACTCTGGTCTTGTCGTCAGCACATTGTTTGAAGAAGTGCCATGCCAGGGAACTCCTTGAAGATGCCTTTGGGGTGCTGGGTCCCTGTTGGCGCTGGCCAATAGCAGGCGAACTCTCTGGACGGCGGCTGTTCTGCTTTTGCCCCCTGCTCCCTCTTTGGCTTCGCTGTTGTCTCGGTCTCACCACTGCCTCTTCCTCTGAACTATTTAAGTCAGCGGCACGACCTTCAGTCCATGTGGGGTCTAAGACCTCATCGTCCTCTGCATCGTCTTCCACCCAGTCTTCCTCCCTGACCTCCTCCTGTTCAGTCTGCACACTGCAATAAGACGCGGCAGTGGGCACCAGTGTTTCGTCATCATCAGAGACTCGGTCACTCTGCTGTGGTGGTATTCCCATGTCCTCATCATCTGGATACATAAGTGGTTGTGCGTCAGTGCATGGAATGTCTTCCACCGCTGGGGAAGGGCTAGGTGGACGCCCCTGGGAAACCGTGCGAGCAGAGTCTTCAAACAGAATAAGAGACTGCTGCATAACTTGAGGCTCAGACAGTTTCCCTGATATGCATGGGGGTGATGTGACAGACTGATGGGCTTGGTTTTCAGGTGCCACCTGTGCGCTTTCCGCAGAAGACTGGGCGGAAGACAATGTGGTGAACGTGCTGGAAGCACTGTCGGCCACCCAATCGACTAATGCCTGTACCTGCTCAGGCCT
Organism: Bufotes viridis; assembly: GCA_033119425.1. Taxonomy (NCBI): domain Eukaryota; kingdom Metazoa; phylum Chordata; class Amphibia; order Anura; family Bufonidae; genus Bufotes; species Bufotes viridis. Next base: position 303,592,390 of record CM065592.1, read on the forward strand.
TACCATCCTCATAACGGCATTGGGCCCCACCAAATATCGCTGTAAATTCTGCCGGCTACTTGAGGGAGTTGGTTCACTACTTTGTGCGCCTGAGGCCGAACGGCCACGTCCTCTGCCAGCAACAGAGGCTCCACGGACACCACCACGACCGCGTCCTCGTCCCTTAATAGAATGTTTCCTCATTGTTGCGATTCAACTCGCACCACAATAAAATATATTATTTTTAGCCCCAAAATTCCCACACTGGAAGATATAATTCCTTTTCCGGTATTAATTACAAGAAAACTGCTGCAAATTGGACACCAGAATTTTTAAAATGCTAGTTTTGGTACATAGATTCCCACACGGGAGATATAATTCCTTTTACAGGAGTAAAAACGTGAGGCCTACTGTTTCTGGTCTAACTAACACCAGATTGATTAAATTGGCCTTTTTTCACCAAAATTACAACACTGGACAATGTAATGCCTTTTGCGGTATTAATTACAAGAAGACTGCTGCTAATTGGACACCAGAATTTTTAAAATGCTAGTTTGTGTACATAAATTCCCACACTGGAAGATATAATTCCTTTTCCGGTATTAATTACAAGAAAACTGCTGCAAATTGGACACCAGAATTTTTAAAATGCTAGTTTTGGTACATAGTTTCCCACACGGGGAGATATAATTCCTTTTACAGGAGTAAAACGTGCGGCCTACTGTTTCTGGTCTAACTAACACCAGATTGATTAAATTGGCCTTTTTTCACCAAAATTACAACACTGGACAATGTAATGCCTTTTTCAGGTATTAATTACAAGAAGACTGCTGCTAATTGGACACCAGAATTTTTAAAATGCTAGTTTGTGTACATAAATTCCCACACTGGAAGATATAATTCCTTTTCTGGTATTAATTACAAGAAAACTGCTGCAAATTGGACACCAGAATTTTTAATATGCTAGTTTTGGTACATAGTTTCCCACACGGGAGATATAATTCCTTTTACAGGAGTAAAAACGTGAGGCCTACTGTTTCTGGTGTAACTAACACCAGATTGATTAAATTGGCCTTTTTTCACCAAAATTACAACACTGGACGATATAATGCCTTTTTGCGGTATTAATTACAAGAGGACTGCTGGTATTTCAGAACACCGGAATTTTTAAAATGCTAGTTTTGCTAGATAAATTTCCCACACTGGGAGAAATATTGCCTAAGCCTTTTACAGTATTAATTACAACAGGAGTGCTTCTTCTGGTCTAACACCAGAATAATTTTATTATTACGGTGAAAGCTTTTTAATTTATATTTCTGGCACATAAAAAAAAATATTTCTGGCTGACAGTATTGGACTTGGCTGTAGTGGCACTGGCTAGCCTAGCTGGAACAGCACATTCATGGGATTTGCTATCCAAGTGGGTTACTTTCAGTTTCACCACTGATATATTAAATATCTTTGCAGTTAGTATGGGTGACACAAGCACAGCCAAACCCCTGATGTAGTATATCTATGAAAAATCGACTATTACATGAGATTAATGGACGTTGTGGCAGCTTTTGCTGTAGCACCACAAGTCCCAAAATGGCCGCCGCCTATCAGCCCAGTAACATGTGCCAGAAAACGGTCTGCCCAGCCAGAAAAAAAATTGACTTTGACTAAGCAGCTGAATCGCTGTTGTTCTGATTCACAGGTGTAGATTTTTCACTTCTTTGGAGCTTTGGTTTAGACTCTGTGGCAGCTTGTGCTGGCGCACCACAAGTCCCAAAATGGCCACCGCCGGTCAGCCCAGTTACATGTGCCAGTAAAAATCGCTCTGGACAGTCTAAACAAAATACTGACTTTCAGTGAACAGCTCAGCTGAGTTGTTCTGATGCACAGGTGTAGAAAGGTAGATCATTCACTTCTTTATCCCTGCCTATCTCGCCCTCACAGCAGCTGCATCTATCCCTGGTCTAATCACAGCGGGAGTGAGCACGTCGCGACGTGCACACAAGCTTATAAAGAGGCTGAGTCACATGCTGCACTTGGCCAATCACAGCCTTGCCAATAGTAGGCATGGCTGCGATGGCATCTTAGGGCAAGTAGTATGATGCATGTTGATTGGCTGCTTTGCAGCCTTTCAAAATGCGCAATAAAACATGACAAACTACGAACCCGGACTTTTATGAAAATGTCCGGGTTCGGTTCCGTGTCACGGACACCCCAAAATTCGGTACGGACCCGAACGATTCTCGAACTGTTCGCTCAACACTACTGTTGACACCTTTATACTTAGTATGGGTGCAAAGCCAATCCGGGCCGGCTCTTACTGGGAGTAGGCAAAGAGTTGGGCGGGTGCCTATTCCCTACGGTCCAGGCCAGACTTTTTCCAGGCCTTTAAAAGGCAGCCACCTCAGCAGGTGGGGAGGTGATTAACCTGGAAACTGCTGGTGTTCTGTGGAGCTCTCAGGGCTGTAAGCCAGAGCTTGCAAAGAGGCGTGCAGTCTGCCTGGAACACGCACCTATACCACACAGGTGATTTGATTCCGTCTTGGACTTTTGTTTTGTCTCAAGTTTTTGCTGTGGGTGTGAAGTACCACTAAGTGACTGTTTTGAGTTTTTGTTTGTGCAAGTGTGAAATAAAACACTGTTTGCTGCACTACCTGGACTCCCTTTGCCTCTGTACTGCACCCGCACCGCTGTCTACCAGAGCAACTCCCCACACTATCTGTCTGTCTGTCTGTCTGTCTATCTATCCCATATATCTGTCTATCTGTCTATCTATCTATCCCATATATCTATCTATCTATCTATCTATCTATCTATCTGTCTATCTATCTATCCCATATATCTATCTGTCTATCCATCTATCTATCCCATATATCTATCCGTCTATCCATCTATCTATCCCATATATCTATCTGTCTATCCATCTATCTATCTATCCCATATATCTATCTATGGAATGGAAAGATAGATAGACAGATAGACAGATAGATAGATGGTATAGATAGACAGATAGATAGATGGTATAGATAGATATATGATATAGATAGACAGATAGATGATAGATGGGCTAGATAGAGAGATAGATAAATAGTATAGGACTATAGGTGGATGGTATAGATAGATGAGTAATTCTTTACTTTTGTTTGGTGGTCCAAGGGAGGGGGGTGGGGGGTGCTTTTGGGTCGGATTACTTACATCTTGCAGGTGTCAGACTCTGGTGATTCACACACAGCAGACAGGGATCCAGCAGCCAGAGGGAGCATTGAGGGCTTTTGTTTCACATGGCTGCACACTAGTGAGCCGTTGGCAGCCAGACGCATAGGCAGGGGGGAGGGGGAGGGCACGGAGTGTGCTGTGTTTACAACTGGTGAGGATCTCACATGTGCGATCCCTCACACATAGGAGCTGCAGACAGATACAGGGAGAGAGGGGGCGGGCACCCAAGTTGTGACGATCCGTTTACAGAGCCTAGCCACTCCCTCAGGCAGGGAGAAGCCTGTAAACGGAAAGTAAGCAAGACAAGAGGATGACGTCAGGGGTCACATGACCCTAATCGACCCTGAAGAAAGAGGGCAATATAAATAAAGTAAGTGAATTACAAATGTCATTCTTCTAGTATGATAAGTCACCTTAACATACACTACTATAACTTGGATAACCCCTTTAACTTCAATGATTTATACGGTCTGCTCACCTCTTGGCCATAACTGCAATGTTTTATGGGGTTCTCTAGGCTTCAGGCCCTTACCTCCAATGCCTTATACCATCTACTCACCTGTAGGCAATCACTGCATTGATTTATGGAGTTCTCTAGGCTTCAGGCCCTAACCTCCAATGCTTTATACCATCTGCTCCCCTGTAGGCCATTACCGCAATGTTTTATGAGGTTCTCTAGGCTTCAGGCCCGCACCTGAAGCATAGATTTATAGGCTTCGATAGGTTTCAGGCCCTCATCTCCAATGCTTTATACCATCTACTCACCTAGAGGCTATTACTGCAATGTTTTATGAGGTTATCTAGGCATTAGGCCCTCCCCTCCAATGCTTTATACCGTCTGGTCACCTATAGGCCATCACTGCATTAATTTATGGAGTTCTCTAGGCTTCAGGCCCTCACCTCCAATTCTTTATACTGTCTGCTCACCTGTAGGCCATCATTGCAAAGATTTATGGGGTTAGAAAGGTTTCAGGCCCTCACCTCCAATGCTTTATGCCGCCCGCTCACCTGTAGGCCATTACTGCAATGTTATATGGGATTCCTTAGGCTTCAGGCCCTCAACGCCAATGCTTTATACTGTCTGCTCACCTGTAGGCCATTACTGCAATGTTTTATGGGGTTGCCTAGGCTTTAGGCCCTCACCTCCAATGCTTTATACCGTCTGCTCACCTGTAGACCATTACTGCAATGTTTTATGGGGTTCGCTAGGCTTCAGGACCTTACCTCCAATGCTTTATACCATCTGCTCACCTTTAGGCCATTACTGCAATGTTTTATGGGGTTCTCTAGGCTTCAGGCCCTCACCTCCAATGCTTTATACCGTCTGCTCACCTGTAGGCCATTACTGCAATGTTTTATGGGGTTCGCTAGGCTTCAGGGCCTTATTTTCAATGCTTTATAAAGTGTGCTCACCTGTCGTCCATCACTGCAATATTTTATGGGGTTCGCTAGGCTTCAGGCCCTCACCTCCAATACTTTATACCATCTGCTCAACTGTAGGCCATTACTGCAATGTTTTATGGGGTTTTCTAGGCTTCAGGCCCTCACCTCCAATGCTTTATACCGTCTGCTCACTTGTAGCCCATCACTGCAATGTTTTCTGGGGTTATCTAGGCTTCAGGCCCTTATCTCCAATGCTTTGTACCGCCTACTCACCTGTAGGCCATAACTGCAATGTTTTATGGGGTTCGCTAGGCTTCAGGCCCTCACCTCCAATGCTTTATACCGTCTGCTCACCTGTAGGCAGTTACTGCAATGATTTATTGGGTTCTCTAGGCTTCAGGCCCTGAAACTCCAATGCTTTATACCATCTGCTCACCTTTAGGCCATTACTGCAATGTTTTATGGGGTTCTCTATGATTCAGGCCCTCACCTCCATTAGTTTATAACGTCTGCTCACCTGTAGGCCATTACTGCATTGTTTTATGGGGTTCGCTAGGCTTTAGGGCCTTAACTTCAATACTTTATAAAGTGTGCTTATCTGTCGCCCATCACTGCAATATTTTATGTGGTTCGCTAGGCTTCAGGCCCTCACTTCCAATGTTTTATACCATCTGCTCACCTGTAGGGCATTACTCCAATGTTTTATGGGGTTCTCTAGGCTTCAGGCCCTCACCTCCAATCTTTATACTGTCTGCTCATCTGTAGGCCATCACTGCAATAATTTATGGGGTTCGCTAGGCTTCAGGCCCTCTCCTCCAATGCTTTATACCTTCTGCTCACCTATAGGCCATTACTGCAATGTTTTATGGGGTTCTCTAGGCTTCAGGTCCTCACCTCCAATGCTTTATACCGTCTACTCACCTGTAGGCCACCACTGCAATGTTTTATGGGGGTCGCTAGGCTTCAGGCCCTAACCGCCAATGCTTTATACTATCTTCTCACCTTTAAGCCATCACTGCAATATTTTATGGGGTTCGCTAGGCTTCAGGCCCTCACCTCCAATGTTTTATACCATCTGCTCACCTGTAGGGCATTACTCCAATGTTTTATGGGGTTCTCTAGGCTTCAGGCCCTCACCTCCAATCTTTATACTGTCTGCTCATCTGTAGGCCATCACTGCAATAATTTATGGGGTTCGCTAGGCTTCAGGCCCTCTCCTCCAATGCTTTATACCTTCTGCTCACCTATAGGCCATTACTGCAATGTTTTATGGGGTTCTCTAGGCTTCAGGTCCTCACCTCCAATGCTTTATACCGTCTACTCACCTGTAGGCCACCACTGCAATGTTTTATGGGGGTCGCTAGGCTTCAGGCCCTAACCGCCAATGCTTTATACTATCTTCTCACCTTTAAGCCATCACTGCAATATTTTATGGGGTTCGCTAGGCTTCAGGCCCTCACCTCCAATACTTTATACCATCTGCTCAACTGTAGGCCATTACTGCAATGTTTTATGGGGTTTTCTAGGCTTCAGGCCCTCACCTCCAATGCTTTATACCGTCTGCTCACTTGTAGCCCATCACTGCAATGTTTTCTGGGGTTATCTAGGCTTCAGGCCCTTATCTCCAATGCTTTGTACCGCCTACTCACCTGTAGGCCATAACTGCAATGTTTTATGGGGTTCGCTAGGCTTCAGGCCCTCACCTCCAATGCTTTATACCGTCTGCTCACCTGTAGGCAGTTACTGCAATGATTTATTGGGTTCTCTAGGCTTCAGGCCCTGAAACTCCAATGCTTTATACCATCTGCTCACCTTTAGGCCATTACTGCAATGTTTTATGGGGTTCTCTATGATTCAGGCCCTCACCTCCATTAGTTTATAACGTCTGCTCACCTGTAGGCCATTACTGCATTGTTTTATGGGGTTCTCTAGGCTTTAGGGCCTTAACTTCAATACTTTATAAAGTGTGCTCACCTGTCGCCCATCACTGCAATATTTTATGGGGTTCGCTAGGCTTCAGGCCCTCACCTCCAATGTTTTATACCATCTGCTCACCTGTAGGGCATTACTCCAATGTTTTATGGGGTTCTCTAGGCTTCAGGCCCTCACCTCCAATCTTTATACTGTCTGCTCATCTGTAGGCCATCACTGCAATAATTTATGGGGTTCGCTAGGCTTCAGGCCCTCTCCTCCAATGCTTTATACCTTCTGCTCACCTATAGGCCATTACTGCAATGTTTTATGGGGTTCTCTAGGCTTCAGGTCCTCACCTCCAATGCTTTATACCGTCTACTCACCTGTAGGCCATTATTGCAATGTTTTATGGGGTTTGCGAGTCTTCCGGCCCTCACCTTCAATGCTTTATACCATCTGCTCACCTGTAGGCCATTACGGCAATGTTTTATGAGACTCTCTAGGCTTCAGGCCCGCACTTCCAATGCTTTAAACCATCTGCTCACCTGTAAGCCATTACGGCAATGTTTTATGAGGTTCTCTAGGCTTCAGGCACCTCACCTCCAATGCTTTATACTGTCTTCTCACCTGTAGGCCATTACTGCAATGTTTTATGGGGTTCCCTAGGCTTCAGGCCCTCAACTCCAATGCTTTATACCGTCTGCTCACCTGTAGGCAATCACTGCAATGATTTATGTGGTTCTCTAGGCTTCAGGCCCTCAACTCCAATGCTTTATACCTTCTGCTTACTTGTAGCCCATCACTGCAATGTTTTCTGGGGGTCTTTAGGCTTCAGGCCCTTACCTCCAATGCTTTATACCGCCTGCTCACCTGTAGGCCATCACTGCAATGTGTTATGGGGTTCTCTAAGCTTTAGGCCCTCAATTCCAATGCTTTATACCGTCTGCTCACCTGTAGGCAATCACTGCAATGATTTATGGGGTTCTCTAGGCTTCTGTCACGACTGTGACTGATCCAAACAGGTCTGGGAGGAGAAGGTTGCAGCGACTTGCTACTCGCGATAGCTTGTGATTTTGCTCCGTGGTTCAGGGTATGCCGTCCGTGTTTTGCCTTGTGAACCTTTTTGTCCTGACTGGGAGTTTGTAGGCATCCTTCTCAGGTGAGTCTTGTCTGCCACTCCCAGCTACTATATTAGTTTCAGTTTCACTTGCAGTCATTACCAGATATAGTCCTTACTTCCAGTGCTATTCTGACCTTTGAAGGAGATCGTTTGACGGTATTGCTGTGGAGCTCTTGTCTGGCGTGGACTGTCGTTATTGGGATCATCTTCTCTGCTCGTGACTGGATAAGTCTATCTCTGCTGGAGATTGTTTGTTTGTTGCTGACTTCCCCTGTTGTTCTCCTAGACATGAGTGATAGTGACTAGTGCTCCCATCTGCCTTTCCCCAGTCTAGTCTTCCTAGGGTGACTCAGGGTTTAGGCATCCTGCTCGCCGCACGGGTTCACACCCCATCTAGGGTATCAGGGCAGACAGGTGCCAGCTTAGGGTTAGTCAGGGGTGGCGGTTCTATTTCCCATTCGTAGATAAGGGTCCCCCTTCCCCTCCATCTGGTGCGACACGATTGCTGCTGGGATAGCGGTCGTCACAGTATATCTGGCCTTTAAAAAAAAAAAAAAAGTGACCTTTTTTTGCCTGCTCTTTTGCTTTGTATTTTTCTGTTCCACTATGGATCCGGTTACGGTTTTGGCGAAACAATTACAGGGGTTATCCCTTGAAGTGGCAGGATTAATAGCAACAGTGCTGCAGCAGCAGCAGCAATCCTTGGGTTCCACCGTTGCTACAGGAAACCAAGGTACTCCTGAGTCAAAAGTAGCTTTACCTTTTCTCAGGAGGGAAAGACCAATTTGTAACCTTCAGAGAAGCTTGTTCAGGTTACGCCCTAGATCCTCCGGCGGTGAGGAACAACAGGTGGGCATTGGAATTTCTCTCCTGCAAGGAGATCAGCAGGCTTGGGCTTTCTCCTTACCATCAGACTCTCCGGCCTTACGATCAGTGGAGGAGTTTTTTGAAGCCTTGGGTCTCGTATATGATGACCCGGACAGGGTCTCACTGGCTGAGTCTAAGCTACTTAGACTTCGGCAAGAGAACCGGTCAGCTGAACTATATTGTTCCGAATTCCGTAGGTGGGCTACTGATACATTATGGAACGACTCGGCCCTTAGGAGTCAGGGAGTCAGTTCTGCCAGGGGTTGTCTGAAAAATTAAAAGACGCGCTGGCGGTATACGAGGTCCCTGGGACTCTTGAGGCTGCTATGTCTCTGTCCATAAGAATCGACAGACGACTCAGGGAGAGACTATTAAATTCTACAGAGGCCTCTATAGGGCAGGGATCGATTTGTTATGATCCAGTCGAACCAATGCAAATAGGGGGCGCCACTAGACGGGTGAATCCTCCTAAGGTCCGCCGTAGGTCAGTGGTTTGTTTTCGTTGTGGGGGGAGGGGTCATTTTGTAAAGGTATGTCCCTCAGAACCCATGAGATCACAAACAAAGGAGCCGCCGGAAAACTAGAGTCCCCAGATTGTGCGGAGGATAACAGTCTTGGCGTATTCGTTTCCTCCATTTGCATGTCTCAGTTTTTGTTGTCCGCTATCGTTGTGGCGGGCAATAAGACTAAGATCTGTTCCGTCTTTTTGGACAGTGGGGCAGGGGTCAACTTGGTGGATTCACGGTTTGCTCAGGCTCTGGGTTTTACTCCGGAACCAGTACGCAGAACTATTCCTGTTTTTGCCATCGACTCCTCCCCTCTTACTCAGAGAGAGTTAACTCAGATCATCCATAATATCCATCTGCAGGTAGGGGACCTCCATAAAGAGCATATCTCTTGTTATGTCCTGGACGGTCTTCCGGCTCCTATGGTATTGGGGCTTCCCTGGCTGGTGACTCACAATCCAGTGATGGATTGGCAGGCCGGGGAGATTGTGGAGTGGAGTGAACATTGTAAGGACAACTGCTTGAGTAGTAGGTGCTCAACACTCTCTGTAACATCTCTATCTGCCTTTCTGTCGGATTTTATGGATGTGTTCTCTGAGAAGGGTTTGTCAGGGGTTACCACCTCATCATCCATATGATTGCCCGATTAATCTGTTACCTGGGGCAAAACTACATAAAACCCGGTTATACAATCTTTCCGGGCCGGAGAGGAAGGCTATGAAAGATTATATTTCGGAGAGTTTGGCTAAGGGACACATCAGACCCTCTTCTTCACCCGTGGCTGCAGGGTTCTTTTTCGTTAAAAAGAAAGATGAGGGCCTGCGTCCTTGCCTGGATTTCCGGGAATTAAACCGGATAACTATCCGAGATCCCTATCCTCTTCCTCTCATTCCCGACCTCTTTAATCAGGTTGCTGGTGCTAAATGGTTCTCCAAAATGGATCTCAGAGGAGCCTATAACCTGGTTCGCATCAAAGAGGGCGATGAGTGGAAGACGGCTTTTAATACTCCGGAAGGGCATTATGAAAATCTGGTCATGCTATTTGGTCTTACTAATGCGCCTGTGGTGTTCCAACATTTTGTCAATGATATTTTTAGTCACCTTATCGGGAGATTTGTTGTGATATATCTTGATGACACCCTGGTCTATTCTCCGGATCTGGATACACATAAGATCCATGTGAGACAAGTGCTGCAGATATTAAGGGCCAACAAATTGTTTGCTAAATTAGAGAAATGTGTGTTCGCCGTAAAAGAACTGTCATTTCTGGGGTATGTGTTGTCAGATTCAGGTTTCCGCATGGATCCAGAGAAAGTCCGGGCAATTATGGACTGGGATCTGCCTGAGAACCTGAAGGCATTGCAACGCTTCCTGGGGTTTGCCAATTTTTATAGAAAGTTTATAAAGAACTATTTCTTGGTGGTCAAACTACTGACGGACATGACCCGAAAGGGATCCAATTTTTCCAAATGGTCACATGCAGCCAAAACTGCCTTTACAAGGAGAGATTCACCTCGGCTCCTATTCTTGTACAGCCAGATGTCTCGCTTCCTTTTATTGTAGAGTTTGACGCATCAGAGGTAGGGGTAGGAGTGGTACTATCTCAGGGCCCGTCCCCTGGTGAATGGCGTCCGTGTGCTTTCTTTTTAAAGAAATTGTCTACTGCAGAAAGGAACTATGATATTGGCAACAGGGAACTTTTGGCTATTAAGTTGGCCTTAGAGGAGTGGCGTCATTTTTTGGAGGGGGCGGTTCATCCCGTCACAATGATTACTGATTACAAAAACTTATTATATCTGGAGTCTGCTAAACGTCTCACCCCTAGACAGGCTCGGTGGTCGTTATTTTTTACTAGGTTTAATTTTGTAATAACCTATCGCCCGGGGGCAAAAAATACTAAGGCGGATGCATTGTCTCTAAGTTTTCCTGGAGGGGGTGATGTTGATGTTCCAGAGCCTATTTTGCAAAAGGGGGTGGTGGTCTCTGCATTACACTCAGGTTTAGAGGGGAGGGTGTTGGAAGCTCAGGGGGACGCCCTGGCCTCCTGCCCCTCGGGTAAACTGTTTGCGCCAGAAAATTTACGCCTGGAGATACTAAAAGAACACCATAACTCCGCACTGGCAGGACACCCAGGTAGTAAGGCAACCTCTGAATTAGTGTCTCGTCGGTTCTGGTGGCCTAAGTGGCGCCAGGAGGTGTTGAATTTTTGTGTCTGCATGTGCTACCTGTGCTCGTTCTAAGGTGGATCATACTCGTCCGGCAGGGCGTCTTTTTCCTCTGGACTTGGACGCACCTATCAATGGATTTCATTACTGATCTACCAGTATTAGCGGGGAAGACTGTTATTCTTGTAGTTGTTGACAGATTCAGTAAAATAAGGAAATATGAGTGTGCACTCACTACACTGAGCCTTGGGAGATTAAAGGTGAAAGATATAAATTTATTGGATAAAACCGGCTAATCACATATAAAAATGCAGATTCAGTAAAATGGTGCACTTTATTGCTCCTACCGCAGTGCCTAATGCCAACACACTGGCTCAGGTTTTTATTGACCAGATTGTGAAGCTTCACGGGGTCCCTTCCGATATTGTTTCGGATCGTGGTACCCAATTTGTTTCTAAATTTTGGAAAGCTTTTTGTTCTCGTTTAGGGGTTCATCTGTCGTTTTCTTCATCTTTCCATCCACAGTCCAACGGTCAGACTGAACGTACCAATCAAAACCTAGAGACATATTTGAGATGTTTTGTTTCCGAAAATCAGGAGGAATGGTCATCTTATTTACCGTTAGCCATTAATAATCTTCATCAAGAATCCACCGATAAGTCACAATTTTTTGGTGCATATGGTTTCCATCCTCAGTTTTGTACGTTTAGTGAGGGGGGGCCGTCTGGGATTCCCGAGGAGGAACGATTTGCGTCTTCACTTTCATCAGTGTGGCAGAGTGTGCAAGAAAGTTTGAAGAGAAATGGTGGTAGATACAAACGTGTGGCTGATAAGAAGCGCTCTGAAGGTCCGGACCTTGGGGTGAATGACTTGGTGTGGTTGTCTACCAGAAATATCAAGTTGAATGTTCCCTCATGGAAATTAGGTCCGAGATTTATTGGTCCTGTGGGGAGTTGCTCTGGTAGACAATGGTGCGGGTGCAGTATAGAGGCAAAGGGCGTCCAGGTGGGGCAGCAAACAGTGTTTTATTTCACACTTACTCAAAACAGTCACTTAGTGTTACTTCACACACACAGCAAAAACTTGAGGCAAAACAAAAGTCCAAGACGGGATCAAATCACCTGTGTGGTTTAGGTGCGTGTTCGCACCTGGCTGCCAGCCACAGGAAAGTCCAACCTCAGGCTTCCAGGCAGACTGCACGACTCTTTGCAAGCTCTTGCTTCCAGCCCTGAGAGCTCCACAGAACACCAGCAGTTTCCAGGTTAATCACCTCAAATCCTAGGTGTCAGTTCACAACTGGCTGAATGCTCTGCAACACAAAAAGTCCACTGACCGCCTTAACATGGCCTGCTCTCCTGCCACACAGGTCTCAGCTTTTCAGCCCAGCACAGGGCTCAGATCCCAAACACAGAGAGAGAGTCCTTTGCATAAACCCAGCTGTCTTTTAAAGGCAGCTAGGTATTAACCCAAAAACCCGGACCGGCACCTAAAATACGATCCAGTATTTGCCCTCTCTTGGCTGCAATCAACCCAGCAGCACAGGCTGAGAGGAAAATACCTGTTTTTTTACCACCAAACCTCTCACTGTGTCACATACCCCCCCCCCTTTGTTCAACCCTGAGGGGGTGAACACATGCCAGACAGTATACCCAGAACTGGGCACTCGCATTTCCCTGTAACTGCCCTGCTCTGTGTTCCACTGAAAATCTAAAGTTCTGAAGTCACCCGAACCCTCTGGTGACCCAGGACTTTCCTTCTTTGTCCAGGTGGTGACTGGTGACAGGTTGCGGCCAACCCCATATCACTCCTTCAGAGATGGCTTGTCGCCGAGCCACGGGCACCTGGTACGGCTTTAACCAGACTTTTGCCTGGGGCTCAGTGATAATATCACGGTGAGTTATGGAAGCGCATTCAGGGAAATCATAGAACACCTCTGTGTTCCGACTAACAAACTCCTTGGCTCTCTGAGTCTGTTCAGTGGAAAGGCTGCTAGTAATTTTATCTGTGGCAGCCGCTTCCCTGTTAGCAGACAGAGGGATCGGAATCTCTTTCCCTAGATAAACCGGCCGCGGGTTGTTCTCACTATAAGTCTCTCTAACCTTCCAAGGTTTCCGTAAATTTACATGGTAGACCGGCTCCGGCTTTTGCTGTCCTGGCTGGTGTACCTTGTAATTTGGGTCTCCAACTTTCTGTGCTATTTTATAGGTCCCCTTCCCCCTAGCGCTGTCCTTACTGTCCACAGGTGGCCCAACAACCAAAACTGGGTCCCTTTGGCTACGGACCCCCGACACTCGATTGCAGGACCGGCTTTGGCCTGCCTGAACCACCTTCCTATGTTTTCTACCTATCCTATTTAGGGGGACTGTCTTCCCCTCACCCACCGGACCTACTGTGGGTCCCTCTGCCTTGGGTTTCTGGGGTTCTAACACCTCACCTGGGCTAGACCTCACTACTGGAAGTTTTCCTACCTGTCTGGGAACTGTACGTACAATGGCCGGCCACAGGGCTGGGAACAATGGAAAGTCTCTTCCTATTATCACATCATAGGGCATACTCATGGTTACAGCCACCTCATGGACCTGCCTGCCGGCACACGTGCTTACAGACAACAGAGCAGTGGGGTATTCTTTTAAATCTTCATGAATGCTGAAAACCCCGACTCTCTGGCCTGTAAACTCTGTGGGTCGCACCAGGGAAGCCCTCACCAGGGTCACCTGACTCCCCGAATCCAGCAGAGCTGCCACTGGAGTGTCTCCCACCTCCACCCGACACAAATGTTCATCATGGATAATCTCTGACACATCGACCCTTCTGGCATACCATAACTGTCGATACCCAAAGTTTACATCCATGGGCTCACCCAGGAGGGGACAGTTGGCCCGTACATGGCCAGGCTCCTGGCACCGCCAGCAGATTATAGAGTCCCGATCCCCAAAAGGCACATCCCGTGCGGTCTTTCTCAGCTCCGGCCGCAGGGTCTGGGGAGGGGATTTTCTGGGTTTTATTACTCCCTTCCCCAGAGTTCCCCCTTAAGTTCCTCAGTAGCCCCATAACGTTCGACCAGGTCCACCATCTCCAGGGCACTAGTAGGAGATGTCTGGCCAACCCAGCGCTGGAGGGGTAGTGGCAATGCCCTCCAGAATTTGTCAGCTACAATACGGTCCAGCATAGCAGTGGGACTAAGTACGTCAGGCGGTAGCCATTTGTGTAAGAGTTTTAGCAAATTGTAATACTGGGGTCGTGCTGGCTCAGCTGGGTTAAACTCCCACTGATGTACCCGCTGGGCCCTGACCAACACATTCACCCCCAGTCTCGCCAGGATCTCACCCTTGACCACAGAGTAGTCTGCCGCTTGGTCGTCCGGTAAATCAAAGTAAACCTGTTGGGGTCCTGACGCCAGAAACGGAGCGATGACCTCCGCCCACTGGTCTCGGGGTAGTCTCTCTCTCACGGCCACCTTTTCGAACATCGCCAAGTAGGTTTCAACATCATCTGTCGGTGTCATCTTGGGAACGGCCGTGCGGACTGCTTTCTTGGCATCGTGCACTCCCTGAGGCATCCCTGACTTTTCTAGCACCATTACGTGTTGCAGCAGCTGCTGGTTCGTGTCCTGCTGTCGCTGATTAGCCTCTAGCAGCTGTGCGACGGCCTATTCATGTCTTTTTTGCTGTTGTGCGATGGCCTGCTGTTGGACATCCATGGCCTGCTGTAGCTTTAAGTTGGCCTGGACAAGCTGCTTTATCATCTCCTCCATCGTGTCCTGTGTTGGTGGTTGCAGCTTGGCAGGCTTAATCCAGGACATACAACAGTGCCCAAAAAAAAAAAAATGCTACAAAAAGTTTTGGCTTCCCGCCAGCCTCGCTGTAATTGCCTGCATCCGACACCAAATGTGGGGAGTTGCTCTGGTAGACAGTGGTGCGGGTGCAGTATAGAGGCAAAGGGCGTCCAGGTAGTGCAGCAAACAGTGTTTTATTTCACACTTGCACAAACAAAACTCAAAACAGTCACTTAGGCTGGGAACACACCTAGGCGTTTCTGAATCGCGCGTATGACGCGCGTCATACGCGCGATTCAGTGATTCTCCCCTATGGCATCATTGTCCATAGGCGCGTTAAAACGCCCCAAAGAAGCTCATGTACTTGTTTGGGCATGGGGCGTTTTACATCGTGTTCAAACGCGCTGTAAAACGCCCAAATGTGAACCATGCCCATAGGGAAGCATGGCTTTTCACATGTTGTGCGTTTCACAGCGCGTTTGAATGCGCTGTAAAATGCTTAGGTGTGTACCTAGGGTTAGTGTTACTTCACACACACAGCAAAAACTTGAGGCAAAACAAAAGTCCAAGACGGGATCAAATCACCTGTGTGGTTTAGGTGCGTGTTCGCACCTGGCTGTCAGCCCAGCCGCAGGAAAGTCCAACCTCAGGCTTCCAGGCAGACTGCACGCCTCTTTGCAAGCTCTTGCTTCCAGCCCTGAGAGCTCCACAGAACACCAGCAGTTTCCAGGTTAATCACCTCAAATCCTAGGTGTCAGTTCACACCTGGCTGAATGCTCGGCAACACAAAAAGTCCACTGACCGTCTTTACATGGCCTGCTCTCCTGACACACAGGTCTCAGCTTTTCAGCCCAGCACAGGGCTCAGATCCCAAACACAGAGAGAGAGCCCTTTGCATAAACCCAGCTGTTTTTTAAAGGCAGCTAAGTATTAACCCAAAAACCCGGACCGGCACCTAAAATCCGGTCCAGTATTTGCCCTCACCTGGCTGCAATCAACCCAGCAGCACAGGCTGAGATAAAAATACCTGTTTTTTACCACCAAACCTCTCACTGTGTCACAGTCCTTATAGGGTAATTAAGATCATTAACACGGTGGCTTTTCGTCTGGAGCTACCTCAGACTCTAAGGATCCATAATGTCTTCCACAGATCTCTGCTTAAGAGATATGTAGAACCTCCTGAACCATTGCCACTACTGCCTCCACCGGTGGTTGTTGATGGCAGTCTTGAGTTTCAGGTAGAAAAGATTGTTGATTCACGATATGTTCGCCGCTCTCTTCAGTACCTGGTGCACTCAGAGAGGTTATGGTTCCGAAGAGAGAATGTGGGTGCCAGAATCAGAGATAAAGGCGGACAGACTCATTCGGGCTTTTCATAGTTCCCATCCGGAGAGGCCTGGTCTTGAGGGTCCGGTGGCCCCTCGTAGAAAGGGGGGTACTGTCACGACTGTGACTGATCCAGACAGGTCTGGGAGGAGAAGGTCGCAGCGACTTGCTACTCATGATAGCTTGTGAGTTTGCTCCGTGGTTCAGGGTATGTCATCCGGGTTTTGCCTTGTGAACCTTTTTGTCCTGACTGGGAGTTTGTAGGCATCCTTCTCAGGTGAGTCCTGTCTGCCACTCCCAGCTACTATATTAGTTTCAGTTTCACTTGCAGTCATTGCCAGATATAGTCCTGACTTCCAGTGCTATTCTGACCTTTGAAGGAGATCGTTTGACGGTATTGCTGTGGAGCTCTTGTCTGGCGTGGACTGTCGATATTGGGATCATCTTCTCTGCTCGTGACTGGATAAGTCTATCTCTGCTGGAGATTGTTTGTTTGTTGCTGTCTTCCCCTATTGTTCTCCTAGACATGAGTGATGGTGACTAATGCTCCCATCTGACTTTCCCCAGTCTAGTCTTCCTAGGGTGACTCAGGGTTTAGGCATCCTGCTCGCCGCACGGGTTCACACCCCGTCTAGGGTATCAGGGCACACAGGTGCCAGCTTAGGGTTAGTCAGGGGTGGTCGTTCTATTTCCCATCAGTAGATAAGGGTTCCCCTCCGTCTGGTGCGACACTACTGCTGCTGGGATAGCGGTCGTGACAGCTTCAGGCCCTTAACTCCAATGCTTTATACCTTCTGATTACTTGTAGCCCATCAGTGCAATGTTTTATGTCGTTCTCTAGGCTTCAGGCCCTTAAATCCAATGCTTTATACCGTCTAGTCACCTATAGGCCATCACTGCATTGATTTATGGAGTTCTCTAGGCTTCAGGTCCTCACCTCCAATGCTTTATAATGTCTGCTCACCTATAGGCCATGATTGCAAAGATTTATGAGGTTCGATTGGTTTCAGGCCCTCATCTCCAATGCTTTATACCGTCCGCTTACCTGTATGCCATCACTGCAATGTTTTATGGGGTTCTCTAGGTTTCAGACCCTCACCTCCAATGCTTTATACCATCTACTCACTTGTAGCCCATCACTGCAATGTTTTATGGGGTTCTCTAGGCTTCGGACCCTCAACTCCAATGATTTATATCGTCTGCTCACTTGTAGCCCATCACTGCAATGTTTTATGGGGTTCTCTAGGTTTCAGGCCCTTACCTTCCATGCTTTATACCATCTACTCACCTGTAGGCCATTACTGCAATGTTTTATGGGGGTTATCTAGGCTTTAGGCCCTCACCTCCAATGCTTTATACCATCTGCTCACCTGTAGTCCATCACTGCAATGTTTTATGGAGTTTAGCCTTCAGACCCTCAACTCCAATGATTTTTACCGTCTACTCACCTGTAGACCATTACTGCAATGTTTTATGGGGGTCGCTAGGCTTCAGGCCTTCACCACCAATGTTTTATAAGGTCTGCTTACCTGTAGCCAATCACTGCAATATTTAATGGGGTTTTCGAGGCTTCAGGACCTCACCTCCAATGCATTATTCCGTCTGCTCACTTGTGGCCCATCAATGCAATGTTTTATGGGGTTCTCTAGGCTTCAGGTCCTTACCTCCAATGTCTTATACCATCTACTCACCTGTAGGCCATTACTGCAATGTTTTATGGGGTTCTCTAGGAATTAGGCCATCAACTCAAATGCTTTATACCATATGGTCACCTGTAGGCAATTACTGCAATGATTTATGGGGTTCTGTAGACTTCAAGCCCTCAAATCCAATGACTTTTACCGTCTACTCACCTGTAGGCCATTACTGCAATGTTTTATGGGGGTCGCTAGGCTTCAGGCCCTCACCTCCAATGCATTATACTGTCTGTTCACCTTTAGTCAATCACTGCAATATTTTATGGGGTTTTCGAGGCTTCAGGACCTCACCTTCAATGCTTTATACCGTGTGCTCACTTGCAGCCCATCAATGCAATGTTTTATGGGGTTCTCTAGGCTTCAGGCCCTTACCTCCAATGCCTTATACGATCTACTCACCTGTAGGCCATTACTGCAATGTTTTATGTGGTTCTCTAGGAATTAGGCCCTCACCTCCAATGCTTTATACCGTCTGGTCACCTGTAGGCAATCACTGCATTGATTTATGGAGTTCTCAAGGCTTCAGGCCCTAACCTTCAATGCTTTATACAATCTACTCACCTGTAGGCCATTATTGCAATGTTTTATGGGGTTCGCAAGGCTTCAGACCCTCACCTCCAATGCTTTATACCATCTGCTCACCTGTAGGCCATTACGGCAATGTTTTATGAGGTTCTCTAGGCTTCAGGCCCGCACCTCCAATGCTTTATAACATCTGCTCACCTGTAGGCCATTACGGCAATGTTTTATGAGGTTCTCTAGGCTTCAGGCCCTCACCTCCAATGCTTTATACTGTCTGCTGAACTGTACGCCATCACTGCAATGATTTATGGGATTTTCTAGGCTTTAGGCCCTCACCTTCAATGCTTCATACCGTCTGCTCACTTGTAGCCCATCACTGCAATGTTTTCTGGGGGTCTGTCGGCTTCAGGCCCTTACCTCCAATGCTTTATACCGACTGCTCACCTGTAGGCCATCACTGCAATGTTTTATGGGGTTCTCTAAGCTTTAAGCCCTCAATTCTAATGCTTTATACCGTCTGCTCACCTGTAGCCCATCATTGCAATGTTTTATGACGTTCTCTAGGCTTCAGGCCCTTACCTCCAATGCTTTATACCGACTGCTCACCTGTAGGCCATCACTGCAATGTTTTATGGGGTTCTCTAAGCTTTAGGCCCTCAATTCTAATGCTTTCTACCGTCTGCTCACCTGTAGCCCATCATTGCAATGTTTTATGTCGTTCTCTAGGCTTCAGGCCCTTACCTCCAATGCTTTATACTGTCTAGTCACCTATAGGCCATCATTGCATTGATTTATGGAGTTCTCTAGGCTTCAGGTTCTCACCTCCAATGCTTTAAACCGTCTGCTCACCTATAAACCATAATTGCAAAGATTTATAGGGTTCTCTAGATTTCAGGCCTCATCTCCAATGCTTTATAGCATCCGCTCACCTGTGTGCCATCACTGCAATGTTTTATGGGGTTCGCTAGGTTTCAGGCCTTCACCTCCAATGCTTTATACCATCTGCTCAGTTGTAGCTCATCACTGCAATGTTTTATGGGGTTCTCTAGGCTTCAGACCCTCAACTCCAATGCTTTATACCGTCTGCTCACTTGTAGCCCATCACTGCAATGTTTTATGGGGTTCTCTAGGCTTCAGGCCCTTACCTACAATGCTTCATAACATCTACTCACCTGGAGGCCATTACTGCAATGTTTTATGGGGTTATCTAGGCTTTAGGCCCTCACCTCCAATGCTTTATACTGTCTGGTCACCTATAGGCCATCACTGCATTGATTTATGGAGTTCTCTAGGCTTCAGAACCTCACCTCCAATTCTTTATACTGTCTGCTCACCGGTAGGCCATTACTGCAATGTTATATGGGGTTCCTTAGGCTTCAGGCCCTCACCGCCAATCCTTTATACTGTCTGCTCACCTGTAGGCCATTACAGCAATGTTTTATGGGGTTCCCTTGGCTTTAGGCTCTCTCATCCAATGTTTTATACGGTTTGCTCACCTGTAGACCATTACTGCAATGTTTTATAGGGTTCGTTTGGCTTCAGGCCCTCACCTCAAATGCTTTATAAGGTCTGCTCACCTGTAGGCCATTACTGCAATGTTTTATGGGGTTCTCTAGGAATTAGGCCCTCACCTCCCATACTTTATACCGTCTGGTCACCTGTAGGAAATCACTCCATTGATTTATGGAGTACTCTAGGCTTCAGGCCCTAACCTCCAATGCTTTGTACCATCTACTCACCTGTAGGCCAGTATTGCAATGTTTTATGGGGTGCGCGAGGCTTCAGGCCCGCACCTACAATGATTTATACCATCTGCTCACCTGTAGGCCATTACGGCAATGTTTTATGAGGTTCTCTAGGCTTCAGGCCCTCACCTTCAATGCTTTATACTGTCTGCTCACCTGTAAGCCATTACTGCAATGTTTAATGGGGTTCCTTAGGCTTCAGGCCCTCACCTCCAATGCGTTATACCGTCTGCTCAACTGTACGCCATCACTGCAATGATTCATGGGGTTCGCTAGGCGTCAGAACCTCATCTCCATTGCTTTATACCATCTTCTCACCTGTAGGCCATTACTGCAATGTTTTCTCGGGGTCTGTAGGCTTCATGCCCTTACCTCCAATGCTTTATACCGACTGCTCACCTGTAGGCAATCACTGCAATGATTTATGGGGTTCTCTAGGCTTCAGGCCCTCAATTCCAATGCGTTATACCATCTGCTCACCTGTAGGCAATCACTGCAATGATTTATGGGGTTCTCTAGTTTTCAGACCCTCAACTCCAATGATTTTTACCGTCTACTCACCTGTAGGCCATTACTGCGATGTTTTATGGGGTTCGCTAGGATTTAGGCCCTCACCTCCAATGCTTTATAAGGTCTGCTCACCTGTAGCCAATCACTGCAATATTTTATGTGGTTTTCGAGGCTTCAGGACCTCACCTCGAATGCTTTATACCGTCTCCTCACTTGTAGCCCATCACTGCAATGTTATATGGGGTTCTCTAGGCTTCAGGCCCTTACCTCCAATGTCTTATACCATCTACTCACCTGTAAGCCATTACTGCAATGTTTTATGGGGTTCTCTAGGAATTAGGCCCTCAACTCCAATGCTTTATACGGTCTGGTCACCTGTAGGCAATGACTGCAATTATTTATGGGGTTTCTCTAGACTTCAAACCCTCAAATCCAATGCTTTATACCGTCTGCTCACTTGTAGCCCATCACTGCAATGTTTTATGGTGTTCTCTAGGCTTCAGGCCCTTACCTCCAATGCTTTATACAGTCTAGTCACCTATAGGCCATCACTGCAATGTTTTATGGGGTTCTCGAGGTTTCAGGCCCTCACCTCCAATACTTTATACCATCTGCTTACCTGTAGGCCATCACTGCAATGATTTATGGGGTTCTTTAGGCTTCAGGCCCTCACCTTTAATGCTTTATACCGTCTGCTCACCTGTAGCCCATCACTTCAATGCTTTATGGGTTTCTCTAGACTTCAGGCCTTCACCTCCAATGCTTTATACCATCAGCTCACCTGTAGCCCATCACTGCAACGTTTTATGGGATTTTCTAGGCTTCAAGCCCTCACCTCCAATGCGTTAAACCAACTGCTTACTTGTAGCCAATCACTGCAATTTTTTATGGGGTTCTCTAGGCTTCAGACCGGCACCTCCATGGCTTTTTACCGTCTGCTCACCTGTGAGCAATTACGACAATGTTTTATGGGGTTCGCTAGGCTTCAGGCCCTCACCTCCAATTCTTTATACCATCTGCTCACCTGTAGGCCATCACTGCAATATTTTATGGGGTTTACTAGGCTTCAGGCTCTCAGTTCAGATGCTTTAAACCGTCTGCTCATCTGTAGGCCATGACTGCAATTATTTATGGGTTCCCTAGGCTTTACGCCCTCACCTCCAATGCTTTATACCGTCTGCTCTCCTGTAGGCCATTACTGCAATGTTTTATGGGGTTCACTAGGCTTCAGGCCCTTACCTCCAATGCTTTATACTGTCTGCTCACCTGTAGGCCATCAATGCAATGTTTTATGGGGTTCGCTAGGCTTCAGGCCCTCACCTCCAATGCTTTATACAGTCCGTTCACTTATAGGCCATTACTGCAATGTTTTATGGTGTTCTCTAGGTTTCAGGCCCTCACCTCCAATGCTTTATACCATCTGCTCACCTGTAGGCCATCACTGCAATGTTTTATGGGGTTCTATAGGCTTTAGGACCTCACCTCCAATGCTTTATACCATCTGCTTACCTGTAGCCCATCACTGCAATGTTTTATAGAGTTCTCTAGGCTTCAAGCCCTCACCTCCAATGCTTTATACCGTCTGCTCACCTGTAAGCAATTACTGCAATGTATTATGGTGTTCGCTAGGCTTCAGGCCCTCACCTCCAATGCTTTATACCATCTGCTCACCTGTAGGCCATCACTGCAATGTTTTATGGGGTTCTATAGGCTTTAGGACCTCACATCCAATTCTTTATACCGTCTGCTTACCTGTAGCCCATCACTGCAATGTTTTATGGAGTTCTCTAGGCTTCAAGCCCTCACCTCCAATGCTTTATACCGTCTGCTGACCTGTAGGCAATTACTGCAATGATTTATGGGGTTGGCTAGTCTTCAAGCCCTCACCTCCAATGCTTTATAAGATCTGTTCACCTGTAGGCAATTACTGCAATGATTTATGTGGTTCTTTTGGCTTCAGGCCCTCACCTCCAATGCTTTATAAGGTCTGCTCATCTGTAGCCCATCACCTCAAAATTTTAAGGAGTTCACTAGGCTTAATTCCCTCAGCTCCAATGCTTTATACAGTCCACTCACCTGTAGCCCATCACTGCAATGTTTTATGGGGTTCTCTAGGTTTCAAACCCTCAACTTTAATGATGTTTACTGTCTGCTCATCTGTAAGCCATTACTGCAATGTTTTATGGGGTTCACTAGGCCTCAGGCTCTCACTTCCAATGCTTTAGACCGTCTTCTCACCTGTAGGTTGTAACAATGGCAGTTTGCAGCCGCCAACGTGCAGTGCGTCCGACAACGTACCTCAGTCGAGCTGCACTCGGGGCTCCTCCTCTTCTCTGCAGGCTCCGGACCCGCTTTCCTGCGCTGTCGCAGGCTACGACAGCTTCTGTTATATCTTGTAGGACCAGCAGGCGTCCTGGTACCTTAAGGGTTCATGCACGCCTCTGATTCTGCCCTCTCTCCAATCCTGGCCAGGCACCACCTTTATAAGGGTGCTCCCCCTTCTTGCAATGCCTGAGCAATATTGTACTTCCTACAGCTAAGGCTCCTGTTGTTCCTGCATTTGATATCCTGTTTATGACCTCTGCCTGTATCCTGACCTTGTCTCTGTTTGATACTCTTGTACCTCGCTGCTCTCAAGTTGAAGACCCGGACTGTCGACCACGCCTCTGTCTGCTGTGCAGATCGTTACACCAGCTACACCTGGACTAACTCAGCTCTGCTGTTCTCACAGCACTAGCTCTGCTATACCGCTTGTTCAGCTCAGCATTATCCTACGGCTGTCTGCTATATTGCCTGTTCCCCGGTATTAGCATCGGGGCTTTCTGGCCTGCCCGGCCAGCTGCCACTTAACCGGGACCACTCTTGCAGTAGTGACCTGGTGTCTCCACTGCAGCTGAGTCCAGCTTCCGCATGCTGGAGCGGGATAGAGTGTGAAAACCAGGGGGACACTAAGACTCCGCTCCCAAGTTTGGCCCAAAGCCAAACCGGTAGCTGGCACAGCGGGTCCACACCCGTTGAACCGTTACATAGGTCATCACTGCATTGATTTATGGAGTTCTCTAAGCTTCAGGCCCTCACCTCCAATCCTTTATACAGTCTACTCACCTGTAGGCCATTATTGCAAAGATTTATGGGGATCGAAAGGTTTCAGGCCCTCAACTTCAATGCTTTATAACGTCCGCTCATCTGTAGGCCATTACTGCAATGTTATATGGGGTTCCTGAGGCTTCAGGCCCTCACCTCCAATGCTTTATAAGGTCTGCTCACCTGTAGCCCATCACTGCAATATTTTATGGGGTTGACTACGCTTCAAGCTCTCACTTCCAATGCTTTATACCGTCTGCTCACCTGTAGGCCATCATTGCAATGATTTATGGGGTTCGCTAGGCTTCAGTCCCTCACCTTCAATGCTTTATACCATCTGCTCACCTGTAGGCCATTACTGCAATGTTTTTTTGGGTTTTCTAGGATTCAGGCCCTCACCTCCAATGCTTTATACCGTCTGCTCATTTAAACCCCATCACTGCAATGTTTTCTGGGCTTCTCAAGGCTTCAGGCCCTTACCTCCAATGCTTTATACCGCCTGCTCACCTGTAGGCCATAACTGCAATGATTTATGGGGTTCTCTAGGCTTCAGGCCCTGAAACTCTAATGCTTCATACCGTCTGCTCACTGGTAGGCCATCACTGCATTGTTTTATGGGGTTCTCTAGGCTTCAGAACCTCAACTCCAATGCTTTAAACCGTCTGCTCACTTGTAGACCATCACTGCAATTTTTTATGGGGTTCTCTAGGCTTCAGGCCCTTACCTTCAATGCTTTATACCGTCTGGTCATCTATAGGCCATCACTGCATTAATTTATTGAGTTCTCTAGGCTTCAGGCCCTCACCTCCAATTTTTTATACCGTCTGCTCACCTGTAGGCCATCATTGCTATATTTTATGGGGTTCACTAGGCTTTAGGCTCTCACTTCCAATGCTTTATACCGTCTGCTCACTTGTAGGCCATTAGTGCAATGTTATATGGGGTTCCTTAGGCTTCAGGCCCTCAGTTCCAAAGCTTTATACCGTTTTCTCACTTGTAGCCCATCACTGCAATCTTTTCTGGGGTTCTCTAGGCTTCAGGCCCTTACCTCCAATGCTTTATTCCGCCTGCTCACCTATAGGCCATAACTGCAATGTTTTATGGGGTTCTCTAAGCTTTAGGCCCTCAACTCCAATGCTATATACCGTCTGCTCACCTGTATTCCATCACTGCAATGTTATATGGGGTTCCTTAGGCTTCAGGCCCTCACCGCCAATTCTTTATACTGTCTGCTCATCTGTAGGCCATCATTGCAAAGATGTATGGGGTTCGAAAGGTTTCAGGCCCTCACCTACAATGCTTTATAAGGTCTGCTCACCTGTAGCCCATCACTGCAATATTTTATGGGGTTCACTAGGATTCAGGCTCTCATTTCCAATGCTTTATACCCTGTGCTCACCTGTAGGCCATCACTGCAATGTTTTCTAGGCTTCAGTCCCTCACCTCCAATGCTTTATACCATCTGCTCACATGTAGCCCATTACTGCAATGTTTTATGGGCTTCTTTAGACTTCAGGCCCTCACCTCCAATGCTTTATACCGTCTGCTCACCTGTAGCCCATCACTTCAATGCATTATGGGGTTCTCTAGACTTCAGGCCTTCACCTCCAATGCTTTATACCATCAGCTCACCTGTAGGCCGTCACTGCAATATTTTAGGGGGTTCACTAGGCTTCAGGCTCTCACTTCAGATCCTTTATACCGTCTGCTCATCTGTAGGCCATGACTGCAATGTTTTATGGGGTTCACTAGGCTTCAGGCCCTTACCTCCAATGCTTTATACTATCTGCTCACCTGTAGGCCATCAATGCAATGTTTTATTGGGTTCGCTAGGATTCAGGCCCTCATCTCCAATGCTTTATACCATCTGCTCTCCTGTAGGCCTTTACTGCAATGTTTTATGGGGTTCTCTAGGCTTTAGGCCCTCACCTTCAATGCTTTATACCGTCTGCTCACCTGTAGGCCATCACTGCAATTATTTGCGGGGTTCACTAAGCTTCAGGCCCTCACCTCCAATGCGTTATACCATCTGCTCATCTGTAGGCCATTACTGCAATGTTTTATGGGGTTCTGTAGACTTCAGGCCCTCACCTCCAATGCTTTATACGTCTGCTCACCTGTAGGCCATCACTGCAATGATTTATGGGGTTCGCGAGGCTTCACGCCCTCACCTCCAATGCTTTATAACGTCTGCTCACCTTTAGGCCATCACTGCAATATTTTATGTGTTTCACTATGCTTCAGGCCCTCACTTCCAATGCTTTATACTGTCTGCTCACCTGTAGCCATCACTGCAATGATTTATGGGGTTCGCTAGGCTTCAGGCCCTCACCTCCAATGCTTTATTCCGTCTGCTCACTTGTAGCCCATCACTGCAATGTTTTATGGGGTTCTCTAGGCTTTAGGCCCTTACCTCCAATGCTTTTTAAGGTCTGATCACCTGTAGGCCATCACTGCAATGATTTATGGGGTTCTCTAGGCTTCAGGCCCTCACCTCCAATGCTTTATACCGTCCTCTCACCTGTAGGCCATCACTGCAATGATTTATGGGGTTCGCTAGGCTTCAGGCCCTTACTTCCAATGCTTTATACCGTCTGCTCACATGTTGGCCATTACTGTAATGTTTTATGGGGTTCTCTAGGCTTCAGGCCCTCACCTCCAATGCTGTATACCGTCTGCTCACCTTTAGGCACTCATTGCAATGTTGTATGGGGTTCTCTAGGCTTGAGACCCTCACCTCCAATGCTTTATACCGTCTGCTCACCTGTAGGTCATTACTGCAATGTTTTATGGGGTTCGCTAGGCTACAGGCTCTCACCTCCAATGTTTCATAAGGTCTGCTCAACTGTAGCCCATCACTGCAAAATGTTATGGGGATTACTAGGCTTCAGGCCCTCACCTCCAATGCTTTATACCATCTGCTCACCTGTAGGCCATCACTGCAATGTTTTATGGGGTTCGATAGGCTTTAGGCCCTCACCTTCAATGCTTTATACCGTCTGCTCACCTGTAGGCCATTACTGCAATATTTTATGGGGTTCGCTAGGCTTCAGGCCCTCACCGCCAATGCTTTTTAAGGTCTGCTCACCTGTAAGCCATTAATGCAATGTTTTATGGGGTTCTCTAGGCTTCAGGCCCTCAACTCCAATGTTTTATACCGTCTGCTCACTTGTAGCCCATCACTGCAATGTTTTATGGGGTTCTCTAGGGTTCAGGCCCTTAACTCCAATGCTTTATACTATCTGCTCATCTGTAGGCCATTACTGCAATGTTTTATGGGGTTCTCTAGGCTTCAGTCCCTCACCTCCAATGCTTTATACCATCTGGTCACCTGTAGGCCATCATTGCAAAGATTTATGGGGTTCGCTAGGTTTCAGGTCCTCACCTCCAATGCTTTATACCATCTGCTCACCTGTAGGCCATCACTGCAAAGATTTATGTGGTTCGCTAGGCTTCAGGCCCTCACCTCCAATGCTTTATACCATCTGCTCACCTGTAGGCCATTACTGCAATGTTTTATGGGGTTCTCTACGCTTCAGGCCCTCACCTCCAATGCTTTATTCCGTCTACTCACCTGTAGGCAATCACTTCAATGTTTTATGGGGTTCGTTCACCTTTAGGCCCTCACAACAATTTTTTATTGGGTCCGCTTACGTTCAGGCCCTCAACTATAATATTTTAGACGGTAACCAGCACACCCTTGCTCCAAAAGTTTTTCAGGGTCACTAGTATGCCATCATTGATAAATTTTCAAGGGTGTGTATTATGTGTAATAAAAGGGTGTATTGGATTGCCAGTTTTTGTAATTTTTGGCAGCCCTTTCACCTTTCAGCAGTGTACCTGAACAATTGTAGCACCATGTGAATGAGGCCCTCCTTTGTTATATACAGGCTGTATCGGAGTGCTTCTTCCTTGTAATTTTTGGCGGCATTTTCACTGCACTGTATATAGAATTGAATATCCAGGAAAGAATGTTTCCTAACAATTTTCCCTCTAAAAATTTATTTTCTTTTTTGAGGGGGCAGGATTTTGGGCGTGATTTTGTCGCCATGTAATAGTGGCGGACAACTTGGAAAATATGGTTCCCAGCTGCGACATTGGAGTCCAAGATGCACCCAGTCACGGTCCCTATGCTGTTTCAGATTCATTTCGGTGGTGTTTCTGTCACTTTCTGACCTTTTCCCATTGACTTCCATTATACTTGGGAGCTTGGCCGAGCGCACGAATATCGCTATGTGTTCGGACCGAGGACCCTAACACTTTGATGCTCGCTCATCACTAAAATATGGAGGTAGACAGGTTATAGAGGGGACAGAATACATTGTTTGGTGGGAATGGATGGGGGGGGGGTGAATTAGAAAAGTGAATAGGGAGAGCCGTCAATTACAAACCAACTCTGAAGGAGAAAAAAATGTTTATATAAAATAAAAAAATTAATTTCCTAAAAATTTTTAATTTATGTTCACAAATGCCAGAAGTCTAGCAAGCAAAATGGGAAAAAAGAGAGCAGAGGCAGCATCCCATGTGTGATACCTTTTTTAATGTGGCAATTTAAAGTAAGTTGCACTTACACTTTGATGTTGTGTAGAGTCACAACACCTATATTTCGCTTTGCTGGAAAAATCCCTTCCAGCTATCGGGAAGAAATCTGCTGCTGCCTCCAGGTCCTTGCCCTTTACCGTGCATGGCAGTTTCTGGGATGAGTAGGTACATCAGTGGAGTGGAATATTGGACCTTTTTTAGGCGCTAAAGCAGATGGACTCACGACCAGAATTGTGATGGGGAGGAAAAGAGCTTTATTCCAAGTCAACGCGTTTCAGGGGCGAACAGCCCCCTTCATCAGGACAATAAAAATCTTATACATAAAACTTGTCCAGTGCAGTGTCATATTTAAAGCCTCTGTTTGGGCGCGCTGCATTCGGGTACATGGGGGCGGGGCCGGGGGCGGACGAAGCAGGGAAGCAGTAGGGTACAGTGGTGAAGTTGTAAAACATTGCCGTGTAACTTTGTAGTGTTGGCATGGTTTAGACTTTCATTGTGGTGCTGTATAAAGGGTGACTAGCTCTCAGACCTGTGGCGCTTTTTTCATGTCACTGATGTGATTTCTTCTTGTAGCTGTGGGCGGTGTCCTCAAGGGGAGTATGCCGCCCACTGTAGGCTTAGTGTGGAACTGTGCTGTTTGTGGGAGGTGCCTGGCTGGAGTGGCAGGAGATTCTGTTCATTCATTAAATCACACAATGGGAGGTGTTGGGGATGGTGGGTGGTACAAAAGAGGGGTGTCCTGTGGGTAGGCATAATGCCTGCGATGTCTCTATGTGTAGAGACACAATGTTTGTGCGCAGCGTGTAGTTTGAGTGTCGGGTTCTGTGCGATCGCTCGGATGCCCTGCGGTCCCAGTAGTCTCGGTAGTCTGTCTGTATATGTAAGGTAGTCTGTCTGTATATGTGAGGTAGTCTGTCTGTATTTGTGAGGGACATGAGGGATGTTCTTGGGTACATCTAACTTTGACTGACAGTAAGAGGAGAGGGGCAGTGGGGTATTTTACAGAATGGCTCTCTTGTGCCTTATAAACTGTTATGGTCCTTCGGTGGTTCCATGTGGATTCGCTCTATATACTGTTTCAGTCAGTAAATTTTGCCCTATGGTGGGATAGCAGGAAGGGATAGAAGTTATTATGGGACATACTATTTTTGTGTTTGCATGTACTGAGTCAATAGAGAGTGAGAACAGATTATAGGGATCGGTAACAAAGAGACCAGTAAATTGGGTCAGAAAGATGACCCAGAAAGGGGAGGAGATTATGTTGTGTCAATCTGGAAAAAAATAGGTGTAATTTGGGCCGTATGTATTCTTGTATACTATGTTTATAAAATCTGGAATTAAAATCTTGCTGGTGTTTATTTATTTAAGTCTAAAAGTACAATAAAATAGTATAATACGCGTTATAATGAAAGAAAGAGGAAAGAAGAAAAAAGAAAAAAAAGAAAAGGAAAACAAACTTTGTATAGCTGTGTGCGGTAACTTATAGAATGGTTTCACTCATCTCATTTTACCCCCTACGGGTTTAAAGTGTCTAACTGGTAGATCCAATATACTTCTCTTCTCTGCAGTTTCCTGAATCTATTATATGGGTTCTCAGGGATAAAGTCGATCGGGGTAACCTTCAAAGTATGTTGGCTTTTTTCTTTTGTGGTTGCACAGTGTCTTGAAATGCTGTGTTTCTGGCACAGTTTTCGTATGTTATGTCTGTGCTGGTTTATTATACAATGTAGTGGTTGTGTGGTGCGGCACACGTATTGCAGGCCGCACTCACACTCGATTAAATATATAACAAAGCTACTTTGACATGTTAGGTGGTACTTTATAGGGAAGGTGGCCCCGTTTTTTGTGAAGTTAAAGGTTTTGCAGTTATGTGAGATCATATTACAGCAGAGGCATCTTTTCATTTCGCATTTAAAGGTGCCTACGGGCTTTTGTATGGTGCTTTTATTGTGCCTTAAAATAATGTCTCGGCTTACTGGGGGCTAAAGAGCTCTTGATTGTGGGGGCTCTCCTATATGTAATAATCGGTCTCTTTGGGAGGTATTTTTCCAGGTAGGGGTCTTGCCTTAAAATGTGCCAATGTTTCATTAATATTGTGCGGATAGCCTTATTGGAGGTGTTATATTGGGTGATAAGATTCAGATGACTCTTTTTTTTTTTTTTTTCATCTTCTTCATTTATTTTGCCTGTCAGGCATTCTTTCTGTGTATTAGTGATACTTCTTTGGTATGCGTTTTTTATTAGTTTTTTTTGCGGTAGCCTTTATCTAAGAATCTTTTTTGTATAATCTTAGCTTGTTGGATGAAATCCTCATCTTCTGTGAAATTACGCCTAACTCGTTTGTACTGTCTATACGGGACATTATGTAACCATTTTTTGTGATGGAAACTCTTATAGTGTATATAGCTATTGGTATCTACCTGTTTGAAGTAGGTTTTAGTGGTGAGAGTATTGTGTTTATTGGTGATTGTTATGTCCAGAAAATCTATCTCGGTGCTGTTATAGTTCGGGGTGAAAGAAATCCCCCAGTTTGTATTGTTGAGTTCTTTGCAGAAGATCAATGCTGAGCTTTCGTCCCCATCCCAGATGATAAAAATGTCATCTATGTAACTTTTGTAGTACACTATCTGTTGTTTTACATGTGTCTTGTTGTAGATGTTTTTGAAGTGGCCCATAAATATGTTGGCGAAAGCCGGTGCGACCTTCTTCCCCATAGCGGTTCCGTGGCACTGATGGTATATGTTGATATTATAAATTAAAACATTTTTTCTAGAATAAATTGTAAACTTTGCAATAAGAAGCGGACTTGTGGCGGTTTTAATGTGGGATAATTGCGGAATGTTATTTAGATGCCGTGTAGGCCTAGGTCGTCTTGTATATTAGAGTACAGTGCTGTCACATCCAGAGTGAGCAACGCGTATGTGTCTTTCCATATGATATTATCAAGTTCCTGGATTAACTGTCTAGAGTCATGTAAGTAACTGGGTAAGTTGCAAAAGTACGGTTGTAGAAAAAGGTTGAGGTAGTGTGACAGATTGCTGGTTGCTGAATTGGTGTTTGACTGGTTGCTGAATTTGTCTTCCTGGAGGTTTTTCTGTGTTCTTGTGTATTTTATAAAGATGGTAAAAGTAGGGATTGGACGGACATTTTGGTGTGAGAAAATTATTTTCTTTTTTGTTTATGTATTAATTGTCGTATGCCTCTTTTATGAGATTCGTTAGTCATTTTGCTACATCTGGTAAGGCAGTGTTTTTCAACCTTTTTTGTGCCAAGGCACACTTTGTTTATGAAAAAAATCACACGGCACACCACCATTAGAAAATGTTAAAAAAATTTAACTCTGTAGCCTATAAGCCCTATATTGAC
This sequence comes from Bufotes viridis, assembly GCA_033119425.1. NCBI lineage: Eukaryota > Metazoa > Chordata > Amphibia > Anura > Bufonidae > Bufotes > Bufotes viridis. Next base: position 303,624,101 of record CM065592.1, read on the forward strand.
TATATAAAGTAATTCTTGTCAAAGTGTCTTAAATAGGAATAAATTAAACACAAAGAAATTATTTCTTTGATCTTCGCTGATACAGTGCAGCAGGTGCATCCTGAGCTGAGGGCTTTTTTCCCGCCAGCTCAGCTATCATTGTCAAGTTCCCAGCCCCCCCTCCCCTCTCCTCTCCTCTCCTCTCCTCATATCTCAGGACCGGGTGGTGCTGTGCTTGGCTTGAAGTTAATTGGCGTGCCTGTGAATGAACTTACTTACCTGCTCCTATGGCTCCTGTCCTGGCTCTGGATGATGAGTTCCGTCCTCCTTCCCTCTCAGTCTCTTCTCCGGCTCTGCTCCACCTCCGGGTGCTGCTGTGCAAGTTGAGTGGGGCGCATGTTCCCAAATCCCGCGAGACCTGCCGCGACTTTGAGAATAGTGTTGAGCTTGAATTATTCGCGAATATTCGTGGTAAAAAAATCGCACGAATATTTGCGAATAATTCGAGCTCACGGACACGGCACACCGGACAATATCTCAGGGCACATTAGTGTGCCGCGGCACAGTGGATGAAAAACACTGTGGTTAGGGGTTGTCTGGTATTTCGCGGTAGTAATTCGTGCCGCTGAGGATGTTTAGGGCCTTGTTTTCATATTCTTCTATGTCCTGTAGGACTATCCCTCCTCCTTTATCTGCGCATTATCAGGTTTTTATTGTTACATAATCTTTTTAGGGCATTTTTTTCTTCTTTGGTTAAATTGTCCTTTTGTTTGGGGTTTAGGGGAGTCGTCTGAGGAACGAGCTTTTTAAGATCAGTTGTCACTAAATCAAAAAAGGTGGTTATAGAATGCCCTTGGCTCTGGAGTGGAAAAAAATTAGACTTTGGGTGCTTCTCTTGGTGTTTATATGTCGCGGTATCTTCCGAGTTTTTATTCTCTGCTGGGTGCTTGGTCTTATTCGTACTGTTTTCATGTTTAAAATGCCTTTTTATAGTTACATTTTTTCTAAATTTCTGCATGTCAAGGAATAGTTCAAATGGATTTATTTCATTGTATGGGCGAAAAGGACAGGCCTTTTTGTAGTAGGCTGTTCTCTGATTTCGTGAGGGTATGGGTTGACAGGTTAAAAATTTTGACCGTTGGTATAGGTCCATTTTTTGTACTTTCTTTTTTGTTTTTATTTCCTATACTGGTTTTTCTCTTTTGGTGCTGTCCTCCCCTACATCCTTGTCTTCCAATTTTCTTTTTCCTAAGGTGGGTTTGAAGAATTCCGGTACGTACGGTATGTTTGTTTTTGGGTGATGTATTTTGTCCAGTGTTTCTCTTCTTATCGCCGGCAAATGTGCCGGTTTGTTTACCAGATCTAAAAAAGGAACGACGGTTGATGTACCTGGAATAGTGTTATCAATTGTGATTAGTGGATGGCTCATCTCGGCAGGTTCTTGGGATTGTGTTGAGTATAAAGTCCAGATGGATGCGTCTATGGGGCAATCATCCTTATATGTGATGTCGAGAGGGTTTTCGGAAGTTACAGTGATCCCCGTTTTTCCGCTCTTGTCGTTAATAGGACTAAGGACTATAAAAGACAGAGCCTCTTTTTCTTGGTGTTCTTTTTTTGGTGTGTGTCCTCTATTTTTGTAATCTAGGTATTTTGCTCTCAGAGCTCTAAATTTCTCAAAAAATTTGTCGGTGGATGAGTCTAACTCTTTTTTCCGGTCTGGGTGGCAGATGTTTGCCTGAAGAGTGTGGAGCGTATTATTTGCTTCTTTTTTCATTCTCTGTATTAGCTCCCACAGATGGCGTGACGAGTGGACCATTCAAGGTATGTGTTTCTGCTAGCAGGTTTGTTAACTTTTGTGACATGGACTTGTTTCCTACCTTTTTGGGAGTTTTTAGGCTTATGGGGGAGGTCTTTTTTTATGCGGTAGTGTATCGGTCAGGTGACCTTTTTATTACGGTATTGAGAGTATTTAGAGTGGATATTTTTGTATTTTTTGGGTATTTGTTCTGTGGCTTTTTGTAGGCTTGATATGTGAAGGACCGAGTTCTAACGTTATGGTTAATTCTGTTTTCGCGGTTGGTTCTGGGTCTATACTCGTTTGTTGTTAGTTCACTGACTCGTGTATTTTCTCTGGTATCGGCTTCATCGCTATCTACGGTGCTATGTGAGCCTGTCATTTTTATGGGTAGTCTGTATTTCCCCCGATCTTTATCTAATCTATAGCTTTGTAGCTTATTTGCCTTGCTTGCAATAATGTTCTGTTCCCTCTGGTAAATTTTGTTTGTAAGTTTGTGGTTTATAGTGGTGTAATCTGGGTGAGAGTGTAGTGCAGTAAGGCTTTCATAGTTGCTTCTATTTTTTCAGTGTGTTTATGGATAAGGGACTCTCTTTTGTTGGTAATGATTCTCATTAAGCCTGCTGCACACTGGTCTAAATAGTCGATCCATTCGTAAGCGAGGACTGGGTCTTCTGGGAAAGTAGAAGCGACGCTTCGTCTAAGACATCTCGTGCTATATTTTCTTGTGTGTATATTTGTAGGAACATGACGTCTAGTGAATGTACCAGTTCACTTCTTAGATTGTCCTCTAGTGTCTTAAAAAGTTCATACATGGTATTAGTCTCATCAATAGTGTAACTATGAGTGTAGCCTGCAATACATGGGCCGCGCCACACAACAACTACATTGTAGAATAAACCAGCACAGACATAACATACGAAAACTTTGCCCGAAACACAGCATTTCAAGACACTGTGCAACCACAAAATAAAAAAACTAACATACTTTGAAGGTTACCCCGATCGACTTTATCCCTGAGAACCCCTATAATAGATTCAGTAAATTGCAGAGAAGAGAAGTATACTGGATTTACCAGTGTGGGGAGTCGCTCTGGTAGATAGCGGTGCGGGTGCAGTACAGAGGCAAAACAAGTAGTCCAGAAAGTGCAATAAACAGTGTTTTATTCACACTTGCACAAAATAAACGATAAACAGTCTCTTGGTGTTAATTCACACTCTGCAAACACAAAAGGCAAAACCAAAGAGTCCAAAACCAGGTTCAATCACCTGTGAGATGTTTAGGTGCGCGTTCGCACCTGGCGGTCGGCCCAGCCGCAGGATAATCCACCTTCAGGCTTCCAGGACGACTGCACGCCTCCTTGCTGGGCTCATCCTTCCAGCCCAGAGAGCTCCACAGCACTAGCAGCAGCTCCAGGACAATCACAGCCACACCTGCTGATGTCGCTGCCTTTAAAAAGCCCGGCAAAGTCCGGCCTGGACCGTGGGGAGTAGGCACCCACCCAACTCTGCCTACTCCCAGTAAGAGCCGGCCCGGATTGGCTTTGCAGCCAAACTAACTATCAATGTCAGCAGCACTAGCTGCTGCTGACACATAAAACCCGGCTCTCACCTCACCGAGGCCAGGAACCTCGGTGACACGTATCTTCCGTCCATGACGGCACCTTGCGCCCTCTTACATACCTCCCCCCTTTGTTCAACCCTGACAGGGTGAACACACGCCCAACACTGTACTCGAGACAGGGCATCCGCATTTCCTTGCAAGCGGCCTGCCCTGTGTTCCACTGTGAACTTGAAGTTCTGCAGAGACAAGAACCATCTGGTGACCCGAGCATTCCTGTCTTTCGCCTGGCACATCCACTTTAGAGGGGAATGGTCGGTCACCAGACGGAACTTTCTCCCTAGCAGATAATAGCGGAGAGACTCTAGTGCCCACTTGATGGCCAGGCACTCTCTCTCCACTATACTGTACCTGGTCTCGGCTGGAGTGAGTTTGCGACTCAGGAAAACCACGGGATGCTCCTCCCCATTGATTTCCTGAGAGTACAGCCCCGAGGCCCACTTCAGAGGCATCGGTCTGTACCACAAATTCTCTCTTGAAGTCGGGCGTCACCAAAACCGGGGACCCACACAGGGCCGACTTCAGAGCAGAGAAAGCCTTATCCGCCTGCTCATTCCACTGGATCGACACTGACCTGCGTCCCTTTAAAAGGCTTGTCAATGGAGCAGCAATTGTAGCGAAGTTGGGAATAAACCTCATGTAGTATCCCACCATGCCCAGGAATGATTTTACTTGCCGCGTAGTGACAGGTCGGGGCCAATTCTTAATTGCCTCAATTTTGTTTACCTGAGGTTTGACCACCCCCCGCCCAATGACATACCCTAGGTATTTGGTCTCTTCTAACCCTATCACACACTTTTTTGGGTTAGCAGTTAAGCCAGCTTTCCTAAGGGAGTCCACTACGGCCTGTACCTTCGGTAGGTGACTCTCCCAGTCGGTGCTATGGACAACGATATCATCCAGATACGCTGAGGCGTACCGTCGATGTGGACGGAGCACAATATCCATAAGCCTTTGAAACGTGGCGGGGGCGCCATGTAGACCAAAGGGTAATACCTTGTACTTTTTACAACCCCTCCGGTGTGATAAAAGCAGTTTTCTCCTTGGCAGCCTCCTGTTACGGTATAACCCGGTATAGCAAGGGTTAATACCGTTCGGGCGATTCCCCTGGCGAAGAGCACAGCAACCCACAACCGCTGGAATCCACCGAACTGGAACCATACGAAGTCCTCCTTTCCTGGAACAGGCAAGAGAACGTTCTGACGTAGCAATTCCCCCCAAGTACGAGACGAGGCTCCGTATTAATGGTTAAACAGGAATTCTCACTTTTATTGAGGGCTACCTGCCCGGTATTTATGCAGGTCTCCCACCTGGTGGACACTCCCCTAGGGGACCAGAAGGAAGACTGCGACACAGGGGATACATCAGCCAATCACACACAATGGGACAATACAGACACCCCCAGCATATCCCTCCCCTTTGCCTGTGATACAATTACCCTACACAGGTTAATGTAATCATCACAGGCAGGAGAATACACAATGTCTTCTGTCCTGGAGACAATTGAGGAGTCATTCAATTATCTCTCAGGACAAAGGGAAATCGCCAATACACACGTGGGGACAATAGGACAGACATCACTATTCAATATACAATGTCCCACCCTTTACAGTACACACAGACATTTAACATATCCCCAGATGGCTTGGATCTGAGCGCTCAATATATCCAAGGATAGAGGCAGACTCCATTGAGCACATGGTTGCAAAAGGACATAAGATTACACAATGTTACAATGACTACATAAAACATATACATACAACATATCCCCAGATAGCTTAGGTCTGATCGCACATTATTGAAAGGCGCTCAGACCACACACATCCAGTTCAATTGCCATGGAGCTAAAGTCTTTCCCATAGTCTTTCATTATACGAATGGGCTCCATAGCAGAGCTATCTGGGGCATCACCGCTCAAACAGGACAAGCATACATGGGGCCATAGTCGCAGGGCAGGAGGCGAGCAATCTGTCCCCTCCAAAACCCAGTGGCGCGGTTGGTTTCGCCACACCTCCGTTAAGGGTACCTGCCAGTACCCTTTGGTGAGGTCCAAGACAGAAAAATACCTGGCTTGGCCCAATTTTTCAATGAGCTCGTCCACCCTCGGCATGGGATATGCGTCAAACTTGGACACCTCATTCAGCTTGCGGAAATCGTTACAGAACCTCAATGTCCCGTCCGGCTTGGGTATTAAGACTATCGGACTGGCCCAATCACTTTTTGACTCCTCGATGACATCTAACTGGAGCATCAGCTGCACTTCCTTCACAATGGCTTGTCGCCGAGCCTCGGGTACCCGGTACGGCTTTAACCGGACTTTGGCCTGAGGCTCAGTGATAATGTCATGCTGGGATTAGGGATGCGCCCAGGAGGTCCGAGAACACATCCGTGTTCCGACTAATGAACTCCTTAACTTCCTGGACCTGTTTGGAGGACAGGCTATTTGAAATTTTTACGGTGGCTGCTGCTTCCCGGACTTCGAGGTGAGGGGCTGGATCCTTCTCACCTAGTAGCCCTGGCCGGGGCTGTCATCGCTGGACGAGTCCCTATCCTTCCATGGCTTCAGCAAATTCACATGATACACCTGCTCCGGCTTCCGCCGCCCTGGCTGGTGCACCTTGTAATTTACTTCCCCACTTTCTCGAGCACTTCATAGGGCCCCTGCCACCTAGATAGAAATTTGCTGTCAAGGGTGGGTACCAGAACTAAAACTCGGTCTCCGGGATTAAAGTCTCGCACCCGAGCCTGACGATTATAGACTCTACTTTGGGCCTGTTGTGCTGCCTCCATACGCTCCCGGACCAGCGGTAACACCCTCTCCATACGTTCCTGCATCTGGGTAACATATTCAATTACGCTTTGTGGGGAACGGGCTGTTGTTCCCACGCTCCTTAGCGATGTCCAACAGGCCCCGTGGGTGTCTGCCATAAAGCAGTTCGAAGGGTGAGAACCCAGTAGAGGCCTGGGGCACTTCTCGCACTGCAAACATGAGATAGGGCAGAAGCAGATCCCAGTCCTTCCCATCTCTGGACACCACCCTTTTAACATATTTTTTAAAGTTTGGTTAAATCTTTCCACAAGGCCGTCCGTTTATGGATGGTAAACGGACGTCCGTAATTGCTTTATATGCAACAGTTTACACAATTCCTCATAATCTTAGACATAAAGGGGTCCCTTAGTCCGTCAGAACCTCCTTAGGTAGGCCCACCCGGGTAAACATCTCCATTAACTCCTTTGCAATGAGCCTAGCCGATGTGTGTCGAAGAGGCACCGCCTCTGGATATCGAGTAGCATAGTCCAGAATCACCAGGATATGTTGGTGACCCCTAGCAGACTTCGGCACGGGTCCGACCAGATCCATGGCAATACGCTCGAATGGGACCTCAATTATTGGGAGAGGGACCAGGGGACTTCTGTAATGCGGCTGGGGGCTATTTACCTGACAGGTCGGACAGGACTTACAGAACTCCTCTACTTCCTTAAACAAACCGGGCCAGTAAAATCGCTGTAGTACGCAGGTCCTGCGTTTTCTGCCACCCCATGTGTCCCCAAGAACATGCTGGTGGGCAAGCTCCATAACAAGCTTGCGATATGCGGTGGGCACCACCAACTGTTCAACTGGCTCACCTCGGATTTGGTTCACCCGATACAACATATCCTGAAGAACAATAAATCGTGGAAACATTAATTCAGCCCCAGGTTTCTGGGGTTTACCATCAATCATTACGACATTTTCCCAGGCCCTGGTTAGGGTTTGGTCCCGGTGTTGTGCGGTCCCAAAATTTTCCCCGGAGACATTGAGGTCTGCCAACTCAGGTCCCGGTGGCAAGTCCTCCGTGTCTCCCACCATTACACTCAGTGGGGTTGTCTCCCTCTACCGCTGGAGCAGTGGTCACCCCTACCGCTGGCCCTTCAGATTCGGGCTCCCAGGGTTCTGGCCTTCCAGTGGTATCAGGCCACTCTACTAGGGTTACCCCTGTCTCGGGCCCATCAGACACTTTTATAGCCGGCCACAGCGCTCGGAAACCTGGGAAGTCCCTCCCAAGTATCAGTTCATGTGGGAGTTTGGTAGCGACAGCCACCTCGTGGGTCCACTTACCAGCCGCTGTGGACAAAGTCACTAATGCAGTGGGGTAGTCTTTAAGTCTCCGTGGATACATAGGACCCCGATTTTACGGCCGGTATACTCCGCAGGCCGTACTAGGGCAGCTCTTACCAGGGAGACTAGACTCCCGGAGTCCAGCAGGGCCACCGCCAGAGAATCTCCCACCTCTACCTGACACAGGTGGTTATTATCCTGCACCTCACGGGTGCCAGTTGCGCACAGCTTCCGTGCATACAGGGAGTGGCGATACCCGTAGTTCACATCCATCGGCTCACCCTGATGCGGACAGTCGGCCCTGATGTGGCCTGGCTCCTGACACCTCCAGCATACCACGGGAGGCGGATCCGCAGGGGATACATTCCGTGCAGGTCTCTCTGTCGCCGGTCGTCGGAACTGGGGTGGAGGCCTCCGGGTTTGACTGGCCCCTTCCCAGCAAGACTCCCTGCAGGTTTCTGGTGGCCTCGTAACGCTCCACCAGGTCGACCATCTCCAGGGCACTTACCGGAGACGCCTGGCCGACCCAGTGCTGGAGGGGATAAGGCAGGGCCCTCCAAAAGATGTCCGCCAACAGTCGATCCAGCATGGCAGTGGGACTTAGTAGATCGGGCTGCAGCCACTTTTGCAGCCTGTGCAGCAGATCGTAGTACTGCGGCCTAGCGGGTTCAGTCGCTTTAAAGTCCCACTGGTGGACTCTTTGAGCGCGACCAGCACGCTCACCCCCAGTCTGGCTAGGATCTCTCCTTTCACGGTGTCATAATCGGCCGCTTGGTCGTCCGACAAGTCGAAAAACACCTGCTGGGGTCCGAAGCCAGGAACGGAGCGACCACCTCAGCCCACTGGTCACGGGCAGCTTCTCCTCACGGCCACTTTTTCGAAGACTGCCAGGTAGGTCTCAGCATCATCCTCGGGGTCATCTTGGGAATTGCTGCACGGACCGCTTCCGGGCATCATGGGCACGGTGAGAGGCTCCAGTCGCTTGCAAAGCCATTACATGTTGCAACAGCAGCTGGTTTGTCTCCTGCTGCTGCTTTTTGGCCTCCCGCTGCTGTAAATTGGCCTCCACGAGAGCCTTTACAACTGCCTCCATCTTGTCAGGGTTCACGTGTTGAAACTTCAGCGTTTACGCCAGCCTCACTGCGCATGCGCGCATCCTCCACCAAATGTGGGGAGTCGCTCTGGTAGATAGCGGTGCGGGTGCAGTACAGAGGCAAAACAAGGAGTCCAGAAAGTGCAATAAACAGTGTTTTATTCACACTTGCACAAAATAAACGATAAACAGTCTCTTGGTGTTAATTCACACTCAGCAAACACAAAAGGCAAAACCAAAGAGTCCAAAACCAGGTTCAATCACCTGTGAGATGTTTAGGTGTGCATTCGCACCTGGCGGTCGGCCCAGCCGCAGGATAATCCACCTTCAGGCTTCCAGGACGACTGCACGCCTCCTTGCTGGGCTCATCCTTCCAGCCCAGAGAGCTCCACAGCACTAGCAGCAGCTCCAGGACAATCACAGCCACACCTGCTGATGTGGCTGCCTTTAAAAAGCCCGGCAAAGTCCGGCCTGGACCGTGGGGAGCAGGCACCCACCCAACTCTTTGCCTACTCCCAGTAAGAGCCGGCCCGGATTGGCTTTGCAGCCAAACTAACTATCAATGTCAGCAGCACTAGCTGCTGCTGACACATAAAACCCGGCTCTCACCTCACCGAGGCCAGGAACCTCGGTGACACGTATCTTCCGTCCATGACGGCACCTTGCGCCCTCTTACACCAGTTAGACACTTTAAACCTGTACAGGTTAAATGAGATGAGTTAAACCATTCTATAAGTTACCTCACACAGCTATATTAAGTTTGTTTTCCTTTTTTTTTTTTTTTCTCTCTTTCTTTTATTATAACACGTATTATACTATTTTATTTAAATTTTAGACTTGAATAAATAAACACCAGCAAGATTTTAATTCCAGATTTTATAAACAAAGTATACGAGAATACATACAGCCCAAATTACACCTATTTTTTTTTTTCAAAGGAATAAAATGGGGATTGCAGTCAGCACAACCCAATACGCAGGTGCACGTTGCTATGGTGAAATACACATACAAACGTAAAAACAAAGGTGCAATGGCACACTGCAGCTAGAGCTCCGTCCTGCCACTATGCTGGATGTTAGATGAGGCATTAGTTTATATTTTGGCCAAATTTTGTAAGCCACCCACCACTTCACGGTTGCCTCTCGAGTGGTCCCTAACATTAATTCTTACCTTCTATGGGCCATATCAGCCACACAAAACCCAGGGAGTGCAGGTGCAGCATGCATGCCAGATACACTCTGCTTGTAACCCCGTCTGGTGCCATACAGCGTTCATGAGATCCGCCCTGTAGGCTGGTTTTAAAGTCAGTATAAAACTGAGTCTGCTTTATTGAACTTACCAGAAGCCATTTGGTTCCAGGAGAAGTACTAGTGGGCTCAGCATGCATGTTGGTATTTGCATCCCTTGATCTGATGAACGCTGTATGGCACCAGACGGGGTTACAAGCAGAGTGTATCTGGCATGCATGCTGCACCTGCACTCCCTGAGTTTTGTGTGGCTGATATGGCCCATAAAAGGTAAGAATTAATGTTAGGGACCACTCGAGAGGCAACCGTGAAGTGGTGGGTGGCTTACATAATTTGGCCCAAATATAAACTAATGCCTCATCTAACATCCAGCATAGTGGCAGGACGGAGCTCTAGCTGCAGTGTGCCATTGCACCTTTGTTTTTACGTTTGTATGTGTATTTCACCATAGCAACGTGCACCTGCGTATTGGGTTGTGCTGACTGCAATCCCCATTTTATTCCTTTGTAGCATATATGGGAGGCGTGGTGACCTCCATGCAGTCATGCACACCTGACTAGTGGATCCGCCCTGTAGGCTGGTTTTAAAGTCAGTATAAAACTGAGTCTGCTTTATTGAACTTACCAGAAGCCATTTGGTTCCAGGAGAAGTACTAGTGGGCTCAGCATGCATGTTGGTATTTGCATCCCTTGATCTGATGAACGTTGTATGGCACCAGACGGGGTTACAAGCAGAGTGTATCTGGCATGTATGCTGCACCTGCACTCCCTGGGTTTTGTGTGGCTGATATGGCCCATGAAAGGTAAGAATTAATGTTAGGGACCACTCGAGAGGCAACGGTGAAGTGGTGGGTGGCTTACATAATTTGGCCAAAATATAAACTAATGCCTCATTCTAACATCCAGCATAGTGGCAGGATGGAGCTCTAGCTGCAGTGTGCCATTGCACCTTTGTTTTTTTTTGTTTTTTTCAGATTGACACAACATAATCTCCTCCCCTTTCTGGGTCATCTTTCTGACTCAATTTACTGATCTCTTTGTTGCCGATCCCTGTAATCTGTTCTCACTCTCTATTGACTCAATACATACATACACTAAAATAGTATGTCCCATAATAACTTCCATCCCTTCCTGATATCCCACCATAGGGTAAACTTTACCGACTGAAACAGTATATAGAGCGAATCCACATGGAACCAATGAAGGACCATAACAGTTTATATGGCATATAGGGGATTAGCCCGGTTTCGGAGGGACACACGGTATCAATGTCCAGTGCATTTATTTGGTTCCAGCACAACATAAACTGTACAGAAAATAAACACCTTGTCTGGCTAGGCCCTAACTAGACATACACAGTGTCCCTACCTCGCTATTAGTCACAGTTCACACCCGGAACTCATGCGCCATGTAGTCCTCCAGCACTCCCAGGCTTACAGTCCTCCAGCCCCTAGGCTGTGCAGCAACAAAGTCACTTGGGGGATTTGGGCTCACTAGTCCGCCTGACTAGGACCCATGCAACCCACTACCAGGCGTTGCTTCGTCCACCAAGACCAGGCTATACCAAGACTCATGGTCCCTCAGACTTGCCCAGCTGAGGCCACCTCACAGAGCCATCCCAGGCCTCTGCTTCAAACTCTCTCCCAGAGCCTCCTTGTCTCTCCTTCAAAACATCCCCATTAAATAAGACAAAGGGAGGTGCTTTATCCCATCCTGATACATCCAGCTCTACCATCTGTGGTGGAATAGGGGTGTGGACAGCACTTTCCACCCCTTCCTTACCAGTAACCAGAGTGAGACCTGTCACTGTCTCACCTACCCCCCCCCCCCTTTGTTCAAACCCGTGAGGGTTAACACATGTATCAACATGGGAGGCTGGTTAAAGAGGGCTTTTCCATTAATTACAGTTTTCCCGTTGTTCTGCCATATCCATGCCAGCAGAGCCCAGTTTATCAGCCTTCTGTGCCCATCTAACAGCCAGATACTCTTTCTACTATTTTCTAAGTGCAAATTGGGGGACACCTGGGAAATAGTGACCATAAAGTAATGACCTTCCAATTATCATTCAAAAGAGCATTTCTACAGGGAGGAACAAAAATACCAAACTTCAAAAAAGCTAACTTTAGCCAACTAAGTGAGGCCATAGGCCTAACTAACTGGGACAAAGTCCTCAAAAACAAAAATACAGCCACAAAATGGGATATCTTTAAAAGCATCCTAAATTCTCATCGTGAGAGGTACATACCGTATGAGAATAAAAGGTTAAGGAACAAAAGAAACCAATGTGGATAAATAGAAATGTAAAGAAAGCAATAAATGACAAAAAGAAAGCATATAAATCACTAAAACAGGAGGGTAGCGAGGAAGCACTGAAAAACTAAAAGGAAAAAAATAGAACATGTAAAAAACAAATAAAAGTGGCCAAACTAGAGACCGAGAAATTAATTGCCAAAGAGAGTAAAACTAACCCTAAAATTTTCTTCAATTATACTGTATAAATGTTAAAAAGTATAAATCTGAAGGATAACATGCAAGAGATACTGACGGCACTACCCCCAATGCACCACTTTTTTTTTAATAGAACTAACAGTCCGTGGCCTCAGCACACGCCTTCTTTCTGGGTACTTGGTGCTGGATTAAAAAAGTCGGCCCTTTAAAGAGAAATTAGGGGGGGGGGGGTTGCAGAGAGCGATGAGGAGAAAGCAAAGCTGTTAAATATTTTTTTCTCCAATGTATTCACTGCGGAAAATAAACTGTCAGATGAAATGCTGAATGTAAAAATAAATCGCCTATTAAAAGTATCCTGCCTGACCCAAGAAGAAGTACAACAGCGACTTAAAAAGATCAAAATAGACAAATCGCCAGGACCGGATGGCATACACCCCCTTATCCTAATGGAATTAGGTAATGTCATAACCAGACCCTTATTTATGATATTTGTGGACTCTATACTGACAGGGAATGTCCCACAGGATTGGCGCATAGCAAATGTGGTGCCAATATTGAAAATGGGTCCAAAAACAGAGCCCGGAAACTATAGGCCGGTAAGTTTAACATCTGTTGTGTGAAAACAGTTTGAAGGTTTTCTGAGAGATGCTATCCTAGAGGATCTCAACAGAAATAAGCAAATAACGCCATATCAGCATGGCTTCATGAGGGATCGGTCATGCAAAACTAATTTAATCAGTTTCTATGAGGAGGTAAGTTCTAGACTTGACAGCGGTGAATCAATGGATGTCGTATATCTGGACTTCTCCAAAGCATTTGACCTTGTACCACATAAAAGGTTAGTATATAAAATGAGGATGCTCGGACTGGGAGAAAATATCTGTAAGTGGGGAAGTAACTGGCTGAGTGACAGAAAACAGAGGGTGGTTATTAACGGTACACACTCAGATTGGGCAACTGTCAATAGTGGGGTACCTCAGGGGTCTGTACTGGGCCCTATTCTTTTCAATATATTTATTAATGATCTTGTAAAAGGCTTGCATAGTAAAATATCAATTTTTGCAGATGACACTAAATTGTGTAAAGTAATTAACACTGAAGAGGACAATATACTGCTAAAGAGGGATCTGGAGAGATTGGAGGCTTGGGCAGATAAGTGGCAGATGAGGTTTAACACTGACAAATGTAAAGTTATGCACATGGGAAGGAATAATGCAAGTCACCTGTACATACTAAATGGTAAAACACTCGGTAACACTGACATGGAAAAGGATCTAGGAATTTTAATAAACAGCAAACTAAGCTGCAAAAACCAGTGTCAGGCAGCTGCCGCCAAGGCCAATAACATAATGGGTTGCATCAAAAGGGGCATAGACGCCCGTGATGAGAACATAGTCCTACCACTTTACAAATCACTAGTCAGACCACACATGGAGTACAGTGTACAGTTCTGTGCTCCTGTGAACAAGGCGGACATAGCAGAGCTGGAGAGGGTTCAGAGGAGGGCAACTAAAGTAATAACTGGAATGGGGAAACTACAGTACCCTAAAAGATTATCAAAATTAGGGTTATTTACTTTAGAAAAAAGACGACTGAGGTAAGATCTAATAACTATGTATAAATATATCAGGGGTCAGTACAGAGATCTCTCCCATCATTTACTAATCCCCAGGACTGTCACTGCGACGAGGGGACATCCTCTGCTTCTGGAGGAAAAAAGGTTTGTACACAAACATAGAAGAGGATTCTTTACGGTAACAGCAGTGAGACTATGGAACTCTCTGCCTGAGGAGGTGGTGATGGTGAGTACAATAAAGGAATTCAAGAGGGGCCTGGATGTATTTCTGGAGTGTAATAATATTACAGGCTATAGCTACTAGAGATGGGTCGTTGATCCAGGGAGTACTTCTGATTGCCTGAATGGAGTCAGGAAGGAATTTTCTACTCCCTTTAAGTGGGGAAAATTGGCTTCTGCCTCACAGGTTTTTTTTTTTGCCTTCCTCTGGATCAACTAGCAGGATGACAGGCTGAACTGGATGGACAGATGTCTTTTTTCGGCCTTATGTACTATGTTACTATGTTACAATAACATGCTCTTGCACTCTTTGATTCTTGCTCTCATGCTCAGGCCTTTTCTTGTACTGAGGCAGCTCTTGACTGGACTGTTCGCATAGTTGCTCCCAGTCATGGTCGTGTTCACACTCGCTTTGTTTCTTTAGTCTATCAACAGATAGCACTTCTCTTTTTTCTTTAGTCCCCACAGGGGTTACCTCAGGTTTGGCTTCAGTTTCAGAGTCTTCTGCTTCTTCAGTGGCTCTCCCCACTTCGGCAGACCCCTCTTCAGCCTTATCCTTGGTCTCTGGAACAACTAAGGATTTCTCCCACTCCAACTCATCAGCCTTGGCTCCTTCAACCTTTGAGTCTTCTTTGGAGTCTTCATTCACTTTGTTAGCCTTCTCATCCTTCTCAGACATGGATGGCATCATATACTTCCATTCTGAACCCCTCCTCCTCTTTCTCATCAGGGTTGGAAGTACCGGGGACAGCGGGGTCTTCACTAGACTCTTCGTCTTCTGGTATTTTCTCTCTAGGCTCACCCAGGATATTGTTCTCCTTTCGAGCAGGATTCAGGAGAGCCAGCCGATCGTAGTAGACAGGATCCGCATACTGGTCGTCCATCTCCCCATCTTTCTTCCCCGGCAGACCGCTGGATTTTTGGAAGGCATTGACAGCAGAGGGAATGTCTTTCATGACCAGGCCACACACCGCCACAAGACTTCTTGGCTTCTGCATCCACATCAGCCCCATCAACTGATTCCGCAGAAAGATCTTCCATCTTCTCCTCCTCGGCCGGCACCACGGCGCCACAATCTCCAGACCCATTCTTAACAGGCTGTGGCTTAGACTTCTTAATGTCTTCTAGAGGACTCTCCTCTTCAGGTTTCTCATTTTCCACCTGCTGCTCGAGAGCACGCTTAGACTCCCAAATTCAACTCGCTCCTCAAGCGACCTTGGTCTCCTTCTCCCGAGCATCAGTCTCCGCTCAGTCATGTTCTTCGGCATATCGGGCCGAGGTGTTTTTCTCTTCAGCCAGGAGCTGGTCAAACATCTTCTGTTTCTTCTCCAATTTAGACACAGTTTGTCTCTGGTGGTCCAGGTCCACCATCCGATCACGCAACTCTTGATCACGTCAAGCCATCCTGGCTTCCAAATGTCTTTTCTCCTCCAAGAGAGCAGATTTTCCTGAGATGCTATTTGAGACCTCATCAGCCAGCTCTGCATGAAGTCTGGAAATAGGAGAATTTCCGCTTCAATTTGTGACTCTAGATCCTTCAGTTCATTCATCTCTTTCTGAGTCTCTTTCTGTGACTCCTCTGGAGCTTTCTGCAGTTGCTCTGCGAGAACTGCTAGTTCCTTCTCTAGTACATCAAGGGACTGTGCGGAGCGAGCGAAAACATCTTCAACTTTGTAGCTGTACTGTCCTGTCAGGTCATCTACAACTGCATAGCCACTTCTGGTACGTGTGGTACATACTCTAGCCCCACCACATTGTCTACAGAGGGTTCTCCCAGCGGTGTTCTTCCAAAATGTATCAGCATTTTTACATTAGACACATGTTTCCCAACAGGGGGCACTTCTCCCCTGATCACAACCTGAAAGGGAAAAGGTATGTCATCATCATCATTATCCCTATCATGATATATTTCACAAATATTCAAATGATCACTATGCACTTCATCTGCATCACTGTCTTCAATGGACATTTCACTTAAACCCTTGCTTTCTATCTGCATCTCCCTTACACCTTCATTTAAAGGGACAGGTACAGGTTCTGCAGGAGCTTCATTACTTTCTACAGAAGTGTCTCCATTGCCCCACATTATGTTATGCATGAGCCTGTTTGCAACACCAAGTCCATCAGCCTCCATTCTAACAATGGTCTCACCCTCCGTGAGGACTACCAGATAGTCCACAGTATTCACATAATTGTCCCGAACATTTATCATTCTACCTCTTACCCAGGCTAGCATGGAATCTCTTATTTTCGCCATCCCAAATCTAGCCTTGGTCACAGGCACTTTAGACAACACAGTGACTTTCTCCCCAGCCCGGCAGGTAGCAACTGTCGCCGGCTCACTGTCACTGGGACTGCCACATAATTAATAACAGGAACAGTCTTACTGACTGTCGTCACTGACGGAAGATAAGGGTAGTCCAGGAATATCTCCAGCACGGTCATCACCCTTCTCCTCAATGCAGTAGTTGCCACGGGAGATGCCTTGGACTTGTCTCCTGTCTTTTTCAGGACTGTCACTTCAGCCGCACCCTTTAGGATTCTGTGCACAGTCGCAGGGAAGATATGTACTCCTGAGAACCTCACCGCTCTCCACCTCTTTGTCTTCCCGTGGTTGCCCTTGGCAACAGCATACTTATGCTGTTCATCCGGAACTCCGCTCCACAACTGCCCAAACAACGGAAAGTCCTTGCCAAGCACAAATTCCACTTCCAGGGTCTCACATTTTAAGAGCTCCCATTGCACAGAGCCAGATTCTGTTACAAAGGTCAGAGACACTGTGGCATCTGTCTCTGGCCCCCTCTCTAGAAAGTCCAGTTCTTCGGCATGATGCAAAACACCTGCTGGTGGGAGTCTAGTGTAACCCCAAGCGGTATCCCCCCGATCTCCAACTCGCAGGACTTTTCCCACGGGCTCCACCATTTTGCAGCCATTTTGACAGGTCAGTTTCTTTTACTGTGCTTCTGGCCCTTTAATCCCCATACAGCTTGCACCACAGAAAAACCTAGTCCACAGTCGCATGAGCAGCACTTGCTCCACCAGACAAAACAGGCTTCCGGCCCTTTAAATCTTTGCACAGCAACACAGCAATTCAATGCCAGCATTCAGCAGCACCTGCTCTTTCTGCCTTATCATTGCCCCCAGCAACCCTTTGCCTTTTTCCAGCAGGGACGACTGCCCGCATCCTCCACCAAATGTAGCGGATTAGCTCGGTTTCGGGGGTCACTTTCACAAGTGTTTTCAGGCCACACGGTATCAATGTCCAAACAGTGGATTTATTTGGTTCCAGCACAACATAAACTGTACAGAAAATAAACACCTTGTCTGGCGGGGCCCTAACTAGACATACACAGTGTCCCTACCTCGCTATTAGTCACAGTTCACACCTGGAACTCATGCGCCTTGTAGTCCTCCAGCCCTCCCAGGCTTACAGTCCTCCAGCCCCTAGGCTGTGCAGCAACAAAGTCACTTGGGGGATTTGAACTCACTAGTCTGCTTGGCTAGGACCCATGCAGCCCACTACCAGGCGTTGCTTCGTCCCCCAAGACCAGGCTATACCAAGACTCATGGTCCCTCAGTCTTGCCCAGCTGAGGCCACCTCACAGAGCCATCCCAGGCCTCTGCTTCAAACTCTCTCCCAGAGCCTCCTTGTCTCTCCTTAAAAACCTCTCCATTGAATGAGACAGAGGGAGGTGCTTTATCCCATCCTGATACCTTCAGCTCTACCACCTGTGGTGGAATAGGGCTGTGGACAGCACTTTGTACCCCTTTCTTACCAGTAACCAGAGTGAGACCTGTCACTGTCTCACAGGCACATGAGAGCCACTCTGCAAAATGCCCCATTGCCCCTCTCCTCTTACTGTCAGTCAAAGTAAGATATACCCAAGAACATCCCTCATGTCCCTCACATAGACAGACTACCTCACATATACAGACAGACTACCTTACATATACAGACAGACTACAGAGACTACTGAGACCGCAGGGCATCCGAGCGATTGCGCAGAACCCGACACTCAAACTACACGCCGCCCACAAACATTGCGTCTCTAAACATGGAGACATTGCAGGCATTATGCCTACCCGCAGAACACACCTCCCTTGTACCACCCACCATCCCCAACACCTCCCAATGTGCGCTTTAATGAATGAACAGAATCTCCTGCCATTCCGACCAGGCACCGCCCACAAACACCACAGTCCCACACTAAGCCTACAGTGGGCGGCATCCTCCCCTTGAGGACACCACCCACATCTCTCGCCTACCACCGTCACCCCCTTGAAGTCCGTGCGGTAGACAGCTACAAGAAGAAATCACATCAGTGACATGAAAAAAGTGCCACAGCGCTGAGAGCTAGTCACCCTTTATACAGCACCACAATGAAAGTCTAATCCAAGCCAACACTACAAATGTTACACGGCAATGTTTTACAACTTCACCACTGTACCCTACTGCTTCCCTGCTCTGTCCACCCCCCGGCCCTGCCCCCATGAATCCAGCACGCCCAAACAGAGGCTTTAAATATGACACTGCACTGAACAAGTTTTATGTATAAGATTTTTATTGTCCTGATGAAGGGGGCTGTTCGCCCCTGAAACGCTTCGACTTGGAATAAAGCTCTTTTCCTCACCATCACAATTCTGGTTGTGAGTCCATCTGCTTCAGCGCCTAAAAAGGTCCGATCTTCCACTCCACTGACGTAAGTAAGCAAAATGGGAGAGCTTGAGGGCTTAGTACTGGGGAAACATATTGATGTAGTTGTTGTTGCTGAGACATGACTGGCCTCTTCATGATTTGGCTGTAAATCTTCAAGGTTTTACACACTTTAGAAATGACATGGTTAACCATGGTGGTGGTGTATGTCTGTATGCTAGGATTGATATGAAAGTAAGTGTGAAAGAAACAATTGTGCTTGACTGCTGTGAAGATGTTGAAACCTTGTGTGTGAAATTACAGAGGGAAGAAAATAATGAAAAAATTATTATTGGTGTGAATATCAGCTAAAATAAATAATTAAATTCAAGTGGCCAAAGAAAATAAAGTAAGACCAACCCCAAAACATTCTTCAAATACATAAATGCATAAAAAAAACTGGTCAGAACATGTAGAGCCCCTAAATGGTGGTATGGTGGTGTTGGTCTCTTGGAGATCAAGAGAAGGCAGAGCTCTTAAATAGATTTTTTTTGTTCTGTTTATACAAAAGAAGAGAAGGCATCTAATGAGGGTGGTAACACTGGTGTAAATATCTCAAAAAACATGCTTAACTGTTGACCGCATATGGCAATTAATATGATAAAAAAAAGTAAAAGTGAACAAGGCCCCGGGTCCAGATGGATTACACCCTAGAGTTCTAAAGGAGCTCAGTTCAGTTATTGCTTTGCCTAAATTCATAATATTTACAGATTCTTTAATGACAGGTATTGTACCAAGAAACTGGTGCAAGGCGAATGTGGTACCCATTTTCAAAAAGGGTGCTAGGTCTTCACCAGGTAATTATAGACCAGTAAACTTAACTTCAGTTGTGGGAAAAATGTTTGAGGGGCTTATATGGGACTACATATAGGATTATTATAACTGTAAATAATATGTGATAACCAACATGGTTTTACTAAGCTGTCAAAGTAACCTGATTTGTTTTTATGAAGAGGTGAGTAGAAGCCTGGACAGAGGGAAGGCTGTGGATATTGTGTTTTTGGACTTTGCAAAGGCATTTGATACTGTCCAGCACTGACACCTAATAGGTAAATTGAGGGGTATTGGTTTACAAAATATAATTTGTATTTTGATTAAAAATTGGCTTCAAGATTGTATCCAAAGAGTTGTGGTCACTGATATTGTCGGGATATTTATACTGTTTCTGATTAACAGTTTTTATGATTTATGAATAAGTTAGTATCTATGAAGAAGGAGATCCTAATTTATTATCATAAACCATATAGCTACTATGAGCTTGTGATCTGCACTGAATTGAAGACAAAAACTCAGTTGTAAACCAAAATATATATATAATTTATTACTAACAAAAAAAAAAAACTAATCAATATAAACTACGGTACAATTGGTAATAATCAATTACTCGATACAACGTAAATATACCCAAATACACTCAATTAAAATCTGATTTCTCTCAGTAGATATAGGTGTTCTAAATCCAAATCTGGTCTATTACGGATATATCTCTATATGATTAACCATAGAAGGCTAGAACCAATTTTAGTTCCTAGGAGATGATATTATACTATTAATAATATCTCTGGATCTCCAGAATTTTGTAAAAATTTTAAGAATGAAGCTGCAGGTACATTCTCCAAATTTACACCAAATAATCTACTATATATATAATATGGTTAAATCTCTATAGAGGTATAATAATTTAATCAACCTATAAATTATAGGTAAAATAATACTGTACCAAATTTGACTAGTAGAAATTAGTGCCCTTGGTTTCAAGATGGTCGTCTCCAATGATGGATAAATTGGCTAGAATGGCTGATCAAAGATGTCCTGTAGGGTATTGGATCTCATCTGCTCTCCTATGTCCTCCTATCACCTCCTGTGTTCTTTTCCTTTCTCCTTTTTTTTTTTTTTTTTTATATTTAACTTTAAAAGGGGCTTGGTTTGGTCTGATCATTGACTAGTGACATCATCAGAGGGGTTTGTTTTCTATCCCAAGACCTCCCCCTCTGATTACGTAATCAAGACCCTAACCTTGTTTTTACATTAGGTGGCACTCCTGTTCCATTTAAAAGTTTTTGGACCAAAACTGATTTTTTTT
Organism: Bufotes viridis; assembly: GCA_033119425.1. Lineage (NCBI taxonomy): Eukaryota > Metazoa > Chordata > Amphibia > Anura > Bufonidae > Bufotes > Bufotes viridis. The sequence continues at coordinate 303,644,952 of CM065592.1, forward strand.
TCATGCATCCCTTCGCTAATTAAATAGGGGTATTTATTTTTTCAACTCACAGTCCATCCAAACAAACATTGAGAAATCTCCCAAACAATGGATCTATTATCTGGTCAAACACTTACTATTTTCTTAGTCTCTTGACCATACCTCAGTAATCCAGAATACACATTGTAACACTAGAACCATTGTTTCGGAGAAGACCCAATGCTTACACTTGACCACCTATGTAAAGAAATCCATGAATAGCTATTACCCACATTGGTTCAACCATACAACGTATCATTAACAGAAATACTATTTCTACACATTCACTACAATTGTCTATATGAGTAGATATATTTTATTGAATCTGTCTAAATCTTCTTCTTCCAAGACCAGACTGTGTAAATATCAGCTAACTTTTCATTTACAGATTTTAAGTCCAAGGATACTGAACTCCCCTGCCCTTCTGAATAAGACAGGATCAGACCAAAAATGGCTTCTCTTAATGTTCCTGTTCATATACTTATATATAGGCCTTATATAATGGACTCTTTTTATCCCTAAAAGTTCTGACAAATCCCCCCCCCCCTTTTTCCGTTATTCAAGTCGTCACTGGACATAACCGGGAAAACGGTTAGAAGAATTTTTATGTCCATCAAAATATATATTTCACTTTTGGAATAATTTCCTTCTTTATCAAATGTTTGTATCCTTGATAGGTATATTATCACAGAGATTATGTGTCCAATGGCTTTAGTATGCCGGTTAGAGCAATATTTGGCATGGATCATGCCATTATTGTCATAAGCTCGGTTCCCAATGCACAATGTACTAATTTGACACTTTTCCAAATAAACTGATAAGATAAGATGTCTTCGGATGCAACTTCCCAAAGATTCTTGAAGTAAAATCTTCTTCGCCTCCATTCATAATCCTGGGACATCTGGGAAAATGACTCCTGATGATAAATTCGGGTCGATGATCGTTTCCGTCTTGAATGGACCTCTCGGATCAACACCATCCCCACGATATCTGTAGCCTCGGTTGTCATCATCGTCTCCAGGACTTACGTCTGGTTCCAAACATTTTTCTATTAAAGAAAATGAGAGTATAAATATATATTCTTAGCATTTTACAGCTACAGTCTCTTAGATTGGTAAATTACAATCATTTGCAAGGAAACACCAAATCAGTATATCTGTGGACTGAGAGAAATCAGCATCACGCTACCCTTATTCATTCTCCCTCTCAGCATCACCTTCCAATATTCTCAATTGTGATCTAGGTTGACACACTCGCAATTGATTCACATGGACCCATTTTTCTATGAACCCCTCTTTCGTGTTAATTCTCACCTTATACACTACAGGTGATATTTTATCAATAATGTCATAAGGACCTTTCCATGATGGAAGAAACTTCTTTTCTTTTACCCGATCCCTTATCACCGACTTCGTATTCTTTCTTAGTCGTTTTTAAATCATAATATGTTTTGTTACTTACGGCAGCTTTCTCAAGGTTCTTCTGCGCGAAAGCAAACGCCTGCTGAAGATACTTACGAAGATCCTCCACATACTGATGTGTCGTGGCTGTATTGATCAAGTTATGATCGGACGTGCGATACAACAGGTGTTGTGGAAGTATCATTCTTCTCCCCGTCATCAGCTCGAAAGGTGACATCTTGGTAGCAGCGCTTGGAGTTGCTCGAATAGCCATGAGTACAAATGGAAATCTCATGTCCCAATCTTTACCTGTCTCCTTAACATACTTTTTAAGTATATTGACAATGGATTGGTTATACCACTCCATGGACCTGCTAGATGCTGGACGGTAGGCAATATGTAGTCTTCTCTTCACCCCCAAGATTTTCCACATCTTGGTCATTACCTCACTTACAAAGTGCGATCCACGGTCTGAATCAATTCTTAATGGTAACCCAAATCTGGAAAATACATGATTTATTAACAAAGTGGCACATGTTTTGGCTGTGTTATTACGAGCTGGTAAACACTCTACCCATTTGGTAAACACACAAGTGACTGTTATCATGTATCTATTTCCTCGGCATGACCTGGTGACAGGACCAATAAAATCGATCTGTATATCGGACCATGGTAATGAAAACCCTTTCTTCTGGAATGGAGCACGATGTTTAGGACCTTGAGGTTGAAATTGCGCACATACTAAACAACCTTGGCAATAACTCTGGACATCCTTCAACACATGAGCTCAGTAAGCATAATCACATAGTGACTCATATGTGATCTTTTCTCCACGATGACCAGCTGTTCTCCTTTTGGGCATACTCATCTTCCGATATGGGATTACTATTAGGATCCTCAATATGTTTATAAAAGATTCCTAGAATAGGATCTTCCTTCTGACTTTTGATCTGATCTTTACTTACAGATTCCTGACTCCATTGAGCTACCCTATGATCATTCTGGGCCTTAGCCTGTTGTCTAGTGATGGCGTCAATAGGGATTATCTCTAATAAATGATCTATTTCAATTCGATCACCATTAAAAGCTCCTTGTTTAGCTAATTTATCGGCTAAGTCATTAACCTCTCTGTCTATATCATGGGTTTTAGAATGACCCTTGGTCTTCTTCCAATAAATGGTTAATCCATTATCTTGGACTAATTCATCTATGACACAAAACAATTTAGCATGTTTCACTGGTTTGTTATTAGATCTTAACATATTATTCCTTTTCCATGTGGGTATGTATTCTACAAAACTGTTCCGGACATAATTTGAATCAGTAACTATAACAAATTCCCTGAGATTATGCTTTATGGCAATTTGAACCATTTGGTATACAACAGCTAATTCCGCCACCTGGCTACTCTTTGCACCAATGCTGTATCCTACAGAAATATTAGGGCATTCATTTATCCAAATAATACCAATTCCTGCCACCAATTTCCTTTTATCTCCTATCATAGTGTGGTAAGCACAACCATCTATATATACACAGGGAAGTAGAGAACAATAGTCTTCTTCATATACCTTGTAAGGGGAAGATTTTTGTTCTTCTAGAACAATCATCTACCAGCTCTTCTTGATGAGAATGAGCGGCACAGTCATGAAGTTCAGCCAGCCCTTGGGCTATGGGACACTTTTTATTTTGCTTATACCGAACTTCTAACGGCCATCCTTGTAAAGACAAGGTCCCTAATTTTGTCACTCTGCAAATATTGTAGGGGCTGATGTGCCGTTTCAATAACGATTTTCTCACCTTGTATAAAACTTCTAAAGTTTTGATGTGCCCAGACCGTGGCTAATAAAGCTTTTTCACAGTCATCAAACTTTACTTCTACCGGTGATAGGGACTTACTGGCATAGGCTATAACTTTATTCAATTTATCTTGTTTTTGGTATAACACAGCACTGATACTAAGATCTGTGAAACCAGTTTCCAGATAAAAGGGTTTACCCTCTTCTGGATATGCCAGATATGGTGCTTGGATCAGTTTTCTTTTAAGTCCATTCATGGCTTGTTCCTGATCCTCCCCCCATGTCCATGGTACACCTTTCTTTAACAATGTTAACAACGGTTTACTAATTTTAGCATAGTTATCAATGAATTTGCGTGAGTAATTCATGATACCCAAAAATGACCTTAATTCGCTGACATTGGTAGGTGTTTTAGATTTCATTACCGCCTCCACCTTTTTCTTCTGAGGATTCAGGCCTTCAGAAGTTACCTTATGCCCAAGGAAATTGACCTTGGGCTTTCTGTAAAGAAATTTTTACACCTGCTTCCCTTAATTGATTAAGCACATACCTAATTTCCTGGATATGCTTATCAAATGAGGTACTTTTCATTAAAATGTCATCCATGTACGTTAAGTTTCCTCTTTCCGTGGCATCAGGCATAGCTTTATGTGAAAACACCGCAAATTAATGACCTGAGTTTATGTACCCAAACGGTAATCTGGTCCAGGTAAACCGTTCTTTACCAAAGGTAAAGGCCAATTTGTATTGGTCTTCAGGACTCACCTTGATGGTCCAATATCCCTGAGCGCAGTCTAAGGTGGTAAAGATCCTGGCGCTTTTCATTTGTACCAAGCATTGGTCTATATATGGCACCGGCCAGCCGGACATATATACACGTTTATTGAGCTGTCGAAGATCAGCACATAAACGCCATTGACCATTCGGTTTTAGAATTCCAAGAATAGGATTATTATAAGAACTGTGCACTGGTCTTATAATACCTCTCTCCTTGAGATTTTGAATTATTTCCGCTAGCGAGTCGTAACAGTGGAAGACGATATTGCTTGATATAAATGGGAGGCGCATCAGGATCAGTCTGAATCCTGGCAACATGTATGTCAGTCAGACCACAATCATAGGAATCTTTTGCAAATATATCCTTGAATTCTAATAGAACTTCCTTTAATTGCTGGCGCTCTGATTCATTGGAGCATCCATCAGCTAACGATAATTGTTGCTGGACCATTTCCATAAACCCTGGAAAAATTTCAGGTTGACCTATTTCAATGGCTTCCTCCAATCTGTCAGTGAGGTCATGATTTGACTTACCTGTATTTTCAACTCCTGATATTCCTGGGCTTCCTGCTCATTAATTGTATGATCAAAGGTAAGGGAGGATTCCTCTACCTTGCAGGTACCTTCTTCAAGATTAAAAGGATACACTAAACTGATGGTGAACAATCCTTCAGGAGAAGAATGGAATGTTTGTTCAACCAATTGTTCTTCTGTTAAATATGATTCAGGTATTAGGCCAATAATTACATTCTGCAACCCAAAAGTGTAATAATTTCAGTCTAATGCCATATCAATGATAGTGTCTTTAGACAAATAAACTTCATTTGGCATGCCATTATTCACGATTATTTGGGTTTTAAATTTTTTTAAATTCACCATAATATTTCAGATTTTCTGAAATACCTAATTGTTGCATTCTGTTTGATAAACATATCAATGCATCAGAATTTTTTAATTTTTGGCCTCTTGATACCTGAATAGGTAACAGGAAATTATTAGTACCTGGAGGTATGATTATATCTCGTGGTACTAATATGTTGACTGCATATGGCAGTACCTGGGATGACTTGAGGGCTTCAAATTCATTCACAAAATCATCAGGATTTCCTTTTAATCTTGTCCACAATATGGAATTTACTATATCCACATGGATGGCAAAACGATGCAATATATCTTTACCAATGTACATGGGATATCAGGGCTCATTAAGCACCAGGAATAAATGAGTTGCTGATTTACCTGCAATAGAAATGGTTAACATACATTTTGCAATGATGTTATGATTATCAGACTCAATATTCAAGTCATGTATCCAATTATCTTGGGGATTTGGATACCTGATTACTTTTGGATTGGCCAACTGATTTAATAGATCTCTACTAATGTAGCTATTCTCATAGCGCAAATCCAATTTAGCCGTTATAGTTGTTCCGAGGTAATTTACTTGTACTGGGAAGAATATTTTATCATCCACTTTTTCGATTCCCACTAGGAATTGTTCATGATCACTAAACCCATTAGAGTCAGTAGTTTCTGGGTGAAGGTGGATTGTAAGTACATCCCCTTCCAAACAGACATCTTTGACTCGTTCAGGAGACACACATATGGTGTTATTCTCCTGTTCACCTATAGTGGAATTCGGGGTTGTTTGCAGGAAAGAGACATCAGGGACTTGGCTGTTTCTGAAATGGACCTCTATGGAATCCGGCCTTTCCTCTATCACATGGCAACTGCGCTGTCTGTGATGGGATTGTGACAATTTATAATTGATGGGCATCCCCACCTGGGACCAAATAATCTTATTGACATAATCAATAATAGGACTCAATCTTTTGAGGAAGTCAATGTCAATAATCAATCGATCAGTTGACATATCCACGATCAATGTGGGATGACTGATTATTTTATTTCCCACCTTAAAATCTAGCCAAGCTTTCCCTAAAACTGTGAGGGCATTGCCTGAAACACTCACCAGGTTAGCATTAAAACTTTTTAACTTATATCTCTCAGAAGATACCTCCTGCAATTGCTGGAAATACTTCTGAGATAACAAAGTTGCTTGGCTACCTGTATCCATCAAAGCTAATATTGGAGAGAAATTATTAAACAATTCCGCTTTCATATAATATCAACATTCTATTTCCTGTAAAGAACAAAGATATTTGGCATGAAGTAAAATTATTTTCCGGTTCGGCAGGCATACTTATTCTTGACTCCTCCTCCTTTTTCCTTTTATTAGCAGGATTGCATGTCATCTGCACATCTGAAGTCTTTGTGGGCTGTAAGACAGAACAAACAAGTTTCCCCTCCCCCTTGCCATGTGGCTTTGGAAGAGTTAAATTCCTTTCAGGGGAAAAGACAATTGTGTTAGCTTGCTCCATTTTATACACACTTGAATCATCAGCATTGGCGACCTTTAACATACTTACCTGCCTCTCCCTTTCTATAATTGGGAAGGGCTTTCTACAGAAGGAGTCACACCTAAAAAAGGATTTTTAGGGTTAGCAGTAACTGCTTTGGACAACTCTTCCATCCGCTGCATCATCATTCCAAACTGGTTTTGAATCTGATCCATGCGATCATATAGGTTACTTCTCTTTCTCCCATAACCTCTTGGAGACTGATTTTGTGACCTATATGATTGGGATTTTCCTGAACCATCTGATTCAGAACCACTTTGAACCCTTTTAGGTCTACGTTGAAATCCCCTATAATAATTTCTCGGGAATTTTTGAAAAGGAGGGAACCGCCTATTTCTAAACTCATGATTATTATTATTAGGGTTTTCAGCAGCTTTTGAGCCCTTACTCTCATCTGGCCTAGGCTGATTTTGTTTTGGTTGGTAAGGCCTAGAAGTTTGTACAACTTCTGCATAACTCCTTTTAGGGTTTTCAAATTTTCCCTGAACTCTTTTTATCTGAGTGACAGCTATCTCCTCACTAGCCCTTTTAGATTTCCTATCAGGAGACTCATCAGCATTTTGTAGAGCAGCATACAGAGTAGTGCTCTCTGTGAGCAACTAATCCCTAGCCAATATAAATTTTATTTTATTGGGCAATGCGTCATAAAATAATTGGATAAATTCCTGGCTTTCAAAATTGGGATCTTTTTCAGACAAACTGTATGCATTTTTAAGGATGGACAAAAATTCCCTAGGACTTTGGTTGGGTCTGCATTTTAAAGATAACAAGGCCCTCCTTGCAGCATTAGTTGACTTATATGGACCAAATTCAGTTTTTATTTCTGCTACCACTTCTGACCAAGAATCCTTACCCATATCTCTAAGAGAATTAAAGAAATACCGGTGTTTTGGTTCAAATACCCAGGTAATAAACTCAATCTTCTGTCTGTCCTGTTCTAAATGCAAGGTTCTTATGGCCTCCTCCTAAGTTTCTAGATGACTTATTATGGAGGGTGATCCTTTTTTAGCAAATTGACCCACAGTTTCTTTCAGGAATTTGATAGTTTTGGTAGTTCATAAACCGTTTGGGATGGACATTTAGAAGATCTAGGAGGTGAAATAGGTTTTAATTTAGGGAGAGAATGTTCTCTCATAGACATTGACTCTTCTCCTTTATAGGGGTCATCATATTTAGTACCTACATTTAATTCCCCCCCTGGAAAGTTTTACCTTAAAACTACCCATCTCTGTTGGTTGTTTAAATTGAAAAGGGTTGGAATCTTTGCTATCTAATTCATTTTGCAACCTCCTATTGTCCTGATGCAACTTTTGGCACTCTTGTTCTAAATCAGACTGAGAAAATTGACATTTAGACAATTCACCTGATGTTTGACTTAATTTATATTCAAAAGCTTGTATTACCTTTTGCTGTTCATCGTATTGATCATTGTATTCTGATAATTTAGCAGACAATTGTGCTAATTCACCAGAAACTGTCGCAGCTTTCATTTCCATCACACTCATTTCTTTTTGGTACATATCTAATTCTGAAGCCTGTTCACTATTTTTATATTTTGGTTTTTTAATTGTTCTGCTAATTCACAAATTAAGTATACAAATTCAGGCCATGATTGAGCAATTAATGCATCCTTCTCTTTCTTATGTTTAGCATTATGAATGTGACAGAGATAATCAGCAAATCTAGATTTATCAGACCAGATATCCTCTGCATATGATACAGCTCTCTTTCCTAATTCAATTATCCAATCCCTTATTGGCCTCTCAATATCCAACCTGGTATGACTATGGGACATTACATGAGATTTCACTAATTCTTGATTGTCCCTATCATGCATATCAGTCTTTACTGCCTCGACTTGCACAACTTGGCTAACCTCGCTATTGTCTTCAGACCTTTTTACACTTTTCGCACCATAAGTACCACAATGACCTCTCAAATATATATTTTGCACAACAAAATTTTGTTTTAATTACCTGCAGATCTCAGTGGGACCTCCAATATTGTCGGGATATTTATACTGTTTCCCAATAACATTTTTTTTGATTTATGAATAAATTAGTGTCTATGAAGAAGGAGATCCTAATTTATTATCATAAACTATATAGCTACTATGAGCTCGTGATCTGTGCTGAATTGAAGACGAAAACTCAGTTGTAAACCAAAATATATATATATATAATTTATTACAAAAAAAACAAAAAACGAATCAATATAAACTACGGTACAATTGGTAATAATCAATTACTCTATAACAATGTCTGATACAACGTAAATATCCCCAAATACACTGAATTAAAATCTGATTTCTCTCAGTCGATATAGGTGTTCTAAATCCAAATCTGGTCTATTACGGATATATCTCTATATGATTAACCATAGAAGGCTAGAACCAATTTTAGTTCCTAGGAGATGATATTATACTATTAATAATATCTCTGGATCTCCAGAATTTTGTATAAATTTTAACCTCTTGCCGCCACGCTAACGCCGATGGGCGTCAGCGCGGCGGCTCTCTCAGGTCTCAGTCACGCCTATCGGCGTCATCTCGTGAGACCTGAGATTTCACATGAACGCGCGCGCGTCGTGCGCGCGCGTTCATGTGATCGGAGCCAGGACAACTGAAACTACAGCCTGCCAGCGCTGATCATGCGCTGGCAGGCTGTAGATGCGGAAAAAACCGCATTTAAATCGCATATCAGACGCTGTTTTTAAACAGCGTCTGATATGCCTGCTAGCTCTGCTCGTCTGGTGGTCCCTTTGTTTGGGACCACCAGAGGAAACATAGGAAAAGTGCACCAATCACTACACCCCCATCACTGATTAACCCCTGATCACCCATGTCACCCCCTGATCACCCCCTGTCACCCCCTGTCACTAATCACCCCCTACAGGCTCATTCAGACGTCCGTATGTGTTTTGCGGATCCATGGATCTGCGGATCCATGGATCTGCGGATCCGCAAAATACGGACACCGGCAATGCGATTTCCGCATTTTGCAGATCCGCACAGAACTATATAGAAAATGCTTTTTCTTGTCTGCAATTGCGGACAAGAATAGGACATGTTCTATATTTTTGCGGAACGGAAGTGCAGACCCGGAAGCGCGGATCCATAATTCCGGATCCGAGCGGGACAAAGTCTGTCCCCATAGAAATGAATGGGTCCGCAATTCCGTTCCGCAAACAGAATTTCGGACGTGTGAATGGGGCATAAGGGTCCCTTATCACCGCCAGTTAGCAAGCTACTTGTTAGGTAGTTAGCGCCCAGCCCACCGCCCCGCAGTCACTGATTTTGGCAGAGATTTTTTCATCCACATTGATCGATGCGAATGAAGAAATCTGTGCCGTTCATTTTTTTTTTTTTCAGCACAGCGGCTGAACGGAAAAAAAAAATCTCATTACCCGTATGCTCAATATAAGGAGAATCGCAGAAACTCCTAATGCTGGCCATACGTGTAATGATTGCGGAGACCCCTAAAATGCCAGGGCAGTATAAATACCCCACATGTGACCCCATTTTAGAAAGAAGACACCCCAAGGTATTCCGTGAGGGGCATGGCGAGTTCATGCAAAATTTTATTTTTTGTCACAAGTTAGTGGAATATGAGACTTTGTAAAAAAAAAAAATATATATATATCAATTTCCGCTAACTTGTGTCAAAAATTCTTTTTTTATGTGAACTCGCCATGCCCCTCACGGAATACCTTGGGGTGTCTTCTTTCCAAAATGGGGTCACGTGGGGTATTTATAGTGCCCTGGCATTTTAGGGGTCCTAAAGCGTGAGAATCCAAATACGTAAAAATGCCCTGTGAAATCCTAAAGGTACTCATTGGTTTTAGGGCCCCTTTGCGCATCTTGGCTGCAAAAAAGTGTCACACATGTGGTATCGCCGTACTCAGGAGAAGTAGGGCAATGTGTTTTGGGGTGTATTTTTACATATACCCATGCTGCGTGTGAGAAATATCTCTGTAAATGACAACTTTTTAAATTTTTTTATTCAAAGTTGGCAATTTACAGAGATATTTCTCTCACCCAGCATGGGTATATGTACAAATACACCCCAAAACACATTGCCCTACTTTTCCTGAGTACGGTGATACCACATGTGTGACACTTTTTTGCAGCCAAGATGCGCAAAGGGGCCCAAATTCCAATGAGTACCTTTTAGGAGGGCATTTTTACGCATTTTTCTTCTCACGCTTTAGGGCCCCTAAAATGCCAGGGCAGTATAAATACCCCATATGTGACCCCATTTTGGAAAGAAGACACCCCAAGGTATTCGCTGAGGGGCATAGTGAGTCCATGAAAAATTAAACTTTTTGTCAAAAGTTAGCGGAAAGGGAGACTTTGTGAGAAAAAACAATAAAAATCAATTTCCACTCAACTTGTGCCCCAAAATTTTTTTCTATGAACTCGCCATGCCCCTCATGGAATACCTTGGGGTGTCTTCTTCCAAAATGGGGTCACATGTGGGGTATTTATACTGCCCTGGCATTTTAGGGGCCCTAAAGCATGAGAAGAAAAATGCGTAAAAATGCCCTTCCTAAAAGGTACTCATGGAATTTGGGCCCTTTGCGCATCTTGGCTGCAAAAGTGTCACCATGTGGTATCGCCGTACTCAGGAGAAGTAGGGCAATGTGTTTTGGGTGTATTTTACATATACCCATGTTAGGTGAGAGAAATATCTCTGTAAACTGACAACTTTGTATAAAAAAATTCTAAAAGTTGTCGTTTACAGCGATATTTCTCACACACAGTATGGGTATATGTAAAATACACCTCAAAACACATTGCCCTACTTCTCCTGAGTACGGCGATACCACATGAGTGACACTTTTTGCAGCCAAGATGCGCAAAGGGGCCCTAAAACCAATGAGTACCTTTAGGATTTCACAGGGCATTTTTACGCATTTGGATTCTCACGCTTTAGGTTCCCTAAAATGCCAGGTGAGTATAAATACCCCACATGTGACCCCATTTTGGAAAGAAGACACCCTAAGGTATTCCGTGAGGGGCATGGCGAGTTCACAGAATTTTTTTTTTGGCACAAGTAAGCGGAAATTGAGATATATATATTTTTTATTTAGTTTTTTACAAAGTCTCATATTCCACTAACTTGTGACAAAAATAAAATTTTACATGAACTCACCATACCCCTCACGGAATACCTTGGGGTGTCTTCTTTCTAAAATGGGGTCACATGTGGGTATTTATACTGCCCTGGCATTTTAGGGGCCCCTAAAGCGTGAGAAGAAGTCTGGAATCCAAATGCGTAAAAATGCCCTGTGAAATCCTAGAGGTACTCATTGGTTTTAGGCTTTGCGCACAGGCTGCAAAATGCACACATGGGTATCACGTACTCAGAAGTGGGGCAATGTGTTTTGGGGTTTATTTTATATATGCCTCTGCTGGGTGTGAGAAATATCTCTGTAAATGACAATTTTTAAATTTTTTATACAAAGTTGTCAGTTTACAGAGATATTTCTCTCACCCAACATGGGTATATGTAAAAATACACCCCAAAACACATTGCCCTACTTCTCCTGAGTACGGCGATACCACATGAGTGCCACTTTTTTGCAGACTGGGTGCGCAAAGGGGCCCTAAAACCAATGAGTACCTTTAGCTTTTACATGGCTGCTCACAATTTAGCCCCGCCCAAAATGCCAGAACAGTACAAACACCCCACAAATGACCCCATTTCGGAAAGTAGACACCCCAAGGTATTCATTAAGGGGCATAATGAGCCCGTATGAGATTTTTTTTTTTTTTTGCCAGAAGTTAGCAGAAATGGAAACTTTATTATTTTTTTTTTCCTCCGAAAGTGTAATTTTCCGCTAACTTGTGAAAAAAAATGAAATGATACATGAACTCACCATGCCCCTCCGCGAATACTTTGGGGTGTCTTCTTTCTAAAATGGTGTGATTTGGGGGGTATTTATACTTTCCTGACATTCTAGCACCTGAAGAAACATGACAGGTGCTCAGAAAGTCAGAGCTGCTTCAAAATGCAGAAATTCACTTTTTTGGACCATAGTTTGTAAACGCTATAAATCAATAAATATACACTTATTGGACTTTTTTTTTTATCAAAGACATGTAGAACAATACATTTAGAGAAAAATTTATATAGAAATGTAGTTTTTTAAAAAAAAAATTACAACAGAAAGTGAAAAATGTCATTTTTTTGCAAAAATGTCATTAAATTTTTATTAATAGCAAAAAAAGTTAAAATGTCAGCAACAATGAAATACCACCAAATGAAAGCTCTATTAGTGAGAAGAAAAAGAGGTAAAATTCATTTGGGTGGTAAGTTGTATGACCGAGCAATAAACGGTGAAAGTAGTGTAGTGCGGATTTGTAAAAAAGGGCCTGGTCACTAGGGGGGTATAAACCTGTGGTCTTCAAGTGGTTAAGAATGATGCTGCAGGTACATTCTCCAAATTTACACCAAATAATCTACTATATATATATATATATAATATGGTTAAATCTCTATAGAGGTATAATAATTTAATCAACCTATAAATTATAGGAAAAATGATACCGTACCAAATTTCGACTAGTAGAAATTAGTGCCCTTGGCTTCAAGATGGCCGTCTCCAATGCTGGATAAATTGGCTAGAATGGCTGATCAAAGATGTCCTGTAGGGTATTGGATCTCATCTGCTCTCCTATGTCCTCCTATCACCTCCTGTGTTCTTTTCTTTCTCCTTTTGTTTTTCTTTTTTCTTTAACTTTAAAAGGGGCTTGGTTTGGTCTGATCATTGACTAGTGATATCATCAGAGGGGTTTGTTTTCTATCCCAAGACCTCCCCCTCTGATTACGTACCGTATTTTTCGCCATATAAGACGCACTTTTTTCCCCCCAAAAGTGGGGGGGAAATGGCAGTGCGTCTTATATGGCGAATGCTACCATTTTCCTATAGTTAAAGCTGATACATCGCACAGCATGCGATGTATCAGCATGAAAGGAGGAGGGGGCGGAGCCTGGCAACACGCGGCGGGCGGCCCGCTGCTAGCAGCGTGACTGCTTTCATAGCATTTTTAAACTTTAATCATGTCCCCTTATTCCCTATAATCCCAGTACAGTAGCGCTCTGCTAACCTGCTATACCGATCCTCTAGCAGGCAGAGCGGTGCGGCGGCAGGCTGCTGTGTAACGTCCTCACTGACGTCATCTGCCTGCTCCTCCTGCTTCATTCATAAAGTGAAAGGAGCAGGCAGATGACGTCAGTGAGGACGTTACACAGCAGCCTGCCGCCGCACCGCTCTGCCTGCTAGAGGATCGGTATAGCAGGTTAGCAGAGCGCTACTGTACTGGGATTATAGGGAATAAGGGGACATGATTAAAGATTATAAGTGTTATGAAAGCAGTCACACTGTGAGCGGCGGGCCGCCCGTCATGTGTTGCCAGGCTCCGCCCCCTAAGCAGTCACTATGGGCCAGATCTGTGGATAGCACTTTGATGGGGGCATTTATGAATGACACTGTAATTGGGGTGATCTGTGGATGACACATATAGCATAAGATGCTATATATGTGTCATCCACAGATCCAATCCATTACAGTGTCATTCATAAATGCCCCCATCACAGTGCTATCCACAGATCCCCCCATTACAGTGTCATCCACAGATCCCCCCATCACAGTGTCATCCACAGATCCCCCCATAACAGTGCCATCCACATCTCCCCCACATAACAGTGCCATCCACAGATCCCCCCCATAATACTGTCATGCACAGACCACCATAACTTCAAAAGCACACCTTTTGGTTAAAAATATTTTTTTTCTTATTTTTCTCCTCAAAACCCGGTTGCGTCTTATAGGCCGGTGCGTCTTATAGGGCGAAAAATACGGTAATCAAGACCCTAATCTTTTTTTTACATTAGGTGGCACTCCTGTTCCATTTAAAAGTTTTTGGACCAAAACTGATTATTTTTTTCATGCATCCCTTCGCTAATTAAATAGGGGTATTTTTTTTTTAACTCACACTCCATCCAAACAAACATTGAGAAATCTCCCAAACAATGGATCTATTATCTGGTCAAACACTCACTATTGTCTCTTGACCATACCTCAGTAATCCAACACATTGTAACACTAGAACCATTGTTTCGGAGAAGACCCAATGCTTACACTTGACCACCTATGTAAAGAAATCCATGAATAGCTATTACCCAGCATTGGCTCAACCATACAATGTATCATTAACAGAAATACTATTTCTACACATTCACTACAATTGTCTATATGAGTAAATATATTTTATTGAATCTGTCTAAATCTTCTTCTTCCAAGACCAGACTGTGTAAATATTTTGCACAGACTGCTAACTTTTCATTTACAGATTTTATGTCCAAGGATACTGAACTCCCCTGCCCTTCTGAATAAGACAGGATCAGACCAAAAATGGCTTCTCTTAGGCCTCTTTCACACGGGCGTCATGTTTGACGCCCGGATAAGAGGCGGGTGTGTTGCAGGAATATGCGTGATTTTTTCGCGCGGGTGTAAACGTTTGTAATGCGTTTTGCACGCGCATGTGAAAAATCGCTATGTTTGGTACCCAGACCCGAAGCCGGACTTCATCACTGAAGTCCGGTTTCGGGTAGAGTATTCTGGAGAATTTATTATTTTCCCTTATTTTCCATCACCATGTTAAGATGGACCATGTGATTGGACCATGTGGTGTGACTTCATCACAGGTCCTTTAGCTGTTAGCTGAAGCTTGAAAAGACAGATTGCAACTATGCGATCAAGTGGCTAAGGTAAGTTAAGTTTTATTATTTTTAACCCCTTCATCTTCATTTTACTAAGCATTCTTTATTAAGAATGCTATTATTTTCCCTAATAACCATGTTATAAGGGAAAATAATAAAGATCTGGTCCCGTTGCTAAGCAACCATGGGGGAAAATCGCACTGCATCCGCACTTGCTTGCGGATGCTTGCGATTTTCCCGCAGCCCCATTCACTTCTATGGGGCCTGCGTTGCATGAAAAACGCACAATATAGAGCATGCTGCGATTTTCACGCAACGCAGAAGTGATGCGTGAAAATCACCGCTCATGTGCACAGCCCCATAGAAATGAATGGGTCCGGATTCAGTGTGGGTGCAATGCGTCCTCCTAACGCATTGCACCCGTGCGGAAAACTCGCCTGTGTGAAAGGGGCCTTAATGTTCCTGTTCATATACTTATATATAGGCCTTATATAATGGACTCTTTTTATCCGTAAAAGTTCTAACAATTCCTACTCTGAATTGTCCCTGGTTATAAGTGGTGTACCCCAAGGTTCTGTGCTGAGTTCATTATTATTTAACTTATTCAATAATGACATAGAGGATGGGGTTAATAGTGGTGTTTCTATTTTTGCAGATGACACCAAACTTTGTAATACAGTACAGTCTTATGTTAATAAGTTACCAGCTGACTTGAACAAACTTAGGTGGTCATTTATTAGGACCGGCGTTTTAGACGCCGGTCTTAATAACCCCTATACCTGGCGGTGGATATATGAAGTTATGAAGAGGCGCCTGCCTAATAAATTTATCGGCGCATCCAGCACCTGTCTAAAAGTAAGCTACGTAGCTTCCTAGCTGGCTTACATTTAGACAATTTTCTATGTCTAAAACCAGGGACGGATTGGGAACTAGAAGTGGCCCTGGAAAAATATCGTAAAAGTGGCCCCATCTTGTAGGTAGGTCCAAACTGACAGAAGGCAGGGCAACATAATTAGGGAGAGACAGAAATACCATAGTGCAGAGCAATATACCGCCCCAGCTGAACCGAGTACCACAGTGCAGCACAAAATACTACCACCTGCTGAATAGTGTTCAACTGTATCACTGTCCTGAAGACATAGATTAGATCATTATGTTCCCAGCTGGTGGCTGTGAGAAGGGCTTAGGTGTTCCCTGTAGGGTCTATGGCCAATCCGCCCCCTGCCTAAAACATGCAATAAATAGAAAAAAGAGAGAGAGGGGGACAGTGCCTCCTGTGTGGGACCGTTTGGTATAGGGAGTATAACAATAATATAATATCCTTACCAGATGCGGTTGTGAGGAAGTCACAACCGCTTGAAGTGCTCTGCTGGTATTGCCCGACCAGCGTCCGGGGTTTTGCCTTGCTGCAGCCTCTTGTTCCTTCCACAGATGCGGTTGTGAGGAAGTCACAACCGCTTGTAGTGCTCTGCTGGTATTGCCCGACCAGCGTCCGGGGTTTTGCCTTGCTGCAGCCTCTTGTTCCTTCCACTGGTAAAGCGGTAACAGGTAGATAAAAAAGGTAGATAAAAAAGGAAAAAGATTTTCAGGCGCTGCTTGGCTGGAGACAAAAGACTGGAGTAGTACTGAAAATACTGCTTATATGTCAACGCGCTTGAGTTTGCTTCTCTTCGTCAGGACAATGTAAAAATGCAGACCAGGTCTGCATTTTTACATTGTCCTGACGAAGATGGAAGCAAACCCCCGAAACGCGTTGACATAATAAAAGCAGTATTTTCAGTACTACTCCAGTCTTTTGTCTCCAGCCAAGCAGCGCCTGAAAATCTTTTTCCCTGCCTAAAACAGACGTAGAAAATTATGACTGCCGGCCCGTCCTCTTCCCTGTCCACTCCACGCCCACTTTTTTAGACCTATTAGTATTTAGAAGAGGTCACAGCACTCTACCAGGCAGTGATTCGTTTGTTGGGTGCACGTCAAAGACAACTCCTGCTTCCACCTCAGGAGCCTAAATAGCTATATCAGTATGAAGATGACAGCACGCCACAATTTGAGTGATGCTTTTAGAAATTTATTAGAACATTGCGACATGTGAACGTCTGGGCTATCAGAAGCCCTTCAGATGCATGCATACAGGGCATAGACGCCGGCGTCTATGCCCTGTATGCACATGCTCTAGTCTGACAAAGGGCTTTCTAATAGCCCGAAACGTTACACATGTCCGGCAATGTTCTAATAAATTTCTAAAAGCATCACTCAAATTGTGGCGTGCTGTCATCTTCATACTGATACACTTTTTTAGACCTGGCATGAGTGAGGAAAAGTCGCAGATTGTGGTGCAACTAACCACTGTGCTACAATCTGCGCCTGAAATACGCCTAATATAGACGTATTTCTGGATAATAAATGACCACCTTACTGTTTTGGTCTCCACTGGGCAAATGAGGTTCAATATAGATAAAGGTAAAGTTATGCACCTGGAGGCTAATAATCTTCATGCTGTATATGTCCTAGGGCAGTGATGGCAAACCTTTTACAGACTGAGTGCCCAAACTGTAATCCAAAACCCACATATTTATCGCAAAGTGCCAACACAGCAATTTAACCTGAATACTACAGTCCAATATAGTATATCTTCAATATACTTTATCATTTATCTATAAAAGCCTGCCTACATTCAGTGTGCAGCGTGTGCCGTTCTTAGTGCACCCTGTGCTGATGAATAGCAGGAAAAGTCTAAGGCATATTGGTATGACTTTTTACAGGGAGTGAGTGCCCACAGAGAGGGCTCTGAGTGCTGCTTCTGACTAGAGATGGCTCGAACTATTCGCCGGTGAACAGTTCCCGGCGAACATAGCTTGGTCGCGTCGCCACGGCGGGCGAACATATGTGATGTTCGGTCCGCCCCTATACATCATCATTGAGCAAACTTTGACCCTGTACCTCACAGTCAGCAGACACATTCCAGCCAATCAGCAGCATACCCTCCCTCCCAGACCCTCCCATCTCCTGGACAGCATCCATTTTAGATTAATTCAGAAGCTGCAGTCTTAGTGAGAGGAGGGACAGTGTAGCTGCTGCTGATTTAGTTGGGAAATCGATAGCTAGGCTAGTGTATTCAGTGTCCACTCCAGTCCTAAAAGACTCATCTGATCTCTGCTGTAAGGACAGCATCCTGATAGCACCCCAAAAAGCCCTTTTTAGGGCTGCTACATTAGTCTGCTTTTTTTTTTCTTCTCCATATATATATTGCAGTTGCCTGGCCTGCCCGTGTGTGAGGAGCTGCAGGCCTACAGACTGTAGTGTGCCCACTGCCAGTGCCCACCACTCATACCGTGTGGCACAGGACTTTGCATAAAAAAAAGGCATTACATTTTTACCCTTTAATCTAAGGTTAGTTGCCTGCCAGTGTGTGTCAGGCCGACTTCCTCAGACTGTAGTGTGTCCACTGCCAGTGCCCACCACTCATACCGGGTGGCACAGTAGCTTGCCGATAAATAAGGCATTTAATTTTTACACTTTAGTCTAATTTCAGTTGCTTGCCTGCTGCCAGTGTGTGTCAGGCTGACTTCCACAGACTGTAGTGTGCCCACTGCCAGTGCCCACCACTCATACCGGGTGGCACAGTAGCTTGCCGATAAATAAGGCATTTAATTTTTACACTTTAGTCTAATTTCAGTTGCTTGCCTGCTGCCAGTGTGTGTCAGGCCGACTTCCACAGACTGTAGTGTGCCCACTGCCAGTGCCCACCACTCATACCGGGTGGCACAGTAGCTTGCCGATAAATAAGGCATTTAATTTTTACACTTTAGTCTAATTTCAGTTGCTTGCCTGCTGCCAGTGTGTGTCAGGCCGACTTCCACTGACTGTAGTGTGCCCACTGCCAGTGCCCACCACTCATACCGGGTGGCACAGTAGCTTGCCGATAAATAAGGCATTTAATTTTTACACTTTAGTCTAATTTCAGTTGCTTGCCTGCTGCCAGTGTGTGTCAGGCCGACTTCCACAGACTGTAGTGTGCCCACTGCCAGTGCCCACCACTCATACCGGGTGGCACAGTAGCTTGCCGATAAATAAGGCATTTAATTTTTACACTTTAGTCTAATTTCAGTTGCTTGCCTGCTGCCAGTGTGTGTCAGGCCGACTTCCACAGACTGTAGTGTGCCCACTGCCAGTGCCCACCACTCATACCGGGTGGCACAGTAGCTTGCCGATAAATAAGGCATTTAATTTTTACACTTTAGTCTAATTTCAGTTGCTTGCCTGCTGCCAGTGTGTGTCAGGCCGACTTCCACAGACTGTAGTGTGCCCACTGCCAGTGCCCACCACTCATACCGGGTGGCACAGTAGCTTGCCGATAAATAAGGCATTTAATTTTTACACTTTAGTCTAATTTCAGTTGCTTTCCTGCTGCCAGTGTGTGTCAGGCCGACTTCCACAGACTGTAGTGTGCCCACTGCCAGTGCCCACCACTCATACCGGGTGGCACAGTAGCTTGCCGATAAATAAGGCATTTAATTTTTACACTTTAGTCTAATTTCAGTTGCTTGCCTGCTGCCAGTGTGTGTCAGGCCGACTTCCACAGACTGTAGTGTGCCCACTGCCAGTGCCCACCACTCATACCGGGTGGCACAGTAGCTTGCCGATAAATAAGGCATTTCATTTTTACACTTTAGTCTAATTTCAGTTGCTTGCCTGCTGCCAGTGTGTGTCAGGCCGACTTCCACTGACTGTAGTGTGCCCACTGCCAGTGCCCACCACTCATACCGGGTGGCACAGTAGCTTGCCGATAAATAAGGCATTTAATTTTTACACTTTAGTCTAATTTCAGTTGCTTGCCTTCTGCCAGAGTGTGTCAGGCCGACTTCCACAGACTGTAGTGTGCCCACTGCCAGTGCCCACCACTCATACCGGGTGGCACAGTAGCTTGCCGATAAATAAGGCATTTAATTTTTACACTTTAGTCTAATTTCAGTTGCTTGCCTGCTGCCAGTGTGTGTCAGGCCGACTTCCACTGACTGTAGTGTGCCCACTGCCAGTGCCCACCACTCATACCGGGTGGCACAGTAGCTTGCCGATAAATAAGGCATTTCATTTTTACACTTTAGTCTAATTTCAGTTGCTTTCCTGCTGCCAGTGTGTGTCAGGCCGACTTCCACAGACTGTAGTGTGCCCACTTCCAGTGTCCACCACTTATACCGGGTGGCACAGTAGCTTGCCGATAAATAAGGCATTTAATTTTTACACTTTCTTCTAATTTCAGTTGCTTGCCTGCTGCCAGTGTGTGTCAGGCCGACTTCCACTGACTGTAGTGTGCCCACTGCCAGTGCCCACCACTCATACCGGGTGGCACAGTAGCTTGCCGATAAATAAGGCATTTAATTTTAACACTTTAGTCTAATTTCAGTTGCTTTCCTGCTGCCAGTGTGTGTCAGGCCGACTTCCACAGACTGTAGTGTGCCCACTTCCAGTGTGCACCACTTATACCGGGTGGCACAGTAGCTTGCCGATAAATAAGGCATTTAATTTTTACACTTTAGTCTAATTTCAGTTGCTTGCCTGCTGCCAGTGTGTGTCAGGTCGACTTCCACTGACTGTAGTGTGCCCGCTGCCAGTGCCCATCAATCATATCGTGTAACACTGGACTTTGCCTTAAAATAAGGCACTTTATCTGTACACTTTAATCTAGTTTCAGTTGCCTGCCTGAAAGTGTGTGTGTGTCAGGCCCACAGACTGTAGTGTGCCCTCTGCTAGTTCCCAACACTCATACCGGTTGGCACAGTACCTAGCACGCGTAGTACCACTTATCTAAAAAAAAATGACAAGCAGAGGCAGGCCACTCCACAGGAGCCGTCGTGGTCGTGGTGCTTTGATTTCGACTGGCCCTGGAATAATGCCCAGTGTTCAGAGGCCACGTACCCTGAACCCGAAAAATTCTGAGGACATAGTTGACTGGCTTAGACAGGACACCCAATCTTCAACAGCTTCCGCTAAGAACCTTGACGCACCATTCTCCTCCAGCTCAGCTTTGGTCACCTGCTCTCAAGTTACCACGCACCCGCCCGCCGCCACCACCACTAAGACCACAGCCACCACAGCCGCTTCACTTGATCCGTCAGAGGAGTTATTTACACATCAGTTGGATGCAATTAGTGATGCGCAACCATTATTGCCAGATGATGTCGATTACAGGGATATGTCTCAGTCAGGCAGGATTACACACATGGACGTACAGTGTGATGATGATGATGTTGTACCCGCTGCTGCTTCCTTTGCTGAGGTGTCAGATACAAGTGAAGCGGTTGATGATGACGATGTGTCCACGGATGCCACGGGTGCCTGCTCGAAGAGAAGAAGAGGGGGAATGTTCAGAAGGGGAGACAGAGAGAAGTAGGAGATGAGTTGGAAGCAGGGGGAGGTTGTTGCAAGGAGTTAGTAGCAGAGTCAGACAGCATGTATCGGCACCCGGGGTCAGCCAGACAACACGCCAGTCAACACATGCTGTTGCCACCACCAGAATGCCGTCATTGCAAAGCTCAGCAGTGTGGCATTTTTTTTGTGTGTCTGCCTCTGATAACAGCAATGCCATTTGCAACCTGTGCCAAAAGAAACTGAGTCGTGGGAAGTCCAACACCCACCTCGGTACAACTGCTTTGAGAAGGCACATGATCTCACATCACAAACGCCAATGGGATCAACACATGCGTACAAGCAGCACACAAACTCAAAGCCACCATGCTCCTCCTGGTCCAGCATCTTCAGCAACGTCAACCACTGCTGTCCTCCTTGCCCCCTCTCAACCACCTGCCACTCCGCCTCTCACCTTCAGCAGTTCCATCTCATCTGCCCACAGTCAGGTGTCTGTTAAGGAAACGTTTGAGCGTAAGAAGCCAATGTCACAGAGTCACCCCCTTTCCCGGCGACTGACAGCTGGCTTGGCAGAACTCTTAGCCCCCCAGCTTTTACCATACCAGCTGGTGGAGTCTGAGGCCTTCAAAAAATTTGTCGCCATTGGGACACCACAGTGGAAGATATCCGGACGAAATTTTTTCAAAAAAAGCAATCCCAAACCTCTACTATGTTATTGAAAAGGAAGTCATGGCATCTCTGGCATACAGTGTTGGGGCAAGGGTCCATCTGACCACTGATACCTGGTAAGCAAACACGGTCAGGGCAGGTATATCACATACACTGCGCTCTGGGTTAACCTGCTGATGGCTGACAAGCATGGAATGCGTGGCTCCACAGCGGAGTTGGTGACACCGCCACGACTTGCAGGCAGGCCTACTGCTTCCTCCTCTACTTCTACTCCATCCTCTTTGATATCCTCCTCGGCTGAGTCCTCTTCTGCTGCAGCGTCTGGCTGCACATCAACTGAATCCCCCAGCTCCCCAGGGGCTATTCCACATCCCGGATACGACAGTGTCACGCTGTCTTGGGGTTGACTTGCCTAAAAGCAGAGAGACCCACAGGACCAGCACTCCTGTCCGCCCTGAATGCACAGGTGGATCAGTGGCTGACCCCGCACCAACTGGAGATCGGTAAAGTGGTGTGTGACAATGGAACAAATATGTTGTCGGCATTGAATTTGGGCAAGTTGTCACATGTGCCGTGCATGGCACATGTGTTGAATCTCATCGTACAACGCTTTGTGTCTAAGTACCCAGGCTTACAGGACATCCTCAAGCAGGCCAGGAAGGTGTGTGGCCATTTCAGGCATTTCTACACGGCCATGGCGCACTTTTCCGATATTCAGCGGCGAAACAACATGCCAGTGAGGCGCTTGATTTACTGGACGCTCATGCACAATGCCTGTAGGCTCATGCGTCCTTTCGAGGAGGTGACAAACCTAGTCAGTCGCACCGAAGGCACCATCAGCGACCTCATCCCATTTGTTTTCTTCCTGAAGTGTGCCCTGCGAAGAGTGCTGGATCAGGCTGTAGATAAGCGTGAAGAGGAAGAGTTGTGGTCACCATCACCACCAGAAACAGCCTTGTCATCATCGCTTGCCGGACCTGCGGCAACGTTGGAAGAGGAGTATGAGAAAGAGGAGTCATAGGAGGAATGTGGCTTTGAGGAGGAGGAAGACCAACCACAGCAGGCACCCCAGGGTGCTCGTTGTTGTCACCTATCTGGGACCCATGGTGTTGTACGTGGCTGGGGGGAAGAACAGACCGTCAATGACATCAGTGAGGACGAGGAACGGGAAATGAGTAGCTCTGCATCCAACCTTGTGCAAATGGGGTCTTTCATGCTGTCATGTCTGTTGAGGGACCCTCATATAAAAACGATGAAGGAGAACGACCTGTACTGGGTGGCCACGCTACTAGACCCCCGGTATAAGCAGAAAGTGGCAGAAATGTTACCAAATTACCGAAAGTCGGAAAGGATGCAGTAGTTCAAAACCAAACTAAAAAATATGCTTTACACAGCTTATAAGGGGGATGTCACAGCACAACGGGAATCCAACTGGTGATGAGGTGAATGTAATCCTCCTCCTACCACGGCGGCAAGGACTGGACGATTTACAGATGTGTTGTTGATGGAGGACATGCAGAGCTTTTTCAGTCTTACACATCGCCAAAGCCCTTCGGGATCCAGCCTTAGAGATCGACTCGACTTAACAGCAGCTATCGACACTCTGAGGAGTGATGAACCCCTTCACTACTGGGTGTGCAGGCTTGACCTGTGGCCTGAGCTATCCCAGTTTGCGATAGAACTTCTGGCCTGCCCTGCTTCAATTGTCCTGTCAGAAAGGACCTTCAGTGCAGCAGGAGGCATTGTCACTGACAAGAGAAGTCGCCTCGGTCAAAAAAGTGTTGATTACCTCACCTTCATAAAGATGAATGAGGCATGGATCCCGAAGAGACTGACAGTGGGGGATACGTTTGACTAACAAAAGGCCTGATGACATGCCTTGGCCTCAAAATGGTCCCCACGCTGCTGTATTTAATGTCTGCATACTGGATGACTTTCGTGAATTCTCCGCCACTAACTAGGGTTCAAGCCGCAATGTTTTAGTCACTTTTATGCCTGGAAAACATCAATTTTTCCGGCTGCTGCTACAACAGCGGCTGCAACAATGCCATTATTTTTCAGGCATGTGTACATGCCAAATTTTTCTGTCCTATGGTGCAGCACTGTGGCTGCAAAAACAAAACAAAACAAAAAAGGCACATACAAGTGTCAATTCCCCTTCGTGATCATTACCTTGTTGTGGTGAAGGGGCTTGCGTATCACAATGAAGCAATCATCACCTCTATGAGCGTGTTGGCAATGTTGCCACACCCCAGATGATAAGGCCGTTGCTTCATTATGGTCAGACCAAAAGCGATCGGATTGAATATTTCATGGAAAAAACATTAATTTACCTTTTTTTTTTTTTTAAGTTGTATGGGTTTTTAATACATAAAATAAAAAATCATAATAAAGTCTCTTAATAGTTTATTAGAAATAATGCAGACAATTAAAAAAATCCCCATCAATTCCAATACAAAGCAAGTACAGAGCTCAAAACTAAATTATTTCATGATGTCGTAATGGTTCGTTAATTCGACAATGGTTAATGAATTCGACACACGTCCCCGGATAGGGTACGTAACAGGGATTAAACTGATAGGAATAGTACTAGTTAAGACACCACTCATATAGGGTGTCACAGCACATTGCTCTGTGCACACGCAGTGCCCCAATTTGGGAGTAAGAGGACCGACCAAGCTGCTTTTTCCATCTCCCGGTTCCTAAAATCAATTCAGTTTGGTGTATGAGAGTTTGGTCTGTCACTGTGAAGGCAGTCGAAGGTACCCGGCCTACATATTTTTTCATAAAAGGCAATCCCTGATATGGGAAGTAACAGGGATTAAACTGATAGGAATAGTAGTAGTTAAGACACCACTAATATCTGGTGTGACAGTAAATTGCACGGCGCAGACGCAGTGACCGTGGATTAAAACAAAGGGGAGGGAGCCAGCGTTTTTTTAACCATCTCCCCGTTCGAAAAATCAGTTCAATAAATGGACCCCAGATTGGGGACGTAACAGGGATTAAACTGATGAGAAGAGAACTACAGAAAATAACACTTATGTCGGGTGTGAGACAGGGGCTGACTGGCAACTTTTGGCCCAGGGGGCAAGTAACACCCAGAGGCCCACTGAGCCCCCCTCTACTTCCTGATTCGCTGTCACAAGAGGCTGGGCGGGGAGCTGCGGGAGGAGAGCACAGCCTCCTTTGACGGCATTGACAGCTATCTCCGCCCCCACACCTCCGCTCTCCTGATCTGTCACAGGAGGCTGAGCATTGCGGAGAGGATAGATGTTGGCCACTCACATCGCTTATAGCCCCCCTTATGTGCCAGTAGCCGTCCCCTTATGTGCCAGTAGCCGTCCCCTTATGTGCCAGTAGCCGTCCCCTTATGTTCCAGTAGCCGTCCCCTTATGTTCCAGTAGCCGTCCCCTTATGTTCCAGTAGCCGTCCCCTTATGTGCCAGTAGCCGTCCCCTTATGTGCCAGTAGCCGTCCCCTTATGTGCCAGTAGCCGTCCCCTTATGTGCCAGTAGCCGTCCCCTTATGTGCCAGTAGCACCCCTTATGTGCCAGTAGCACCCCTTGTGCCAGTAGTCCCCCTTATGTGCCAGTAGCACCCCTTATGTGCCAGTAGCCCTCCTTATGTGCCAGTCGCCCTCCGCCAGTAGAATCCCCCTCACCTTATCATGTGCCAGTAGAATCCCCCTCACCTTATCATGTGCCAGTAGAATACCCCCTCACTTTATCATGTGCCAGTAGAATCCCCCCTCACTTTATCATGTGCCAGTAGATTCCCCCCTTATCTTATGTGCCAGTAGATTCCCCCTTATCTTATGTGCCAGTAGATTCCCCCTTTATCTTATGTGCCAGTAGATTCCTCCCCCTTATCTTATGTGCCAGTAGATTCCCCCTTATCTTATGTGCCAGTAGATTCCCCCTTTATCTTATGTGCCAGTAGATTCCCCCTTATCTTATGTGCCAGTAGCCCCCAAAAACACAAAAAACAAACATACAAATAACAGTTATACTTACCTCCAGCGATGCGATGCAGGCCTCTTCTGGCCTGTGTCCCTTGCTGTACCGCTCGGCGGCGCGATGACGTCATCGCGCCGGCTGCACCAGCCTCTGATAGGCTGCCGGCCTAGTGCTGGCAGCCTATCAGAGGAACAGGGAGGGGACACGCCTCTCCCTGCTCTGCCGCAGCACAGCCATCTGTATCGCCGTCCTGAGGACGGCGATACAGATGACTATGGAGATGAACGCTTCCACAGTGGAAGCGTTCATCTCCCTGTGCCCTGCCGCCGGCCGCCCCCACTTGTCACCAGGGCCGCAGCAGGGCACATGCACTACAGAGGGGCCCGTTTACAGAGGCAACAGAGGGGCCCGGGGGGCAATTGCCCCCCGCCCCAGTCCGCCCCTGGTGTGAGAGTAAATTGCACGGCGCAGACGCAGTGACCATGGATTAAAACAAAGGGGAGGGAGCCAGCGTTTTTTTAACCATCTCCCCGTTCGAAAAATCAATTCAATTCACCGTTCGGGGACCCTTGGTGTTGTACGTGGCTGGGTGGAGGAAGAAACCTTCAATGACATCATGGGCGTAACCCTTACACTACCTGATCGATACAACATCATACCTAATCGTATACACACACTGGATGTTTTAAAGCATGTTATTCCAAACAATTTAGGAATGTAAGTTGATTTATGCCCTTTATGGATTAAAACCCGACTCTGCGTCCACTACGTAATTTTCCGTGGGAGTTTTGCCATGGATTCCCCTACGGCATGCCAGAGTCCAGGTGTTAGTCCCCTTGAAACAAGTTTTCATCACTATTGTGGCCAGAAAGAGTTCCTGTGGGTTTTAAAATTCGCCTGCCTATTGAAGTCTATGGCGGATCGCCCGGTTCGCCCGTTCACGAACATTTGCGGAAGTTCGCGTTCGCCGTTCGCGAACGGAAAATTTTATGTTCGCGACATCACTACTTCTGACACCCATGCGATAGGTACACCACCATTATCCTAGGGAGAGTAAACCTTGGAGCGTCCCTTGCTGAGAAGGATCTGGGTGTATTAGTAGATCATAAACTAAATAACAGCATGCAATGCTGGTTGGCTGCCTCTAAGGCCAACAAAATATTGTCTTGTATTAAAAGAGGTATGTACTCGCAGGACAGGGATGTAATACTGCCACTATACAAAGCATTGGTACGGCCTCACCTGGAATACGCAGTTCAGTTCTGGGCACCAGTCCATAAAAAGAATGCCCTAAAGTTAGAAAGTGCAAAGAAGAGCAAAAAAAGACGTTTAAGGGGGGACATGATTAACCTGTACAAATACATAAACGGACCATACAAAAAATATTGAGAGAAGCTATTCTGTGTTAAATCCCCTCAAAAAAGAAGGGGCCACTGTTTACACTTGGAAAAAAAAAGATTCAGTCATAAGAGGCAACAAGCATTCTTTACAGTAAGGGCTGTGAATCTCTGGAATAGCCTGCAGCAGGAGCTGGCCACTGCAAATACAGTAGATGGCTTCAAAAAATGTGTAGATGACTTTTAATTTCAAAATAACATTTTCACACGACCGTATGAACGGATTCGCACCCGTTCCGGAGATTTTTTAAATTTAGATCCTGATAGCACCTCCCAGTATCGCCTCTTCCTTCCAGGCCAATTCCAAGGCCGAGGTTTGAAAATGGGTTGTACTGTATATGGGCCCACAATATGGGAGGCTTGTCAGTGGCATAGTAGTGATGATGGTGCGGAGGAGGCATTTGAAGAGGGGTCAGTAAGAGTTGCAGAATATTTGTAATTGGTCTGTTCCTCTCCTATAAAGGATCACCCATGTCAAGGTGTCTCCACCTAGATGAGAGACTATGAAGGCCACTTTGGCCTGTACAGATAGAAATTGGTGTGGCAAGAACCCAAAATAGTCCATGAGTTCAGAAATCCATTACATGACTTTGGATCACCATCATTGCATGGGGGAAGAGAAAATATAGTTCCAGAACCTCTGGAGGAGGCGACTTGCAGGAGTAGTGCAGTGGCGGCATGATGGCAGCAGTGGTTGTTGCAGTACCACTGTCATGACGAGGGTCTAGAACAGTGGCGTATCTATCACGAGGCAAACAAGGCATTTGCCTAGGGCGGCACTTCCAATGGGGCGGCAAGATGCCTTGTTTGCCTCAGTGATAGATTTTTTTTCTTGTCCGGGCTGCGCTGCTGGGGCTGCGCCGGCGCCGCTCCTCCCCGCCCAGCGCCGTTGTAGGTAATTTATTCACTCCACTTGCCTGAGAGAAGCGCCGGAAGACTCACACAGGCGCACTGGCAGAGGCATTGAAGTGCGCATGCGCCTGCCAGTGCGCCTGTGAGTCTTCCGGCGCTTCTCTTCTCAGGCAAGTGGAGTGAATAAATTACCTACAACGGCGCTGGGCAGGTAGGAAATCTGTGGAATCGGATGACACTGGGGGGAGAATCTGTGGATGACACTGAGGGGGAATCTGTGGAAGACACTAAGGGGGAATATGTGGATGACACTAAAGAGGGGGAATCTGTGGATGACACTGAGGGGGAATCTGTGGATGACACTGAGGGGGAATATGTGGATGACACTAAAGAGGGGAATCTGTGGATGACACTGAGGGGGGAATCTGTGGATGACACTAAGGGGGGGGGAATATGTGGATGACACTAAAGAGGGGGGGGAATCTGTGGATGACACTGAGGGGGGGAATCTGTGGATGACACTGAGGGGGGGAGAATCTGTGGATGACACTGAGGGGGGGAGAATCTGTGGATGACACTGAGGGGGGGAATCTGTGGATGACACTAAGGGGGGGAATATGTGGATGACACTAAAGAGGGGGGGAATCTGTGGATGACACTGAGGGGGGGGATCTGTGGATGGCCTTCCCAGAGTTCTGCGCCGCCTCCTACTTCTCTGTGCCGCCTCTCCCTCCCCCTCCTCTCGCTATGAGATGCCGCGCGTGCGCACAGGCTCAGCCTGATGCGCCCGTACGGACTGCTTGGATGCTTCTTCTCTAGCGAAGTGCCGGCGCATGCGCACTACACTCGAAGGAGCTGATGCCAGCAGTCCGTGCGCAAGCCTTTACGTTGCTGGTTTTTGGGAGTCACTGTTCTACTGTTTTACTGAAGTGCTGTGCAATATTAATTTTTTATATTTATTCTTTATATATTTTTTATTTGTATATTAATTTTGGGTTACCTTAATAAATTGTATGAATGCATAAATCACAGATATAAGAGAGTGCCCAGTCTATTATATGTGGACTCACTATGCCCCTCAGTAAATACCTTGGGGTGTCTACTTTCCGAAATGGGGTCATTTGTGGGGTGTGTTTACTGTTCTGGCATTTTGGGTGCGGCTAAATTGTGAGCAACCTTATAAAGCCTAAAGGTACTCGTTGGACTTTACACCCCTTTACGCACCTAGGCTGCAAAAAAGTGGCACACATGTGGCATCGCCGTACTCAGAAGAAGTAGGGCAATGTGTTTTGGGGTGTATTTTTACATATACCCATGCTGGATGAGAGAAATATCTCTGTAAATTGTTAACTTTGTAAATGACAACTTTTTTAAAAAAATGTATACAAAGTTAACAATTTACAGAGATAGTACTCTCACCCAGCATGGGTATATGTAAAAGTCACACCTCAAACACATTGCTCACTATCTCCTGAGCGGCGATACATGTGACACTTTGCAGCCTGGTGTCAAAGCCCAAATTCCAATGAGTACCTTTAGGATTTCACAGGGCATTTTTTTTACGCATTTGGATTCAAGACTTCTTCTCACGCATTAGGGGCCCCTAAAATGTCAGGGCAGTATAAATACCCCACAAGTGACCCCATTTTAGAAAGAAGACACCACAAGGTATTCCGTAATTCATGTAAAGTTGTATTTTTTGTTAGTTAGTTAGTTAGTGGAATATGAGACTTTGTAAGAAAAAAAAAAAAAGCCAATTTCCGCTAACTTGTGCCAAAAAAAAAATCTTCTATGAACACGCCATGCCCCTCACGGAATACCTTGGAGTGTCTTCTTTCCAAAATGGGGTCACTTGTTGGGTATTTATACTGCCCCGGCATTTTAGGGGCCCTATTGCGTGAGAAGAAGTCTGGAATCCAAATGCGTAAAAATGCCCTCCTAAAAGGTACTCATTGGAATTTGGGCCCCTTTGCACATCTTGGCTGCAAAAAAGTGTCACACATGTGGTATCGCCGTACTCAGGAGAAGTAGGGCAATGTGTTTTGGGGTGTATTTTTACATATACCCATGCTATGTGTGAGAAATATCTCTGTAAATGACAACTTTTAAAAATAAATTATACAAAGTTGTCAATTTACAGAGCTATTTCTCTCACCCAGCATGGGTATATGTAAAAATACACCCCAAAACACATTTTTTTTTTCTTACAAAGTCTACTATTCCCCTAACTTGTGACAAAAAATAAAATTTTACATGAACTCACCATACCCCTCACGGAATACCTTGGGGTGTCTTCTTTCTAAAATAGGGTCATATGTGGGGTGTTTTTACTGCCCTGGCATTTGAGAGTCTCCGCAATCATTACATGTATGGCCAGCATGAGGAGTTTCTGCTATTCTCCTTATATTGAGCATACGAGTAATGAGATATTTTTTTTCCGTTCAGCCTCTGTGCTGAAAAAAAAAATGAACGGCACAGATTTCTTCATTCGCATCGATCAATGTGGATGAAAAAATCTCTGCCAAAAAATGTGCAAAAAAAAAAAAAGAGAGGGGAAAGGACATAGGAGTGCTTGCGAAGTAAGGCCCCATTCACACGTCCGCAAAAATGTCCGCATCTGTTCCGCAATTCTGCGGAATAGATGCGGACCCATTCAGTGTGAATGGGGCCGGTGGTGATGCGGAGAGCACACTATGTGCTCTCCACATCAGCATTTGCGGAGCAGCGTCCATGAACTTCCGGGTTTCGGCCCCGAAAAATCAGGCCGCAGCTCCGCAAAAGATAGAGCATGTCCTATTCTTGTCCGCAATTGCGGACAAGACAAGGCATTTTCTATATGGTTCTGGCAATGTGCAGATCCGCAAAATGCGGAAAGCACATTGCCGGTGTCCGTGTTTTGCGGATCAGTGGATCCGCAAAACACTTACGGACCTCTGAATGGATCCTTACAGGGGGGTGATCAATGACATGGGGGTGACAGGGGGTGATCAGGGAGTTAATATGGGGTGATCAGGGAGTTAATATGGGGTGATCAGGGGTTAATAAGGGGTTAATAAGTGACAGGGGGGGTTGGTGTGTGGTGATTGGTGCACTTACATAGCTGCCTGTGTCCTCTGGTGGTCCCAAGCAAAAGGGACCACCAGAGGAGCAGGCATATCAGACACTGTTTACAAAACAGCGTCTGATATGCGATTTAGATGGCGTTTTTTTAAGATCTACAGCCTGCCAGCGCATAATCACCGCTGTGAGGAATCGGCACATGGCACTCTGTGATTGGCTAGCAGGTACTTAAAAGGTGATCTCCCTGGTTGGGACAATCCGGGTGTATGTTGGTGATCGCTTTCTCTCAAGCTTACCTGTGTATGACCTCTGCCTTCCTTGACCATTCTCTATTGACCTTTCTCTGGATACCTTATCTTGACTGAACAATCTATCTAGTGTATGACCTTGGATCGTACCCTGGATATTCTCTGACGTCTCATCCCTCGGTACCACTCTTCTCGGACTGATATAACGTGTATGAACTTTGGCTTGGTCACAAACTGCTTCCTTGGTCTCTCCCTAAAGAGGTTCTTTTTCGGCTTGATTACCTGTGTATAATCACTGGCTTTTGACTGTATTATTGTCAACTTAATAAATCCACTATCGTTTAAACATCTGTCTGGTTGCTTGGGGTTCTGCACCATTACAGCCGGTATCCTTTTTTTGCATATTTGCAATTTCCAGTCAGCAAAATAGCCAACGGTAATGTGCCTGAGCCCTTAGTGAAATCCATCTTGAAAGCTTGGGGAGCAAGTACGTAGCGTAAAAAATCTCTTTGTACCCCAAACACACTTTTTCAAATATGGTTGATTCTCACTGAGAATTTGTAGAACTGTTCTGATGTGAGTAACATGGGATTCCCCATCTGGAGGAAATATTAATATATCATCCAAATAAACCACTACATATTTTCCTATAATTTCTCTAAGTATGTCATTAACCAGGTTCTGGTTAATTCTGGGGTGTTACTTAGCATAAAAAGGCATTTCTAAATATTTAAAATGACCATCAGGGGTGTTCATTTCTTTCTTTTATATGAATCAGGTTATAAGCAGTCCTGAGGTCCAATTTAGTAAACCAATGGGCCCCAAGAAGTTGATTTTAAAAGGTCCAGAATCAATGGCAATGGATATTGACTCCTCTTAACCGTGATCTTAATCAATTCTCTGTTTTCAATCCAGGGTTTCAGACCCCAATCTTTCTTGTCTACAAAGTAAAATCCCACTCCCATAGGGAATGTAGATGGTCTGATATGCCCTTTTTTAAGGCTTTCTTGTACATAATCCTGCATAGACTGTTGTTCAGGACCGTAAGATTATAAATATGCCCATTAGTAGTGTTGAGCGAACAGTTCGAGCATAGTTCGGGTTCGTACCGAATTTTGGGGTGACCGGGACACGGACCCGAACCCGGACATTTTCAAAAAAGTTCGGGTTCGTTGTTCGGCGATTACTTCCCGCTTTCTGAAGGGCTGCACAGCAGCCAATCATCTAGCGTTTTACTTCTTGCCCTAAGAACCCATCACAGCCATGCCTACTAATGGCATGGCTGTGATTGGCCAAGTGCAGCATGTGACCCAGCCTCTATTTAAGCTGGAGTCACGTAGCGCCGCACGTCACATTGCTCTGATTAGTGTAGGGAGAGGACGCAGCTTCTGTGAGGGCGAGATTAGGCAGGGAAAAGTCAGCAACAGCAAATAATGAACGGATCAATCTACAGCTGTGAATGATTGAACTTCTGCTAGTTACTTGCTCACTGGTTTTTAGGCTGCACAGAGCGTTTTTCTGTCACTTATTTTCTGGGGTGATCGGTGGCCATTTTGTGACTTGTGGTGCAACAGAACAAGCTGCCACCAAGTCCATCAATACTATTTTTTTTTTGCTATATCCTACATCAGGGGCTTGGCTGTGCTAATTGTCACCCCTAGAAACTCAGGATAGCAATTTCTATATTTTATTAAGGGGTTAAATACAATTGCCCAAATACCAATCCCCTAAATCTGGTGTTCCAGCATTGGCTAGCCAAGTATAATACTGTCTGCTGTCTGGCAAAGGATAGATTATTTTATGTGGTGAAATTCAATTGCCAAAATAGCAATACCATAAATCAGTGGTTTCAGCTGTGGCTGGCAAAATATAATAGTGTCCGCCAAAACATATATTTTGTTCTGGGGTGAAATTCAATTGCCAAAATAGCAATACCATAAATCAGTGGTTTCAGCTGTGGCTGGCATAATATAATATTGTCCGCCAAAACATATATTTTGTTCTGGGGTGAAATTCAATTGCCAAAATAGCAATACCCTGAATCTGGTGTCCCAGCTGTTGCAGGCCAAGATTCATAGTGTCTGCCAAAACATATATTTTGTTCTGGGGTGAAATTCAATTGCCAAAATAGCAATACCATAAATCAGTGGTTTCAGCTGTGGCTGGCAAAGTATAATAGTGTCCGCCAAAACATATATTTTGTTCTGGGGTGAAATTCAATTGCCAAAATAGCAATACCCTGAATCTGGTGTCCCAGCTGTTGCAGGCCAAGATTCATAGTGTCTGCCAAAACATATATTTTGTTCTGGGGTGAAATTCAATTGCCAAAATAGCAATACCCTGAATCTGGTGTCCCAGCTGTTTCAGGCCAAGATTCATAGTGTCCGCCAAAACATATATTTTGTTCTGGGGTGAAATTCAATTGCCAAAATAGCAATACCATAAATCAGTGGTTTCAGCTGTGGCTGGCAAAGTATAATAGTGTCCGCCAAAACATATATTTTGCTCTGGGGTGAAATTCAATTGCCAAAATAGCAATACCCTGAATCTGGTGTCCCAGCTGTTGCAGGCCAAGATTCATATTGTCCGCCAAAACATATATTTTGTTCTGGGGTGAAAGTCAATTGCCAAAATAACAATACCCTGAATCTGGTGTCTCAGCTGTTGCAGGCCAAGATTCATAGTTTCCGCCAAAACATATATTTTGTTCTGGGGTGAAATTCAATTGCCAAAAAAGCAATACCCTGAATCTGGTGACCCAGCTGTTGCAGGACAAGATTCATAGTGTCCGCCAAAACATATATTTTGTTCTGGGGTGAAATTCAATTGCCAAAATAGCAATACCATAAATCAGTGGTTTCAGCTGTGGCTGGCAAAGTATAATAGTGTCCGCCAAAACATATATTTTGTTCTGGGGTGAAATTCAATTGCCAAAATAGCAATACCCTGAATCTGGTGTCCCAGCTGTTGCAGGCCAAGATTCATAGTGTCCGCCAAAACATATATTTTGTTCTGGGGTGAAATTCAATTGCCAAAATAGCAATACCCTGAATCTGGTGTCCCAGCTGTTGCAGGCCAAGATTCATAGTGTCCGCCAAAACATATATTTTGTTCTGGGGTGAAATTCAATTGCCAAAATAGCAATACCCTGAATCTGGTGTCCCAGCTATTGCAGGCCAAGATTCATAGTGTCCGCCAAAACATATATTTTGTTCTGGGGTGAAATTCAATTGCCAAAATAGCAATACCCTGAATCTGGTGTCCCAGCTGTTGCAGGCCAAGATTCATAGTGTCCGCCAAAACATATATTTTGTTCTGGGGTGAAATTCAATTGCCAAAATAGCAATACCATAAATCAGTGGTTTCAGCTGTTGCAGGACAAGATTCATAGTGTCCGCAAAAACATATATTTTGTTCTGGGGTGAAATTCAATTGCCAAAATAGCAATACCCTGAATCTGGTGTTCGAGCTTTTGCAGGCCAATTGTAAATCTGTCCATAAAAGGATACTTTTCATCCAGGGCCTAAATACTAGCCCTAAGGCCCCTTTCACACGGGCGAGTTTTCCGCGCGGGTGCAATGCGTGAGGAGGACGCATTGCACCCGCACTGAATCCGGACCCATTCATTTCTATGGGGCTGTGCCCATGAGCGGTGATTTTCACGCATCACTTCTGCGTTGCGTGAAAATCGCAGCATGTTCTATATTCTGCGTTTTTCACGCAACGCAGGCCCCATAGAAGTGAATGGGGATGCGGGAAAATCGCAAGCATCCGCAACCAAGTGCGGATGCGTTGCGATTTTCCCGCATTGTTGCTTAGCAACGGGACCCAATCTCTATTATTTCCCCTTATAACATGGTTATAAGGGGAAATAATAGCATTCTTAATAAAGAATGCATTGTTAAATGATGAGGAAGGGGTTAAAAATAATAAAAGTTAACTTACCTTAGCCACTTGATCGCGTAGTCGCGATCTGTCATCTCTTTCCCTGCAGCATCTATGATCTAAAGGACCTGTGATGACGTCACATCACATGGTCCATCTTACATCAAACGTTTGCACCCGCGCGGGAAAAACGCACATATTCCCGCAACGCACCCGCCTCTTATCCGGGCGTCAAACATGACGCCAGTATGAAAGAGGCCTAAAAGAGATATTCCCCTAAATCAGTGGTTACTGCTGTGCCTGGATTAGTGTAATACGCTACATAAATAAATATGCAGATAGTGTTAGGTGCCTAAAAAAAAAGGCCTAAATTTGAAATCAATACATTGGGCCAAATATTTTTTTTTCTTATTGTGGTGCTTGGTGAACGGTAACAATGAGAAAAACATCTAGTAAGGGACGCG
This sequence comes from Bufotes viridis, assembly GCA_033119425.1. Taxonomy (NCBI): domain Eukaryota; kingdom Metazoa; phylum Chordata; class Amphibia; order Anura; family Bufonidae; genus Bufotes; species Bufotes viridis. Next base: position 303,680,991 of record CM065592.1, read on the forward strand.
GACGCGGTCGTGGTGGTGTTAGTGTACCCTCTTGTGCTGGGAGAGGACGTGGCCATTCTGCCACAGCCACACGTCCTAGTGAATCAACTACCTCAAGTTCCAGTACCCGCCAGAATTTACAGCGATACAGTATTTGGTGGGGCCCAATGCCGTTCTAAGGATGGTAAGGCATGAGAAGGTACAGGCGCTAGTCAATTGGGTGGCCGACAGTGGATCCAGCATGTTCACAACATTATCTCCCACCCAGTCTTCTGCAGAAAGCGCACAGGTGGCACCTGAAAACCAAGCCCATCAGTCTGTCACATCACCCCCATGCATATCAGGGAAACTGTCTGAGCCTCAAGTTATGCAGCAGTCTCTTATGCTGTTTGAAGACTCTGCTGGCAGGGTTTCCCAAGGGAATCCACCTAGCCCTTCCTCTGTGTTGGAAGACGTAGAATGCACTGATGCACAACCACTGATGTTTCCTGATGATGAGGACATGGGAATACCACCTCATCGGAGTCCGCACGTCTCTGATGATGACGAAACACAGGTGCCAACTGCTGCGTCTTTCTGCAGTGTGCAGACCGAACAGGAGGTCAGGGAGGAAGACTGTGTGGAAGACGATGCAGGGGACGATGAGGTCCTAGACCCCACATGGAATGAAGGTCGTGCCACTGACTTTCATAGTTCAGAGGAAGAGGCAGTGGTGAGACCGAGCCAACAGCGTAGCAAAAGAGAGAGCAGGGGGCAAAAGCAGAACAGCCGCCTCCAAGAGAGTTTGCCTGCTACTGGCCACCGCCACCAGGGACCGAGCACCCCAAAGGCAGCTTCAAGGAGTTCCCTGGCATGGCACTTCTTTAAACAATGTGCTGACGACAAGACCCGAGTGGTTTGCACGCTGTGCCATCAGAGCCTGAAGCGAGGCATTAACGTTCTGAACCTTAGCACAACCTGCATGACCAGGCATCTACATGCAAAGCATGAACTGCAGTGGAGTAAACACCTTAAAAGCAAGGAACTCACGCTGGCTCCCTGCTCCCTCTTCTGCTGCTGCCTCGGCCTCTTCCTCCGCCTCGGGAGGAATGTTGGCACCTGCCGCCCACCAAACAGAGGATGTGCCACCGACAACACCACCTGCGTCACCAAGCATCTCCACCATGTCACACGGCAGCGTTCAGCTCTCCATCTCACAAACCTTGAGAGAAAGCGTAAATTCCCACCTAGCCACCCTCGAGCCCTGGGCCTGAATGCCAGCATTTCTAAACTACTGGCCTTTGAAATGCTGTCATTCAGGCTGGTGGACACAGACAGCTTCAAACAGCTGATGTCCATGGCTGTCCCACAGTATGTTGTTCCCAGCCGCCACTACTTCTCCAAGACAGCCGTGCCTTCCCTGCACAACCAAGTATCCGATAAAATCAAGTGTGCACTGCGCAACGCCATCTGTGGCAAGGTCCACCTAACCACAGATACGTAGACCAGTAAGCACGGCCTGGGACGCTATATCTCCCTAACTGCACACTGGGTAAATGTAGTGGCGGCTGGGCCGCAGGCGGAGAGTTCCTTGGCGCACGTCCTTCCGCCGCCAAGGATCGCAGAGCATCATTCTTTGGCTCCTGTAGCCTCCTCCTCCTGCTCAGCTTCCTCCTCCTCTGCTTCCACCAGCTCATCCAGTCAGCCACACATCTTCACCACCAACTTCAGCACAGCCCGGGGTAAATGTCTGCAGGCCATTCTGAAACTCATATGTTTGGGGGACAGGCCCCACACCGCGCAGGAGTTGTGGCGGGGTATTGAACAACAGACCGACGAGTGGTTTCTGCTGGTGGGCCTCAAGCCCGGCCTGGTGGTGTGCGATAATGGGCGAAATCTCGTCGCAGCTCTGGGACTAGCCGGTTTGACGCACATCCCTTGCCTGGCGCATGTGCTGAATTTGGTGGTGCAGAAGTTCATTCACAACTAGCCCGACATGTCAGAGCTGCTGCATAAAGTGAGGGCCGTCTGTGCGCGCTTCCGGCGTTCACATCCTGCCGCTGCTCGCCTGTCTGCGCTGCAGCGGAACTTTGGCATTCCCGCTCACTGCCTCATATGCGACGTGCCCACCAGGTGGAACTCCACCTTGCACATGCTGGAAAGACTGTGCGAGCAGCAGCAGGCCATAGTGGAGTTTAAGCTTCAGCACGCACGCGTCGGAGCAGCACCACTTCACCACCAATGATTGGGCCTCCATGCGAGACCTGTGTGCCCTGTTGCGTTGCTTCGAGTACTCCACCAACATGGCCAGTGGCGATGACACCGTTATCAGCGTTACAATACCACTTCTATGTCTCCTTGAGAAAACGCTTAGGGCGATGATGGAAGAGGAGGTGGCCCAGGAGGAGGAGGAGGATGAGGTGTCATGTTTAGCACTTTCAGGCCAGTCTGTTAGAAGTGGCTCAGAAGGAGTTTTTTTGCAACAGCAGAGGCCAGGTACAAATGTGGCCAGCCAGGGCCCACTACTGGAGGACGAGGAGGATGAGGACTAGGTGGAGGAGGATGAGGATGAAGCAGGTTCACAGCGGGGTGGCACCCGACACAGCTCAGGCCCATCACTGGTGCGTGTCTGGGGGGATACGGAGGATGATGACGATACGCCTCCCACAGAGGACAACTTGTCCTTACTTCTGGGGAGCCTGTCACACATGAGCGACTACATGCTGCAGTGCCTGCGCAACGACCGCAAAGTTGTCCACATTTTACCGTGTGCGGACTACTGGGTTGCCACCCTGCTGGATCCCCGGTACAAAGACAATGTGCGCAGCTTACTTCCTGCACTGGAGCGTGATAGGAAGATGCGCGAGTACAAGCGCACGCTGGTAGAGGCGCTCCTGAGAGCATTCCTAACTGTCACAGGGGAACAGGTGGAAGCCCAAGGCGAAGGCAGAGGAGGTCGCCAACGTAGCTGTGTCACGGCCAGCTCCTCTGAGGGCAGGGTTAGCATGGCAGAAATGTGGAAAAGTTTTGTCTCCACACCACAGCTAACTGCACCACCAACTGATACGGAACGTGTTAGCAGGAGGCAGCATTTCACTAACATGGTTGAACAGTACGTCTGCACACCCCTCCAGTTACTGACTGATGGTTCGGCCCCATTCAACTTCTGGGTCTCCAAATTGTCCACGTAGCCAGAGTTAGCATTTTATGCCTTGGAGGTGCTGGCCTGCCCGGCGGCCAGCGTTTTGTCTGAACGTGTATTCAGCACGGCAGGGGGCGTCATTACTGACAAACGCAGCCGCCTGTCCACAGCCAACGTTGACAAGCTGACGTTCATAAAAATGAACCAGGCATGGATCCCACAGGACCTGTCCCTTCCTTGTGCAGAATAGACATTTATAACTGCCTCCCCCTCAACCACGTATTCTTGTACTCCGGGGCACTTCTTTATTGAATCCTCATTTTTTTACCTTTACCATGATCTTGCGGTGCAACCCAAAGTTGAATGAACCTCTCCTCTGTCTAGGTGGTGGGGCCGAAATAACTGAAAGTGGCCTTCTCCGGTGGTGGGTGATATGACGCATGATTCCTTGCTGTGGGACCTTTCTCCTCTGTCTGGGTGCTGGGGCCAAAATAACTGAAAGTGGCCTTCTCCAGTGGTGGGTGATATGACGCATGATTCCTTGCTGTGGGACCTTTCTCCTCTGTCTGGGTGCTGGGGCCGAAATAACTGAAAGTGGCCTTCTCCGGTGGTGGGTGATATGACGCATGATTCCTTGCTGTGGGACCTCTCTCCTCTGTCTGGGTGTTGGGGCCGAAATAACTAAAAGTGGCCTTCTCCAGTGGTGGGTGATATGACGCATGATTCCTTGCAGTGGGACCTGTATCCCCGGTCTGGGTGCTGGGCTGAAATAAAGGAAAGTGGCCTTCTCCAGTGGTGGGTGATATGACGCATGATTCCTTGCTGTGGGACCTCTCTACCCTGTCTGGGTGCTGGGGCCGAAATAACTGAAAGAGGCCTTCTCAGGTGGTGGGTGATATGACGCATGATTCCTTGCTGTCGGACCTCTCTCCTCTGTCTGGGTGGTGGGGCATAAATAACTGAAAGTGGCCTTCTCCAGTGGTGGGTGAAATGACGCATGATTCCTTGCTGTGGGACCTCTCTCCCCTGTCTGGGTGCTGGGGCTGAAATAACTGAAAGTGGCCTTCACCGGTGGTGGGTGATATGACGCATGATTCCTTGCTGTGGGACCTCTCTCCTCTGTCTGGGTGGTGGGGCATAAATAACTGAAAGTGGCCTTCTCCAGTGGTGGGTGATATGACGCATGATTCCTTGCTGTGGGACCTCTCTCCCCTGTCTGGGTGCTGGGGCCGAAATAACTGAAAGAGGCCTTCTCCGGTGGTGGGTTATATGACGCATGATTCCTTGCTGTGGGACCTCTCTCCTCTGTCTGGGTGGAGGGGCATAAATAACTGAAAGTGGCCTTCTCCGGTGGTGGGTGATATGACGCATGATTCCTTGCTGTGGGACCTCTCTCCTCTGTCTGGGTGGTGGGGCATAAATAACTGAAAGTGGCCTTCTCCGGTGGTGGGTGATATGACGCCTTATTCCTTGCTGTGGGACCTCTCTCCTCTGTCTGGGTGGTGGGGCATAATTAACTGAAAGTGGCCTTCTCCAGTGGTGGGTGATATGACGCATGATTCCTTGCTGTGGGACCTCTCTCCTCTGTCTGGGTGCTGGGGCCTAAATAACTGAAAGTGGCCTTCTCCAGTGGTGGGTGAAATGACGCATGATTCCTTGCTGTGGGACCACTCTCCTCTGTCTGGGTGCTGGGGCCTAAATAACTGAAAGTGGCCTTCTCCGGTGGTGGGTGATATGACGCATGATTCCTTGCTGTGGGACCTCTCTCCTCTGTCTGGGTGGTGGGGCATAAATAACTGAAAGTGGCCTTCTCCAGTGGTGGGTGATATGACGCATGATTCCTTGCTGTGGGACCTCTCTCCTCTGTCTGGGTGCTGGGGCTCAATTAACTGAAAGTGGCCTTCTCCAGTGGTGGGTGAAATGACGCATGATTCCTTGCTGTGGGACCGCTCTCCTCTGTCTGGGTGCTGGGTCTGAAATAACTGAAAGTGGCCTTCTCCAGTGGTGGGTGATATGACGCATGATTCCTTGCTGTGGGACTTCTCTCCTCTGCCTGGGTGCTGGGGCCGAAATAACTGAAAGTGGCCTTCTCCAGTGGTGGGTGATATGACGCATGATTCCTTGCTGTGGGACCTCTCTCCTCTGTGAGGGTGGTGGGGCATAAATAACTGAAAGTGGCCTTCTCCAGTGGTGGGTGAAATGACGCATGATTCCTTGCTGTGGGACCGCTCTCCTCTTTGTGGGTGCTGGGTCCGAAATAACTGAAAGTGGCCTTCTCCGGTGGTGGGTGATATGATGCATGATTCCTTGCTGTGGGACCTCTCTCCTCCATCTGGGTGCTGGGCCGAATTAACTGAAAGTGGCCTTCTCCAGTGATGGGTGATATGACGCATGATTCCTTGTTGTGGGACCTCTCTCCTCTGTGTGGGTGGTGGGGCCTAAATAACTGAAAGTGGCCTTCTCCAGTGGTGGGTGATATGACGCCTTATTCCTTGCTGTGGGACCTCTCTCCTCTGTCTGGGTGCTGGGGCTGAAATAACTGAAAGTGGCCTTCTCCAGTGGTGGGTGAAATGACGCATGATTCCTTGCTGTGGGACCTCTCTGCTCTGTTTGGGTGCTGGGTCCTAAATAACTGAAAGTGGCCTTCTCCAGTGGTGGGTGATATGACGCCTTATTCCTTGCTGTGGGACCTCTCTCCTCTGTCTGGGTGCTGGGTCCTAAATAACTGAAAGTGGCCTTCTCCAGTGGTGGGTGATATGACGCCTTATTACTTGCTGTGGGACCTCTCTCCTCTGTCTGGGTGCTGGGGCTGAAATAACTGAAAGTGGCCTTCTCCAGTGGTGGGTGATATGACGCCTTATTCCTTGCTGTGGGACCTCTCTCCTCTGTCTGGGTGCTGGGGCTTAAATAACTGAAAGTGGCCTTCTCCAGTGGTGGGTGATATGATGCCTTATTCCTTGCTGTGTGACCTCTCTCATCTGTCTGGGTGCTCGGGCCTAAGTAACTCAAAGTTGCCTTCTTCAGTGGTGGGTGATATGACGCATGATTCCTTGCTGTGGAACCTCTCTCCTCTGTCTGGGTGCTGGGGCCTAAATAACTCAAATTGGCCTTCTCCAGTGGTGAGTGATATGACGCCTTATTCCTTGCTGTTGGACCGCTCTCCTCTGTCTGGGTGCTGGGTCTGAAATAACTGAAAGTGGCCTTCTCCAGTGGTGGGTGATATGACGCATGATTCCTTGCTATGGGACCTCTCTCCTCTGTCTGGGTGCTGGGGCCTAAATAACTCAAATTGGCCTTCTCCAGTGGTGAGTGATATGACGCATGATTCCTTGCTGTGGGACCTCTCTCCTCTGTCTGGGTGCTGGGGCCTAAATAACTGAAAGTGGCCTTCTCCGGTGGTGTGTGATATGACGCATGATTCCTTGCTGTGGGACCTCTCTCCTTTGTCTTGGTGGTGGGGCATAAATAACTGAAAGTGGCCTTCTCCAGTGGTGGGCGAATTGACCCATGATTCCTTGCTGTGGGACCGCTCTCCTCTGTCTTGGTTCTGGGTCTGAAATAACTGAAAGTGGTCTTGTCCATTGGTGGGTGATATGACGCATGATTCCTTGCTGTGGGACCTCTCTCCTCTGTCTGGGCGCTGGGGCCGAAATAACTGAATGTGGCCTTCTCCGGTGGTGGGTAATATGACGCATGATTCCTTGCTGTGGGACCTCTCTCCTCTGTCTGGGTGCTGGGCCGAAATAACTGAAAGTGGCCTTCTCCAGTGGTGGGTGATATGACGCATGATTCCTTGCTGTGGGACCTCTCTCCACTGTCTGGGCGCTGGGGCCGAAATAACTGAATGTGGCCTTCTCCGGTGGTGGGTAATATGACGCATGATTCCTTGCTGTGGGACCTCTCTCCTCTGTCTGGGTGCTGGGGCCTAAATAACTGAAAGTGGCCTTCTCCAGTGGTGGGTGATATGACGCCTTATTACGTGCTGTGGGACCTCTCTCCCCTGTCTGGGTGCTGGAGCCTAAATAACTGAAAGTGGCCTTCTCCAGTGGTGGGTGATATGACGCCTTATTCCTTGCTGTGGGACCTCTCTCCTCCCTCTGGGTGCTGGGGCCTAAATAACTCAAAGTGGCCTTCTCCAGTGGTGGGTGATATGACGCCTTATTCCTTGCTGTGGGACCTCTCTCCTCTGTCTGGGTGCTGGGGCCTAAATAACTGAAAGTGGCCTTCTCCAGTGGTGGGTGATATGACGCATTATTCCTTGCTGTGGGACCTCTCTCCTCTGTCTGGGTGCTGGGGCCTAAATAACTGAAAGTGTCCTTCTCCAGTGGTGGGTGATATGACGCATGATTCTCTGCTGTGGGACCTCTCTCCTCTGTCTGGGTGCTGGGGCCTAAATAACTGAAAGTGGCCTTCTCCAGTGGTGGGTGATATGACGCATGATTCCTTGCTGTGGGAACTGTATCCTCGGTCTGGGTGCTGGGCCGAAATAACTGAAAGTGGCCTTCTATAGTGGTGGGTGAAATGACGCCTTATTCCTTGCTGTGGGATCTCTCTCATCTTTCTGGGTGCTGGGGCCTAAATAACTGAAAGTGGCCTTCTCCCGTGGTGGGTGATATGACGCCTTATTCCTTGCTGTGGGACCTCTCTCCTCTGTCTGGGTGCTGGGGCTGAAATAACTGAAAGTGGCCTTCTCCAGTGGTGGGTGAAATGACGCATGATTCTTTGCTGTGGGACCGCTCTCCTCTGTCTGGTTGCTGGGTCTGAAATAACTGAAAGTGGCCTTCTCCAGTGGTGGGTGATATGACGCATGATTCCTTGCTGTGGGACCTCTCTCCTCTGTCTGGGCGCTGGGGCCGAAATTACTGAAAGTGGCCTTCTCCAGTGGTGGGTGATATGACGCCTTATTCCGTGCTGTGGGACCTCTCTCCCCTGTCTGGGTGCTGGAGCCTAAATAACTGAAAGTGTCCTTCTCCAGTGGTGGGTGATATGACGCCTTATTCCTTGCTGTGGGACCTCTCTCCTCTGTCTGGGTGCTGGGGCCTAAATAACTGAAAGTGGCCTTCTCCAGTGGTGGGTGATATGACGCCTTATTCCTTGCTGTGGGACCTCTCTCTTCTGTCTGGGTGCTGGGGCCTAAATAACTCAAAGTGGCCTTCTCCAGTGGTGGGTGATATGACGCCTTATTCCTTGCTGTGGGACCTCTCTCCTCTGTCTGGGTGCTGGGGCCTAAATAACTGAAAGTGTGCCTTCTCCAGTGGTGGGTGATATGACGCATGATTCTCTGCTGTGGGACCTCTCTCCTCTGTCTGGGTGCTGGGGCCTAAATAACTGAAAGTGGCCTTCTCCAGTGGTGGGTGATATGACGCATGATTCCTTGCTGTGGGACCTGTATCCTCGGTCTTGGTGCTGGGCCGAAATAACTGAAAGTGGCCTTCTCGAGTGGTGGGTGAAATGACGCCTTATTCCTTGCTGTGGGACCTCTCTCATCTTTCTGGGTGCTGGGGCCTAAATAACTGAAAGTGGCCTTCTCCAGTGGTGGGTGATATGACGCCTTATTCCTTGCTGTGGGACCTCTCTCCTCTGTCTGGGTGCTGGGGCTGAAATAACTGAAAGTGGCCTTCTCCAGTGGTGGGTGAAATGACGCATGATTCCTTGCTGTGGGACCGCTCTCCTCTGTCTGGGTGCTGGGTCTGAAATAACTGAAAGTGGCCTTCTCCAGTGGTGGGTGATATGACGCATGATTCCTTGCTGTGGGACCTCTCTCCTCTGTCTGGACGCTGGGGCCGAAATAACTGAAAGTGGCCTTCTCCGGTGGTGGGTAATATGACGCATGATTCCTTGCTGTGGGAACTCTCTCCTCTGTCTGGGTGCTGGGGCCTAAATAACTGAAAGTGGCCTTCTCCAGTGGTGGGTGATATGACGCCTTATTCTGTGCTGTGGGACCTCTCTCCCCTGTCTGGGTGCTGGAGCCTAAATAACTGAAAGTGGCCTTCTCCAGTGGTGGGTGATATGACGCCTTATTCCTTGCTGTGGGACCTCTCTCCTCTGTCTGGGTGCTGGGGCCTAAATAACTCAAAGTGGCCTTCTCCAGATGTGGGTGATATGACGCCTTATTCCTTGCTGTGGGACCTCTCTCCTCTGTCTGGGTGCTGGGGTCTAAATAACTCAAAGTGACCTTCTCCAGTGGTGGGTGATATGACGCATGATTCTCTGCTGTGGGACCTCTCTCCTCTGTCTGGGTGCTGGGGCCTAAATAACTGAAAGTGGCCTTCTCCAGTGGTGGGTGATATGACGCATGATTCCTTGCTGTGGGACCTCTCTCCTCTGTCTGGGTGCTGGGCCTAAATAACTGAAAGTGGCCTTCTCCAGTGGTGGGTGATATGACGCCTTATTCCTTGCTGTGGGACCTCTCTCCTCTGTCTGGGTGCTGGGGCCTAAATAACTGAAAGTGGCCTTCTCCAGTGGTGGGTGATATGACGCCTTATTCCTTGCTGTGGGACCTCTCTCCTCTGTCTAGGTGCTGGGGCCTCAATAACTGAAAGTGGCCTTCTCCAGTGGTGGGTGATATGACGCCTGATTTCCTTGCTGTGGGACCTCTCTCCTCTGTCTGAGTGCTGGGGCCTAAATAACTCAAAGTGGCCTTCTCCAGTGGTGGGTGATATGACGCATGATTCCTTGCTGTGGGACCTCTCTCCTCTGTCTGGGTGCTGGGGCCTAAATAACTGAAAGTGGCCTTCTCCAGTGGTGGGTGATATGACGCCTTATTCCTTGCTGTGGGACCTCTCTCCTCTGTCTGGGTGCTGGGGCCTAAATAACTGAAAGTGGCCTTCTCCAGTGGTGAGTGATATGACGCCTTATTCCTTGCTGTGTGACCTCTCTCCTCTGTCTGGGTGCTGGGTCCTAAATAACTGAAAGTGGCCTTCTCCAGTGGTGGGTGATATGACGCCTTATTCCTTGCTGTGTGACCTCTCTCATCTGTCTGGGTGCTGGGGCCTAAATAACTCAAAGTTGCCTTCTCCAGTGGTGGGTGATATGACGCATGATTCCTTGCTGTGGGACCTCTCTCCTCTTTCTGGGTGCTGGGTCCTAAATAACTCAAATTGGCCTTCTCCAGTGGTGAGTGAAATGACGCATGATTCCTTGCTGTGGGACCGCTCTCCTCTGTCTGGGTGCTGGGGCCGAAATAACTGAAAGTGGCCTTCTCCGGTGGTGGGTAATATGACGCATGATTCCTAGCTGTGGGACCTCTCTCCTCTGTAAGGGTGCTGGGGCATAAATAACTGAAAGTGGCCTTCTCCAGTGGTGGGTGAAATGACGCATGAATCCTTGCTGTGGGATCGCTCTCCTCTTTCTGAGTGCTGGGTCCGAAATAACTGAAAGTGGCCTTCTCCGGTGGTGGGTGATATGATGTATGATTCCTTGCTGTGGGACCTCTCTCCTCCATCTGGGTGCTGGGCCGAATTAACTGAAAGTGGCCTTCTCCAGTGATGGGTGATATGACGCATGATTCCTTGTTGTGGGACCTCTCTCCTCTGTGTGGGTGGTTGGGCCTAAATAACTGAAAGTGGCCTTCTCCAGTGGTGGGTGATATGACGCCTTATTCCTTGCTGTGGGACCTCTCTCCTCTGTCTGGGTTCTGGGGCCTAAATTTCTGAAAGTGGCCATCTCCAGTGATGGGTGATATGACGCCTTATTCCTTGCTGTGTGACCTCTCTCCTCTGTCTGGGTGCTGGGTCCTAAATAACTGAAAGTGGCCTTCTCCAGTGGTGAGTGAAATGACGGATGATTCCTTGCTGTGTGACCTCTCTGCTCTGTCTGGGTGCTGGGTCCTAAATAACTGAAAGTGGCCTTCTCCAGTGGTGGGTGATATGATGCCTTATTCCGTGCTGTTGGACCTCTCTCCTCTGTCTGGGTGCTGGGGCCTAAATAACTCAAAGTTGCCTTCTCCAGTGGTGGGTGATATGACGCATGATTCCTTGCTGTGGGACCTCTCTCCTCTGTCTGGGTGCTGGGTCCTAAATAACTGAAAGTGGCCTTCTCCAGTGGTGAGTGATATGACGCCTTATTCATTGCTGTGTGACCTCTCCCCTCTGTCTGGGTGCTGGGTCCTAAATAACTGAAAGTGGCCTTCTCCAGTGGTGGGTGATATGACGCCTTATTCCTTGCTGTGTGACCTCTCTCATCTGTCTGGGTGCTCTGGCCTAAATAACTGAAAGTGGTCTTCTCCAGTGGTGAGTGAAATGACGCCATATTCCTTGCTGTGGGATCTCTCTCCTCTGTCTGGGTGCTGGGGCCTAAATAAATGAAAGTGGCCTTCACCAGTGGAGGGTGATATGATGCATGGTTCCTTGCTGTGGGACCTCTCTCCTCTGTCTGGGTGCTGGGGCCTAAATAACTCAAAGTGGCCTTCTCCAGTAGTGGGTGATATGACGCATGATTCCTTGCTGTGGAACTTCTCTCCTCTGTCTGGGTGCTGCGGCCTAAATAACTGAAAGTGGTCTTCTCCAGTGGTGGGTGATATCACGCCTTATTCCTTGCTGTGGGACCTCTCTCCTCTGTCTGGGTTTTGGGGCCTAAATAACTGAAAGTGTCCTTCTCCAGTGGTGGGTGATATGACGCCTGATTCCTTGCAGTGGGACCTCTCTCCTCTGTCTAGTTGCTGGGGCCTCAATAACTGAAAGTGGCCTTCTCCAGTGGTGGGTGATATGACGCCTGATTTTCTGGTGTGGGACCTCTCTCCTCTGTCTGAGTGCTGGGGCCGAAATAACTCAAAGTGGCCTTCTCCAGTAGTGGGTGATATGACGCATGATTCCTTGCTGTGGGACTTCTCTCCTCTGTCTGGGTGCTGCGGCCTAAATAACTGAAAGTGGTCTTCTCCAGTGGTGGGTGATATCACGCCTTATTCCTTGCTGTGGGACCTCTCTCCTCTGTCTGGGTGCTGGGTCCTAAATAACTGAAAGTGGCCTTCTCCAGTGATGGGTGATATGACGCCATATTCCTTGCTGTGTGACCTCTCTCCTCTGTCTGGGTGCTGGGTCCTAAATAACTGAAAGTGGCCTTCTCCAGTGGTGGGTGATATGAAGCCTTATTCCTTGCTGTGTGACCTCTCTCATCTGTCTGGGTGCTGGGGCCTAAATAGCTCAAAGTTGCCTTCTCAAGTGGTGGGTGATATGACGCATGATTCCTTGCTGTGGGACCTCTCTCCTCTGTCTGGGTGCTGGGTCCTAAATAACTGAAAGTGGCCTTCTCCAGTGGTGAGTGATATGACGCCTTATTCCTTGCTGTGTGACCTCTCTCCTCTGTCTGGGTGCTGGGTCCTAAATAACTGAAAGTGGCCTTCTCCAGTGGTGGGTGATATGACGCCTTATTCCTTGCTGTGTGACCTCTCTCATCTGTCTGGGTGCTCGGGCCTAAATAACTCAAAGTTGCCTTCTCCATTGGTGGGTGATATGACGCATGATTCCTTGCTGTGGGACCTCTCTCCTCTGTCTGGGTGCTGGGGCCTAAATAACTCAAATTGGCCTTCTCCAGTGGTGGGTGATATGACGCCTTATTCCTTGCTGTGGGATCTCTCTCCTCTGGGTGCTGGGACCTAAATAACTGAAAGTGGCCTTCTCCAGTGGTGGGTGATATGACGCATGATTCCTTGCTGTGGGACCTCTCTCCTCTGTCTGGGTGCTGGGGCCTAAATGACTGAAAGTGGCCTTCACCAGTGGTGGGTGATATGATGCATGATTCCTTGCTGTGGGACCTCTCTCCTCTGTCTGGGTGCTGGGGCCTAAATAACTGAAAGTGTCCTTCTCCAGTGGTGGGTGATATGACGCATGATTCTCTGCTGTGGGACCTCTCTCCTCTTTATCGGTGCTGGGGCCTAAATGACTGAAAGTGGCCTTCTCCAGTGGTTGGTGATATGACGCCTTATTCCTTGCTGTGGGACCTCTCTCCTCTGTCTGGGTGCTGGGGCCTAAATAACTGAAAGTGGCTTTCTCCAGTGGTGGGTGATATGACGCCTTATTCCTTGCTGTGGGACCTCTCTCCCCTGTCTGGGTGCTGGGGCCTAAATAACTGAAAGTGGCCTTCTCCAGTGGTGGGTGATATGACGCATGATTCCTTGCTGTGTGACCTCTCTCCTCTGTCTGGGTGCTGGGGCCTAAATAACTGATAGTGGCCTTCTCCAGTGGTGGGTGATATGACGCCTTATTCCGTGCTGTGGGACCTCTCTCCTCTGTCTGGGTGCTGGGTCCTAAATAACTGAAAGTGGCCTTCTCCAGTGGTGAGTGATATGACGCCTTATTCCTTGCTGTGTGACCTCTCTCCTCTGTCTGCGTGCTGGGTCCTAAATAACTGAAAGTGGCCTTCTCCAGTGGTGGTTGATATGACGCCTGATTTTCTGGTGTGGGACCTCTCTCCTCTGTCTGAGTGATGGGGCCTAAATAACTGAAAGTGGCCTTCTCCAGTGGTGGGTGATATGACGCATGATTCCTTGCTGTGGGACCTCTCTCATCTGTCTGGGTGCTGGGGCCTAAATAACTCAAAGTTGCCTTCTCCAGTGGTGAGTGATATGACGCCTTATTCCTTGCTGTGTGACCTCTCTCATCTGTCTGGGTGCTCGGGCCTAAATAACTCAAAGTTGCCTTCTCCAGTGGTGGGTGATATGACGCATGATTCCTTGCTGTGGGACCTCTCTCCTCTGTCTGGGTGCTGGGGCTTAAATAACTCAAATTGGCCTTCTCCAGTGGTGGGTGATATGACGCCTTATTCCTTGCTGTGGGATCTCTCTCGTCTGTCTGGGTGCTGGGACCTAAATAACTGAAAGTGGCCTTCTCCAGTGGTGGGTGATATGACGCATGATTCCTTGCTGTGGGACCTCTCTCCTCTGTCTGGGTGCTGGGGCCTAAATAACTCAAAGTGGCCTTCACCAGTGGTGGGTGATATGATGCAAGATTCCTTGCTGTGGGACCTCTCTCCTCTGTCTGGGTGCTGGGGCCTAAATAACTGAAAGTGTCCTTCTCCAGTGGTGGGTGATATGACGCATGATTCTCTGCTGTCGGACCTCTCTCCTCTTTATCGGTGCTGGGGCCTAAATGACTGAAAGTGGCCTTCTCCAGTGGTGGGTGATATGATGCCTTATTCCTTGCTGTGGGACCTCTTTCCTCTGTCTGGGTGCTGGGGCCTAAATAACTCAAAGTGGCTTTCTCCAGTGGTGGGTGATATGACGCCTTATTCCTTGCTGTGGGACCTCTCTCCCTGTCTGGGTGAAGGGGCCTAAATAACTGAAAGTGGCCTTCTCCAGTGGTGGGTGATATGACGCCTTATTCCTTGCTGTGGGACCTCTCTCCTCTGTCTGGGTGCTGGGGCCTAAATGACTGAAAGTGGCCTTCTCCAGTGGTGGGTGATATGATGCCTTATTCCTTGCTGTGGGACCTCTCTCCTCTGTCTGGGTGCTGGGGCCTAAATAACTCAAAGTGGCCTTCTGCAGTGGTGGGTGATATGACGCCTTATTCCTTGCTGTGGGACTTCTCTCCTCTGTCTGGGTGCTGGGGCCTAAATAACTGAAAGTGGCCTTCTCCAGTGGTGGGTGATATGACGCCTTATTCCTTGCTGTGGGACCTCTCTCCTCTGTCTGGGTGCTGGGGCCTAAATAACTGAAAGTGGCCTTCTCCAGTGGTGGGTGATATGACGCCTTATTCCTTGCTGTGGGACCTCTCTCCTCTGTCTGGGTGCTGGGGCCTAAATAACTGAAAGTGGCCTTCTCCAGTGGTGGGTGATATGACGCCTTATTCCTTGCTGTGGGACCTCTCTCCTCTGTCTGGGTGCTGGGGCCTAAATAACTCAAAGTGGCCTTCTCCAGTGGTGGGTGATATGACGCCTTATTCCTTGCTGTGGGACCTCTCTCCTCTGTCTGGGTGCTGGGGCCTAAATAACTGAAAGTGGCCTTCTCCAGTGGTGGGTGATATGACGCCTGATTCCTTGCTGTGGGACCTCTCTCCTCTGTCTGGGTGCTGGGGCCTAAATAACTGAAAGTGGCCTTCTCCAGTGGTGGGTGATATGACGCCTTATTCCTTGCTGTGGGACCTCTCTCCTCTGTCTGGGTGCTGGGGCCTAAATAACTGAAAGTGGCCTTCTCCAGTGGTGGGTGATATGACGCATGATTCCTTGCTGTGGGACCTCTCTCCTCTGTCTGGGTGCTGGGGCCTAAATAACTGAAAGTGGCCTTCTCCAGTGGTGGGTGATATGACGCCTTATTCCTTGCTGTGGGACCTCTCTCCTCTGTCTGGGTGCTGGGGCCTAAATAACTGAAAGTGGCCTTCTCCAGTGGTGGGTGATATGACGCCTTATTCCTTGCTGTGGGACCTCTCTCCTCTGTCTGGGTGCTGGGGCCTAAATAACTGAAAGTGGCCTTCTCCAGTGGTGGGTGATATGACGCATGATTCCTTGCTGTGGGACCTCTCTCCTCTGTCTGGGTGCTGGGGCCTGAAATAACTGAAAGTGGCCTTCTCCAGTGGTGGGTGATATGACGCCTGATTCCTTGCTGTGGGACCTCTCTCCTCTGTCTGGGTGCTGGGGCCTAAATAACTGAAAGTGGCCTTCTCCAGTGGTGGGTGATATGACGCATGATTCCTTGCTGTGGGACCTCTCTCCTCTGTCTGGGTGCTGGGGCCTAAATAACTGAAAGTGGCCTTCTCCAGTGGTGGGTGATATGACGCCTGATTCCTTGCTGTGGGACCTCTCTCCTCTGTCTGGGTGCTGGGGCCTAAATAACTGAAAGTGGCCTTCTCCAGTGGTGGGTGATATGACGCCTGATTCCTTGCTGTGGGACCTCTCTCCTCTGTCTGGGTGCTGGGGCCTAAATAACTGAAAGTGGCCTTCTCCAGTGGTGGGTGATATGACGCCTTATTCCTTGCTGTGGGACCTCTCTCCTCTGTCTGGGTGCTGGGGCCTAAATAACTGAAAGTGGCCTTCTCCAGTGGTGGGTGATATGACGCCTTATTCCTTGCTGTGGGACCTCTCTCCTCTGTCTGGGTGCTGGGGCCTAAATAACTGAAAGTGGCCTTCTCCAGTGGTGGGTGATATGACGCCTTATTCCTTGCTGTGGGACCTCTCTCCTCTGTCTGGGTGCTGGGGCCTAAATAACTGAAAGTGGCCTTCTCCAGTGGTGGGTGATATGACGCCTTATTCCTTGCTGTGGGACCTCTCTCCTCTGTCTGGGTGCTGGGGCCTAAATAACTGAAAGTGGCCTTCTCCAGTGGTGGGTGATATGACGCCTTATTCCTTGCTGTGGGACCTCTCTCCTCTGTCTGGGTGCTGGGGCCTAAATAACTGAAAGTGGCCTTCTCCAGTGGTGGGTGATATGACGCCTTATTCCTTGCTGTGGGACCTCTCTCCTCTGTCTGGGTGCTGGGGCCTAAATAACTGAAAGTGGCCTTCTCCAGTGGTGGGTGATATGACGCCTTATTCCTTGCTGTGGGACCTCTCTCCTCTGTCTGGGTGCTGGGGCCTAAATAACTGAAAGTGGCCTTCTCCAGTGGTGGGTGATATGACGCCTGATTCCTTGCTGTGGGACCTCTCTCCTCTGTCTGGGTGCTGGGGCCTAAATAACTGAAAGTGGCCTTCTCCAGTGGTGGGTGATATGACGCCTTATTCCTTGCTGTGGGACCTCTCTCCTCTGTCTGGGTGCTGGGGCCTAAATAACTGAAAGTGGCCTTCTCCAGTGGTGGGTGATATGACGCCTTATTCCTTGCTGTGGGACCTCTCTCCTCTGTCTGGGTGCTGGGGCCTAAATAACTGAAAGTGGCCTTCTCCAGTGGTGGGTGATATGACGCATGATTCTCTTGCTGTGGGACCTCTCTCCTCTGTCTGGGTGCTGGGGCCTAAATAACTGAAAGTGGCCTTCTCCAGTGGTGGGTGATATGACGCCTTATTCCTTGCTGTGGGACCTCTCTCCTCTGTCTGGGTGCTGGGGCCTAAATAACTGAAAGTGGCCTTCTCCAGTGGTGGGTGATATGACGCCTTATTCCTTGCTGTGGGACCTCTCTCATCTGTCTGGGTGCTGGGGCCTAAATAACTGAAAGTGGCCTTCTCCAGTGGTGGGTGATATGACGCATGATTCCTTGCTGTGGGACCTCTCTCCTCTGTCTGGGTGCTGGGTCCTAAATAACTCAAAGTGGCCTTCTCCAGTGGTGGGTGATATGACGCATGATTCCTTGCTGTGGGACCTCTCTCCTCTGTCTGGGTGCTGGGGCCTAAATAACTGAAAGTGGCCTTCTCCAGTGGTGGGTGATATGACGCATGATTCCTTGCTGTGGGACCTCTCTCCTCTGTCTGGGTGCTGGGGCCTAAATAACTGAAAGTGGCCTTCTCCAGTGGTGGGTGATATGACGCCTGATTCCTTGCTGTGGGACCTCTCTCCTCTTTCTGGGTGCTGGGGCCGAAATAACTGAAAGTGGCCTTCTCCAGTGGTGGGTGATATGACGCATGATTCCTTGCTGTGGGACCTCTCTCCTCTGTCTGGGTGCTGGGGCCGAAATAACTGAAAGTGGCCTTCTCCAGTGGTGGGTGATATGACGCATGATTCCTTGCTGTGGGACCTCTCTCCTCTGTCTGGGTGCTGGGGCCTAAATAACTGAAAGTGGCCTTCTCCAGTGGTGGGTGATATGACGCCTTATTCCTTGCTGTGGGACCTCTCTCCTCTGTCTGGGTGCTGGGGCCTAAATAACTGAAAGTGGCCTTCTCCAGTGGTGGGTGATATGACGCCTTATTCCTTGCTGTGGGACCTCTCTCCTCTGTCTGGGTGCTGGGTCCTAAATAACTGAAAGTGGCCTTCTCCAGTGGTGGGTGAAATGACGCATGATTCCTTGCTGTGGGACCTCTCTCCTCTGTCTGGGTGCTGGGGCCTAAATAACTGAAAGTGGCCTTCTCCAGTGGTGGGTGATATGATGCCTTATTCCTTGCTGTGGGACCTCTCTCCTCTGTCTGGGTGCTGGGGCCTAAATAACTCAAAGTGGCCTTCTCCAGTGGTGGGTGATATGACGCATGATTCCTTGCTGTGGGACCTCTCTCCTCTGTCTGGGTGCTGGGCCTAAATAACTGAAAGTGGCCTTCTCCAGTGGTGGGTGATATGACGCCTTATTCCTTGCTGTGTGACCTCTCTCCTCTGTCTGGGTGCTGGGTCCTAAATAACTGAAAGTGGCCTTCTCCAGTGGTGGGTGATATGACGCCTTATTCCTTGCTGTGGGACCTCTCTCATCTGTCTGGGTGCTCGGGCCTAAATAACTGAAAGTGGCCTTCTCCAGTGGTGGGTGAAATGACGCCTATATTCCTTGCTGTGGGACCTCTCTCCTCTGTCTGGGTGCTGGGGCCTAAATAACTGAAAGTGGCCTTCTCCAGTGGTGGGTGATATGACGCATGATTCCTTGCTGTGGGACCTCTCTCCTCTGTCTGGGTGCTGGGGCCTAAATAACTGAAAGTGGCCTTCTCCAGTGGTGGGTGATATGACGCATGATTCCTTGCTGTGGGACCTCTCTCCTCTGTCTGGGTGCTGGGGCCTAAATAACTGAAAGTGGCCTTCTCCAGTGGTGGGTGATATGACGCCTTATTCCTTGCTGTGGGACCTCTCTCCTCTGTCTGGGTGTTGGGGCCTAAATAACTGAAAGTGGCCTTCTCCAGTGGTGGGTGATATGACGCCTTATTCCTTGCTGTGGGACCTCTCTCCTCTGTCTGGGTGCTGGGGCCTCAATAACTGAAAGTGGCCTTCTCCAGTGGTGGGTGATATGACGCCTGATTTTCTGGTGTGGGACCTCTCTCCTCTGTCTGAGTGCTGGGGCCGAAATAACTCAAAGTGGCCTTCTCCAGTGGTGGGTGAAATGACTCATGATTCCTTGCTGTGGGACCTCTCTCCTCTGTCTGGGTGCTGCGGCCTAAATAACTGAAAGTGGTCTTCTCCAGTGGTGGGTGATATGACGCCTTATTCCTTGCTGTGGGACCTCTCTCCTCTGTCTGGGTGCTGGGTCCTAAATAACTGAAAGTGGCCGTCTCCAGTGGTGAGTGATATGACGCCATATTCCTTGCTGTGTGACCTCTCTCCTCTGTCTGGGTGCTGGGTCCTAAATAACTGAAAGTGGCCTTCTCCAGTGGTGGGTGATATGACGCCTTATTCCTTGCTGTGGGACCTCTCTCCTCTGTCTGGGTGCTGGGGCCTAAATAACTCAAAGTTGCCATCTCCAGTGGTGGGTGATATGACTCATGATTCCTTGCTGTGGGACCTCTCTCCTCTGTCTGGGTGCTGGGTCCTAAATAACTGAAAGTGGCCTTCTCCAGTGGTGAGTGATATGACGCCTTATTCCTTGCTGTGTGACCTCTCTCCTCTGTCTGGGTGCTGGGTCCTAAATAACTGAAAGTGGCCTTCTCCAGTGGTGGGTGATATGACGCCTTATTCCTTGCTGTGTGACCTCTCTCATCTGTCTGGGTGCTCGGGCTTAAATAACTCAAAGTTGCCTTCTCCAGTGGTGGGTGATATGACGCATGATTCCTTGCTGTGGGACCTCTCTCCTCTGTCTGGGTGCTGGGGCCTAAATAACTCAAATTGGCCTTCTCCAGTGGTGGGTGATATGACGCCTTATTCCTTGCTGTGGGATCTCTCTCCTCTGTCTGGGTGCTGGGACCTAAATAACTGAAAGTGGCCTTCTCCAGTGGTGGGTGATATGACGCATGATTCCTTGCTGTGGGACCTCTCTCCTCTGTCTGGGTGCTGGGGCCTAAATAACTCAAAGTGGCCTTCACCAGTGGTGGGTGATATGATGCATGATTCCTTGCTGTGGGACCTCTCTCCTCTGTCTGGGTGCTGGGGCCTAAATAACTGAAAGTGTCCTTCTCCAGTGGTGGTTGATATGACGCTTGATTCTCTGCTGTGGGACCTCTCTCCTCTTTATCGGTGCTGGGGCCTAAATGACTGAAAGTGGCCTTCTCCAGTGGTGGGTGATATGACGCCTTATTCCTTGCTGTGGGACCTCTCTCCTCTGTCTGGGTGCTGGGGCCTAAATAACTCAAAGTGGCTTTCTCCAGTGGTGGGTGATATGACGCCTTATTCCTTGCTGTGGGACCTCTCTCCCCTGTCTGGGTGCTGGGGCCTAAATAACTGAAAGTGGCCTTCTCCAGTGGTGGGTGATATGACGCATGATTCCTTGCTGTGTGACCTCTCTCCTCTGTCTGGGTGCTGGGGCCTAAATAACTGAAAGTGGCCTTCTCCAGTGGTGGGTGATATGACGCCTTATTCCGTGCTGTGGGACCTCTCTCCTCTGTCTGGGTGCTGGGTCCTAAATAACTGAAAGTGGCCTTCTCCAGTGGTGAGTGATATGACGCCTTATTCCTTGCTGTGTGACCTCTCTCCTCTGTCTGCGTGCTGGGTCCTAAATAACTGAAAGTGGCCTTCTCCAGTGGTGGTTGATATGACGCCTGATTTTCTGGTGTGGGACCTCTCTCCCCTGTCTGGGTGCTGGGGCCTAAATAACTGAAAGTGGCCTTCTCCAGTGGTGGGTGATATGACGCCTTATTCCTTGCTGTGGGACCTCTCTCCTCTGTCTGGGTGCTGGGGCCTAAATAACTGAAAGTGGCCTTCTCCAGTGGTGGGTGATATGACGCATGATTCCTTGCTGCGGGACCTCTCTCATCTGTCTGGGTGCTGGGGCCTAAATAACTCAAAGTTGCCTTCTCCAGTGGTGAGTGATATGACGCCTTATTCCTTGCTGTGTGACCTCTCTCATCTGTCTGGGTGCTCGGGCCTAAATAACTCAAAGTTGCCTTCTCCAGTGGTGGGTGATATGACGCATGATTCCTTGCTGTGGGACCTCTCTCCTCTGTCTGGGTGCTGGGGCCTAAATAACTCAAATTGGCCTTCTCCAGTGGTGGGTGATATGACGCCTTATTCCTTGCTGTGGGATCTCTCTCCTCTGTCTGGGTGCTGGGACCTAAATAACTGAAAGTGGCCTTCTCCAGTGGTGGATGATATGACGCATGATTCCTTGCTGTGGGACCTCTCTCCTCTGTCTGGGTGCTGGGGCCTAAATAACTGAAAGTGGCCTTCACCAGTGGTGGGTGATATGATGCAAGATTCCTTGCTGTGGGACCTCTCTCCTCTGTCTGTGTGCTGGGGCCTAAATAACTGAAAGTGTCCTTCTCCAGTGGTGGGTGATATGACGCATGATTCTCTGCTGTCGGACCTCTCTCCTCTTTATCGGTGCTGGGGCCTAAATGACTGAAAGTGGCCTTCTCCAGTGGTGGGTGATATGATGCCTTATTCCTTGCTGTGGGACCTTTTTCCTCTGTCTGGGTGCTGGGGCCTAAATAACTCAAAGTGGCTTTCTCCAGTGGTGGGTGATATGACGCCTTATTCCTTGCTGTGGGACTTCTCTCCCCTGTCTGGGTGAAGGGGCCTAAATAACTGAAAGTGGCCTTCTCCAGTGGTGGGTGATATGACGCCTTATTCCTTGCTGTGGGACCTCTCTCCTCTTTATCGGTGCTGGGGCCTAAATGACTGAAAGTGGCCTTCTCCAGTGGTGGGTGATATGATGCCTTATTCCTTGCTGTGGGACCTCTTTCCTCTGTCTGGGTGCTGGGGCCTAAATAACTCAAAGTGACTTTTTGCAGTGGTGGGTAATATGACGCCTTATTCCTTGCTGTGGGACTTCTCTCCCCTGTCTGGGTGAAGGGGCCTAAATAAATGAAAGTGGCCTTCTCTAGTGGTGTGTAATATGACGCCTTATTCCTTGCTGTGGGACCTCTCTCCTCTGTCTGGGTGCTGGGGCCTAAATAACTGAAAGTGGCCTTCTCCAGTGGTGGGTGATATGACGCCTTATTCCGTGCTGTGGGACCTCTCTCCCCTGTCTGGGTGCTGGAGCCTAAATAACTGAAAGTGGCCTTCTCCAGTGGTGGGTGATATGACGCCTTATTCCTTGCTGTGGGACCTCTCTCCTCTGTCAGGGTGCTGGGGCCTAAATAACTCAGAGTGGCCTTCTCCAGTGGTGGGTGATATGACGCCTTTTTCCTTGCTGTGGGACCTCTCTCCTCTGTCTGGGAACTGGATCCTAAATAACTGAAAGTGGCCTTCTCCAGTGGTGGGTGATATGACGCATGATTCTCTGCTGTGGGACCTCTCTCCTCTGTCTGGGTGCTGGGGCCTAAATAACTGAAAGTGGCCTTCTCCAGTGGTGGGTGATATGACGCATGATTCTCTGCTGTGGGACCTCTCTTCTCTGTCTGGGTGCTGGGGCCTAAATAACTGAAAGTGGCCTTCTCCAGTGGTGAGTGATATGACGCCTTATTCCTTGCTGTGTGACCTCTCTCCTCTGTCTGGGTGCTGGGCCTAAATAACTGAAAGTGGCCTTCTCCAGTGGTGGGTGATATGACGCCTTATTCCTTGCTGTGGGACCTCTCTCATCTGTCTGGGTGCTGGGGCCTAAATAACTGAAAGTGGCCTTCTCCAGTGGTGGGTGATATGACGCATGATTCCTTGCTGTGGGACCTCTCTCCTCTGTCTGGGTGCTGGGGCCTAAATAACTGAAAGTGGCCTTCTCCAGTGGTGGGTGAAATGACGCATGATTCCTTGCTGTGGGACCGCTCTCCTCTGTCTGGGTGCTGGGGCCTGAAATAACTGAAAGTGGCCTTCTCCAGTGGTGGGTGATATGACGCATGATTCCTTGCTGTGGGACCTCTCTCCTCTGTCTGGGTGCTGGGGCCTAAATAACTGAAAGTGGCCTTCTCCAGTGGTGGGTGATATGACGCCTGATTCCTTGCTGTGGGACCTCTCTCCTCTGTCTGGGTGCTGGGTCCTAAATAACTGAAAGTGGCCTTCTCCAGTGGTGGGTGATATGACGCATGATTCCTTGCTGTGGGACCTCTCTCCTCTGTCTGGGTGCTGGGGCCTAAATAACTGAAAGTGGCCTTCTCCAGTGGTGGGTGATATGACGCCTTATTCCTTGCTGTGGGACCTCTCTCCTCTGTCTGGGTGCTGGGCCTAAATAACTCAAAGTGGCCTTCTCCAGTGGTGGGTGATATGACGCCTTATTCCTTGCTGTGGGACCTCTCTCCTCTGTCTGGGTGCTGGGGCCTAAATAACTGAAAGTGGCCTTCTCCAGTGGTGGGTGATATGACGCCTTATTCCTTGCTGTGGGACCTCTCTCCTCTGTCTGGGTGCTGGGGCCTAAATAACTGAAAGTGGCCTTCTCCAGTGGTGGGTGATATGACGCATGATTCCTTGCTGTGGGACCTCTCTCCTCTGTCTGGGTGCTGGAGCCTAAATAACTGAAAGTGGCTTTCTCCAGTGGTGGGTGATATGACGCCTTATTCCTTGCTGTGGGACCTCTCTCCTCTGTCTGGGTGTTGGGGCCTAAATAACTCAAAGTTGCCTTCTCCAGTGGTGGGTGATATGACGCCTTATTCCTTGCTGTGGGACCTCTCTCCTCTGTCTGGGTGCTGTAGTGTGCCCACTGCCAGTGCCAACCACTGATACCGGGTGGCACAGTAGCTTGCCGATAAATAAGGCATTTAATTTTTACACAGTCTAATTTCAGTTGCTTGCCTGCTGCCAGTGTGTGTCAGGCCCACTTCCACAGACTGTAGTGTGCCCACTGCCAGTGCCAACCACTGATACCGGGTGGCACAGTAGCTTGCCGATAAATAAGGCATTTAATTTTTACACATTAGTCTAATTTCAGTTGCTTGCCTGCTGCCAGTGTGTGTCAGGCCCATTTCCACAGACTGTAGTGTGCCCACTGCCAGTGCCAACCACTGATACCGGGTGGCACAGTAGCTTGCCGATAAATAAGGCATTTAATTTTTAGACAGTAGTCTAAATTCAGTTGCTTTCCTGCTGCCAGTGTGTGTCAGGCCCACTTCCACTGACTGTAGTGTGCCCAGTGCCAACCACTGATACCGGGTGGCACAGTAGCTTGCCGATAAATAAGGCATTTAATTTTTACACATTAGTCTATTTTCAGTTGCTTGCCTGCTGCCAGTGTGTCAGGCCCACTTCCACAGACTGTAATGTGCCCACTGCCAGTGCCCACCACTCATACCGGGTGGCACAATACCTAGCACGCGTAGTACCACTTATCTAAAAAAAAATGACAGGCAGAGGCAGGCCACCCCGCAGGGGCCGTCGTGGTCGTGGTGCTGTGATTTCCACTGTCCCTGGAATAATGCCTAGTGTTCAAAGGCCACGTACCCTGAACCCGAAAAGTTCTGAGGACATAGTTGACTGGCTTAGACATGACACCCAATCTTCAACCTTGACGCAGAACCTTGACGCACCATCCTCCTCCAGCTCAGCTTCGGTCACCTGCTCTCAAATTACCACGCACCCGCCCGCCGCCACCACTACCACTACCACCACAGCCACCACAGCCGCTTCACTTGATCCGTCAGAGGAGTTATTTACACATCAGTTGGATGCAATTAATGATGCGCAACCATTATTGCCAGATGATGTAGATTACAGGGATATGGCTCAGTCAGGCAGGATTACACACATGGACGTACAGTGTGATGATGATGATGATGATGTTGTACCCGCTGCTGCTTCCTTTGCTGAGGTGTCAGATACAAGTGAAGCGGTTGATGATGACGATGTGTCCACGGATGCCACGTGGGTGCCTGCTCGAAGAGAAGAGGGGGAAAGTTCAGAAGGGGAGACAGAGAGAATGAGGAGACGAGTTGAAAGCAGGAGGAGGTCGTCGCAAGGAGATAGTGACAGAGTCAGACAGCATGTATCGGCACCTGGGGTCAGCCAGACAGCACGCCAGTCAACGCATGCTGTTGCCACCACCAGAATGCCGTCATTGCAAAGCACAGCAGTGTGGCATTTTTTTGTGTGTCTGCCTCTGATAACAGCAATGCCATTTGCAACCTGTGCCAAAAGAAACTGAGTCGTGGGAAGTCCAACACCCACCTTGGTACAACTGCTTTGTGAAGGCACATGATCTCACATCTCAAACGCCTATGGGATCAACACATGAGTACAAGCAGCACACAAACTCAAAGCCACCATGCTCCTCCTGGACCAGCATCTTCAGCCACGTCAACCACTGCTGTCCTCCCTGCCCCCTCTCAACCAACTGCCACTCCATCTCTCACTTTCATCAGTTCCTGCTCATCTGCCCATAGTCAGGTGTCTGTCAAGGACATGTTTGAGCGTAAAAAGCCAATGTCACAGAATCACCCCCTTTCCCGGCGACTGACAGCTGGCTTGACGGAACTCTTAGCCCGCCAGCTTTTACCATACCAGCTGGTGGAGTCTGAGGTCTTCAAAAAATTTGGCGCTATTGGGACACCACAGTGGAAGGTACCCGGACAAATTTTTTTTTCAAAAAAGGCAATCCCAAACCTCTACCATGTCATTGAAAAGGAAGTCATGGCATCTCTGGCATACAGTGTTGGGGCAAGGGTCCATCTGACCACTGATACCTGGTCTGCAAAGCACGGTCAGGGCAGGTATATCACATACACTGCGCATTGGGTCAGCCTGCTGACGGCTGACAAGCATGTAATGCGTGGCTCCGCAGCGGAGTTGGTGGCACCACCACGACTTGCAGGCAGACCTACTGCCACCTCCTCTACTCCTACTCCATCCTCTTCGATATCCTCCTCGGCTGAGTCCTCTTCTGCTGCGGCGTCTGGCTGCACATCAACTGAATCCCCTCAGCTCCCCAGGGGTTATTCCACATCCCGGATACGACAGTGTCACGCTGTCTTAGGGTTGACTTGCCTGAAAGCAGAGAGACCCACAGGACCAGCACTCCTGTCCGCCCTGAACGCACAGGTGGATCAGTGGCTGACCCCGCACCAACTGGAGATCGGTAAAGTGGCGTGTGACAATGGAACAAATTTGTTGTCAGCATTGAATTTGGGCAAGTTGTCACATGTGCCGTGCATGGCACATGTGTTGAATCTCATCGAACAACGATTTGTGTCTAAGTACCCAGGCTTACAGGACGTCCTCAAGCAGGCCAGGAAGGTGTGTGGCCATTTCAGGCGTTCCTACACGGCCATGGCGCACTTTTCTGATATTCAGCGGCGAAACAACATGCCAGTGAGGCGCTTGATATGCGACAGCCCGACACGTTGGAATTCAACACTCCTAATGTTCGACCGCCTGCTCCAACAAGAAAAAGCCGTCAACGAGTATTTGTATGACCGGGGTGCTAGGACAGCCTCTGCTGAGCTGGGAATTTTTTTGCCACGTTACTGGACGCTCATGCGCAATGCCTGTAGGCTCATGCGTCCTTTCGAGGAGGTGACAAACCTAGTCAGTCGCACCGAAGGCACCAACCATGACCTCATCCCATTTGTTTTCTTCCTGGAGCGTGCCCTGCGAAGAGTGCTGGATCAGGCTGTAGATGAGCGTGAAGAGGAAGAGGAAGAGTTGTTGTAACCATCAACACCAGAAACAGCCTTGTCATCATCGCTTGCCAGACCTGCAGCTAACGCTGGAAGAGAAGTATGAGGAAGAGGAGTCAGAGGAGGAATGTGGCAGCTTTGAGGAGGAGGAAGACCAACCACAGCAGGCACCCCAGGGTGCTCGTTGTTGTCACCTGTCTGGGACCCATGGTGTTGTACGTGGCTGGGGGGAAGAACAGACCGTCAATAACATCAGTGAGGACTAGGAACGGGAAATGGATAGCTCTGCATCCAACCTTGTTCAAATGGGGTCTTTCATGCTGTCATGTCTGTTGAGGGACCCACGTATAAAAAGGATGAAGGAGAACGACCTGTACTGGGTGGCCACGCTACTAGACCCCCGGTATAAGCAGAAAGTGGCAGAAATGTTACCAAATTACCAAAACTCGGAAAGGATGCAGCAGTTCAAAACCAAACTAAAAAATATGCTTTGCACAGATTATAAGGGGGATGTCACAGCACAACGGGAATCTAACAGGGGAAGAGGTGAGTGTAATTCTCCTCCTACCACGGCGGCAAGGACTGGACGATTTACAGATGTGTTGTTGATGGAGGACATGCGGAGCTTTTTCAGTCCTACTCATCGCCACAGCCCTTCGGGATCCAGCCTTAGAGAACGACTCGACCGACAGGTAGCAGACTACCTCGCCTTAACAGCAGATATCGACACTCTGAGGAGCAATGAACCCCTTCACTACTGGGTGTGCAGGCTTGACCTGTGACCTGAGCTATCCCAGTTTGCGATAGAACTTCTGGCCTGCCCTGCTTTAAGTGTCCTGTCAGAAAGGACCTTCAGTGCAGCAGGAGGCATTGTCACTGACAAGAGAAGTCGCCTCGGTCAAAAAAGTGTTGATTACCTCACCTTCATAAAGATGAATGAGGCATGGTTCCCAAAGGGACTGACAGTGGCGGATACGTTTGACTAACAAAAGGCCTGATTACATGCCTTGGCCTCAAAATGGTCCCCACGCTGCTGTATTTAATGTCTGCATACCGGATGACTTTCGTGAATTCTCCACCACCAACTAGGGTTCAAGCCGCAATGTTTTAGTCACTTTTCTGCCTGGAAAACATCAATTTTTCCGGCCGCTGCTACAATAGCGGCTGCAACAATGCCATTATTTTTCAGGCATGTGTACATGCCTAATTTTTCTGTCCTATGTTTCAGCACTGTGGCTGCAAAAACAAGCCCAAAAAAAAGGCACATACAAGTGTCAATTCCCCTTCGTGATCGTTACCTTGTTGTGGTGAAGGGGCTTGCGTATCACAATGAAGCAATCATCACCTCTATGAGTGTGTTGGCAATGTTGCCACACCCCAGATGATAAGGCCGTTGCTTCATTATGGTCAGACCAAAAGCGATCGGACGGCTGGATAATATTTCATAGAAAAAACATTAATTTACCTTTTTTTTTATATGTTGTATGGGTTTTTAATACATAAAATAAAAAATCATAATAAAGTCTCTTAATAGTTTATTAGAAATGATGCAGACAATTAAAAAAATCCCCATCAATTCCAATACAAAGCAAGTACAGAGCTCAGAACTAAATTATTTTATGATGTTGTAATGGTTCGCTAATTCGACAATGGTTAATCAATTCGACCGGATAGGGTACGTAACAGGGATTAAACTGATAGGAATAGTACTAGTTAAAACACCACTCATATAGGGTGTCACAGCACATTGCTCTGTGCACGCGCAGTGCCCCAATTTGGGAGTATGAGGACCGACCAAGCTGCTTTTTCCATCTCCTGGTTCCTGAAATAAATTCAGTTTGGTGTATGAGAGTTTGGTCTGTCACTGTGAAGGCAGTCGAAGGTACCCGGCCTAAATTTTTTTTCACAAAAGGCAATCCCTGATATGGAATGTAACAGGGATTAAACTGATGAGAATAGTACTACAGAAAATACCACTCATATCGGGTGTGACAGCAAATTGCACAGCGCAGACGCAGTGACCGTGGATGAAAACAGAGTGGAGGGAGCCAGCATTTTTTTAACCATCTCCCCGTTCGAAAAATCTATTCAATAAACGGCCCCCAAATTGGGGACGTTAGAGGGATTAAACTGATGAGAATAGTACTACAGAAAATACCACTCATATGGGGTGTGACAGTAAATTGCACGGCGCAGATGCAGTGACCGTGGATAAAAACAAAGGGGAGGGAGCCAGCGTTTTTTTAACCATCTCCCCGTTCGAAAAATCTATTCAATAAATGGCCCCCAGATTGGGGACGTTAAAGGGATTAAACTGATGAGAATAGTACTACAGAAAATACCATTCATATCGGGTGTGCCAGTAAATTGCACGGCGCAGACGCAGTGACCGTGGATAAAAACAAAGGGGAGGGAGCCAGCGTTTTTTTAACCATCTCCCCGTTCGAAAAATCAATTCAATTCACCTTTCGGGGACCCTTGGTGTTGTACGTGGCTGGGTGGAGGAAGAAACCTTCAATGACATCACCGGGACGTGGCTAGCTTGGTATCCAACCTTGTGCAAATGGGGAGGTTGCGTTTGTGCAAATGAACTGTTTGCGGTGCATTAAAAGGGGAGTTTGGTCTGTCAATGTCTGTAAAGTGGGCGTAACCCTTACACTACCTGATCGATACAACATCATACCTGATCGTATACACACACTGGATGTTTTAAAGCATGTTATTCCAAACAATTTAGGGATGTTAGTTGATTTATGCCTTTTATGGATTAAAACCCGACTCTGCGTCCACTACGTAATTTTCCATGGGAGTTTTGCCATAGATCCCCCTCCGGCATGCTACAGTCCAGGTGTTAGACCCCTTGAAACAACTTTCCCATCACTATTGTGGCCAGAAAGAGTCCCTGTGGGTTTTAAAATTCGCCTGCCAATTGAAGTGTAAGGCGGTTCGCCCGGTTCGCCCGTTCGCGAACATTTGCAGAAGTTCGAGTTCGCTGTTCGCGAACGGAAAATTTTATGTTCGCGACATCACTACTCCTGGGCAGTAACAACAGTTTAACTCCATGCTTTCTGCTGTTAATTCTACTGTGTCATTGAGCTTACCATACATTCATATAATGAATCTTAAAGGCATATTATCTTTTCTGCTTCTGTGAACACAATATATAACTGTTATATGACATCCAAAACATGAAGTCACTGTAAACAACTCTGCTTTTGTCTTTAACATAAAAACATATGAATTGTATTAAGGTTATTGGCAGGTCTAGCTGTATACACATATAAGCCATTATAGCAACCTAGGACAGGTCTTAGCTGGCCAGCTACATGAACAATGATAAAGTAGCAAGATCCTGTACCAAGTTAGAGCTCATGCACAAACATATTTTTTTGTCCTTTCTGCAAAAAAATAGAACATGTCTGCATTATGGACAAGAAATTTGCAGACCGCAAAAACAGCTATGGTTATGTGCATGATCCCTTAACCCTGGCATCTGATCTACTGTTATTCGCATATCATCCATAGTACATGAAAAGGCAGAAATATTTGTAAGGCCTGTTATTCTGACACTTAGGAAACAGTGAGCGCTGTACTCCTCCCTAGCACTGTCCCTACCTATTTGCATGATCAGCCTGCGATTTCTTCCCACTTTTTGAAAGGCTGCAGGGCAGCCAATCAACAAGCGTTTCACTGCTTTGCCATAAGAAGCCATCTCAGCCATGCCTACTATTGGCATGGCTGTGATTTGCCAAGTGCAGCATGTGACCCAGCCTTTATTTAAGCTGGAGTCACTCATGTATCACCGCACGTCACTCTGTTGCTCTTAGGCTGGGTTCAGACTTGAGCGTATTTGATACGCGCGTTTTACACGCGTTTTTGTCACGTGTATTACAGCGCATTTTTGGAAATAGGAAACGCGCGTCGTACGTGCGTTTGTGTGATTGACCACTGTGGCGTCAATCACAATATGCGCGACAATACGCCCCAAAGAAGCTCCTGTACTTCTTTGGGCGTAGGGCGTTTTACAGCGCGTTCGTACGCACTGTAAAACGCTCAGGTGAGAACCATGCCCATAGGGAAACATGGGTTTTCGCCTGTTGAGCATTTTACAGCGTGTAGGAACGCGCTGTAAAACGCTCAAGTCTGAACCCAGCCTTAGTGTAGGGACAGGCTGCTGCTGGTGCTCTCAGGGAGAGATTAAGGAAGAAATCTGTTGAACTTGGTGGTGTTTACTCTTCAAACTACAGCAATTATTGAGGGTGCTATGCTACATATTTGTACCCAGCCCTGAGCCCAGTGATACTGCAAAATAATTTTTAATCCATCTGTTACTGAGGTGGGGTCGGCCGCCATTTTAGCAACTGCATTGTCCTTGGAACTGCATGTGACCTGCATGTGTGCCAGCCTGCCAGGGACATCAGTCCAATTATTTTTTGGGTAGCTCAGTGGAAAAAAAAAATTTCTGGCAGGTCAAGTCCCCCTACATTACCTATTTTATAATTTTGCAGTGATGTAACGCATTTCTGTAGTTGGTTGAATAAACCCGTACTGTCATACCACAGGTCACGTTTGCATACACCGCTGAAAAACCTATTTTAAAATTTTGCGGTGACATAGTGCATTTTTGTAGTTGGTAGAATAAACCCGTACTGTCGTACCACAGATCACATTTGCATACACCGCTAAAAAACCTATTTTAAAATTTAGCGGTGACATAATGCATTTTTGTAGTTGGTGGAATAAACCCGTACTGTCGTACCACAGATTACTTTTGCATACACCACTAAAAAAACTATTTTAAAATTTTGCAGTGATGTAACGCATATCTGTAGTTGGTGGAATAAACCCGTACTGTCGTACCACAGATCACGTTTGCATACATCGCTGAAAAACCTATTTTCAAATTTTGCGGTGATATAGTGCATTTCTGTAGTTGGTGGAATAAACCCGTACTGTCGTACCACAGATCACATTTGCATACACCGCTAAAAAACCTATTTTAAAATTTAGCGGTGACATAATGCATTTTTGTAGTTGGTGGAATAAACCCACCAACTACAGAGCATGTTTGCATACACCTCTGAAAAACCTATGTTTGGTGGTGTTTGTAGTGTGCTGGTGATTACTGAGTAAATAAATTCCATTCATTCTTAGCAGTTTTACAAATTTTTATTTGTATACATTTGTTAACATGTTGTTCTTAAAGAGTAACTAAACTTTTATACTTACTTTTAATAAGTTGTCCCTAACACCTTAAAAAAATCTTTTTCTAATATACTTTATTCATTTTCTATTTTTACCATACTTTTTCATCTCTAAAGCGCACCATTCAGTGGTGCGCTAAAACTCAGTTCTCCGTACACCGTTTGTACGCATGGTCCTATTTTGATATTAATAAGAGCCTTCTTGTGTTCTAACGATTCCATGACCTTAGAAGAAGTGTTACCTATATTGATTTATTAACCTGTGAATGTTAGCCCCCATAGTGAGTTGTAGAGTGTACTGGGGTGTTATTTATTTAAAGGTGTCTCATCAGCCTGATATGACGAGTGGTGGCAGCTAAGATTGATTAGTTTTGAATGACGGAGACCTGACAGAAGTAGGATCAGTGTGACCCTGCAGGATCCCATCCTGAATCTAACTCAGTGATCCTGATAGATGGCCTATCCTGAAGATACAATTCCTTGCCTGGACTGTCCCAGTAAAATAATTCTCAGTTCCATAATCTTTTTTTTTTTATATTCCCAAACATTGCATATTTTTGCCCATATACCTGTTTTTAATGACAGTGCTTTCCATTCCTTATTAGGGATGGAACAGTTTAGTACAGAGGGACATTTATGGAGTGAACATGGAGGGACATTTGTGAAGTATGTCAGCTTCCTTCTGAGTTTGTTAACCAAACACATGATGCTTTCCTCTGTAATGTTTTATAGGGCTTACTCTGCCTAACTAACATGGGTTCCCTGACTACTGCAGAGGAAACAGTGTGAATAGCAGAGAAAATCCTACAAAACAACACAGAGTACAAAATGCTGGTTTTGTTTATCAAAATAGGTATATAGGGCAAAAGTCGGCAGTGTTATCTGAGAACTACGGTCAGATAAAAAAAGTTATGCGACCAAAGAAACCTGTTAATAAAGAAAATGTAGGTAACTTTGTCATCATTAGGCAAAAGTTACAAGGAAACACTTATGCTCTGCAAAACTGCGCAATCTAGATTATGATTTTCTACATTTAAAACAGGAGACATTTGCATATCAGATTTTAGAAGGATTTTTTAGAAGGAGGATCTTTAGAATAATGTGTGGAGCTGAAAAATATAGAGAGTTTGCTTTTTCATTATTGGATTCTTATTGCCCATTACTAGGCCTTAAATAGTAGGCCTAGTTTCCCATGCATCAGTAGTGTGCATTGGTAATAAATTTACTGTGTGTAAAAATAATAAAGGCTGTAACTGGATATTAGATTCTTTGTACGTGTTCATAGTCTCTGCACTCGCAAAAAACTACAAAACATAAAAAACTTTAGTTACAGTGTCCTAAGCATTCTGCTTAGGATAAGACTGGGGGAGGGTTTAATCAGACAGACCTCCTGTTCTTATGTGTTATAAAGGAACAGATAACTGTACCCAGTACAGAGGATGGAGAACAAAGGGAGCTCAACAAGGAAAACAAACAAAACATGGTTCATTGGAAGCCTGTACTGCGCTAGTGAGTCACAGACAACATTATAGCAGATATAGGTGAAATTGTGATTGGGAACACTTGCTCAGGCACATACAAGATACTGTAGCTAATTCTAAAAATTCACCTGAAATGATAGATATGATTTAAACATACTATTTGGTTTTGCCAAATAGCTATTGTGATACAGCAAATATTAGCAATTTTAATCATTTCTATACAACTGAATCTACCACATTTTACTACATTACCAAAATACTATGTTATTGTCGTAACAGAAAATAAATACATTTATACAATATCGTTATATATTAAGGTATTCGAGTACAAAAATTTGAAAAATTTTATTCATGTTGTCAATAGTTGAAGAATCAAGATTTTCTTCGTTATCTTGAAAGGTGTGCCAAACATCTGGAAAGGGTGAAGGAATTACATGCAGGACTGGAACACCTGCAAGAAAACATATGTGGTCATCATAAATATATACAGGGTTGTATTTAGGATTAGTTTCACTCAAAACACTGTAAGTAAATTAGCAATTATTCTTTCCACTTACCTATGCAATCTATGTCTAAAATCCCTCATGTAAAATGCATATTTTAGAAAAAGCTTTACTGGTATTGCACTTTATTTTTTTTTATTATTGTACTGTTTCTACTATGTTTTGAAGGGATTGTCCGAGTTATTTTTTCTGTTCTTTGCATGTTTCTAACTAGGCAAATGAAAGGACTTTACAATTGACTTACTTTTTCTCCAGTTGCTGGTTTCTCAAATTTCACTGAGGGTCACATGACCTGTGATTTCAGCCTCTCTCCCTGCTCTGATGATGTTTTGTGCAAAAAGCCTAAGAGATCACATATGAGTCTGTACACGAGACGTCACTGTGCTGGGCACGCCCCCCCTGCTCTGCTGTCTGCTGCTGCTGCTGCTCTCTGCCCTGTGTCTCCCTCCCACTGGATACTTCAGGAATAATTAACCTCTTCAGGAGCACAGATTCAGGGCTGAAGGCTTTACTGAGTAGCTGCAGGCAGTGAGGAGACAAATGCTAGGCACAGGAACTCACAGACTAGAGGAGTTCTGCACAAGAATAGGTAGGGGGAAGATGTTGCGTGTATCAGCAGTGTCATTGTACAGCTGGGACTTGTAGTTCTACACATACAACATGCTGCTGAGTCTCCCAGCAGGCAGACATGTCACTCAGGGCAGCACTTGTATTCACTCCCTTTGCAGAGCAGGGGGAGGGGCAGAGATTGTTGTTATTGCAGGTAAACAAAGGGACAGAAAGAAACTAGGGAAATTAGGAAATTGAATTTTGTTTACCTAAAACTTACTTAGCTCAGTTATATATTGCTGCCCATCAGATTTACAGTGCTATATAGATTTTTAACCCCTTTAAGTTCAGATAATACTTTGCAAAATGTGGGGAATTGCTCTGGTAGACAGGCTTGCGGATGCAGTATAGAGGCAAGGTACACAGTTCTCTGGGTAAAGCAGAAGTGTTTTATTCACACTCAGCAACACAAAAACAGGCTTAGTGCTTGTTCACATGAGGCAAAACAGAAACAGTCTTAGTGCTTGTTCACACAAGGCAAAACACAAGGCAAAAATATCAGTCCCACAGCAAGGTCACCTGAGTGGTCGGTGTTAGTTCACACCTGGCAGTTAGCTCGGCCACGCAAAGTTTCCACCAGCGGCTTCCAGGTAGACTGCACGCCTGTTTGCAGACTCTTGCTCTCAGCCCTGAGAGCTCCACAGCAACACGAGCAGCTTCCAGGATAATCACCTCCCACCTGCTGAGGTGGCTGCTTTTTTAAAGGCCCGGAAAAAGTCCGGCCTGGACCGTGGGGAATAGTCTCCCACCCAGCACTTGACTATTCCAAATAAGAGCCAGCCCGGATTGGCTTTGTAGCTATGCTAAATATCAATGTGTCAAACAGCACTAGCTGCTGCTGACACACAAAAAATCCGTCTCTTATCTCACCGAGGCCAGGAACCTCGATGACACGTACCTTCCGTCGACGATGGAACCTTGCGCCCTCTAACATACCCCCCCCCCTTTGTTCAACCCTGAGAGGGTGAACACATGTGAGGCAGTGGACGCGGGACAGGGCATCTGCATTACCCTGCAAGCGGCCTGCCCTGTGTTCCACTGAGAACTTGAAGTTCTGTAAGGACAGGAACCACCTAGTGACCCGAGCATTCCTTTCCTTGGCCTGGCTCATCTACTTGAGAGGGGAATGGTCGTTCACCAGACGGAACTTCCTCCCTAACAAATAATAACGGAGAGACTCGAGTGCCCACTTGATAGCCAGGCACTCCCTCTCCACTATGCTATACCTGGTCTCGGCTGGGTTGAGCTTACGGCTCAGGAAGACAACGGGATGTTCTTCGCCGTTGACTTCCTGAGACAGTACAGCACCGAGGCCTACCTCCGAGGCATCCATCTGTACTATGAATTCCCTGTTGAAGTCGGGTGTCACGAAAACCGGGGACCCACACAGAGCCGACTTCAATGCAGAGAAAGCCTCTTCCGCCTTCTCACTCCAGTGAACCTTTCCGGACCTTCGTCCCTTCAACAGGTTTGTCAACAGTGCTGCTATCGTGGCAAAGTGGGGCACAAACCTCATGTAGTACCCTACAATCCCCAGGAACGATTTTACCTGCCTGGTGGTGACCGGTCGGGGCCAATTACGTATTGCCTCTATCTTATTTACCTGAGGTTTGATGACTCCCCGCCCAATATTATACCCCAGATACTTGGTCTCTTCTAACCCAATTGCACACTTTTTTGGATTAGCGGTTAGTCCAGCTTTTCTAAGGGCATCCAGTACCGCCTGCACTTTGGGCAAATGGCTTTCCCAGTCCGTGCTGTGGATGACTACATCATCTAAGTAGGCCGAGGCGTACCGACGATGAGGTTGCAGCACAATGTCCATAAACCTTTGAAAAGTGGCAGGGGCGCCATGCAGGCCAAAGGGTAATACCTTATAATGATACAGGCCCTGCGGGGTAACAAAAGCAGTTTTTTCCTTGGCTGACTCCGTTAAGGGTACCTGCCAGTACCCTTTAGTGAGGTCTAGCACAGAAAAATAACGGGCTTGCCCTAAATTCTCAACAAGCTCGTCTACCCGGGGCATGGGATACGCATCAAACTTGGACACTTCATTTAACTTGCGAAAATCGTTGCAGAACCGCAACGTCCCATCTGGCTTGGGTATTAGGACTATGGGACTGGCCCACTCACTTTTCAACTCCCTGAACTTGTTTGGAAGACAGGCTGTCTGCAATTTTTACTGTGGTTACTGCTTCACAGGCCTCAAACTGTGGGGCTGGACCCTTTTCACCTAGAAGCCCTGGACGGGGGCTGTTGTGGAACGAGTCCCTATCTTTCCACGGCTTTAGTAAATTCACATGGTACACCTGCTCCGGCTTGCGCCGCCCTGGCTGGTGTACTTTGTAATTTACTTCCCCTACCTTCTCGATCACCTCATAGGGCCCCTGCCACCTAGCTAGGAACTTGCTGTCAAGGGTAGGTACCAGAACCAAAACCCGATCTCCCGGATTGAAAACCCGTACCCGAGCCTGCTGATAATACACCCTACTCTGAGCTTGTTGCGCTGCCTCCATATGCTCTCGGACCAGCGGCAACACCCTTTCCATCCGTTCCTGCATCTGGGTGACATACTCAATGACACTTTTGTGGGGGACGGGTTGTTGTTCCCACGATTCCTTGGCGATGTCTAACAGGCCCCGAGGGTGTCTGTCATAAAGTAGTTCGAAGGGCAAGAACCCAGTAGAGGCCTGGGGCACCTCTCGCACTGCGAACATGAGATAGGGCAGAAGCAGATCCCAGTACTTCCCATCTCTAGACACCACCCTTTTTAACATATTTTTTAAAGTTTGGTTAAACCTTTTGACGAGACCGTCTGTTTGCGGATAGTAAACGGACGTCCACAACTGTTTTATACGCAACAATTTACATAGTTCCCTCATAACCTTGGACATAAAAGGGATCCCTTGGTCTGTCAGAACCTTCTTAGGCAGGCCCACCCGGGAAAACATTTCTATTAACTCCTTAGCTATGAGCTTAGCTGATGTATGTGGCAGGGGCACCGCCTCCGGATACCGAGTGGCGTAATTGAGAACGACCAGAATGTGTTGGTGGCCCCTAGCGGACTTCGGTATGGGCCCTATTAGATCCATAGCGATTCGCTCAAACGGTACCTCTATGATTGATAGAGGTACCAGAGGACTACAGAAATGTGGCTGGGGGCTATTTACCTGACAGGTTGGACAGGACTTACAATAATTTTCTACCTCCTTGAACACACTGGGCCAATAAAACCGCTGCAGTATGCGGTCCTGGGTTTTCTGCCATCCCAAGTGTCCCCCAAGAACATGTTGGTGGGCAAGCTCCATAACGAGCTTGCGATACGCTGTGGGCACCACCAACTGTTCAATAAGCTCACCCTTTGTAGCCATGCTAAATATCAATGTGTCAAACAGCACTAGCTGCTGCTGACACACAAAAAATCCGTCTCTTATCTCACCAAGGCCAGGAACCTCGGTGACACGTACCTTCTGTCGACGATGGAACCTTGCGCCATCTTACAAAAGAAAAAAAATGAAAATATTGTACAGTTACATCTGATAAATCATGCAAAACACAAGAATGTAAAAAAAAAAAACAAATAAAACACAAACCACTTCCAGACCAGGCCATTTTCCCCCTTCTAGATAAAGTCTAATATTGCAAATCTGACATGTGTCATTTGTGGTAATAACTTTGGAATGCTTTTACTTATCCAAGCCATTCTGTTTTCTTGAGACACATTGTACATCATATTAATGGTAAATTTGAGTCAATATGTTTTACCTTTATTTATAAAAAAAAAAAGCCAAGTAACCCAAATTTGGAAAAATTCACTATTTTCTAAATTTGAATCTCACCGCTGTTAAGACAGATAGTGATACCTCATAAAATACTTATTAATTAACATTCACCATATGTCTACTTTATGTTTGCATCATTTTGGTAATGTAATTTTATTTTTTAGGACATTAGAACGTTTAGAATTTTAGAAACAATTTTTAAAATTCGGTTTTGAAGTCACTTTGATGAGCTTACAGAATAGACACCACCCATAAATTACCCCATTTCTGAAGGTAACCCCTCAAACTATTCAAAACTGGTTTTAGAAATGTATTCCACAGGAATTAAAGCAAAATGGAGGTGAAATTTCAAAATTTCACTTTTTTGGGGCAGATTTTCCATTTGAATCTATTTTTTCCTGTAACATGTCAACAGGGTTAACAATAAAACAAACCTTAATATTTATTACCCCGATTCTGCAGTTTGCTGAAACACCCCATAAGTAGTCATAAACTGCAGGGCTCAGAAGACATGGAGCGGTTTTTCGAAGGCAGATTTTCCTGGAATGGATTTTAGGCACCATGTTGTAATTGAATAGACCCTGAGGTACCCCACAGTAAAAATTAACCCAAAAAGTGACCACATTTAGTAAACTACAGCACCCAAGGAATTTTTAAAGGGTGTAGTAAGCAATTTGTCCCAACTTGGCTGTAAAAATGACGTTTAAGGCCCAAACTTTCTTTTTCACAAAGGATAACCAGAGAATATCACCCCACAATTTACTACCCATTTTCTCCAGAATACAGTAACAGCACAATGGTAGTCATAAACTGCTGTTTGGGAATACTCAAGGGCTCAGAATGGAAGAAGCAGCATCTGAATTTTCTAACATGGAATTTGCTGAAATGGTTTTTAAGAGCAATAACTTTTTAATTTTTTGTTGACTGAGCTGTGTGAGGACTTATTTTTTGTGGGACAAGCTGTAGTTTGTATTGGCACCACTTTGGGGTATATTTGGCTTTCTGATCGATTTTTATCCCATTTTTTGGGAGGAGGTTACAAAAAAAGAGCTGGCGTAATTTTTCATTCACTTGATGGGGTAGATCATGTGATATTTTTATAGATCTGGTTGTTACAGATGCCGCAATACCAAATATGTCTATTTTTTATATGTTTTACACAATAAGAGCATTTTTAGAAAAAAACGTCATGTTTTTCTGTTGTCATTTTCTTAGAGCCATATTTTTACAAATTTTTCTCGGTAGCTTATGATGCAGGATGAGGTGACATTTTTATTGCTACCATTTTGGGGTACATATGACTTTTTGATCGATTGATATGCTTTTTTGGGAGGTGCGGTGAGTAAAAAAAGCTGTTTTGGCATAATTTTTATTTTTACACTGTTTACATGATGGGGTAGAGCAGGTCGTTACTAATGGGGCAGTACCAAATAATTTATAAATGCTCCTCTGGAACTTTGGGAAGAAAGGGATGCCAGTTAAACCGGTACTATCTGCTCTGCACTGATGAGAAGCAATCGCCACGAAACACCTGCCTGCAGATGAGGTCCTGGCTTATTTAATATCCGAGTCATGTCTCGAGGCCTATTTAAGGGTTTGAACATTGAGTTATAGGATAACTGCCTTCTATCTGGTGGCATTAGAGGTGGAGCCTGTTAAGTGATCTTTGCATCCAGAATTCCAGGGGAGCATGTATGGCCTTTAAGGCCTCCTTCTAAGGAGCGTGTCCGGATTAGGTCCGGATGCGTTGCGCATGCGTTCAGTGAAAAATGTGCGATTTCACAGGCTAAGCCATTCAGTTTTGCCTGCGATTGCGTTTAGTTGTTCAGTTATTTCCGCGCGGGTGCAATGCGTTTTGATGCATTTTTCACGTGCGTGATAAAAAACTGAAGGTTTACAAACAACAACTCCTAGCAATCATCAGTGAAAAACGCATCACACCCGCACTTGCTTGCGGATGCAATGCGTTTTTCACGTAGCCCCATTCACTTCTATGGGGCCAGAGCTGCATGAAAAACGCAGAATATAGAACATGCTGCGATTTTCACGCAACGCAGAAGTGATGAAAAACGCTCATGTACATGGACCCATTGAAATGAATGGGTCAGGATTCAGTGCGGGTGCTATGCGTTCACGTCACGCATTGCACCCGCGCAGAAAACTCTCTCATGTGAAAAAGGCCTAAGGCCTAATTCACACGTCCGTAGTGTGTTTTGCGTAAACACGGAAACACGGATCCGCAAAACACGGAATGCTGCAATGTGCATTCCGCATTTTGTGGACCGCACATTGCTGCCACTTTATAGAGAATGCCTTTTCTTGTCCGCAATTGCAGACAAGAATAGGACATGTTCTATTTTTTTGCAGAAACGGAAACGCGGATGCGGAAATACGGATGCGGAAATGCGGATGCGGACACCACAAAGTGTGCTGTCCACATCCATTCCTGCCCCTTTGAAATGAATGGGTCTGCAACCCTTCCGCAAAATTGCGGATGGGATGCGGATCCATTTTGCGGACGTGTGAATAGGGCCTACGACTCTTCACACCGATTAAGGCTCTGTCTCCCCAAGAAGAGATAGTAGCCCCCAAATCCTGATTTAGGACTCTCATCCAGTTAAGGCAGTACTCTATGCTCTGCACTGATGAGGGGCAATCACCCCGAAACAGCTGTCTGCAGATGAGGTGCTGGCTTATTTAATATCCGAGTCATGTCTCATGGCCTTCTTAAAGGGTGAAACATAAACTTATAGAATAGCTGCCTTACATTCGGTGGCATTAGAGGCAGAGCTTGTTAAGAACTAATTTGTATCCCTTAAAACCCAACAAAGAATGGGTAGATTTTGCTGCAAATTCTTGCACTTCCACTATGTGTAATATCCTTTGTGGGTGTTAGTAAAGTGGTTAAAGGGTTTGTCCCACTTCAGCAAGTGGCATGTATCATGTAGAGAAAGTTAATACAAGGCACTTACTAATGTATTGTGATTGTCCATATTGCCCTCTTTGCTGGCTGGATTAATTTTTTTATCACCTTATACACTGCTTGTTTCCATGGTGACGACCACCCTGCAATCCAGCAACGGTGGCTGTGCTTGCACACTATAGGAAAATGTGCCAGTCTAGTCACATTCCAATGGTCCCTTTCACCAGATAGGCCAGCTGTCACGAAACAGAGGGTGTGAACCCACTGTGCCACATGTCCTACCTCCTCTAAGGGCGTTGTCTAAGTGAACCCCTGGATCTTCACAGTACCCCTGATGGTGGGGATAGACTTTCCCGAGGGGAACACCAGGTCGCTACCTCTTGAGGAGGATAGACACAAGAGGCAGCTGGTTCAGGTTCTACATGATAAATGTGTCAAGGTCTTACCTTGTCCTCATGGTGGCTGCCATTTTGGATATGTGCAGACTGCAGTCTCTTATAACCTCTGAGTGCATCATCACTTGCCTGCTGCCTGGGCGTCACACAGTGATGATGTGCCAACACCTGACTATATAAGTCTGCTCAGGCTTCAGGTTAATTGCCCATGCGTTTGTGCTCCAAGGTGCATCTCTGACAGTCTGAGATCCTTGTGTGTTCCTGTGTATGTTCCGGCCTTGCTGACGTTTCCTCTGGCTTTCGACCCAACATGGGCAGACGACCGGCTTTGGACATGACCCCGGCTTGGACGACTACCCGCTTTGGACCTGCTTCTGGCTTGGACGACTACCCATTTTGGACCTGACCCCAGCTTGGACGACTACCCGATTTAGATCAGATTCCAGCTTGGATGACTACCTGCATTGGACTTTACCGGCTTCTTCCTAATCTCGCTGTCCCTGATTTATGTTTATTTATATTCCTTTAAATAAACAACTTTATTTTACATGTGTTTGCATGTGGTCTCGTTTCCTGGCTCCCTTGACAAAATGCCACTTACTGAAGTCAGACAACCCCTTTAAGCGTCTATGGAAATGAATGAATTGGCTATATAAATATGTCACCGATGTACCGAGACATACGGACGTTCCTGCGACAGGTGGCAGGAGATCTGTGAGACTGGCAACACATGTTTTTTTTCTGACATGTTTTCTTTTTGGATCAAATGACGTCTGTGTTGTTTCTGGTGCTTGCCACACCTTCTTTCCCCAGGTGTGGCTATTGTGGTTTACCTTCTCTATTTATTGTTGTTTCCCACCAAGCATTGCAGTTTATAGCTTCTGTTGGACTTGTGGTTAGTTTGCGTTTGGTTCTTGGCTGAGTTCCTGGTGCTACCAAAGCTTAATTGAAGATAAGTGTTTCCTTTCCCTTTTGTATTTTGTTTATATACCGTATGTGTGTGTGTGTTGCCTTTCCCGGTTTCTCATTTGGCCTGAGGGAGACTCCTGTTCATCCTTCCCTTTTGGAGGAACAGGTAGACTCAGTCCTGACATTAGTTCCAGGGTATATGAAATTGCCTACTTTTGGGGCCTGTTCATACTAGTAGTCTGTCAGGACTGGAGTTAGGGTTTTCTCTAGGAGGTGTCTATTTTCCTTCTCTAGTTTCCAGGCCTTATTCCGATATCTCCCTTTTCCCTCCTATGCTCGGTGTGGTGTTTTCCTCCCACATATGAGCGTGATAATATATTTACACAATATATTTATATTATATGCTAACTAGAGTGGCATTAATACATTATTTTGCATTAGTTAGATGGGGCACATCTGCAGTAAAATATTGGGGTGATTTGTCCCATTAATTTTTAAACAATGTCAGTGTCAATCATATTTAATAACAGCGTCAGTGGAAGTGGACTGCAGACGCTCCTCCAATAGATACTCTAAATCATGGTAAAGTCGATCACCGTATGATCACAGGGCTGATGAAGCAAGGGCAGTAGAAAATATATATGTTTTGTGTAACACAGTAGCAGTGCATACACATCAGGTGTTGATACGAGCCTATAAATTCTTAGAGAAGGAAACACTGCATCATTGCTGGACTACTGAGATCGGCCTAGTGAAATAGCCATAGTTTTTTCAGGGAGGCACAAAAATGCCAAACTTCCAAAACGCACAATAGCCTCACTAACTGGGACAACATCCTCGGGAATTGGAATGCAGCCACAAAATGGGATATTTTTAAAGGCATCCTAAACTCTAATTGTGAGAGGTATATACCTTATGGGAGTAGAAGGGTGAGGAAGAAGAAAAAAAAACAATGTGAATAAATAGAAATGCAAAGGGAGTAATGAATGACAAATAGAAAGCATTCAAATCACTACAAGACAAAGTTAGTGAGGAAGCATTGAAAAAATAGAATCTGTAAAAACAGATAAAAGCAGCCAAGCTGGAGACTGAGATATTCATTGCCAAAGAGAGTAAAACTAACCCTAAAATGTTCTTCAATTATATAAATGGTAAAGAGACAACAATTTCAGGTTTACATTATTTATGGAGTGATGAAGAATGAATTGTAAGAGGGAGATGAGAAAAAAGTGAATATATTAAATACTTTTTTCTCCATTGTATTGACTAAGGAAAATTAAATGTCAGATGAAATGCAGAGTGTCAAAATAAACTCCCCATTAAAAGCAGCCTGTATGACCCAGGAAGAAGTGTAGCGGTTTCTTAAAAAGATTAAAACAGATAAATCACCAGGTCCAGATGCCATACAACCCAGTACCCTAA
Organism: Bufotes viridis; assembly: GCA_033119425.1. NCBI lineage: Eukaryota > Metazoa > Chordata > Amphibia > Anura > Bufonidae > Bufotes > Bufotes viridis. Next base: position 303,724,707 of record CM065592.1, read on the forward strand.
GAGAATTAAGTAATGTAATAGACCTTTATTTCTGATATTTAAGGTCTCTATAACGACCATTCCACAGGATTGGTGATTAGCATATGTGGTGCTAATATTTAAAAAGGGGTCAAAAACAGCCTGGAAACTATAGGCCTGTAGGTCTAACATCTGTTGTGGGTAACCTGTTTGAGGGTTTTCTAAGAAATACTATTCTTGAGTATCTTAATGAAAATAAGTGTATAACAGGACTTCATGATGGATCGATCCTGTCAAACTAATTTAATCAGTTTCTATGAGGAGGTAAGTTTTAGTCTTGACTGGGTGAGTCAAGGGATGTCATATATCTTGACTTCTCCAAAGCATTTGATACTGTACCACATAAGAGGTTAGTATATAAAATGAGAATGCTTGATGGAAAAAATGTGTGTATGTGGGTAAATAACTGGTTTAGTAATAGAAAAAAGAGGGTGATTTATTAACGGCACATACTCAGATGTGGTCAATGTCACTAGTGGAGAACCACAGGGGTCAATATTGGGCCCTATTCTCTTCAATATATTTATTAATGATCTTGTAGAAGGCTTGCACAGTAAAATATAAAAGTAAATGAAAACAGTTTACTGCCACAGATGGATCTCAATAGATTGGAAACTTGGGAAGGAAAAATACATGTCACCAGTAGTTAACACCGAACTATTGAACGCACAACACCATAAAGTACAAAGAATATAACTTTCTTTAATTAGAAAATAGACAAAAACAATAAAATATACCATAAGACTAGCAGAAGCCCTAATGTACACAAACAAGGAAGAAAATAGGAGAGGACCGCAGGGTCAGCGCATGAAGGGTACACACACAAAGTGCATATTAGTAAGCAAACAACACTCCAAGGCTTATGGAAATCAGTGTTAGCCCCAGGACAAAAAGTCCTCAATAAAGGCAGATCAAAAGCTAAAGAGCAATGCAAAGTAGTAAAGTATACCCTCCAAAAATGTGCTGATCCTGCGGTCGCTACCTCCCAACGTCGTTTTGCCGACACCGGCTTCTTCCCGGAAGAAGCCAGTCTAGGCGAAGCGACGATGGGAGGAGGCGACAGCAGGATCAGCACATTTTTGGAGGGTATACTTTACTACTTTGCATCGCTCTTTAGCTCTCCCTACACTAAGTGTTAATCTATCCATAAAAGGGTATATTACACTCAAGGTGTATATACAAGTGCTGAGAGGGTCATCCTCAATAACTTCACACGCTACTGTGCATCTTCCATTGTATTTCTGTCCGTTAAAGGGTATATTACACAAAGTGTTAAAATACAATTGCTGAAAGCATAATCCTATATATTTTTTCACACGCTACTGTGCATCTCCAAGTGTAAATCTGTCCATAAAAGGATACCTTTCATCCAGGGCCTAAATACTAGGCCTACAATTGATATTCCCCTAAATCAGTGGTTACTGCTGTGCCTGGATTAGTGTAATACAGTACATAAATAAAAAGGCAGATAGTGTTAGGTGCCTGTAAAAAAAAGGCCTGAATTTGAAATCAATACATTGGGCCAAATATTTTGTTTCTTATTGTGGTGCTTGGTGAACGGTATCAATGAGGAAAACATCGAGTAAGGGACGCGGTCGTGGTGGTGTTAGTGGAACCTCTGGTGCTGGGAGTGAACCAACTACCTCAGGTTCTAGTACCCGCCAGAATTTACGGCGATATTTGGTGGGGCCCAATGCCGTTCTAAGGATGGTAAGGCATGAGCAAGTACAAGCACTAGTCAATTGGGTGGCCGACAGTGGATCCAGCATGTTCACAACATTATCTCCCACCCAGTCTTCGGCAAAAAGCGCACAGGTGGCACCTGAAAACCAAGCCCATCAGTCTGTCACATCACCCCCATGCATATCAGGGAAACTGTCTGAGCCTCAAGTTATGCAGCAATCTCTTATGCTGTTTAAAGACTCTGCTGGCAGGGTTTCCCAAGGGAATCCACCTAGCCCTTCCCCAGTGGTGGAAGACATAGAATGCACTGATGCATAACCAATTATGTTTCCTGATGATGAGGACATGGGAATACCACCTCATCGGAGGCCGCACGTCTCTGATGATGACGAAACACAGGTGCCAACTGCTGCGTCTTTTTGCAGTGTGCAGACCGAACAGGAGGTCAGGGAGGAAGACTGTGTGGAAGACGATGCAGGGGACGATGAGGTCCTAGACCCCACATGGAATGAAGGTCGTGCCACTGACTTTCATAGTTCAGAGGAAGAGGCAGTGGTGAGACCGAGCCAACAGCGTAGCAAAAGAGGGAGCAGGGGGCAAAAGCAGAACAGCCGCCACCAAGAGAGTTCACCTGCTACTGGCCACCGCCACCAGGGACCGAGCACCCCAAAGGCAGCTTCAAGGAGTTCCCTGGCATGGAACTTCTTTAAACAATGTGCTGACGACAAGACGCGAGTGGTTCTGCTGCTGCTTCGGCCTCTTCCTCCGCCTCGGGAGGAATGTTGGCACCTGCCGCCCACCAAACAGAGGATGTGCCACCGACACCACCACCTGCGTCACCAAGCATCTCCATCATGTGACACGGCAGCAATCAGCTCTCCATCTCACAAACCTTGGAGAGAAAGCGTGAATTCCCACCTAGCCATTCTCGAGCCCTCGGCCTGAATGCCAGCATTTCTAAACTACTGGCCTTTGAAATGCTGTCATCCAGGCTGGTGGACACAGACAGCTTCAAACAGCTGATGGCCATGGCTGTCCCAGAGCATGTTGTTCCCAGCCGCCACTATTTTTCCAAGACAGCCGTGCCTTCCCTGCACAACCAAGTATCCGATAACATCAAGTGTGCACTGCGCAACGCCATCTGTGGCAAGGTCCACCTAACCACAGATACGTAGACCAGTAAGCAAGGCCAGGGACGCTAACTGCACACTTGGTAAATGTAGTGGCGGCTGGACCCCAGGCGGAGAGTTCCTTGGTGCACGTCCTTCTGCCGCCAAGGATCACAGGGCATATTTCTTTGCCTCCTGTAGCCTCCTCCTCCTACTCGGCTTCCTCCTCCTCTGCTTCCACCAGCTCAGCCAGTCAGCCACACACCTTAACCACAGCCCGGGGTAAACGTCAGCAGGCCATCTATTTACCTACATTTTGCTGCCTTTTGCAGCCCTCTAGCCCTTTCCTGGACTATTTTACAGCCTTTTTAGTGCCCAAAAGTTCAGGTCCCCATTGACTTCAATGGGGTTCGAGTTCGGGATGAAGTTCGGGTCGAGTTTGGATCACGAACTCGAACATTTTCGGGAAGTTCGGCCGAACTTCCAGAACCCGAGCATCCGGGTGTTCTCTCAACTCTAGTCACCAGTACATACTAAATGGTAAAACACTGGGTAACACTAACTTAAAAAGGGACTTTTAGTGAACAGCAAGCTTAACCGTGCATCTATGCCCCTTTTAATGCACCCCATAATCTTATTTAACTGGCACACTTCACTTATTTGGGCAGCTATATGCCAAAACTGACCAAATAACTCAAGTGTGAACTCAGCCTTACAGGTCGATGTTAGAGTCAAGAAGAAGCACACTCCTTTTACACCGTCATCAGCTGATTCCACATAGATCTCTACAGAACCTGTTCTATTAAACCCGACAGAGTGGAGATGGTGTGAGCAGTACGTTTGTGTTGATGTCACTGATTATTTTGCCCATCCTCTGATCAGTCAGAACAATAACCCCCCAAAAAAGGATCCTGTCTGTTGAGCATCCGCCTTCACTCGATCAGCATTTTGTCAGTAATCCATCAGTATGCCAAAGCCAAAAAAACAGGAGTGGATCCAAAAAAGAGATGACACGTAAATAGAATATTTGCATGTCTTCTGTGTTTTGTACCCACTTCTGCTTTTGACTACCAAATCAAAACCCAATTCTGATGGGACCATACGGGCCTTACATCTGCTACATAGATAGGATCCATTGTGAGTCTCATTTTTCCTTCCTTCTGACAGATCAGAAGGGTCAAATAAATGATGATGTCAACCAGTCCAAAAAGGCAAAATAGTGGCCCAGTCATGTAGTGGGGAGGGTGGGAACAGCATAAGAAGTCCACAGAGTGACCCAATGACATAGTGGTGAGGTGGCAGCAGCATTAGGAGACCACAAAGTGGCCCAGTGACATAGTGCTGATGTGGCAGCAGCATGAGGAGACCACAGAGTAGTAATGTGGTAGCAGCATGAGGAGACCACAGAGTAGTGATGTGGCGGCAGCATTAGGAGACCACAGAGTGGCCCAGTGACAGAGTAGGTAGGTGGCAGCAGCATGAGGAGACCACAGAGAGGTGAAGTGACAACAGCATGAGGAGACCACAGAGTGGCCCAGTGACATAGTGGTGATGTGGAAGCAGAATGAGGAGACCACAGAGTGGCCCAGAGACAGAGTAGGTAGGTGGCAGCAGCATGAGGAGACCACAGAGAGGTGAAGTGACAGCAGCATGAGGAGATCACAGAGTGGCCCAGTGACATAGTGGTGATGTGGAAGCAGAATGAGGAGACCACAGAGTGGCCCAGAGATATGGTGTTGAGGTGGCAGCAGCATGAGAAGACCACAGAGTGGTGATGTGGCAGCAGCATGAGGAGACCACAGAGTGTCCCAGTTACACAGTAGTTAAGTGGAAGCAGCATGAGGAGACCATAGACTGGCCTAGTGACATAGTGGTCATGCGGCAGTAGCATGAGGAGATCACAGAGAGGTGAAGTGGCAGCAGCATAAGGAGACCACAGAGTGGCCCAGTGATATAGTGTTGAGGTGGCAGCAGCATCAGGAGACCACAGAGTGGCCCAGTGACATAGTGGCGAGGTGGCAGCAGCATAAGGAGACCACAGAGTTGTGAGGTGGAAGCAGCATGAGGAGACCACAGAGTTGTGAGGTAGCAGCAGCATGAGGAGACCACAGAGTGGCCCAGTGACAGAATGGGTAGGTGGTGGGGCAATACCAGTACCAGCTGAAGATGGTGGCTAACAGTAGGAGCACCTGGCAGCAGGTGTGGCATCATCAGAATATTAGCTGAAGCAGGTAGCCACTTTTGTCAAAGTGTTGGTGTGGGACCATGTATAATCTAGTCTGATGCATCAGGCATTGGTGTTTGAAAATCCTGGCGGATCCACGCCTGATTCATTTTCACAAAGGTCAGTTTCTCTATATTTTGGGTGGACAGGCGAGATCTCCTTGGAGTAACTATGGCCCCCACCGCACTAAACACCCGCTCTGATGCCACACTGCTATCTGGGCAGAAAAGCTTGTACAGGGTAAACTCGGGCAGTTACGGGCACAAATCGAGGCTGCCCATTAGTCTAGGGGATTTTCGATATGGGTGGCAGGGTGCACTCCAAGTATGTGCCACAACCTGCTGGTTCAGGTTCTGCTCTATGTCTATCTGCTGCTGCTGGTCAGTAGTTTCTTCAGTAGGTGGGTGAAGAAAACTGCTCATCAGCGACTCTAGACTTAAGTTGCTGCTGATGGAGCTGGTACTGCTCCTGCCCCCCCCCCCCCAGCCATGGCAGTGGAACGTGAGCGCAGAGGGCCCCGCTTGGTCAGACTTGCAGGAGGACGGGCGATGGCGCACATAGGCAGCAGCCAACTGACTACATAGGATGTCTCGATAGTAAGTTTGTCCTCCCTCTCAGTGGGTGTGAAAAAGGCCCCCATTTTGGACCGGTAGCGAGGGTCTAACAAGGTGGAGAGCCAGTAGTCATCCCTCTGGCAAATGGTGACAATTCGTCTGTCACTACGCAAGCAAGTGAGCATGCATTGGGCAATTTGCGCTAGTGACTCGGAGGGACTCCCTGCCTCCATCTCCTTTGCATACTGCCACGGTGTGTCTGGGTCCTCTGCCTTGTCTTGCTCATCGCCCTGTAGCTCCTCTGGCTGGTCCTGCACCTCCTGCTCCTCCTGTCCAGTCACCTGTGTAGAAAAATAACCCATTTCTCTACACGTTGCTTGTGCTCGAATGTACTCCTCCTCTAGCTCAGCCCCCAAATAGAATACCAGGCACTTAGAGGACCTTGACAACAGAGGGCGCCGAAATAATATTCGGATCAGAGGTCTACTGGAACCAGACACTGATGAAGATCTGGACGCCATACTAAATGAGATTTTTAATCTGATACTGGACTCCCAAACGCCACAGGTCATCAAACTCGACCGGGCTCATAGGGCACTACGGCCAAAAAACACTACTTACCAGCCGCAAGATGTGATTTGCTGCGTTCACGACTTCCGCTTGAAGGAGTACATCATGGCCAAAGCTTGTACACTACGTACAGTATCTTTTAAAGGCTCCACTGTTCATCTCTACCAGGATCTATCTTGGCTGGCCCTACAAAAAAGATGTGCTCTCCAGCCTCTTCTGGCCTGTCTAAAGGATCTAAAAATCCTATACCGCTGGGGCTTCCTTTTTGCTTTAATCGCCACGAGGAATGGCAAATCTTCAGTTCTACGCACCCATGCAGACCTGCCTCATTTTTGCTCTTCTCTGGATCTCAACACTCTGTCCCTGGAAAATTGGGAGACCTCTGACCCTTCTCCAGCTCCTGCTCCACTGTGGCATACAGTTCAGCGGAAAAGACACTGATCCCCTCCACAAGCTGGTGTAACTAGATCTCCTCCATGAGACGCGCCCCCTTGACTGCTACCAAGAGGGGTCGAACCCCTCTGCGGCCTCCTGTTGAATCTGATATAAGTGAGCAGCAGCTCCACTGTCAAGTGACATTGTTTTATTGCACTGATCTAGCTTTGTCTTACTCAGGATGACTCCGGATTCATTTTTTTTGCCCGCCTGTTACGGCGTTCAGTCAGGTCCCTATGGACAGGGCTCTACTTCTTACCCTTTCTCTCTTCCTTGCTCTTGGCTTTGAGGGGGACATATGTGGGTTTCTTCTTATATTGTGGCTTCTATTGCATTGAGCCTTGCCTGGGTGCTCACACCCATTGTTCAGAATTCTTTATCATGCTTTTTATTGTATTTGTTGTCTTTTGTGTCCCCCTTCCCCCCTATGTGTCATTTTTCTAGGTTCTTTTACACTAGAACACCAGGACAAGCACTGATATCTGGAGGGGCAGCCCTCAGGACTTCTCTATGGTTATTGGCAAGTACTGTTCTCTCATATCCACATATGGTTAATTTCTTTAAATGTAAAAGGTCTTAACTCTAATGCAAAGAGGAGACTAACCCTTACTGAGTGTAAATCCCAGAAGTCGGACATGGTTTTCTTGCAGGAAACCCATTTCGATAAGGAAGGCACCTTTAAATTTGCCACTCACAAGCATACTCAGCTAGCGCAGGTAGAAAGACTGCCGGGGTAGCTATTCTCCTATCAGCTACCTGTCCTGTGCAAGTTGAATCTTGTTGGGTCGATACACAGGGTAGATATGTAATACTTCAGGCATTCCTCTGCGGTACTCCTTTTATTTTATGTATTGTTTATGCCCCAAACTCGGGTCAAATTCCTTTTTTGAAAAAGGTATTTTTGGAGCTTACCAAGTATCCACCAGTGGCAGTTATTGTAGGTGGCGACTTAAATACCGCCTTCTCGGAACACTGTGACAGACTGACCCCCGGGAATACCCCGCCGTCCAGAACTCAGCGAGGGTTATCATGTCTCTTCAGATGTCTCATTGGACAGTCTGCATTGTATGACCTGTGGAGAGTTAATTACCTCTCATCCAGAACGTATTCATTCTACTCCCACCCGCACCGCACCCATACTCGAATAGACTATTTTTGGAAATATTCCCGCACTCAGAATGTTAAGGGATGCTGAGATAGGCAACATCACGTGGTCGGATCACGTGCCAATCTCTATCACACTTAACCGGGGGAGAATCGAACTAGGGTATGTCATTGGAGGCTGAATGAGTCCCTGCTGTCTAAGCTTTAGATTAGGAAAAAAGAGATAGTCGGCACTCGATCCTTTCAGCGAGGTTGCGCGGGAAAGGATATGATCCACAACACCAATAAAGAATGATCCCAGCAACCGTCTTCGTTTATATTGCTCTTTACATTTATTCACAGAATAACAGTCTCCTGGACGCGTTCGGCTCACAGCCTTTATCAGCAGGCTGTGAGGCTGTGAGCCGAAACGCGTCCAGGAGACTGTTATTCTGTGAATAAATGTAAAGAGCAATATAAATGAAGACGGTTGCTGGGATCATTCTTTATAAGCTTTAGATTAGACATGAACTAGGTGACTCCTTAAAGGAGTATTTCTCTCTCAACCAGTCCTCGCCTCTTCTGTTGCTATACTCTGGAAGGCACATAAGGCCGTTTTAGGGGCACGTGCATCGCTATGGGCACTAGGTTGAAGAGAGATAATAACCTGCATTTTAATACCACCCTAGATCAACTGAAGCAGTTGGAAGCCCGATTGGGATCCCGCCGCTCCTGTCATTTATTAAGGCGCATACGTACTAGACTGCGTGAACTGGCACTGGAAAAAGACTGTAAACTTTTACTGTGTTCTTGACAACGATTTTATATGTGGGGGAATAAATCTCATACCATACGGCCCATCAACTGCGGGATTCAGCTGCAGCTACCACCCCAACGGCTTTGCGAACGAATGGCGGAAGCATGGTGTATGATCCCAAGGCGATTTTAGACCAGTTTCAGAAATTTTATGCTTCCCTCTATTCTCTCCCACAACAGGTACCCTCTGACTCTCGTCTATCCTAGTGCCACATCTGTGCGCCCTGTTTAACTCCTTTTTGCAGGGTACAGTTGTCCCAGAAACTATGCTCCATTCCCACATTACTCTCATCCCGAAATCGGGCAAAGATCCTCTAGACTGCACGAATTACCACCCTATTGCTCTCCTTAACTCCGATTTAATTTTTTTTTACTAAACTGTTAGCTGATAGGCTGACGTATTGGCTCCCGCAATTGATACATACCGATCAAGTTGGCTTTGTGAGGGGCCGCCAGGGCGGAGATAACACGAGTAGGCTTATTAACTTGATTGACATTGTCAACAAGCAACACCAACAGGCACTACTATTGAGCCTAGATGCTGAGAAAGCGTTTGATCGCTTAAGTTGGCCCTTCATATTTTCCACCCTGCAGGCTTTTGGATTCTATGGTCCTTTCCTCGCAGCCCTCCGATCATTATATGATCGCCCCACGGCAACAATTAAACTGCCGTATGCTAACTCCTTCCCCTTTCTGATTAAAAATGGCACCAGGCAGGGGTGTCCGCTCTCCCCTCTCCTGTTTGTGCTATGCATTGAGCCTTTAGCCGCCGCCATCCGGTCTCACCCGGACATTCATGGGATCATGGTTTACCCGGGTTGAGTATAAAATATCGCTATTTGCGGACTACATACTTCTTACCCTGTCGGACCTGCACATCACTTTGCTGAATCTTTTTGATTTGTTGACAACATAGCCGGATATAAGGTTAATGCTACGAAAACAGAGGCCCTCCCTTTGAACTGACCTACAGAAACCTTAAACCCGTTTAGGACCAACTATCATTTTAGATGGCACGACACTACCTTGCCCTCTCTGGGTGTGAATCTGATGGCATTGTATTCGTCCTTATAGCTACATAATTTCCCCGCCCTACTTTGAGAAATTAAGCGTTAGATGAGTAAATGGATATCTATGTTTGGCCGCATAGCGGCAGTTAAAATGTCTATTCTACCGAAATTGCTCTATTTGTTTGAGACTCTCCCTGTTCATGTACTGAAAACGGAATTAAGGGCCCTGCTGGCCAGTATATTTAAATTTATATGGAATGGGAAGAGACATAGGATAGCTGGTAGTACCCTCACGGCCCTGAAGACTCAGGGTGGGCTGGCAGTCCCGGATTTTGCCAAATATTTTTGGGCTACTCACCTCAGACGGCTCCTGGCCTGGTCTAATCTCTATGCCTATTCCAGATGTATGGAAATAGAGAAGCTGTGGATAGCACCAATACATCCTAACTCTCTCCTGTGGTCCCCAATCCCCCAATCTCAGGTACCATATTTATTGGGACCAATGTCACACACATATAAAATATGGCAATATTGTACACATCGTTTCTCTCTAGTTTCCGAGAAGTCCTCCATGATGTCCTTTTTATTTACCCCTCTCTTACATACTGGGTTATAGGTTTCCTTCTTTAAACCGTGGTTCTCCAAGAAGCTGTTCAGATTTGTTGACTACAGGACGTTACAACTACTTTCATTTGACGAACTTAAGAGCTTCCAGAAACATCTAGGTATCATTATCTACAAATTCAGCACCTGTTTACCCCCTTATTCCATTCTTACCTTTGAAAAGGTGTGCAAGCTCTCGGAATCGACCAGGGGCCTCATCTCCAAAATATATATACTCCTCTCGTCTCCAGCCTCTCCTGCATCTAGCCAACACTCATGCATGTCGAAATGGGAATCGCGCCTGCATCGCCCCATTCCACTAGAGGAGTGGAGGATGATTTAGCGGAGAGCCACTATGACGTCAACCTGTGTGACCCACAGAGAGAACACCTACAAAATATTTATGTCTTGGTACTATACTCCACGCCTATTACATAAGCTTAATTCTAACGTTTCGGATAGATGCTGGACATGTGGAACGGAGGAGGGATCACACCTCCATATTTTTTGGGACTGTCGGGTTATAAAACCTTTCTGGGTCATGGTGCAGTAAGTTCTTTTTAGTCTACTTGATGTTCAGTTTCCCTTAGAACCCATCACCTACATGTTGAATATCCCTCCTATGCCTTTAAAGAAACATCTTTAAAAGCTGATTCTTTATGTTCTGACGGCGGCTAGACTTTTTTTGGCTAGGTTTTGGAAACGGACAGACTGCCCATCACGGACAGACATTATTGTCAGTGTACTGGAAGTCAGACGACTGGAACATCTAACTGCTACTTTGCTTACTTCGGTTGACAAGTTTGACCGTATCAGGAAGCAATGGGATTTGGTGTTTGGTGCTTTGAATTGAATTGACCCCTACCCCTTCCCTTACCCCAACTTTGGTGTGTCTTGTCTTGTCACTCCCCTTTGTCTGTCTTTCCTTTCTTTTTCAGTATCTTTATGAACGTTAAAGGTTAACTGACACCTTGTCATAAGAGTTTGATTGTACTCTGTTGATTCATATTACTGTATTATTTACCTATTAATACTATATTTGTACTTTTTGACACGTGTGCTTGCTTACGTGTGCAAACAATGCTCTTTTTGCTTAATGCTTCTTATTATGTTGTTGTATCGTGACTAATATGTACAAACGGTACTGCTTTACACATGTTTATTGTTGAAAATTCAATAAATAGACAATTGAAAAAAAAAAAAAGATTTGTGGAGGAAGAGGCCAAGCCAGCAGCAGATTTGTGGCTGATTCAGAGCACAGACGGGTTCCTGCAGATAAAGGCACATTGAGGAAGATTTCTGCCAGACTCCAGAGTCTTGCACCTGTGCATAAACCTATTCGGCCACCACTAACCTGTAGTAGTTCAGGTATAGTTCAGGTTCGTACCGAATTTTGGGGTGTTCGGGACACGGACCCGAACACGAACATTTTCATAAAAGTTCGGGTTCGGGTCCATTGTTCGGCAATTTCTTCATGTTTTCTGAAGGGCTGCACAGCAGCCAATCAGCAAGCGTTTTACTTCTTGCCCTAAGAAGCCATCACAGCCATGCCTACTAATGGCATAACTGATTGGCTGAGTGCAGCATGTGACCCAGCCTCTTTATAAGCTGGAGTCACATACTGCTGCACGTCACTCTGCTTATTTGAGCTTAGGGAGAGGATGTTGGTGCTGCGATCAGGGACAGAATAGGGCAGAAATCAGAAGAACCTGTGCTACTTTAATCCACAAGATACAGCAAATAGAGAGGGAGGGAGCTTCAGCAATTCAACATTTCTGTACCCAGCCACTGCAAGGGAAATCTTTTTTTGTGATCCATCTGTTACTGAGGTGGCGCTCAGTGGCCATATTAGCCACTGCAGTGTACTGCATGTGTGCCAGCCAGGGACATCAGCCTAATCCTATTTTGTAGCTCAGTGAAGGAAAAAACCTTTTTTTTCTGGATGCTCAAGTCCCCTATATTGCCTTTTGTATGTATAAGGGGTGACAGTCCATTTATCTAGCCTGGGATCTATGATGCCACAGAGCACTTGTGTATACAATGCACTAAACCGTATATTCCATTTCAGCTATCAATTAGTGCATCAGTGTATTTTAGTTTAAAAAAAAAAAGTGGTCATCCTGATCCACCAAGCCTATTTTACACCACCAAAATATATATTTGACATTTCTGCAGTGAAATAGAGAATCCGTGTCATTTTGGGGGAAAACCCGTATTCCATGTCCACAAAACAGTTCTGCATACACCGTCCAACAACATATTTTATATTTCTGCAGGGAAATAGTGCTTCTTTGTTTTTTATAGAAAAAAAACTTTATTCAAGGTCCACCAAACAGTCTGAAATACCCATTCCAACCACCAATTTTACATTGCTACTGTGAAATACAGCATAAGTGTATGTTTTTTGACAAAAAAGTGGTAATCCTGATCCACAGAGCATCTTGAAATACACTGCTTAAATACCGATTTCACATTACAGCTGAGAAATAGTGCATTATTCTTTTTTGTGGGAAAAAAGCAATACTCTTGCTTCACAAAGCAGTGGTATATACACAGTATAAATATCTAATTTACATTTACAGCAGCAAAAAACTGCATTTTGGGGTTTTATTGACAAAAAGCTGTGTTTTAGGCCAAAAAAACAGTTGTGCATCCGTCGTTTAAATAATTATTTACAATTTATAGCAGTTAAATACTGCATTTGTGAATTTTGGTGACCAAATCCGTGTTCTGGGTCCCCAAATCTGGTGTCCATACATAGTATAAATATCTACTTTTAATGTACAGCAGTTAAAAACTGCATTTTGGGGTTAAATTGAAAACAGACGTGTTTTAGGCCGAAAAAACAGTTGTGCATCCGGCGTATAAATAATTAATTTCAATTTACAGCAGTGACTTACTAATTTTCTGTATTTTATTACAAAAATACTTGTTCTTGTTCCACAAACCACTTGTGCATACAGCGTACCCAACATTTCTTTTACATTTCCACATAGAAATTGAGAATCAGTGTATTTTGGGCACAAAAAACATTATTCTGGGTCCACAGAGCATTTTTATGACACTGGCACTGCCTTAGCAAACATAATTAGTCAACTAGTGGTAAATTGACACCGGAGAGAGACCAATTTTTCAGCTTGGTGGGTGAACGCAAATAATGAGGAGAACATCAAATAAGGGACGTGGGCATGGTCGTGGTGGTGTTGGTGGAGCTCCTGTTGCAGGGAGAGGACGTGGCTGTTCAGCACCAACTACCGCTCCAAGTTAAACACATTCCTCTGGTGCGAGTAAGCGACAGAATCTGCAGCGTTATTTGATATGCCGCTCTATGGATGGTGAAGCCAGAACATGTACAGGCGATGAAAATTGGGTGGCTGACAGTGCCTCCAGTTCCTTCACAGTATCTAACACCCAGTCCGCTGCAGAAAGCTCAGAGTTGGCACAAGCAGCCCATGCCTATCAGTCTTCCACATCACCCCCTTGCAAATCAGCCAAGCAGTCAGAGCTCCAAATCATGCAGGAAAGTCTCATGCTTTTTGATGACTCTGTTGGCAGGGTTTCCCTGGCCCATCCACCTAGCCCTGCCCCAGAAAATGAAGACCTTGAATGCACTGATGCTCAACCACTTTTGTTGCAGGATGAAGACATGGGAATACCACCACAAAATGTCTCTGATGATGACGAAACACAGGTGCCAACTGCTGTGGCTTTCTGCAATGTGCAGACCGACGAGGAAAGCAGGGGTTAAGAATGGGTGGAAGATGATGTGGAGGATGATGAAGTCCTAGACCCAGACTGGACTGAAGGTCGTGCTAGTGAGGCGTGCAGTTCTGAGAAACAGGCGGTGGTTGCACAGAGGCAATAGCACAGCAATAGAGGGAGCAGGGTGCAAAAGCGCAGCGGCTGTTCCAGAGACAGTACGCCTGCTACTGTCCACTGCACCGAGGCACCGAGCACACCAAGGCCTGCTCCATGGAGTTCATTGGCGTGGCAGTTATTCACACAATGTCCTGACGACATGACATGAGTGGTTTGCATGTTGTGCCATTAGAGCCTGAAGCGAGGCATAAACGTTCTTAACCTGAGCACAACCTGCATGACCAGGCATCTACATGCAAAGCGTGAACTGCAGTGGAGTAAACACCTTAAAAACAAGGAACTCTCTCATGCTCCTCCTGCTCCCTCTTCTGCTGATGGCTCGGCCTCTTCCTCCACCTCTGGCATCACCGTGGCACCTGGCGACCAGCAAACAGAGGATGTTTCACCAACACCACCACATGCGACACCATCACCAAGCATCTCCACCATGTCACACGGCAGCATTCAGCTCTCCATCTCCAAACCATTGGAGAGAAGGAAGAAATTCCCACCTACCCACCCTCGAGTCCTGGCCCTGAATGCCAGCATTTCAAAATTACTGGCCTTTGAAATGCTGTCATTCCGTCTGGTGGAGACAGACTGTTCCAAACAGCTGATGGCGGTGGCTGTCCCCCAGTATGTTGTTCACAGCCGCCACTACTTTTCCAAGCGAGCCATCCCTTCCCTGCATAACCAAGTGGAGGATAAAATCAAGTGTGCTCTGCACAACGCCATCTGTGGCAAGGTCCACATAACCACAGATACATGGACCAGTAAGCACGGTCAGGGTCGCTATATCTCCCTAACTGCACACTGGGTAAATGTAGTGGCAGCTGGGCCCGAGGCGGATAGCGGTTTGGCATGTCCTTCCACCACCGAGGATCGCAGGGCATTATTCGATGCCTCCGGTTGCTTCCTCCTCCTACTCCACATCATCCTCCTCCTCTTCTACCACCCCCACATCCGGTCATCGAAAGAACCTCACCCCCAACTTCAGCACAGCCTAGGGTAAACGTCAGCAGGCAATTTTAAAACTCATGTGTTTGGGTGACAAACCCCACACCGCACAGGAGCTTTGGAGGGGCATAGAACAGCATACTGATGAGTGGTTGCTGCCGGTGAGTCTCAAGCCCCGCCTGGTGGTGTGCAATAATGGGCAAAATCTCGTTGCAGCTCTGGGACTAGCCGGTTTGAAGCACATCCCTTGCCTGGCACATATGCTGAATCTGGTAGTGCAGAAGTTTCTTAAAAACTACCCAGACATGTCAGAGCTGCTGCTGAAAGTACGGTCCGTATGTGAGCGCTTTCGGCGTTCTCACCCTGCTGCTGCTCGCCTGTCTGTGCTGCAGCGTAACTTCGGTCTTCCTGCTCACCGCCTCATATGCGACATGCCCACCAGGTGGAACTCCATCTTACATATGCTGGAGAGACTGTGCGAGCAGCAGCGGGCGATAGTGGAGTTTGAGATGCAGTATGCACGGGTCAGTCGCTCTGCGGATCAGCACCACTTCACCACCAGTGACTGGGCCTGCATGTGAGAGCTGTGTACCTTGTTGCAGTCTTTGGAGTAATCAACCAACATGGCCAGTGCTGATGACGCCGTTGTTAGCATTACAATACCCCTTCTATGTCTCCTCGAAAAAAATATTACGGCGATGATGGAAGAGGATGCCGCACAGGAGGAGGAAGAAGAGGGGGCATTTCACAGGGTTTCAGGCAGGTCATACAGAAGTGGCTCAGAGGGTGGGTTCCTGCACCAGCAGAGGCCAGGTACACATGTGGACAGCCAGGGCACACTTCTGGAGGAGGAGGAGGAACCGGTTTCACTGCAGGGTGGCACCCTACGCAGCTCACGGCCATCACTGGAGCGTGGCTGGGGGAATACGGAGGACACAGATGATACACCACCTACAGAGGACAGCTTATAGTTACCTTTGGGCAGCCTGGCACACATGAGCGACTACATGCTGCAGTGCCTGCGCAACGACAGCAGAGTTGCTCACATTTTAACTTGTGCTGACTACTGGGTTGCCACACTGCTGGATCCCCGGTACAAGGACAACGTGCCCACCTTAATTCCTGCACTGGAGCGTGCCACGTGGACAATTTGGAGACCCAGAAGTTGAATGGGACCGAACCATCAGTCAGTACGTGGAGGGGTGTGCAGACGTACTGTTCAACCATGTTAGTGAAATGCTGCCTCCTGCTAACACGTTCCGTATCAGGTGGTGGTGCAGTTAGCTGTGGCGTGGAGACAAAACTTTTCCACATTTCTGCCATGCTAACCCTGCCCTCAGAGGAGCTGGCCGTGACACAGCCTTCGCCTTGGGCTTCCACCTGTTCCCCTGTGAAATTTGTGAATGCTCTCAGGAGCGCCTCTACCAGCGTGCGCTTGTACTCGCGCATCTTCCTATCACGCTCCAGTGCAGGAAGTAAGGTGGGCACATTGTCTTTGTACCGGGGATCCAGCAGGGTGGCAACCCAGTAGTCCGCACACGTTAAAATGTGGGCAACTCTGCTGTCGCTAAGCAGGCACTGCAGCATGTAGTCGCTCATGTGTGCCAGGCTCTCCAGAGGTAAGGACAAGCTGTCCTCTGTGGGAGGCGTATCGTCATCGTCCTCCGTATCCCCCAGCCACGCACCAGTGATGGGCCTGAGCTGTGTCGGGTGCCATCCCGCTGTGAACCTGCTTCATCCTTATCCTCCTCCACCTCCTCCTCATCTTCCTCGTCCCTCCAGTAGTGGGCCCTGGCTGGCCACATTTGTACCTGGCCTCTGCTGTTGCAAAAACTCCCTCTGAGCCACTTCTAACAGACTGGCCTGAAAGTGCTAAAAATGACCCCTCATCCTCCTCCTCCTCCTGGGCCACCTCCTCTTCCATCATCGCCCTAAGCGTTTTCTCAAGGAGACATAGAAGTGGTATTGTAACGCTGATAACGGTGTCATCGCCACTGGCCATGTTGGTGGAGTACTCGAAACAGCGCAACAGGGCACACAGGTCTCGCATGGAGGCCCAATCATTGGTGGTGAAGTGGTGCTGTTCCGCAGTGCGACTGACACGTGCGTGCTGCAGCTGAAACTCCTTTATGGCCTGCTGCTGCTCGCACAGTCTCTCCAGCATGTGCAAGGTGGAGTTCCACCTGGTGGGCACGCCGCATATGAGGCGGTGAGCGGGAAGGCCGAAGTTCCGCTGCAGCGCAGACAGGCGAGCAGCGGCAGGATGTGAACGCCGGAAGCGCGCACACACGGCCCTCACTTTATGCAGCAGCTCTGACATGTCGGGGTAGTTGTGAATGAACTTATGCACCACCAAATTCAGCACATGCGTCAGGCAAGGGATGTGCGTCAAACCGGCTAGTCCCAGAGCTGCGACGAGATTTCGCCCATTATCGCACACCACCAGGCCGGGCTTGAGGAGCACCGGCAGAAACCACTCGTCGGTCTGTTGTTCAATACCCCGCCACAACTCCTGCGCGGTGTGGGGCCTGTCCCACAAACATATGAGTTTCAGAATGGCCTGCAAAGAATGATGCCCTGCGATCCTTGGCGGCGGAAGGACGTGCGCCGAGGAACTCTCCGCCAGCGCCCCAGCCGCCACCACATTTACGCAGTGTGCAGTTAGGGAGATATAGCATCCCTGGCCGTGCTTACTGGTCCACGTATCTGTGGTTAGGTGGACCTTGCCACAGATGGCATTGCGCAGTGCACACTTGATTTTATCGGATACTTGGTTGTGCAGGGAAGGCACGGCTGTCTTGGAGAATTAGTGGAGGCTGGGAACAACATACTGTGGGACAGCCATGGACATCAGCTGTTTGAAGCTGTCTGTGTCCACCAGCCTGAATGACAGCATTTCAAAGGCCAGTAGTTTAGAAATGCTGGCATTCAGGCCCAGGGCTCGAGGGGGGCTAGGTGGGAATTTACGCTTTCTCTCCAAGGTTTGTGAGATGGAGAGCTGAACGCTGCCGTGTGACATGGTGGAGATGCTTGGTGACGCAGGTGGTGTTGTCGGTGGCACATCCTCTGTTTGGTGGGCGGCAGGTGCCAACATTCCTCCCGAGGCGGAGGAAGAAGCCGAGGCAGCAGCAGAAGAGGGAGCAGGGGTAGCCAGAGTGAGTTCCTTGCTTTTAAGGTGTTTACTTCACTGCAGTTCATGCTTTGCATGTAGATGCCTGGTCATGCAGGTTGTGCTAAGGTTCAGAACGTTAATGCCTCGCTTCAGGCTCTG
Organism: Bufotes viridis; assembly: GCA_033119425.1. NCBI lineage: Eukaryota > Metazoa > Chordata > Amphibia > Anura > Bufonidae > Bufotes > Bufotes viridis. The sequence goes on from CM065592.1 coordinate 303,742,898, forward strand.
ATGGCACAGCGTGCAAACCACTCGGGTCTTGTCGTCAGCACATTGTTTAAAGAAGTGCCATGCCAGGAAACTCCTTGAAGCTGCCTTTGGGGTGCTCGGTCCCTGGTGGCGGTGGCCAGTAGCAGGCAAACTCTATTGGAGGCGGATGTTCTGTTTTTGCCCCCTGCTCTCTCTTTTGCTACGCTGTTGGCTCGGTCTCACCACTGCCTCTTCCTCTGAACTATGAAAGTCAGTGGCACGACCTTCATTCCATGTGGGGTCTAGGACCTCATCGTCCCCTGCATCGTCTTCCACACAGTCTTCCTCCCTGACCTCCTGTTCGGTCTGCACACTGCAGAAAGACGCAGCAGTTGGCACCTGTGTTTCGTCATCATCAGAGACGTGCGGACTCCGATGAGGTGGTATTCCCATGTCCTCATCATCAGGAAACATCAGTGGTTGTGCATCAGTGCATTCTATGTCTTCCACCACTGGGGAAGGGCTAGGTGGATTCCCTTGGGAAACCCTGCCAGCAGAGTCTTCAAACAGCATAAGAGACTGCTGCATAACTTGAGGCTCAGACAGTTTCCCTGATATGCATGGGGGTGATGTGACAGACTGATGGGCTTGGTTTTCAGGTGCCACCTGTGCGCTTTCTGCAGAAGACTGGGTGGGAGATAATGTTGTGAACATGCTGGATCCACTGTCGGCCACCCAATTGACTAGCGCCTGTACCTGCTCAGGCCTTACAATCCTTAGAACGCCATTGGGCCCCACCAAATATCGTTGTAAATTCTGGCGGGTACTGGAACCTGAGGTAGTTGGCTCACTAGGACGTGTGGCTGTGGCAGAATGGCCACGTCCTCTCCCAGCACAAGAGGGTACACTAACACCACCACGATCGCGCCCGCGTCCCTTACTAGAACTTTTCCACATTGTTACCGTTCACCAAGCACCACAATAAGAAAAAAAATATTTGGCCCAATGTATTTATTTCAAATTCAGGCCTTTTTTTACAGGCACCTAACACTATCTGCCTATTTATTTATGTAGCGTATTACATTAATCCAGGCACAGCAGGAACCACTGATTTCGGGGAATATCTCTTTTAGGGCTAGTATTTAGGCCCTGGATGAAAGGTATCCTTTTATGGACAGATTTACAATTGGCCTGCCACAGCTCGAACGCCAGATTCAAGGTATTGCTATTCTGGCAATTAAATTTCACCCCAGAACAAAATATATGTTTTGGCGGACACTATGAATCTTGGCCTGCAACAGCTGGGACACCAGATTCAGGGTATTGCAATTTTGGCAATTGAATTTCACCCCAGAACAAAATATATGTTTTGGCGGACACTATGAATCTTGGCCTGCAACAGCTGGGACACCAGATTCAGGGTATTGCTATTTTGGCAATTGAATTTCACCCCAGAACAAAATATATGTTTTGGCGGACACTATTATATCTTTGCCAGCCACAGCTGAAACCACTGATTTATGGTATTGCTATTTTGGCAATTGAATTTCACCCCAGAACAAAATATATGTTTTGGCGGACACTATGAATCTTGGCCTGCAACAGCTGGGACACCAGATTCAGGGTATTGCTATTTTGGCAATTGAATTTCACCCCAGAACAAAATATATGTTTTTATGACACTATGAATCTTGGCCTGCAACAGCTGGGACACCAGATTCAGGGTATTGCTATTTTGGCAATTGAATTTCACCCCAGAACAAAATATATGTTTTGGCGGACACTATGAATCTTGGCCTGCAACAGCTGGGACACCAGATTCAGGGTATTGCTATTTTGGCAATTGAATTTCACCCCAGAACAAAATATATGTTTTGGCGGACACTATGAATCTTGGCCTGCAACAGCTGGGACACCAGATTCAGGGTATTGCTATTTTGGCAATTGAATTTCACCCCAGAACAAAATATATGTTTTGGCGGACACTATTATACTTTGCCAGCCACAGCTGAAACCACTGATTTATGGTATTGCTATTTTGGCAATTGAATTTCACCCCAGAACAAAATATATGTTTTTATGGACACTATGAATCTTGGCCTGCAACAGCTGGGACACCAGATTCAGGGTATTGCTATTTTGGCAATTGAATTTCACCCCAGAACAAAATATATGTTTTGGCGGACACTATTATACTTTGCCAGCCACAGCTGGAACACCACTGATTTATGGTATTGCTATTTTGGCAATTGAATTTCACCCCAGAACAAAATATATGTTTTGGCGGACACTATTATACTTTGCCAGCCACAGCTGAAACCACTGATTTATGGTATTGCTATTTTGGCAATTGAATTTCACCCCAGAACAAAATATATGTTTTGATGGACACTATGAATCTTGGCCTGCAACAGCTGGGACACCAGATTCAGGGTATTGCTATTTTGGCAATTGAATTTCACCCCAGAACAAAATATATGTTTTTGCGGACACTATGAATCTTGGCCTGCAACAGCTGGGACACCAGATTCAGGGTATTGCTATTTTGGCAACTGAATTTCACCCCAGAACAAAATATATGTTTTTGTGGACACTATGAATCTTGGCCTGCAACAGCTGGGACACCAGATTCAGGGTATTGCTATTTTGGCAATTGAATTTCACCCCAGAACAAAATATATGTTTTGGCGGACACTATTATATTTTGCCAGCCACAGCTGAAACCACTGATTTATGGTATTGCTATTTTGGCAATTGAATTTCACCCCAGAACAAAATATATGTTTTGGCGGACACTATGAATCTTGGCCTGCAACAGCTGGGACAACAGATTCAGGTTATTGCTATTTTGGCAATTGAATTTCACCCCAGAACAAAATATATGTTTTGGCGGACACTATGAATCTTGGCCTGCAACAGCTGGGACACCAGATTCAGGGTATAGCTATTTTGGCAATTGAATTTCACCCCAGAACAAAATATATGTTTTGGCGGACACTATGTATCTTGGCCTGCAACAGCTGGGACACCAGATTCAGGGTATTGCTATTTTGGCAATTGAATTTCACCCCAGAACAAAATATATGTTTTGGCGGACACTATTATACTTTGCCAGCCACAGCTGAAACCACTGATTTATGGTATTGCTATTTTGGCAATTGAATTTCACCCCAGAACAAAATATATGTTTTTGCGGACACTATGAATCTTGGCCTGCAACAGCTGGGACACCACATTCTGGGTATTGCTATTTGGGCAATTGAATTTCACCCCAGAACAAAATATATGTTTTGGCGGACACTATTATACTTTGCCAGCCACAGCTGAAACCACTGATTTATGGTATTGCTATTTTGGCAATGGAATTTCACCCCAGAACAAAATATATGTTTTGGCGGACACTATGAATCTTGGCCTGCAACAGCTGGGACACCAGATTCAGGGTATTGCTATTTTGGCAATTGAATTTCACCCCAGAACAAAATATATGTTTTGGCGGACACTATTATACTTTGCCAGCCACAGCTGAAACCACTGATTTATGGTATTGCTATTTTGGCAATTGAATTTAACCCCAGAACAAAATATATGTTTTGGCGGAAACTATGAATCTTGGCCTGCAACAGCTGGGACACCAGATTAAGGATATTGCTATTTTGGCAAATGAATTTCACCCCAGAACAAAATATATGTTTTTGCGGACACTATGAATCTTGGCCTGCAACAGCTGGGACACCAGATTCAGGGTATTGCTATTTTGGCAACTGAATTTCACCCCAGAACAAAATATATGTTTTTACGGACACTATGAATCTTGGCCTGCAACAGCTGGGACACCAGATTCAGGGTATTGCTATTTTGGCAATTGAATTTCACCCCAGAACAAAATATATGTTTTGGCAAACACTATTATATTTTGCCAGCCACAGCTGAAACCACTGATTTATGGTATTGCTATTTTGGCAATTGAATTTCACCCCAGAACAAAATATATGTTTTGGCGGACATTATTATATTTTGCCAGCCAGAGCTGAAACCACTGATTTATGGTATTGCTATTTTGCAATTGAATTTAACCCCAGAACAAAATATATGTTTTGGCGGACACTATGAATCTTGGCCTGCAACAGCTGGGACACCAGATTCAGGGTATTGCTATTTTGGCAATTGAATTTCACCCCAGAACAAAATATATGTTTTTGCGGACACTATGAATCTTGGCCTGCAACAGCTGGGACACCAGATTCAGTGTATTGCTATTTGGGCAATTGAATTTCACCCCAGAACAAAATATATGATTTGGCGGACACTATTATACTTTGCCAGCCACAGCTGAAACCACTGATTTATGGTATTGCTATTTAGGTAATTGAATTTCACCCCAGAACAAAATATATGTTTTGGCGGACACTATGAATCTTGGCCTGCAACAGCTGGGACACCACATTCAGGGTATTGCTATTTTGTCAATTGAATTTCACCCCAGAACAAAATATATGTTTTGGCGGACACTATTATATTTTGCCAGCCAGAGCTGAAACCACTGATTTATGGTATTGCTATTTTGCAATTGAATTTAACCCCAGAACAAAATATATGTTTTGGTGGACACTATGAATCTTGGCCTGCAATAGCTGGGACACCAGATTCAGGGTATTGCTATTTTGGCAATTGAATTTCACCCCAGAACAAAATATATGTTTTTGCGGACACTATGAATCTTGGCCTGCAACAGCTGGGACACCACATTAAGGGTATTGCTATTTGGGCAATTGAATTTTACCCCAGAACAAAATATATGTTTTGGCGGACACTATTATACTTTGCCAGCCACAGCTGAAACCACTGATTTATGGTATTGCTATTTTGGCAATTGAATTTCACCCCAGAACAAAATATATGTTTTGGCGGACAATATTATATTTTGCCAGCCACAGCTGAAACCACTGTTTTATGGTATTGCTATTTTGGCAATTGAATTTCACCCCAGAACAAAATATATGTTTTGGCGGACACTATTATACTTTGCCAGCCACAGCTGACACCACTGATTTATGGTATTGCTATTTTGGCAATTGAATTTCACCCCAGAACAAAATATATGTTTTGGCGGACACTATTATACTTTGCCAGCCACAGCTGAAACCACTGATTTATGGTATTGCTATTTTGGCAATTGAATTTTACCCCAGAACAAAATATATGTTTTGGCGGACACTATTATATTTTGCCAGCCACAGCTGAAACCACTGATTTATGGTATTGCTATTTTGCAATTGAATTTAACCCCAGAACAAAATATATGTTTTGGCGGACACTATGAATCTTGGCCTGCAACAGCTGGGACACCAGATTCAGGGTATTGCTATTTTGGCAATTGAATTTCACCCCAGAACAAAATATATGTTTTTGCGGACACTATGAATCTTGGCCTGAAACAGCTGGGACACCACATTCAGGGTATTGCTATTTGGGCAATTGAATTTCACCCCAGAACAAAATATATGTTTTGGCGGACACTATTATACTTTGCCAGCCACAGCTGAAACCACTGATTTATGGTATTGCTATTTTGGCAATGGAATTTCACCCCAGAACAAAATATATGTTTTGGCGGACACTATGAATCTTGGCCTGCAACAGCTGGGACACCAGATTTAGGGTATTGCTATTTTGGCAATTGAATTTCACCCCAGAACAAAATATATGTTTTGGCGGACACTATTATACTTTGCCAGCAACAGCTGAAACCACTGATTTATGGTATTGCTATTTTGGCTATGGAATTTTACCCCAGAACAAAATATATGTTTTGGCGGACACTATTATATTTTGCCAGCCACAGCTGAAACCACTGATTTATGGTATTGCTATTTTGGCAATTGAATTTAACCCCAGAACAAAATATATGTTTTGGCGGACACTATGAATCTTGGCCTGCAACAGCTGGGACACCAGATTCAGGGTATTGCTATTTTGGCAATTGAATTTAACCCCAGAACAAAATATATGTTTTGGCGGACACTATGAATCTTGGCCTGCAACAGCTGGGACACCAGATTCAGGGTATTGCTATTTTGGCAATTGAATTTCACCCCAGAACAAAATATATGTTTTTGCGGACGCTATGAATCTTGGCCTGCAACAGCTGGGACACCAGATTCAGGGTATTGCTATTTTGGCAACTGAATTTCACCCCAGAACAAAGTATATGTTTTTGCGGACACTATGAATCTTGGCCTGCAACAGCTGGGACACCAGATTCAGGGTATTGCTATTTTGGTAATTGAATTTCACCCCAGAACAAAATATATGTTTTGGCGGACACTATTATACTTTGCCAGCCACAGCTGAAACCACTGATTTATGGTATTGCTATTTTGGCAATTGAATTTCACCCCAGAACAAAATATATGTTTTGGCGGACACTATTATATTTTGCCAGCCACAGCTGAAACCACTGATTTATGGTATTGCTATTTTGGCAATTGAATTTCACCCCAGAACAAAATATATGTTTTGGCGGACACTATGAATCTTGGCCTGCAACAGCTGGGACACCAGATTCAGGGTATTGCTATTTTGGCAATTGAATTTCACCCCAGAACAAAATATATGTTTTGGCGGACACTATGAATCTTGGCCTGCAACAGCTGGGACACCAGATTCAGGGTATTGCTATTTTGGCAATTGAATTTCACCCCAGAACAAAATATATGTTTTGGCGGACACTATTATACTTTGCCAGCCACAGCTGAAACCACTGATTTATGGTATTGCTATTTTGGCAATTGAATTTCACCCCAGAACAAAATATATGTTTTGGCGGACACTATTATATTTTGCCAGCCACAGCTGAAACCACTGATTTATGGTATTGCTATTTTGGCAATTGAATTTCACCCCAGAACAAAATATATGTTTTGGCGGACACTATGAATCTTGGCCTGCAACAGCTGGGACACCAGATTCAGGGTATTGCTATTTTGGCAATTGAATTTCACCCCAGAACAAAATATATGTTTTTGCGGACACTATGAATCTTGGCCTGCAACAGCTGGGACACCACATTCAGGGTATTGCTATTTGGGCAATTGAATTTCACCCCAGAACAAAATATATGTTTTGGCGGACACTATAATACTTTGCCAGCCACAGCTGAAACCACTGATTTATGGTATTGCTATTTTGGCAATGGAATTTCACCACAGAACAAAATATATGTTTTGGCGGACACTATGAATCTTGGCCTGCAAAAGCTGGGACACCAGATTTAGGGTATTGCTATTTTGGCAATTGAATTTCACCCCTGAACAAAATATATGTTTTGGCGGACACTATTATACTTTGCCAGCCACAGCTGAAACCACTGATTTATGGTATTGCTATTTTGGCAATTGAATTTCACCCCAGAACAAAATATATGTTTTGGCGGACACTATTATATTTTGCCAGCCACAGCTGAAACCACTGATTTATGGTATTGCTATTTTGGCAATTGAATTTAACCCCAGAACAAAATATATGTTTTGGCGGACACTATGAATCTTGGCCTGCAACAGCTGGGACACCAGATTCAGGGTATTGCTATTTTGGCAATTGAATTTCACCCCAGAACAAAATATATGTTTTTATGGACACTATGAATCTTGGCCTGCAACAGCTGGGACACCAGATTCAGGGTATTGCTATTTTGGCAATTGAATTTCACCCCAGAACAAAATATATGTTTTGGCGGACACTATTATACTTTGCCAGCCACAGCTGAAACCACTGATTTATGGTATTGCTATTTTGGCAATTGAATTTCACCCCAGAACAAAATATATGTTTTGGCGGACACTATGAATCTTGGCCTGCAACAGCTGGGACACCAGATTCAGGGTATTGCTATTTTGGCAATTGAATTTCACCCCAGAACAAAATATATGTTTTTATGACACTATGAATCTTGGCCTGCAACAGCTGGGACACCAGATTCAGGGTATTGCTATTTTGGCAACTGAATTTCACCCCAGAACAAAATATATGTTTTTGCGGACACTATGAATCTTGGCCTGCAACAGCTGGGACACCAGATTCAGGGTATTGCTATTTTGGCAACTGAATTTCACCCCAGAACAAAATATATGTTTTTGTGGACACTATGAATCTTGGCCTGCAACAGCTGGGACACCAGATTCAGGGTATTGCTATTTTGGCAATTGAATTTCACCCCAGAACAAAATATATGTTTTGGCGGACACTATTATATTTTGCCAGCCACAGCTGAAACCACTTATTTATGGTATTGCTATTTTGGCAATTGAATTTCACCCCAGAACAAAATATATGTTTTGGCGGACACTATGAATCTTGGCCTGCAACAGCTGGGACAAAAGATTCAGGTTATTGCTATTTTGGCAATTGAATTTCACCCCAGAAAAAAATATATGTTTTGGCGGACACTATGAATCTTGGCCTGCAAAAGCTGGGACACCAGATTCAGGGTATAGCTATTTTGGCAATTGAATTTCACCCCAGAAGAAAATATATGTTTTGGCGGACACTATGTATCTTGGCCTGCAACAGCTGGGACACCAGATTCAGGGTATTGCTATTTGGGCAATTGAATTTCACCCCAGAACAAAATATATGTTTTGGCGGACACTATTATACTTTGCCAGCCACAGCTGAAACCACTGATTTATGGTATTGCTATTTTGGCAATTGAATTTCACCCCAGAACAAAATATATGTTTTTGCGGACACTATGAATCTTGGCCTGCAACAGCTGGGACAACACATTCTGGGTATTGCTATTTGGGCAATTGAATTTCACCCCAGAACAAAATATATGTTTTGGCGGACACTATTATACTTTGCCAGCCACAGCTGAAACCACTGATTTATGGTATTGCTATTTTGGCAATGGAATTTCACCCCAGAACAAAATATATGTTTTGGCGGACACTATGAATCTTGGCCTGCAACAGCTGGGACACCAGATTCAGGGTATTGCTATTTGGGCAATTGAATTTCACCCCAGAACAAAATATATGTTTTGGCGGACACTTTTATATTTTGCCAGCCACAGCTGAAACCACTGATTTATGGTATTGCTATTTTGGCAATTGAATTTAACCCCAGAACAAAATATATGTTTTGGCGGACACTATGAATCTTGGCCTGCAACAGCTGGGACACCAGATTAAGGGTATTGCTATTTTGGCAAATGAATTTCACCCCAGAACAAAATATATGTTTTTGCGGACACTATGAATCTTGGCCTGCAACAGCTGGGACACCAGATTCAGGGTATTGCTATTTTGGCAATTGAATTTCACCCCAGAACAAAATATATGTTTTGGCAGACACTATTATATTTTGCCAGCCACAGCTGAAACCACTGATTTATGGTATTGCTATTTTGGCAATTGAATTTCACCCCAGAACAAAATATATGTTTTGGCGGACACTATTATATTTTGCCAGCCACAGCTGAAACCACTGATTTATGGTATTGCTATTTTGGCAATTGAATTTAACCCCAGAACAAAATATATGTTTTGGCGGACACTATGAATCTTGGCCTGCAACAGCTGGGACACCAGATTCAGGGTATTGCTATTTTGGCAATTGAATTTCACCCCAGAACAAAATATATGTTTTTATGGACACTATGAATCTTGGCCTGCAACAGCTGGGACACCAGATTCAGGGTATTGCTATTTGGGCAATTGAATTTCACCCCAGAACAAAATATATGTTTTGGCGGACACTATTATACTTTGCCAGCCACAGCTGAAACCACTGATTTATGGTATTGCTATTTTGGTAATTGAATTTCACCCCAGAACAAAATATATGTTTTGGCGGACACTATGAATCTTGGCCTGCAACAGCTGGGACACCAGATTCAGGGTATTGCTATTTTGGCAATTGAATTTCACCCCAGAACAAAATATATGTTTTGGCGGACACTATTATATTTTGCCAGCCACAGCTGAAACCACTGATTTATGGTATTGCTATTTTGGCAATTGAATATCACCCCAGAACAAAATATATGTTTTGGCGGACACTATTATACTTTGCCAGCCACAGCTGAAACCACTGATTTATGGTATTGCTATTTTGGCAATTGAATTTTCACCCCAGAACAAAATATATGTTTTGGCGGACACTATTATATTTTGCCAGCCACAGCTGAAACCACTGATTTATGGTATTGCTATTTTGGCAATTGAATTTCACCCCAGAACAAAATATATGTTTTGGCGGACACTATGAATCTTGGCCTGCAACAGCTGGGACACCAGATTCAGGGTATTGCTATTTTGGCAATTGAATTTCACCCCAGAACAAAATATATGTTTTGGCGGACACTATGAATCTTGGCCTGCAACAGCTGGGACACCAGATTCAGGGTATTGCTATTTTGGCAATTGAATTTCACCCCAGAACAAAATATATGTTTTGGCGGACACTATTATACTTTTGCCAGCAACAGCTGAAACCACTGATTTATGGTATTGCTATTTTGGCAATTGAATTTCACCCCAGAACAAAATATATGTTTTGGCGGACACTATTATATTTTGCCAGCCACAGCTGAAACCACTGATTTATGGTATTGCTATTTTGGCAATTGAATTTCACCCCAGAACAAAATATATGTTTTGACGGACACTATGAATCTTGGCCTGCAACAGCTGGGACACCAGATTCAGGGTATTGCTATTTTGGCAATTGAATTTCACCCCAGAACAAAATATATGTTTTTGCGGACACTATGAATCTTGGCCTGCAACAGCTGGGACACCAGATTCAGGGTATTGCTATTTTGGCAATTGAATTTCACCCCAGAACAAAATATATGTTTTGGCGGACACTATTATATTTTGCCAGCCACAGCTGAAACCACTGATTTATGGTATTGCTATTTTGGCAATTGAATTTCACCCCAGAACAAAATATATGTTTTGACGGACACTATGAATCTTGGCCTGCAACAGCTGGGACACCAGATTCAGGGTATTGCTATTTTGGCAATTGAATTTCACCCCAGAACAAAATATATGTTTTTGTGGACACTATGAATCTTGGCCTGCAACAGCTGGGACACCAGATTCAGGGTATTGCTATTTTGGCAATTGAATTTCACCCCAGAACAAAATATATGTTTTTGTGGACACTATGAATCTTGGCCTGCAACAGCTGGGACACCAGATTCAGGGTATTGCTATTTTGGCAATTGAATTTCACCCCAGAACAAAATATATGTTTTGGCGGACACTATTATACTTTGCCAGCCACAGCTGAAACCACTGATTTATGGTATTGCTATTTTGGCAATTGAATTTCACCCCAGAACAAAATATATGTTTTGACGGACACTATGAATCTTGGCCTGCAACAGCTGGGACACCAGATTCAGGGTATTGCTATTTTGGCAATTGAATTTCACCCCAGAACAAAATATATGTTTTGGCGGACACTATGAATCTTGGCCTGCAACAGCTGGGACACTAGATTCAGGGTATTGCTATTTTGGCAATTGAATTTCACCCCAGAACAAAATATATGTTTTGGCGGACACTATGAATCTTGGCCTGCAACAGCTGGGACACCAGATTCAGGGTATTGCTATTTTGGCAATTGAATTTCACCCCAGAACAAAATATATGTTTTGGCGGACACTATTATACTTTGCCAGCCACAGCTGAAACCACTGATTTATGGTATTGCTATTTTGGCAATTGAATTTCACCCCAGAACAAAATATATGTTTTGGCGGACACTATGAATCTTGGCCTGCAACAGCTGGGACACCAGATTCAGGGTATTGCTATTTTGGCAATTGAATTTCACCCCAGAACAAAATATATGTTTTGGCGGACACTATTATACTTTGCCAGCCACAGCTGAAACCACTGATTTATGGTATTGCTATTTTGGCAATTGAATTTCACCCCAGAACAAAATATATGTTTTGGCGGACACTATGAATCTTGGCCTGCAACAGCTGGGACACCAGATTCAGGGTATTGCTATTTTGGCAATTGAATTTCACCCCAGAACAAAATATATGTTTTGGCGGACACTATGAATCTTGGCCTGCAACAGCTGGGACACCAGATTCAGGGTATTGCTATTTTGGCAATTGAATTTCACCCCAGAACAAAATATATGTTTTGGCGGACACTATTATATTTTGCCAGCCACAGCTGAAACCACTGATTTATGGTATTGCTATTTTGGCAATTGAATTTCACCCCAGAACAAAATATATGTTTTGGCGGACACTATGAATCTTGGCCTGCAACAGCTGGGACACCAGATTCAGGGTATTGCTATTTTGGCAATTGAATTTCACCCCAGAACAAAATATATGTTTTGGCGGACACTATGAATCTTGGCCTGCAACAGCTGGGACACCAGATTCAGGGTATTGCTATTTTGGCAATTGAATTTCACCCCAGAACAAAATATATGTTTTGGCGGACACTATGAATCTTGGCCTGCAACAGCTGGGACACCAGATTCAGGGTATTGCTATTTTGGCAATTGAATTTCACCCCAGAACAAAATATATGTTTTGGCGGACACTATTATACTTTGCCAGCCACAGCTGAAACCACTGATTTATGGTATTGCTATTTTGGCAATTGAATTTCACCCCAGAACAAAATATATGTTTTGGCGGACACTATGAATCTTGGCCTGCAACAGCTGGGACACCAGATTCAGGGTATTGCTATTTTGGCAATTGAATTTCACCCCAGAACAAAATATATGTTTTGGCGGACACTATGAATCTTGGCCTGCAACAGCTGGGACACCAGATTCAGGGTATTGCTATTTTGGCAATTGAATTTCACCCCAGAACAAAATATATGTTTTGGCGGACACTATTATATCTTTGCCAGCCACAGCTGAAACCACTGATTTATGGTATTGCTATTTTGGCAATTGAATTTCACCCCAGAACAAAATATATGTTTTGGCGGACACTATGAATCTTGGCCTGCAACAGCTGGGACACCAGATTCAGGGTATTGCTATTTTGGCAATTGAATTTCACCCCAGAACAAAATATATGTTTTGGCGGACACTATTATATTTTGCCAGCCACAGCTGGAAACCACTGATTTATGGTATTGCTATTTTGGCAATTGAATTTCACCCCAGAACAAAATATATGTTTTGGCGGACACTATGAATCTTGGCCTGCAACAGCTGGGACACCAGATTCAGGGTATTGCTATTTTGGCAATTGAATTTCACCCCAGAACAAAATATATGTTTTGGCGGACACTATTATACTTTGCCAGCCACAGCTGAAACCAATGATTTATGGTATTGCTATTTTGGCAATTGAATTTCACCCCAGAACAAAATATATGTTTTTGCGGACACTATGAATCTTGGCCTGCAACAGCTGGGACACCACGATTCAGGGTATTGCTATTTTGGCAATTGAATTTCACCCCAGAACAAAATATATGTTTTGGCGGACACTATGAATCTTGGCCTGCAACAGCTGGGACACCAGATTCCAGGGTATTGCTATTTTGGCAATTGAATTTCACCCCAGAACAAAATATATGTTTTGGCGGACACTATTATACTTTGCCAGCCACAGCTGAAACCACTGATTTATGGTATTGCTATTTTGGCAATTGAATTTCACCCCAGAACAAAATATATGTTTTGGCGGACACTATGAATCTTGGCCTGCAACAGCTGGGACACCAGATTCAGGGTATTGCTATTTTGGCAATTGAATTTCACCCCAGAACAAAATATATGTTTTGGCGGACACTATTATATCTTTGCCAGCCACAGCTGAAACCACTGATTTATGGTATTGCTATTTTGGCAATTGAATTTCACCCCAGAACAAAATATATGTTTTGGCGGACACTATGAATCTTGGCCTGCAACAGCTGGGACACCAGATTCAGAGGTATTGCTATTTTGGCAATTGAATTTCACCCCAGAACAAAATATATGTTTTGGCGGACACTATTATACTTTGCCAGCCACAGCTGAAACCACTGATTTATGGTATTGCTATTTTGGCAATTGAATTTCACCCCAGAACAAAATATATGTTTTGGCGGACACTATTATATCTTGGCCAGCCACAGCTGAAACCACTGATTTATGGTATTGCTATTTTGGCAATTGAATTTCACCCCAGAACAAAATATATGTTTTGGCGGACACTATTATATCTTGCCAGCCACAGCTGAAACCACTGATTTATGGTATTGCTATTTTGGCAATTGAATTTCACCCCAGAACAAAATATATGTTTTGGCGGACACTATGAATCTTGGCCTGCAACAGCTGGGACACCAGATTCAGGGTATTGCTATTTTGGCAGTGAATTTCACCCCAGAACAAAATATATGTTTTTGCGGACACTATGAATCTTGGCCTGCAACAGCTGGGACACCACATTCAGGGTATTGCTATTTTGGCAATTGAATTTCACCCCAGAACAAAATATATGTTTTGGCGGACACTATTATACTTTGCCAGCCACAGCTGAAACCACTGATTTATGGTATTGCTATTTTGGCAATTGAATTTCACCCCAGAACAAAATATATGTTTTGCGGACACTATGAATCTTGGCCTGCAACAGCTGGGACACCAGATTCAGGGTATTACTATTTTGTCAATTGAATTTCACCCCAGAACAAAATATATGTTTTGGCGGACACTATTATATTTTGCCAGCCACAGCTGAAACCACATATTTATGGTATTGCTATTTTGGCAATTGAATTTCACCCCAGAACAAAATATATGTTTTAGCGGACCCTATTATATTTATGCCAGCAACAGCTGAAACCACTGATTAATGGCATTGCTATTTTGGCAATTGAATTTCACCCCAGAACAAAATATATGTTTTGGCGGACAGTGGACACTATTATATTTTGCCAGCCACAGCTGAAACCACTGATTTATCGTATTGCTATTTTGGCAATTGAATTTCACCCCAGAACAAAATATATATTTTGGCGGACACTATTATATTTTGCCAGCCACAGCTGAAACCACTGATTTATGGTATTGCTATTTTGGCAATTGAATTTCACCCCAGAACAAAATATATGTTTTGGCGGACACTATGAATCTTGGCCTGCAACAGCTGGGACACCAGATTCAGGGTATTGCTATTTTGGCAATTGAATTTCACCCCAGAACAAAATATATGTTTTGGCGGACACTATGAATCTTGGCCTGCAACAGCTGGGACACCAGATTCAGGGTATTGCTATTTTGGCAATTGAATTTCACCCCAGAACAAAATATATGTTTTGGCGGACACTATTATATTTTGCCAGCCACAGCTGAAACCACTGATTTATGGTATTGCTATTTTGGCAATTGAATTTCACCCCAGAACAAAATATATGTTTTGGCGGACACTATGAATCTTGGCCTGCAACAGCTGGGACACCAGATTCAGGGTATTGCTATTTTGGCAATTGAATTTCACCCCAGAACAAAATATATGTTTTTGCGGACACTATGAATCTTGGCCTGCAACAGCTGGGACACCAGATTCAGGGTATTGCTATTTTGGCAATTGAATTTCACCCCAGAACAAAATATATGTTTTGGCGGACACTATTATACTTTGCCAGCCACAGCTGAAACCACTGATTTATGGTATTGCTATTTTGGCAATTGAATTTCACCACATAAAATAATCTATCCTTTGCCAGACAGCAGACAATATTATACTTGGCTAGCCAAAGCTTGAACACCAGATTTAGGGGATTGGTATTTGGGCAATTGTATTTAACCCCTTAATAAAATATAGAAATTGCTATCCTGAATTTCTAGGGGTGACAATTAGCACAGCCAAGCCCCTGATGTAGGATATAGCAAAAATAAAAATAGTATTGATGGATTGATGGAATTGGTGGCAGCTTGTTCTGGTGCACCACAAGTCACAAAATGGCCGCCGATCCCCCCAGAAAATAAGTGACAGAAAAATGCTCGGTGCAGCCTAAAAACCAGTGAGCAAGTAACTAGCAGAAGTTCAATCATTCACAGCTGTAGATCGATCCATTCATTAGGTGCTGTTGCTGACTTTTCACTGCCTAATCTCGCCCTCACAGAAACTGCGTCCTCTCCCTACACTAATCAGAGCATTGTGACGAGCGGCGCTACGTGACTCCTGCTTAAATAGAGGCTGGGTCACATGCTGCACTTGGCCAATCACAGCCATGCCATTAGTAAGCATGGCTGTGATGGGCTCTTAGGGCAAGAAGTAAAACGCTAGCTGATTGGCTGCTGTGCAGCCCTTCAGAAAGCAGGAAGTAATCGCCGAACAACAAACCCGAACCCGAACTTTTTTGAAAATGTCCCGGTTCGGGTCCGTGTCTCGGACACCCCAAAATTCGGTACGAACCCGAACTATGCTCGAACTGTTCGCTCAACACTAGCCGGCACAATGACTAGTTTTCCATCATCCACACAGTACACACAACCACTGTACTGACTTTAGTGGTAACACAATATACAGTATTTTCTGATTCCTGTGTATGATAATTCATAGGTGTTACATGAACATTCTCCTTAATCCACTACAATAGTTAGTGGGGGAAAAAAAAAAATCCACCAAAATGAATCAATTTTATGACCTCAAGGGTTAATAATACTTAATATCCAGTCAATCATTACGACAAGTGCACTGTATTAGTTCTTATGCAGCAATATAATCGTTAGTGACACTTAGTGTCCTATCAATAGTTTAGCCAAGTACACTGTGTTACTTGTTTGTACTGCAGTGTAATTCTATGAGATATCAGTGCTTAGTTTAGATGTTAATGTTGTTAGAACAAAGTATCTAGCGGTAGGCTACAACGTGGCGTCCCACGTGGCGGTGAGTAGAAGGATCTGTATTACCTCATCCTTGCAGAAAGAGCTAGGTGCGATACCTTCTCTCGGTACAGCCTGGGATCTTAGAAATGTATGCACAGCGTACTACGTGGCTCAGAGGTTTCAGAGCTTGACGTCTTCCGTGTGCCGGCTTCTCTCCTTCAGTCCCGCTCTTTAATGATGAAGTACTGGGAGGAGGATTGTGTGATTAACACCGAGCTTGTCTCATAATTGAATGAAACATCTATCAATGTGCAGTCAGACTTTATCCATGGATCAGCAGCATGGGTCTTTAGATATGCAGGAATGACATAAACCAAACGCGTTTCGGAGTATTAACTTACTCCTTAATCAGTGGTTACCTGCTTCAGCATCCCCTGCCCACTTTTATAGTCAACTGATTGGTCATCTGAGATAGTGGTTACTTGCAAAAAAAGTACTGGATTCACAGTTACTTGTATATCTTCTTTATTTATCTAACTATAATCTGACATGTAATTTATGGATACTGATAGTCTGAATCCTTTAAATCATATCCCAAGAAAACGCAATTGCGTTTTAGTTGCGTTTTTAATGTTTTTTTTCAGTTTTGATGCGTTTTTACAAAAAATTATCCTTAAGGGTATATATAACCCTATTTTACATATTCAGCTCTATATACAAATATTTAACTCAAAATGTATATTCAATTTGTATTACAAAATGGGTTATAATGTCAAAAAATATTTACATCAATTCATTTTGACAAAATTCATCACATTAATCATCAAAGATATTTCCCATCAATCTTATATTAGTTTTAGTGCATAACAACATATAGAAGTAGATTAAGGGGTTGGCATTGGTTTAATTGGCTAATGACCAGCCAAAGCCTTGTACACAGGTGTAGGGCAGAATCATGACCTATGGGGAGTGGACACTTGGTGCCTTGGGATTTGTTAGCAGGCACAGAAAGGTGGTCTCCCCGGTTGGTCAGTGACCACTGTTTCCTTCCCTTTCCAGGTACAGGTCACAACTACTAGTGCTAGTGACTGAAGTTTGCCTGGACTCCGTCCTTTCCAGTGGGACCCAGGGTCCGAAGTTCCTCGTGACGCATCCATTCGTCAGGCAAGTGTTCACAGCGACTTAAGCATGGATTGGCACTACACCTGGCTTCCCCTCATTTTCATGTTATTTATTACCAGTGAAGTTTGCCTGGACTTTGTTTATTTTTTGAATAAACCCCTTTGCTTCATCTACAATGGTCTGTTTCGTTGGTGCTTTGCATTACAGAACAGTGGGCCCAACTAACAGTCGCCATGTAAAGAATCCAGCAGCAGCTAACTGAATTAACAGGAGCAGTTAATCTGTTGTCTCAACGATGCCCTAATGTGCTGTCAGTCACTGCAGCTCAGATCCTGGAGCAACTGTCTAACGTGATGGAGGAGGTTCAGCAGCTGCTCCAAGGAGCCTTCACGTTACCCATCATCGTCGCAAGACACCAAATGGAGCCGAAGATTCCTCTGCCTGACTCCTTCACAGGAGATAGACAGGAGTTCCTAAACTTTAGGGACTCCTGTCTTTTATATTTCCAGTTGCAGAGGATAGCTTCCGGCAATATCAGACAGAGGATTGGCATCATATTGTCCTTGCTGCATGGAGATCCCCAACGCTGGGCGTTTAATTTGCCCCAGGACCACGCAGCCTATTTATCAGTTGAAGCATTCTTTGATGCCATGGCCGTTATCTACGATGACCCAGATCGTACACGTACTGCCGAGACCCATCTCGAGCATATTCAGCAAGGCCGCCGCCCTGACAAAGAATATGCCGCGGAATTCTGGCGATGGGCAGCCTTCACCACCTGGGGCGACGCAGCCCTGCGCTATCGTTTCCGGCTGGGACTTTCTGATGCAGTCCGGGACCTTCTTCTAGCCTTACCTACTCCCATCTCATTGGAGATAGCTATCTCCCAGGCTATCGATGCTGACAGACGGATCCGTGAGAAGCGGGTGGAACGGTGTTCTCGCTTCAAACCTTCCCGGCCACATCCGGGGCCCCATAAATCAGCAGAAGAGCCAATGGAGGTTGGGTCCTCCCATCTTACACAGGCAGAATGAGCTTGTCGCCAGCAGAAAGGTCTGTGCCTGTTTTGTGGAAAGGCAGTTCATCTCGTTAAGACCTGTCCCCTCCTGCCGGCGGGAAACGAATTAACCTAGGGGACATAGAGGAGAACCTCCTAGGTGCTATTAGCCCTCCTCCAAGCCGAGTGATGTTACCTGTTTCACTACATTGGCAAGACAAATTCCATGTGTTTTCTGCCCTGATTGATTCCGGGGCAGCAGGGAATTTTGTGGACTCAGTCTTGGTTCATCGACTTGGCATCCTGCTTATCCAGCTAAAGACCACCCTGTCTGACCGCTATAGATGGATCTCCTCTTCAGGATTATCGTGCAGTGTAGATGAAGCCGGGGATGCAGGTAACAGTGGGGGCTGACCATAGGGAGATCTTAAGCCTTTTTGTCCTGGACATGCCATTCACTCCTATGATTTTGTCTCCCTTGGTTGAGACTCCATAATCCAGTATTGGACTGGCACTCAGGTCATATTTGCCGGTGGAGTACTGAAAGCCTCACTAAGTGCATTTGTCCTGAGTTGCCACTTGCTTCCACGGAAGTATTAAGTGCATTACCTCTGCATTACCTCAGCCTTGCCATCACTTCCAGGACGTGTTCAGTCCACAGGGGGCTGATGTGTTACCTCCCCATAGGTCATATGATTGTCCTATAGATCTGTTGCCAGGTACCATGCCACCCCGGGGACATCTATATAATCTCACTGGGCCTGAGATTCAGGCCCAGCGTGATTATATTAAATAGAGCCTCGAGAAGGGTTTCATTAGTCCATCCACTTCCCCCGCTGGAGCTGGGTTCTTCTTCGTGGAGAAGAAGGATGGTGGCATGAGACCCGTCATTGATTTTCGCGCCCTCAATCGGATTACGGTGTAGAATCGGTACCCTCAGGTGGCAGGGGCCCGGATCTTTACCAAACTCAATTTGAGGGGTGCATGCAATTTGGTATGCATTAGAGAAGGTGACGAATGGAAGACCGCATTCAACACCAGGGATGGGCATTACGAGTATCTCGTTATGCCTTTTGGTCTCCGTAATGCTCCCGCGGTCTTCCAGGAATTCATCAATGATGTCCTAAGGGTTTTCTTGGGTAGATTTGTTGTTGTCTATTTAGACAACATACTAGTCTACTCGTCGGATCTGCTGTCTCATCGGAAACACGTGTGTCAGGTTTTCCAGAAGATGAGGGAGAACCGCCTCTATGCCAAACTTGAGAAGTGTTTGAAGTAAAGGAATTGCCTTTTCTGGGGTACATTATCTCAGAAAGGGGACTGGCTATGGAGCCATCCAAAGTTTCTTCTGTCTTGGATTGGCCTCAGCCTAAGGATGTGAAGGGATTGCAGCATTTCTTAGGCTTTGCCAACTTCTACCGCAAGTTTATTAAGACTTTTTCTGCGGTAGCGGTACCTATTACAAACCTCATTAAGAAGGGAGCTAATCCTTCAAAGTGGACGAGAGATGCAGACAAAGCATTTGAAACGCTGAAGCAGGCTTTTTGCACTGCGCCAATCCTTAGTCACCCAGACACTTCCCGACCCTTTGTCCTTGAGGTCGACGCCTCTGAGGTCGGGGTGGTTCTTTCACAGTATTCTGGGATCCCTGAGAGGTTACATCCCTGTGGCTTCTTCTCTCGGAAGCTCTCTCCAGCCGAGCGTAATTATGACATTGGCAATAGAGAGCTTCTGGGAGTGAAATTGGCTTTTCAAGAGTGGAGACATTGGTTAGAGGGTGCGAAACATCCCATTACGGTTTACACTGACCACAAGAATTTAGAGTACCTAGAGAGTGCCAAGAGACTCAACTCCCGACAAGCCCGGTGGGCATTGTTCATCTGCTTCAATTTTCGTCTCACTTATAAGCCGGGTTCTAAAAATGTGAAGGCAAATGCACTGTCCTGCTGCTTTCCTGAGGCTGCTTCCATCCTGGGCTCTGAGCCAGAGACTATTCTTCCGACTAAATGTTTTCTGGCCGCCCTAGGGACCACGAAGTTAATGGAGGACTTGTCCTCTCTTCTCGAGCCTTCACAGGCAGAGAGTCCTCCAATCAAGCCCAATGGTCGATGGTTTTTGCCGGTCAACCTTTGGTTTAAGGTTATCCAACAGCTTCACGACTCCAGGGCATCTGGGTGTTAAGAAAACACTTTCCCTTGTTAAACGCCACGTTTGGTGGCCCAATATGTCCTTGGATATTAAGGCCTACATCCAGGCATGTAGTGTGTGTGCTCGGTGTAAACTGTATTGGTCCGCCCCTTCTGGTACTTTGCTCCCACTGCCCATTCCTCAGGCTCCATGGGTTCACATCTCCATGGATTTCATCACAGATTTGGCAAGGTCCTCTGGTAGTACGGTAATCTGGGTAGTGGTGGACGGTTTTAGTAAAATGGCTCATTTTACCCCACTTCCCAGACTTCCCTCGGCCAGAGAATTGGCAGATCTGTTCTTGAATCATGTCATTCGATTACACGGAGCGCCGGATGATATTGTTTCAGATAGAGGTGTTCAATTCATATCTTGGTTCTGGCGTTCTTTCTGCTCCCGGTTGAGTATAAATTTGTCTATTTCTTCCGGGTTTCACCCAGAGACCAACTTATAACAACTGTAAGCATACTTCCACTAAGATGTCTCCGTTCAGGTGCGTGGGGGGCAGGGATCCAAGACATTCTTCTCTGGCCGGGTCCTACACTAACTCACCGGTGGTGGATCAATGGTTTGAGGACAGACGTCCCATCTGGTCGTTGGCACAGCGGAATCTCCGCAGTGTGGTGGCGCAACAGAAGAAATTTGATGATCGTTATCACACTGTAGAGCAAAAGTTTACGGTGGGAGATCAGGTGTGGGTCTCCACCCGGAATATTCCACTGCGCCAGCCGTCTTCCAAGTTGGGTCCTCGATTCGTTGGTCCATAACTGGTGAAGCAGAAGATCAACCGAGTTACGTACAAGGTTGCTCTTCCACTGTCTAACACCTTTCATGTATCACTTCTCAAATTGGCAGCCGACTCCAAGGGGTGCCGGAGTTCGAGGTAAACAGGATTTTGGACTCTCGTTTTGTCCAGAGGTCTCTCCAGTACTTGGTGGACTGGAAGAGCTTTGTTCCAGAGGAGAGATGTTGGGTACCTGCTCGCCAGGTGCATGCAGATGAGTTGCTGGCAGCTTTCCACCAGGACAATCTGGGGAAAGCTCGCTTGGAGTCTTCTGAGCCGCCTCCTCGAGGAGGGGGCTAATGTAAGATACTCACCTGTCTAGCTCTCCGGTGTGACCAAAAAGGGTCCTCATGAAGTGGCGGGACAGGTTACGCTTGTCTTTACTGATACACCAGATCCGACCCCTTTGTGAACCGATGCAGGGATGCATTCTCATGTGTGCCGGAGGGAAAAAACGTCGGGGTCTCGGAAACAGGTTGGCCGGGTTAGTGGCAGTACGTGGCAGTACGCCGCGGCCAGGCTTGTCTCCGGTACCTATTGCGGATACCACTTCGGTGTCCATGTCGACGTGCTCGCGTACTCTCGCTGAGCTAGTCGTGCGTCCGCGTGTACGCTCGAGAACGGGTTCACAAGGGCATGCGCGGTTGCGTGTACGTGCTTCTTATGCGCTTCGCTGACCAGCAATGGGAATAGCACCTGGCCACAATTTCAAAGTAGATTAAGGGGCCAGCATTGGTCTAATTGGCCAATGACCAGCCAAGGCCTGGTACACAGGTGTAGCGCAGTTTCATGACCTATGGGGAGTGGACACTTGGCAACTTGGGATTTGTTAGCAGGCACATAAAAGGTGGTCTCCCCGGTCGGTCAGTGCCCACTGTTTCCTTCCCTTTCCAGGTAAAGGTCACAACTACTTGTGCTAGTGACTGAAGTTTGCCTGGACTCCGTCCTTTCCAGTGGGACCCAGGATCCGGAGTTTCCCGTGATGCATCCTTTGCATCATTCTGTGAAGAAACAGGTGTCTATTATGGTCCTTATATAAAGGAGGGCAGCACATAATGTACCTGCTGGTTTTAGCCCTTGTTCCAAATATTGTACCAAAGAAATAAGACCTTTGACCAAAAAGTGATTGGAGAGGGAGAACATATAAAACAAGTGCAGAAAATAACTCGCTGCTCAGCTAAAATGATCTCCAATGCTTTAAAATGGTGAACAAAACCCCAAACATGTGGTAGGAAAAAAAATACTACTATCCTTGTAGAACACAGAACAACAAGAATGGCAAAGAAGCATCCAATGATCCGCTCAAAGGGAAATCAGAATCAATTTATTCGGCCAAATAAGTTTGCACTTACAAGGAATTTGACTTGGCAGTTGCTTAACAGACACAAACAAAACAATACAAGGACAGACAGTATGGATAGTGCAGGACAAGGACAGTATGTAAGTTTTAGTGGCAATAAAAGGGAGAAGTGTTCATTTTCAGTTCTATGCTGTAATGCCTTCAAGTCATAACAGCTTTAGCGTGGTTCTGCATTAAGCAAGGCAACTGCATGAGGGAAAAAGCTGTTCCTGTGCCTGGAAGTTTTAGTAGCCACTGAACGGTATCTCACTCCTGAAGGCATAGGCTGGAAGATGGAGTGAGCAGGGTGAGAGGGGTCTGAGGCAATCTTAGCCGCTCTCTTTCTGCACCTGCTAGCGTGAAGATCCTGCATGAAAGGTAACCTACAGCCAATTATCCTTTCCGCTGTTCGGATGATGCGCTGCAGTCTCACTTTTTCTAATACTGAGCAGGAGCTGAATCATACAGTCATAGAGGATGTCATGATGGATTCGATGATCGCAGTGTAGAACTGCACCATAAATTTTTGTGGTAGGCCAAACTTTTTCAACTGCCGTAGGTGGTACATCCTCTGTTGTGCTTTCTTGATGATAGTGACAGTATTGTTGTTGCATTTTAGGTTGTTGGAAATTGTGGTCCCAAGAAACTTGAATGACTCTACTCAGGTTACTGTAGATCAATTTATGATTAGGGGAAGGTGCTGTAGGGAGATCTCCTAAAGTCTATTATCATCTCCATGGTCTTAAGAGCACTACGTTTTTGTTGCTGCACCAGGAGGAAAGCTGTCCCACTTCATGCCTATAAGCAGTCTCATCCCCATATAGTATGAGACCAACTACTGTTGTGTCATTTGCAAACTTCAGAACCTTAACAGATGGATCTGCAGAGATCCAGTCATTGGTGTACAGTGAATAGAGCAGTGGGGAAAGCACACAGCCCTGGGGAGCTCCAGAACTGACTGTCAAAGAGGTATGTTTCGGGGCTTCTGATCGCCCCTTCCTCAGTAGCTCAAGCTACTGAGGAAGGGGCGATCAGAAGCCCCGAAATGCGTCTAGCTAAGACAGAACCCCAAGCTGTTTGTCTACTGGAAATCGTAATATTCTGCCGGATTCACACAGAAAATATTGTCCATCACCGCGTAAAGGGTAAATGAGAAAGAGATCGCGCAAGTCCTGAGGCCTGCTTGCACGTGTCAAACATTCACCAACGCGGGAAGTGAGGACTACGTTCGCTTGGAGACTTCTACAGATATAGAATTATCGAATAGAGTGATTTCGTGGTGTGAAAAGTAACGCGGTAAGACCGTTTGAATTTATCCGGCAGAATTTCTCAAAAACTTGCAGTAATATTATTCCAGTGGGACGTTCACAGTAATATTATTCCAGCGGGACGCCGCTGGTGTGTTTATATAGTGGGACGTCGCTATACCCTGCCTTATATAACTTTTTCCAATGTTGGACACTGAACTATCAGCCCCCAATTAGACATATACTGGACTGATTTCAGGACATTGCGAATACTGTTGTCTACATTTTGGGACTATTTCGCTTTATTAGTGGTGTTAGTTATACGCAAACTGCTGCCACCACATTCCTCAAGACCTTTTCGCATTCGAATACATTGCGAAAATAATGCATTCATTGTGAAAATCTCTATTCATGCGAATATTGCTGCTACTATTTATTTACATTAATAGAGTACCTGTTTAGTATCATGCCATGTTGATGCCATTTTACTTTCAGATTGAACATATTATTATTATATGCCACTAATTTTGTTTTAGGTTATTAATTTTATGCTGTATATTTTTGTGATATTAAATCTCTAGATGGTTCAGATATCCTGAGAGTGCCCAGTTCTTTTTACAATTCTACTCAGTTCTATTTAGAGTGGACAGGGTGAGTCCACTTCACTGAGCGCACCTCTATTTGGCTATTGGTGATTCCTGTGCATCACATCTACGATTTTTACAACTAAATATTAGTTTAGTGATTAACAGAAAAAGATAAATCTGTAAACAAAAAATATTTGAGTTTGTAAATGACAATGCAAACACTGATATTTTTTTGAACAGACTATTATTCCTTTTTCTTCATTTTCAGTTTAAAAAATTATATTTTGTTTATGTTTTCATTTGGAATTGAATGTGCAGTGCCTTCATCTATATGGAAATACATGCTATTATGTGGAATGAGCTTTTTCTCGGTTGTTTTAAACACACTGCTATTATTAAAAAAAAATTTAATCAGATCATTTTTATTTGTCTTTTTCAAATAATTCAAATAATTCAATGGTACAAAACATACAAAACAATAAACCCCACAAACCCACCCACTCCCCTCCCTCGGTGCAGTGTCCTCCCTACCCTCAGCAGATTCTATACCCAAATAGAAGTTAACCACTCAGTCCTGATCTACTACGTCCAATGGTCATCTAGTGGTATTCCTACCTCTCCGAGCTGAGCTAAATATTCCCATAGTATCTACCAGCCATGCTCTCGTCAGATCCTGGGAGGCTAAACCAGAACCTAGAATCCAGATCTCCCATTGTTTCTGAAACTTGTTAAGTGCTCCCCTTTTCAAGTAAATTTCCCTTTCTAACCGGACCATTTGATTTACCGCCCCTACCAGTTCCAGATTGAATCCAGTATTATGCAATCAGTTTCCTAGAGCAATACAGAGTTTTCGCTATCGCCAACCTGTGCTCAGTCACTGCGAGATCATGTGGGTCACGTAGAACAGTGTTTCCCAACCAGTGTGCCTCCAGCTGTTGCAAAAGTACAACTCCCAGCATGCCCGCACAGCCAAAGGCTGTCCGGGCATGCTGGGAGTTGTAGTTTTGCAACAGCTGGAGGCACACTGGTTGGGAAACACTGACCTAGAACACCAATCACCTAAGAACTGCAATATTATACATGGCATCTAACATATTAGTAGGTACCGTTTGAATCTACACTTGTGGAGAGGACTTCCTCAATGGGTTTTCCAGATGGGCAGTGGGAGAGAAAAAATAGGGGAAAGGGGAAAGGAACGAGCGCCAATAATCTATGTTAAGCCATAATTGTTACAAATTATTGTTAGTCATTATAAAGAAAACAAGAACATTCAATGCTATACATAAAAGCTCATAAAATAAATTAGGTTAGAAATAGTTTGTCTGGTTAAAAATACAATATATCCATTAAATTATCAAATATAAGTATTGACTTACTTTACTGGGGAGGAGGCCTGAAGGCTAAACTCAAGACACCAACAGGTCTCAAACTCCCCTGCCGAGGTCGCTTGTATGGTGTTAGAAATTGATATCAGCCTCGCAGCGTCTTCATCAATAACCTTTAATCAGTCAGCTCAACGGATTTTGGGGGTTACAATCAATTTCCCCCTTCTTCAGGAACAATACAAGAAAAAGAAAAACATATACAAGGACAACAATCCACCTTAGCCCTTTAAATAGCAGTGAGTTTCCGCCATCTGTAGAACTTAGGGTCGGAAATGAGGTTTGCGTTCCAGCTTGGAACACATTCAATATCTCGTGAAATGATTGTTATTTTCAAGTAATAAATGTTATTATACTATATATAACATTGGTGGTAGTAGTAGGAGCTCCCCAGTGGAGCAAATATGCCCTCAAAATAGCGGGGCCTCTGGTTTTCTATCTTCTAATATTTAGTCCTGGGTAGCGTTCGTAGGTGGAACGCATAAGCCCTCCACGAAGCCACACCCAGCGTGCGGAACGCAAATGCGTTCCAAAGTGCACACCACAGCGATGTCCATGCAATCTGAGATACGTAGGCCGTACCACGCAGACACTAAGAGAAAGAATGAATGAAAATTGTTCCGTAATTAACCCCTTCAGGACCCAGACATTTTTCACCTTAAGGACCAGGCCATTTCTAGCAAATCTAACATGTGACACTTTATGTGGTGATAACTTTAAAATGCTTTTACTTATTAAAGCCATTCTGAGATTGTTTTCTCGTCACATATTGTACTTCAAAATATTTCACCTTTATTTATGAAAAAAAATCCCAAATTTGCAAAAATTTTTGAAAAATTAGCTAATTTCCAAATTTCGATTTCTCTACTTTTATGATAGATAGTAATACCTCCAAAAATAGTTATTACTTTAAATTCCCAATATATCTACTTCATGTTTGGATCATTTTAAAAATTACATTTTTTTGAAAATTTTTAAGAAAATTTCGAAAACCCAATTTTTTCAGGACCAGTTCAGTTATGAAGTTACTTTCTGGGGCTTACATATTAGAAACCACCCATAAATAACCCCATTTTAGAAAAGACACCCCTCAAGCTATTCAAAACGGATTTTACAAACTTTGTTTATCCCTTAGGTGCCCCATGAGAAGGAAAATGGGAATGAAATTTAAAGTGGAAGGAGCACCATGTGGCTTTTGGAGAGCGGATTTAGCTGGAATGGTAATTGGGAGCTATGTTGCATATGAAGACACCCTGAGGTGGCCCTACAGTGGAAACCCCCAAAAAGTGACCCCATTCGCAAACTACACCCCTCAAGGAATATTTCAAGGTGTGTAGTGAGCACTTTGACCCATCAGGCGTTTCACAGAATTAGGAAACACTTGGCTGTGAAAAGGAAAAATTACAATTGTTTCCAGAAAAAGTTGCTTTAAACCCACATTTTTCACTTTCACAAGGGGTAACAGGACAAAGTGCATACCACATTTTGTTCCCCATTTCCCCCCGAATACGGCAACACCCCATATGTACTCAAAAAAAATGATGTATGGGCGCACAGTAGGGCTCTAGAGTCAAACAGCAAAATATGGTTTTTGCAGACTTGAATAAACAGACATGGATTTTAGGTGCCATGTCGCATTAAAAGATTCCTGAGGTCCCCAGAAATTAAAAACCCTAAGAAGTGACCCCAATTTGGAAAGAGCACCCCCGTAGAAACATTTTTAAGAGTTAGAAGAAAGGGTACTTTTCAGAAAACAGGTGTCTCACAGAAGGCAGAAACACTTGTTAAAAGATTTCAAAGCACACATTTGTGAAAAAAACATATATATATAGCAACTATGGCACGCTAGATGACGGCCACAAATGAGCCCAAATTAATAGTAATTATTTTTATTGATTTAAACACTAATATGAAATTTGTCTACACGTGCACAATACACTCAATTGGAACACAATTATATGTTTTATGGTTCAATCAATTTTTATTGGAAAAAAGAGCAGATTGACAAGCATGTTCGTATCAATCAAGAAATAGAAGAGGCAAATGTATTACAAGTAAACATGCATAGTGTATGAGTAGTGTAATGCTAGTCAATTTATCAGCTGTATGAAGGCCGGGGATGACAGACTCACCAAGACAGGGGGGGGGGGGGGACAGGCTAGGGAACAGTAAATGGGGAAGCGGAAGATGTTCCACACTACCAAGTAACCAAAGTATTACAGCTCAGGAGCTAGGGGCCTCAACACTACCAGTAGCTAACCAGTTTGCAAAATCGGGATGAGTTCCGAAATTGGAACCATGGCTCCCAAGAGCGTGAGAAAATCTGTACCTAATTATGGGATTCTTACCCAAGTTCCTCCATATGAACTAGGGTATCCAGGGCTGAGATCCGTTATTCTCTGCAAGCTGTCTGTGGATCTCCATCTGCGGGGGATAATCTGCCTCATGGCCTGTACAAAGATTCTAAGTGCCCCTCTTTTTATCTGTTGGGGGCGTTCCGGATAAAATGGACAGTAGGGCGATCAATGGTGAAGGTGTAACGTTGGAATGGTATAAAGCATTTGATAGGGTAAAAACGTCTGACCATAAAAAAGAAACTCCTGGGCACTCCCAACATATATGAAGCATGGTGCCCACTGCCGAGTTACACCGTCAGTATGTATCAGGGACAATGGATGGATAAAATCGGTGGACCTTTACTGGGGTTCTATACCATCTCATAAGTATCTTATAGTTAAGTTCCTGTAGTCGATAAGACACGATGGACTTATGCGTGAACAGGAGTACTCTGTTCCACTGATCGTCAGTTAGTGAAGTGTTTAATTCCTTCTCCCAATCAGGTGCAAACTTAGCGTTTGCAACTTGAGCCTTGAGTAGCCTGTCCCCAATCTCCCCAGTGCCCAACAAGCTGTATATAAGAGAGATAGCATGCCCCGGAAAGGAGTCTGCAAGGCAGAACTTCTCAAAATCAGTCAAAGGAACCGATAACTGCGATCCGGGGACCAGAGAGCAGAGGAAGTTGCGGAGCTCGAAGTAGAGAAACCTTAATCCTGGGGATCCTGGCAGTATGTGTGATAGGTCAGCCACAGGGCGTACACCAGAGTTACCGAAAAGGTCTTGCATCCTGATCAAGGGTGAAGATGTGGTATGGAAGGTCGGTAGGCGCCCGATAGCCGCCGGCAGATTAGGACAGTCGCTAAGGACCGTTAAAGGGCCATAGGCCGTGACCAATCTAAGTTTGGACGCAAACTTACCCCAGGATTTAGCGAGCATATGAAGAAGGGATGGGTGTTTGGGGTCAAGTAATTGTCTTGCGGTAACCAGAAAATACCGGTCGCCAGGGAAGGCTCTAAGTCGTGAACCGTCTCTACCTATAATTTCCTTTCCCGGTTATGGAAAATATCCAGGGAACAGTTTGCTAACGCCGCTCTATAGTAAGAACTAAAATTGGGCAAACCTGCTCCGCCTATGTTTTTGGTGCGAGATAAGATAGTATAACTATACGATAGTACAAGATAGTATAAGTCTTGCTCTGGATCCAGCCCATATAAATTGTGAGGCTAGCCTGCGGATCTGACCAAAAAACATTTGTGGGAGGATGCATGGGACTGTCTGAAACAGGTACAATAGCTTAGGAAGGATATCCATCTTAAGAGCGTTAATCCTCCCAAACCACGAGATTGGGAGAGGAGACCACCTCTGCAGACTGGTTATAATAGAGCTAATGATAGGCTTATAATTGAGTTTGTATAAGTGGGCTGGATTGGCCGGTAGGCAAATTCCTAGGTGCTTGATGGAGAGGGTAGCCCAACAAAATGAAAAGGTATCTCTGATGTGGACGACCTCCCGCTGCGGAAGAGTAGCATTCAGGATTTCGGATTTTCGGAGGACCGAGGGTAGACCCACTCTTGGGGAGGACAAGTACACGAGGAGGTCATCCGCAAACAGAGACAACTTGTGTTCGGTTCGTCCCACTTGTATGCCTTTGATGGACTGGTTGGATCGTAGGGCATTAGCCAGGGATTCCATGCACAGAATGTACACCCCGGGCAGCCCTGACGTGTCCTGTTCCGTATCTCGAAGGGGCTGGAGAGCATTACGTTAACACGTACCTGGGCCGAGGGGAGGCATAAAGTGCCATAATCCTACCTATCATCTTAGATCCCAGTCCTATGTGCTCTGATGTTTTAGAAAGAAACTGCCAGTTTACCCTGTCAAATACCTTCTTCGCATCGACTGAGAGAAGACACAGAGGGGTTTTAGATTGTTTCGCCTTGCTAATAATACCAATCGACTTCAGGGTGTTATCTCGCGCCTCCATGCCGGGGACGAATACGACTTGTTTCCTGTGAATACAGCTGGGGATATACGGGTGCAACCTCAGGGCCAGTAATTTGGCATATACCTTCAGATCCACATTAAGTAAGGATATTGGATGGTAGTTGGCGCATAGGGAGGGGTCCTTTCCTGGCTTAGGAATCACCGTGATATGAGCACTAAGGGTTTGGCGAGGAAAGGAGTTAGAGACAGAAATATGGTTAAATGTCCGTAAGAGAACAGGGGACAGGAATTCAACCTGTATCTTATAAAAACGAGGGGTCAGGCCATCAGGTCCTGGACTTTTCCCTGTTTTGAGATCCTATATAACACATAAAAGTTCGGAAGCCGAGAAGTCATCTTCCAGGCATGAGGCTGCAGTGTCCGGGATGCGCCCTGGGCCGAACTGCCGCAGGTAATGCTGCATGTTAGTCAAGCCGGACCCGGACTCACAGTCTCTCCCTGTATTAAGATTATAAAGTTTCTCATAGTAGGTCCTAAATTCAGAGGTGATATCCGACGGGGCACGAACCAGGCCTCCGGCGGGTGAGTTTATATAAGACACATGGGTGAGGGGCAGGCAGGGATGTAAGGCTCTTGCTAACCATTTTCCACATTTATCGTTGTACTCGAAGAAACCATATTTGATCCGGTCTCACATACAAAGCGTTTTTTGATCGAGAATCCGAAGGATTTGTTGATGGGTCGAAGAGATATCAGCTTTAAGCTGATCCGAGGGGGAAGTTTTGTTTAGGGTCTCGCTACTATCCAGCTCCGCAAGAAGAGTGGCAAGTCGTTGCGAGCGCTCCTTTTTTAGTCTGGCTTCGTGCGATATGAACACACCCCTGAGAACGCACTTCAAGGCCTCCCACTGTATCGGCGGAGAGGTAGTGTCTGATCGATGAGTTTGAATGAAATTTGTGATAGCGGAGCGCACGTCCGATAAACAGACCTGGTCGTTAAGCAAATTATCATTCAGCCTCCCAAGAGTGTTGGGCTCAGAAGGCCATATACAGGGGCGTGGTCAGACCACAGGAAGCCATCCAAGGAGCAACGGGGCCCGAAATCCAACAACTGGTGTGAAATAAACAGATAATCTAGCCTACCGTAGCTATTATGAGCTTGAGAGTGGAAGCTGTGGTCCCTGACCCCCAGATGAAACCCCCCCCACAGATCAACCAGGCGGAGCGATGCCAGGTCAGCCTTAAACCTGTTGTGGGACCCTAGGGAGATCGAAGACTTACCGGTAGAGGAGTCCAGGGAAGGGTCCATCACCATATTGAATCAAAGCGTGAGAGACGTCTAAGTACTGTCGTTCCAAAGGACACCTGCCCCTGATTGGGAAAATAGATGTTAGCAACAATGTAAACTGAAAGGTCCACAGACATCTTGAGGAAAACATACCGCCCTTTGTGGTCAATATCGGAGGATATTAACACTGGCCGAAAGCTTTTATAAAAAGCAATGGATACACCCCCAGACTTTTTCGTAGGATGAGAACTATGGTACCAAGTGCTGACATAACCATGTGCACATTTGGGTATCGACTGGGCCTTAAAATGGGTTTCTTGGAACATAACTAACATGACGCGCTTGCGGTGAAAGCAGTATAAGATCTGATTTATTTTCTCGGGTTTATTGAGGCCCCTGGCATTGTAGGTACAAAAGGAGAGATGGGACATCACGGGCAACAGAAATATGCCCAGGCAACTAGGCGAGGTAAGCAGTAACTCAAAGATGAGGGGGGTCAGGGAGGATAGAAACACTAGGATAACAAAAGGGAAGGTGGGGACACGTAAACAAGCTCCTGTAGGAGCGAGCCGACCGAGGCTCAATTAAACTAAGGAGTGACAAAGGTCACAGATGACACTAGGTGTTGCAATCCCTATGTGGGAGGTGAAGAGCCCAAGGGTCAGTAAGTGGCCTTACTAGTCTCCGGTCATAAAACAAGAATATAATATAAGAGTGAACAGAGCAAAATAAATAACAGGAACAAAAATGAAACGTTGGAACACAAGAGCACAGGAACAAGGTACATTATGTCCAGCAAAGGATCGGTAGCCTCAGTCCGCGGGTTTCTAATAGCGTCTAGATGACCTCTGTGGCTTCGGGTCCGCCACCTGCCAAGCTTCTCGTCTCTGGATGGGTGGCACAGTTGGTGTATGGGGTCAGTCAGGCAAGTCCATCATTGGGAGGTTAAAGGTGGACAGGAACTTCGCGAGATCCACAGAAGATCTGAAGACCGCTGACTTTCCTTCCTTTTTGGCGATAAGCTACCCATCTGTAGGTGATAGTGTTATCCCGGAGGGCGATCAGGAGAGGTTGCATGGCCTTCCGCAGCATCAGGGTGCGCAGGGCAAGGTCCGGCAAAATGATACAGTCAGAAGACGTGGTGGAGGATTTTTCTGCTAGCCTGGCGGCTCTGAGAATGGCCTTTTTTTCTTTGTAAAACTGGATCCAACATATAATGTCCCGTGGTCGGGATGGGTCCGACAGTTTCGGGCCTAGTGCTCTGTGTATGCGGTCTATTTCTATAGGCCTGCCAACTCCTCTGTTCAGTAGTTTGCTAAATTAGCTCTGAGCCCATGACTCTAGATCAGGAACATCAATTGCTTCAGGAACTCCCCTAATACGGAGATTGTTTCTCCTATTTCTGTTTTCGATATCTTCCAAGTGGGCTAGCACGTCCTGCAACTGGGCTGCTTGGTCAATTATAGCTGTTTGGTGTGCATCCAATGCTGCAAAAATACACTCTTGGGTGAGCTCAACCTCCTCCACTCTGTGTCCCACATGCTTGATATCCTGGTGAAGTATGGCTAAGTCCTGTTTATGGGAGGCCTCCATTCTGTTCAGGAGGGCATCTATTTTACTTTTAGTTGGGAGGGCCCGCAGGTGAGATTTCCAGTCCCAATCCTCTGTCCTCCCCCCAAAAAAAAAGGATGGGGGGGGGACAGGACAGAGAGTGGTTTAGAGATTTGGAACAGCTGCAAATGAAAAAAAAATATCAGTCCAGCTATTCCAGATGTTGTTGTTCTTTTCTTCTTTCAGCAGTAAAGGGTTAAAGTCGCAGCAAGCCACAAGCAGCACAGAAAGGCCCAGGACCTCTGTGCATGCAGTCACCAGCTAGAATGGCTGCATGCAGGAAAGTTCAGCTCTTTCTTGTGCAGCTATAGCGCTGCCAATGGCTGGAGCGTTGTTCCAGCCAAACGCAGAGCTGGCAGGGGACCCCAAACACTGGTCCCCAGCCTCACCTCGGAGGAGACTGGTGCTGACCGGTGCTCACCTCACCCTGACCTCCCCCCGCCCCGCCCGATGCTTCTTACAGCTTCTGGCGCTGCGATGTGCCGGTCTTCATTGACCGGCCAATCCCAGCGTTTAGAGCTGCAAGGGGACGTGCAGCACCATGCTGCCTTTACCTAGCATGGCTGCCTGCTGGTAAGAGCAGCCATGGTGCCACGATTCCCCCCGATCGTTCCCCAAAACCCCACGGACCTTGCGCCGTAGATGTACGGCGCTGGTTCTTAAGTCACGTCTGGTTGCGTCATACACGTATGGCGCGGGTCCTTAAGGGTTTAAACGCCAGATAGAGACACATACTGTACCAAAACACTTTACAAGAGTACAGAAGGGTAACCCTGCACATCTAAAAGTGACCCCCACTGGAATGGGTCCCCCATTCTTTCCAGCAATTGATCCGTAAAGAAATGTTTTGGATCTTCGTCCAAACCTTTCGATTTGAAAGAAGCCCTCGAATATTGAAGTTATTAAAGAAACGAGGAAAGATCCTTGCTTACCAAGGAAACAATTAAAGACCTTTTTTATATTAATATTTCTTGGATTACACATGAATTGTCTTAGGATTTTAGAATGTAGATGGGGGGGGGGCACATATGTATCAACATTTTGATATATTTCCAATTTTTATATGGCTGTGAGAAGTATTTTTTTTTCTCTTACAAATTTGTACTTTTATATCAACAATTAAGGAATGATTCATTCATCTATTTCTTCTATATTTTTTATCCATCTAGTATTAATTTTTATTTTTTATTATTTTATTTGTAACCCATTTCACTATAAATTAAAATTTTCTATATAACACATAATTTTTTATATTTATATAACATTCATACATTTTATATATAGTTTTATCTATATATTTTTATAATAATATCCCTGTTCTCTTAATCGTGCTCATCGTGATGCCACCACCGGCTGGGGTGTGTGCTTTGGAACGCATGTGCATTCCACACAACGGAGGTGTCATCGTAGAGCGCATGTGCGTTCCGCATGCCAGAGGTGGCATCATGGAGCGCACATGTGTTCCACATGCATTCCACTTACGACGCTACCCAGGATTAATTATTAGAAGATAGAAAACCAGAGGCCCCGCTATTTTGAGTGCATATGCGCTCCACTAGGGAGCTCCTACCACTACCACCAATGTTATATATAGTATCATAACATTCATAATGTGAAAATAACAATTATGTCACAAGAAATTGAATGCATTCCAAGCTGTAATGCAAACCCTCATTTCCGACCCTACATTCTGCAGATGCGGGAACTCACTGCTACAGTATTTAAAGGGGTAAGATGGCTTGTCGTCCTTTTTTATGTTTTTATTTTTTGCTGTATTTCTCCTGAAGGGGGAAATTGATTGTAACCCACAAAACGTGTTGATCTGACTGATTAAATGTTATTGATGAAGACGCTGCGATCTGAGGATGACATCAATTTCACCCCACACCCATTGAGGAAGTCTTTTCCACAACGGTAGATTAAAATGGTACCTACTACTAGTCATGGATAATATTTCCATGTAACCGAGCAGCCTTTTTCTATAGACCTATATACTCAGTACACTATAATGGCCTTAAATTTATATTGATACTTCATATAAATTCTTAGTAAAAGGCCACCCTATTACATTCCTCCCATTGTCGCTTATCCTTTTTATCCTTCAATCTTGGGAAATGCCTTTCCCAGAAAACTCAAGTATAACCCTCTATTTTCTCCTTTTTTTCTCTCTGTGCAATGGATCGGCTGAGGTAAAGCTGACCAAAGGTGCAAGGGCAGACTCAGGGAGGATGTACCTAGATATTGATTTACTAGAACTGACTCCCAGAATCAGACGAGAGGGCAAACATGTAACTTCAGAAGAATTTGGGATCCTTCAAAGCGTACTACTGGCACCCGGAACATCATCACCACAGAAATGAATGACCCAATATACAATCAGAAGGACCTTATAAAAGCCCCTAAGGATCTCATCCACAATGAGGTGGATATGTACTTTCTTAAACTTTATGTATCCCTAGGGACTATCCCTAGGGGATTAGGTCTCTCCCTGAAAGATAGGTATTTTAATAATCCAACTTTCACAAAAGCCTGGTTAGAAATTAGCGATGACTGTTCCAAGAATTTTATTAACATCCTAATAAGAAAACGAGAAATATTCTGTAGAAGTATAGCTTTGTATGTTAAGAGGGAATTGCATCTGATTTCTGAAAAAGGGAACACAGACTCACGCAGAGAGAACATTTGAAAAATTAAAGAGAGACATTCTTGACTACAAAAGCAATAAAATTAGATTTTGGAAATGCAGACCTAACTCAAGTAACTTCACCGTTTCAGTTCCAATCAGTCGAAAATCTGACATTGAAAATTAATCAGAAGAAAAGAAACGAACCCCCCACCCCCCCAATTTGGTGTGCCTTCAAAATAACTCAACACACAGCCATAATTGATTGCTCTACATAAAGATGGCCTACGCCAGTGATGGAGAACCTTTTACAGACTGAGTGCCCAAACTGCAACCCAAAACCCACTTATTTATCGCAAAGTGCCAACACGGCAATTTAACCTGAATACTACAGTCCAGTATAATATATCTTCCATGTACTTTATCATTTAGCTATAATAGCCTGCCTACATTCAAAGCGCTGCCTGTGCTGTTCATAGTGCGCCCTGGCAGCAAAAATCTAAGACATGTTGGTACACCATAGACTTTTTCCAGGGTGCGGGTCCCCACATAGAGGGCTCTGTGTGCCGCCTCTGGCACCCGTGCCATAGGTTCGCCAATACTGTCCTAGGCTATAAGAAGACTGCCAACACCCTGAAACTGAGCTGCAGCACGGTGGCCAAGATCATTCAGCCGCTTAAAAAGTCACGTTCCACTCAGAACAGGCCTCGCCATGGTCGACCAAAGAGTGCACGTGCTCAGCGTCATATCCAGAGGTTGTCTTTTCAAAATAGACGTATAAATGCTGCCAGCATTGCTGCAGAGGTTAAAGGGGTGGGGGAGGGGTCATTTTGTTGGTTCTTAGACCATAAGCCGCACACTTCATCAAATTGGTCTGCAGGGCTGTCGTCCTAGAAAAAAGCCTCTTCTAAAGATGATGCACAAGAAAGCACGCAAACAGTTTGCTGAAGACAGACGGACTAACTTACTTACTGGAACCTTGTCCTGTGGTCTGATGAGACCAAGATAAACTTATTTGGTTTAGATAGTGTCCAACGTGTGTGATGGCAACCAGGTGATGAGTACAAAGACAAGTGTGTCTTGCCTACAGTCAAGCTTGTTGGTGGGAGTGTCATAGTTTGGGGCTGCATGAGTGCTGCCAGCTGTGGGAAGCTACAGTTCATTGAGGGAGCGATAAATGCAAACATGTACTGTGACATACTGAAGCAGAGTATGACCCTCTCCCTTCGGATACTGGGCCACAGGGCAGTATTTCAACATGATAACGACCCCAAACAAACCTTTAAGATGACCACTGCCTTGCCAATGAAACTGAGAATAAAAGGTGCTATACTGGCCAAGCATGTCTCCAGACCAAAACCCTGTGCATCTGTGGGGCATCCTCAAACGGAACGTGGAGGAGCGCACGGTCTCTAACATCCATCAGCTTTGTGATGTCATCATGGAGGAGTAGAAGAGGATTCCAGTGGCAATCTGTTAAGCTCTATTGAACATGCCCAAGAGATTTATGGCAGTGCTGGAAAATAATGGTGGCCACACAAAATATTAACACTTTGTGCACAATCTGGTCATTTTCTCTAAGAGGTGTACTCACTTCTGTTGCCAGTGGTTTAGACATTAATGGCTGTGTGTATTTTGAGGGCACACCAAATTTACACGGTTGAACAAGCTGTACACAGACTACTTTGCATTGTATCAAAGTGTCATATTTTCAGTGTTGTCCCTATACACTTAAAATGTATAGGATGTACTCACTTTTGTGAGATACTGTACCTTAACTGATAAGGATAAGAATGAACTTTCTAGAGATCATAATAATTCTGTATATTTCACACCCAAATCCAATAACAAGAAATCTACAGGATTCACTATGAATAAAGACACTTGCCCACAGATCACAAGATTATCTGTTAATATAAAATCCGAACAGAATATCAATGTAACAAAACTCTGCCCAATCTACAGACTCCATTCTGAATTTATCTACCTATTCAGTGTCCACATCCAGTCCAGAACCTTTTTCAGCCTTACCTGCCAATATCACCTGTAGTCCTTTTTTAGAACATCTTTCCCCCACAATGGGACAAAACTCATATGATTTCCCCTGCTCCTCACTGACCAACCCTATCGAGTATACAATTTCTAAGTGATGGAACACAATTCTCCGAGTCCCACAATTTCCACAAAACCCTCAATTGTTGAAAATTACTCACTTTTACACTCACCAATACACTGAAAAGACCAAATTTAGACCTAGAGGATGCAGAGGAGGTAGACGTAAAAGCACCTTCAAACAAAAATCTCAAACCGAAAGCAAAATAATATAAAGGGATAAAGATCTAATTTTAGAAACGAAAATTCACCCCACAATAAACCAAAGAGAAAAAGCTATTTTTAATCTTTCCAAACACGTTTTGGAGACCAATGAAGTGGAACGTTTAAGTAAAGGCCTCTCGTTTTCCCTACCATAGGACCCAAACTATTTGAAATATTTGTGGATCTTAACCATTTGTGGATCTTGAAAGACTCTATGCAAAGAATTACCTCAAAAGAATCCCCTAATGGAAAGACCTCAATAACTCAAACTCATACTAGCCTAGTACAGAGCACAGAAACATCAGAAAAAACAAAAACTATCTAATCTGAAAAACAAATCCAACTTTTATGCTTTGGAAAGCACGGGATCCTACAGAGAGTTTTTATAATACGGTAATTAAAAGTTTTCATGAAAGTTTCAATGATAATATTCCAACTAATTGTGTGAGTAATAATAATCTCACTATGGGTCAACACAAAGCACTGAAAAACCTAACAAGAAATAAGGAGATAGTAATCAAATGCGCCTACAAAGGTGGGAAGTGGTAGTGATGGATCACAGCTGTTATCTAAAGGAATCAGATAGAATCCTATCGGACAAAAACTACTACAGACCCTTCTGTGAAGATCCCACTAATGTTTTTTTTTTTTTTTAAATCACTCTTTGATCTAATCGATTCAACATTATGAGAATCGATTCAAAATTATGAGAATCGATTCAAAATTATGAGAATCGATTCAAAATTATGAGAAGGGGGGGGTCATTGATAAAGAAATATTTTTTGAAAATTCCTCACCCTTCAGTTCCCAAGTTCTATTTTTTATCTAAAATACATAAATCTATACAAATCCCACCTTGTAGACCCATTATATTTCGGATTAACTCGATTACTTCTAATTTATCTTTATACGTAGACGGTATGCTACAAAGATATGTCCCACATCTACCCTCGTATTTGAGGGATACATCCCATTTTATCAACATCTTAGAATCCTTCCAATGGGAAGAGGGTTTGTTATAGGCTATGTTAGATGTGGCGTCACTATATAGTAATATCCCACACGACTTGGATGATGGGGACGAAATTTGCACCATCTTATGCAAACCTTTTTATGGGGGCTTTTGAGAATAAAGTAGGTCTACTACAACAGCCCAATATCCTTATCGTAGACACATAGATGATTTGATTTTGATCTGGAAGGGGGAAAAATCTGAATGATAATATGTGGAACCTTACCTTTACCCTAGAACAAAGCCTGAAAAAGGCCATCTTTCTAGACCTACACTTGAGTATTGAACATAACCAAATATGTACAAAAACACACTTCAAAAATGTTGAAGCAAACTGCTATCTAGACTACAAAAGTTGTCACCATCAAAAATGGAAAGAGAACATTCCATATAGTCAGATTAGAATTAGAAGGAATTAAAGAGAATTAGAAACAATTGCTCAGATGACCAAGTAATGAAAAATCAGATCAAAACTCTGAGTGCTAGGTTTAAAGATAAAGGCTATTCTTGGAAATTAGTGAAAGATTCAGCCCCAAAAAATTGTCACTGAGTCAGAAAGAGAGCCTACAACCTTCTTCAAAGAAACCTTTAGATATTTATTTTTAATTTAGGCAAGAAATCTCCTCCTCCTTTCCTGTGTAAGAAAAGCATTGTTGTGGTATGCGCTTTGGAACGCATGTGCGTTCCACACACCAGGTGTGTCATCGTGGTGCGCATGTGAGTTCCACACACCAGAGGTGGCATCGTGGAGTGCATACGTGTTATTGATGAAGACACTGCAATCCGAGGCTGACATCAGTTTCTAACACTATACAAGCAACCTCGGCAGGGGAGTTTGAGACCTGTTGGTGTCTTGAGTTTATCCTTCAGGCCTCCTCCCCGATGAAGTGAGTCAATACTTATATTTGATAATTTAATGGATATATTGTATTTTTAACCAGACAATCTATTTATAACCTAATTTATTTTATATGAGATTTTACGTATAGCATTGAATGTTCTTGTTTTATTTATAATGACTAATCGACATGAGCGAGTTTCTCAAAAATTCGATTTGGTCGGTTTGCGGAATTTTTCAAAAAGATTCACTTTGATCCAAATTTATTCACTGAGAATCGCATTAAAAAATGGCTATTTCCTGGCTGTTGAGAGCCTTTAGTGGTGTAGAACACTGTGCCTTGCAGTAACACGCATAGGGAGTGCACTTTGGTAGTGAAATAATACTGTGAGTCAGTATGACATGGCGTCGCTATTAGAATCACTGCTCACTTCACTTATTTGGTCAGTCACGGGGGCAAAACTGACCAAATAACTCAAGTATGAACTCAGCCTTACAGGTCGATGTTAGTGTAAAGAAGAAGCGCACTCCTTTTACACCGTCAGGAGCTGATTCCACATAGATGTCTACAGAACCTGTTATATTAAACGCTTTATAAGTAGACACCCCCCAACAGAGTGGAGAGGGTGTCGGCAGTAAGTTTGTGTTGACGTCACTGATTAATTTGCCCTTCTCTGATCTGTGAGAGCAATAACCCCCAAAAAATTGATCCTGTCTCTGGAGCATACGGCTTCCCTCTATCAGCATTTAGTCAATAATCCATCAGTATTGCTAATGCCTAAAAAAAACTGGAGTTGACACATGAATTATGTATTTTCATGTCTTCTGTGTTTTGTACCAACTACTGCTTTTGGCTACTAAATCACAAGCCAATTCTGATGGGCCCATACAGGCCTTACAGCTGCTACACAGACAGGATCTGTTGTGTAAGGAAAAACAAGGGTTAACCAGTCTTAGTATTACCGACGGACACGGATCTAATCG
Source organism: Bufotes viridis (assembly GCA_033119425.1). Classification (NCBI taxonomy): domain Eukaryota; kingdom Metazoa; phylum Chordata; class Amphibia; order Anura; family Bufonidae; genus Bufotes; species Bufotes viridis. The sequence continues at coordinate 303,784,289 of CM065592.1, forward strand.
CGCTGCTGGTTCTCAATGGTGTGTTGGACCTTCACACTTCGAAACATGTAGATAAAATAAATAGAACCGCGCTGCTTGAACACCGACTTTTCCAATAAGCAGGATGCCTTATAGTGCTGCCCAGCTCCCAAGATGTTAAATGGATCCACCGATCTCCTGAAAGGTCAATGGGGTATGCACAGATAGTGAAGGACCCTCCAAACAATTAAAGTATAAAAGGTTTAATTGTACTCACAAACGTGGATAAAATATCAGCATATAACAATGTAGTCTCCAGATGATCAGTCACCGCCGGCCCGGGTTCGCATGCCCCTGAGGAAGCTAAAGTGCAGAACCCGGGTCGGGCGGTGACTGATCATCTGGAGACTACATTGTTATATGCTGATATTTTATCCACGTTTGTGAGTACAATTAAACCTTTTATACTTTAATTGTTTGGAGGGTCCTTCACTATCTGTGCATACCCCATTGACCTTTCAGGAGATCGGTGGATCCATTTAACATCTTGGGAGCTGGGCAGCACTATAAGGCATCCTGCTTATTGGAAAAGTCGGTGTTCAAGCAGCGCGGTTCTATTTATTTTATCTACAGGATCTGTTGTGTGTCTCATTTTTCCTGATCTGACAGATCAGAAGAAAAGTCAAATAAATGATGATGTCAGCCAGGCCGAAAGGCAAAATAGTGGCCCAGTCATGAAGTGGGGAGGGTGGGAACAGCATGAGAAGTCCACAGAGTGGCACAATGACATAGTGGTGAGGTGAAAGCAGCATGAGGAGACCACAGAGTGGCGCAATGACAGAGTCTGGAGGTGGCGGCTACATAGGGAGGCCACAGAGCGGCACAATGACAGAGTGTGGAGGTGGCAGCAACATGAGGAGACCACAGAGTGACCCACAGAGTGTTAAATCAAATAAATAAATAAATAAATAAATGAAATGAAAACACCCCAGAAAACTCTGTAATTTTCTCACTTCACCACACAACAGCTAATAAGCAAAAAGGGCTTTACAAAATATAACTGCACTGCTGAATGGCAAATAAGTCCTTATTTTTTTCCACTTATACACTCCACAAAAGACTTTTCAACATATAACTACACTGCTGAATGGCAAAAATATTTTTCTTTTGCCACTAATACACGGCAAAAACGGCTTTACCACATATAACTGCACCGCACAAGGGCAAATAAGACATACTGTAGAAATATTTCCTTGTAATAAACCCTGTTAATACCTGTATCAAACAGCACTTGCAGCCCAATAACAAGACCGGTTTGCTGGAATTACAGAGCTGTATAATGGCTATTTGGATCCCCAGTCAGTGCAGCAAGGTGTTATAGGATTGTTCCTATTACCCAGGCTGTAACCTCTCTACCGAACCCTGTTCTACATAAATACTGTGAAAGGTGTGACCCTGGGCAAAATTAAAAGTGGGGCCTCAAATCCTAAAATATTGGACTAGCAGTTTGAAAGAACTTTAGGCACTGACAGCGGTTGCAACCACAGCAGCTGAGTGTAGAATGCCACATTATATCGCTTTAGTCGTTCAACTGTAAGCTGCTGATCCTGCAGCCTCTTTGGGTATGTTCACACAGAGTATTTTCTGTGCTTAAAAAACCTAATGCAGAAATCAGTTTTTTTTATGTGTTTTTATTTTGACTACTTTTAATAAACACCTTTTGATGCAATTTTGGAGAAGATTATTCATTCCCATTTTCAATGGGAATTGTGGACATGGACCACACGTTATGAATAGCCTGGGCACTTCTGTTTTTCCATGGTGTAGTTAACAAAACCACAAGCTGAAAAAAAAGAGCTGTCCCATCCGGGCCCCTGAAGTGAAGGGAGAGCACATTGTGCATGCACTGTCATCCTCTATTATGCTATGAGTTTTCTGATAATAGCTGATCACTGGCTCTGCTATTTTTAGAAATTCTATAGCAGTGAATGGCGATAATGCTGCGCATGCACACTGTTATGGGGAACGTGTGGGTGACTCTGTTATGAGGGACCAGTGGATGTCACACTGTTATGGGGGACCTGTGGATGTCACAATGTTATGGGGGATCTGTGGATGAGACACTGTTATGGGGGGTCTGTGGAGGACACTGTTATGGGGAACGTGTGGATGACACACTGTTAAATGGGATCTGTGGATGTCACACTAATATGGTAAACGTATGGGTGACACACTGTTATGGCGGATCTGTGGATGACACACTATTATGGGGGATCTGTGGAGGACAGTGTTAAGGGGTATCTGGCTGTAATATGGCCACAATATGTGACATAGCTTTACAGATTCCTTTATTAGCAGTCCTGGTCAGTTCCCCCCAAGTACTAAAAAAAAAAAAAAAACAAAAAAAAAAAACACTGCTAATTTGGACTCAGGTTCTCAATCTATACTCCAACGCCCCCTCCCCCTCCCCTCCCCCTCCCCCTCCCTCCACGCCTCCCCTCCTCCCCTTCATTAGCATTGCAGACCACCTAAACAATGTTGTCTTTATTAGTTTAACTAGAGCCCTCTATGGCCCAGACAGCCATGTGGCAATTGGACACAGCACGGCCACATCACAAGCACCACACAAGCATGTTGTTTGGTTGTGCCCTGCACTCACAGGGAGCCCACAGGATACAAGAAGCTCACACAGAGGCACAGGGAAAACACAGAGCTGACAGTGGGAACTCACAGGTCAGTGACCATCAGTACTTGAGGGCAGTGCAGGGTTGCTACAATGAGAGTGTGACCCCAGCAGCCCTGCATCCCCTACACCACAGACACTGCTGCATGCTTCTTACTAGATGGACTTACCAGGTGCTTTAATAGGAGGGTCCTGGGAACTCCTGCAATCCGGCAGCTTGTGGGTCAGATGCAGCAGAAGGCCCAGTCACCCAGTCAGATGTTTGGGCATTGCAGCCTAGAGCAAGTGCAGGCAAAGGCTGGGGGCGGGGCTATGTTTCCTACACCCACACAGAATGTCCTGATGCTGGCCTGTCACTGACCTCTGGTGAGACGGGGATGTGGGGGGGGGGGGGGAATACCTAGATATCTAACAGCAGGGGGATCCTGCATGGCATTATAGGTGATCCCACCTTCCCAGAGTTCCTTTCTCCATGTCCTCACACTTGTAGCAGCCATTTTAGGAAAAAGTTTGATTACTTACCACGAATTGGGAGGAAATTCAGATTCGAGCGAATCGAATAATTCCTTAAATTCAGATCAAATTCCACTTCGTCAGCTTCGATTCACTCATCTTTAATGACTAACAATAATTTGTAACAAATACATAGATTATTGGCGCTCGTTCCTTTTCCCTTTGCCGTATTTTTCCTCTCCCACTGCCAATCTGGAAAACCCATTAAGGAAGTCCTTTCCACAAGGGTAGATTCAAACGGTACCTACTACTATTCATGGATAATTCCATGTAACCTAGCAGCTAGAGTTGAGCGAACACCTGGATGTTGGGGTTCGAGAAGTTCGGGCCGAACTTCCCGAAAATGTTCGGGTTTGGGATCCGAACTTGACCCGAAATTCACCCCGAACCCCATTGAAGTCAATAGGGATCCGAACTTTTGGGCACTAAAACGGCTGTAAAATAGCCCAGGAAAGGGCTAGAGGGCTGCCAAAGGCAGCAAAATGTAGGCAAATCACCTACAAACAAATGTGGACAGGGGAATGAATTAAAATAAAATAAAATAAAAAAAATTAATCAATATCAATTGGAGAGAGGTCCAATAGCAGAGAACCAGGCTTCATGTCACCCACCAATGGAGAAGGCCACTTTTACTTGTTTAGACCCCAGCACCCAGACAGAGGAGAGAGGTCCCATAGCAGAGAATCAGGCTTCATGTCACCCACCATTGGAACAGGCAACTTTACAATATTTAGGCTCCTTGCACCCAGACGGAGGAGAGGTTCATTCAACTTTGGGTTGCCCCGCAATATAATGGTAAAATAAAAAAAAGAGGATTGAATGAAGAAGTGCCCTGGAGTCCAAGAATATATGGTTAAGGGGAGGTAGTTATAAATGTCTAATCTGCACAAGGGATGGACAGGTCCTGTGGGATCCATGCCTGGTTCATTTTTATGAACGTCAGCTTGTCCAGATTGGCTGTGGACAGGCGGCTGCGTTTGTCTGTAATGATGCCCCCTGCCGTGCTGAATACGCGTTCAGACAAAACGCTGGACGCCAGGCAGGCCAGCACCTCCAAGGCATAAAAGGCTAGCTCTGGCCACGTGGACAATTTGGAGACCCAGAAGTTGAATGGGGCCGAACCATCAGTCAGTAAGTGGAGGGGTGTGCACACGTACTGTTCCACCATGTTAGTGAAATGCTGCCTCCTTCTAACACGTTCCGTATCAGGTGGTGGTGCAGTTAGCTGTGGTGTGGTGACAAAACTTTTCCACATCTCTGCCATGCTAACGCTGCACTCAGAGGAGCGTGCCGTGACACAGCTGCGTTGGCGACCTCTCGCTCCTCCTCTGCCTTGGGCTTCCACTTGTTCCCTTGTGACATTTGTGAATGCTCTCAGTAGCGCGTCTACCAACGTGCGCTTCTACTCGCGCATCTTCCTATCATGCTCCAGTGCAGGAAGTAAGGTGAGCACATTGTCTTTGTACCAGGGATCCAGCAGGGTGGCAACCCACTAGTCCGCACACATTAAAATGTGGGCAACTCTGCTGTCGTTGCCCAGGCACTGCAGCATGTAATCGCTCATGTGTTCCAGGCTGCCCAGAGGTAAGGACAAGCTGTTCTCTGCGGGAGGCCTATCGTCATCGTCCTTCATTTCCCCCCAGCCACGCACAAGTGATGGGCCCGAGCTGCGTTGGGTGCCACCCCGCTGTGAACATGCTTCATCCTCCTCCATCTCCTTCTCATCCTCGTCCTCCAATAGTGGGCCCTGGCTGGCCACATTTGTACCTGGCCTCTGCTGTTGCAAAAAACCTCCCTCTGAGGCACTTCTAAGAGACTGGCCTGAAAGTGCTAAAAATTAACCCTATTCCTCCTCCTGAGCCACCTCCTCTTCCATCATCGCCCTAAGTGTTCTCTTAAGGAGACATTTCGACTACTCCACTAACATGCCACTGGCCATGTTGGGGGAGTACTCAAAACAGCGCAACAGGGCACACAGGTCTGGCATGGAGGCCCAGTCATTGGTGGTTAAGTGGTGCTGTTCTGCAGTGCGACTCACCCGTGCGTGCTGCAGCTAAAACTCCACTATGGCCTGCTGCTGCTCGCACAGTCTCTCCAGCATGTGCAAGGTGCAATTCCACCTGGTGGGCACGTTGCATATGAGGCGGTGAGCGGGAAGGCCGAAGTTATGCTGTAGCGCAGACAGGCGAGCAGCGGCAGGATATGACCGCCAGAAGCACGCACAGACGGCCTCGCACACCACCAGGCCGGGCTTGAGGCCCACCGGCAGCAACCACTCGTCGGTCTGTTGTTCAATACCTCGCCACAACTCCTGCGCGGTGTGGGGCCTGTCCCCCAAACATATGAGTTTCAGAACGGCCTGCTGACGTTTACCCCGGGCTGTGCTGAAGTTGGTGGTGAAGGTGTGTGGCTGACTGGATGAGCAGGTGGAAGAAGAGGAGGAGGAAGCTGAGTAGGAGGAGGAGCCTACAGGAGGCAAAGAATGATGCCCTGCGATCCTTGGCGGTGGAAGGACCAAAGTGCCAAAGAACTCTCCACCTGGGGCCCAGCCACCACTACATTAACCCAGTGTGCAGTTAGGGAGATATAGCGTCCCTGGCCGTGCTTACTGGTCCACGTATCTTGGGTTAGGTAGACCTTGCCACAGATGGCGTTGCGCAGTGCACACTTGATTTTATCGGATACTTGGTTGTGCAGGGAAGGCACGGCTCTCTTGGAGAAGTAGTGGCGGCTGGGAACAACATACTGTGGGACAGCCATAGCCATCAGCTGAAGCTGTCTGTGTCCACCAGCCTGAATGACAGCATTTCAAAGGCCAGTAGTTTAGAAATGCTGGCATTTAGGCCCAGGGCTCGAGGGTGTCTAGGTGGGAATTTACGCTTTCTCTCCAATGTTTGTGAGATGAAGAGCTGAACGCTGCCGTGTGACATGGTGGAGATGCTTGGTGACGGAGGTGGTGGTGTTGGTGGCACATCCTCTGTTTGGTGGGCGGCAGGTGCCAACATTCCTCCCGAGGCGAAGGAAGAGGCCAAGGCAGCAGCAGAAGAGGGAGCAGGGGGAGCCTGAGTGAGTTCCTTGTTTTTAGGGTGTTTACTCCACTGCAGTTCATGCTTTGCATGTAGATGCCTGGTCATGCAGGTTGTGCTAAGGTTCAGAACGTTAATGCCTCACTTCAGGCTCTGATGGCACAGTGTGCAAACTACTCGGGTCTTGTCGTCAGCACATTGTTTGAAGAAGTGCCATGCCAGGGACCTGCTTGAAGCTACCTTTGGGGTGCTTGGTATATGGTGGCGGTGGCCAGTAGCAGGCGAACTCTCTTGGCGGCGGCTGTTCTGCTTTTGCCCCCTGCTCCCTCTTTTGCTATGCTGTTGGCTCGGTCTCACCACTGCCTCTTCCTCTGAACTATGAAAGTCAGTGGCACGACCTTCATTCCATGTGGGGTCTAGGACCTCATCGTCCCCTGCATCGTCTTCCACACAGTCTTCCTCCCTGACCCCCTGTTCGGTCTGCACACTGCAAAAAGACGCAGCAGTTGGCACCTGTTTTTCGTCATCATCAGAGACGTGCGGACTCCGATGAGGTGGTATTCCCATGTCCTCATTATCAGGAAACATCAGTGGTTGTGCATCAATGCATTCTCTGTCTTCCACCACTGGGGAAGGGCTAGGTGGATTCCCTTGGGAAACCCTGCCAGCAGAGTCTTCAAACAGCATAAGAGACTGCTGCATAACTTGAGGCTTAGACAGTTTCTGTGATATGCATGGGGGTGATGTGACAGACTGATAGGCTTGGTTTTCAGGCGCAACCTGTGCGCTTTCTGCAGAAGACTGGGTGGGAGATAATGTTGTGAACGTGCTGGATCCACTGTCGGCCACCCAATTGACTAGCGCCTGTACTTGCTCAGGCCTTACCATCCTTAGAACGGCATTGGGCCCCACCAAATATCGCTGTAAATTATGGTGGGTACTGGAACCTGAGGTAGTTGGTTCACTAGGACGTGTGGCTGTGGCAGAACGGCCACGTCCTCTCCCAGAACCAGAGGGTCCACTAACAACACCACGACCATGTCCGCGTCCGCATCTCTTTCTAGATGTTTTCCTCATTGTTACCGTTCACCATAATAAGAAAAAAATTTGGCCCAATGTATTGAATTCAAATTCAGGCCTTTTTTTTACAGTCACCTAACACTATCTGGCTATCTATTTATGTACCGTATTACACTAATCCAGGCACAGCAGTAACCACAGATTTAGGGGAATATTATTGTAGGCCTAGTATTTAGGCCCTGGATGAAAGGTATCCTTTTACGGACAGATTTACACTTGGAGATGCACATTATGCTTTCAGCACTTGTCTTTTAACACTTTGTGTAATATACCTTTTAACGGAAAGAAATACACTTAGAGGTGCAAAACAGTGTGTGCATATGTGGTGGATTATGCTGTATTTTAACACTTACGGTAATATACCCTTTAACGGAAATACACTTGGAGATTACTTCCAGATTTACGGTATTTCTATTTTGGTAATTGAATTTCAACCCAGAACAAAATATATCCTTTGATGGATACTATTAAACTACTTGTCCAGCCACAGCTAGAACACCAGATTTACTGTATTTTCTTTTTTGCAATTGAATTTCACCCCAGAAAATAATATATCCTTTGACGGACACTATGAAACTTGTCCAGTCACAGCTGGAACACCAGATTTACGGTATTGCTATTTTGGTAATTGAATTTCAACCCAGAACAAAATATATCCTTTGACGGATACTATTAAACTACTTGTCCAGCCACAGCTTCAAACACCAGATTTACTGTATTTCTATTTTTGCAACTTAATTTCACCCCAGAAAATAATATATCCTTTGACGGACACTATGAAACTTGTCCAGTCACAGCTATCCTTTGACGGACACTATGAAACTTGTCCACTCACAGCTGGAACACCAGATTTACGGTATTTCTATTTTTGCAACTGAATTTCCCCCCAGAAAATAGTATATCCTTTGACGGACACTATAAAACTTGTCCAGTCACAGCTGGAACACCAGATTTACGGTATTGCCATTTTGGTAATTGAATTTCACCCCAGAACAAAAGCTATCCTTTGACGGACACTATAAAACTTGTCCTGCCACAGCAGAAACCACTGATTTAGGGTATTGCTATTTTGGAAATTGAATTTCACCCCAGAAAAAAATATATATATTCTTTGCCAGACAGTATTACACTTGGCCAGCCACAGCTGAAACACCAGATTTAGGGGATTGCTATTTTTTTTAATGAATTTCACCTCTCAATAAAATATAGAAAGTTCTATCCTGAGTTTCTAGGGGTGACAAAAAGCACAGCCCCTGATGTAGGATATAGCAAGAAAAAAACAAACAAACTACTATTGATGGATAAATGGACTTGGTGGCAGCTTGTGCTGGCGCACCACAAGACACAAAATGGCCGCTGATCACCCCAGAAAAACGCTCTGGGCAGCCTGAAAACAGTGAGCAATTAACTAGCAGAAGTTCAATGATTCACAGATGTAGATTGATCACTTCATTAAGTGTTTTTGCTGAGTTAATCCCTGCCTAATATCGCCCTAACAGCAGCTGCATCCTATCCCTACACTAATCAGAGCAGAGTGACGTGCGGTGCGACGTGACTCCAGCTTAAATAGAGGCTGGGTCACATGCTGCACTTGGCCTATCACAGCCATGCCAAAAGTAGGCATGGCTGTGATGGCCTCTTGGGTCAAGTAGTATGACGCTTGTTGATTGGCTGTTTTGCAGGCTTTTGCCGAACAACGAACCTTTACGTAAAGTTTGGGTTCGTGTCACGAACACCCCAAAATTAGGTACGAACCCGAACTATACAGTTCGGGTTCGCTCATCCCTACTAGCAGCCTTTTTCTATAGGCTTTGTAAGAGGGCACAAGGTTCCGTCGTCGACGGAAGGTACGTGTCACCGAGGTTCCTGGCCTCAGTGAGATAAGAGCCAGATTTTTTTGTGTCAGCAGCAGCTAATGCTATTTGATACATTGATATTTAGTATGGCTACAAAGCCGATCCGGGCCGGCTCTTATTGGGAATAGTTAAGTGCTGGGTGGGAGACTATTCCCCACGTTCCAGGCCGGACTTTTTCGAGGCCTTTAAAAGGCAGCCACCTCAGCAGATGGAGAGGTGATTATCCTGGAAGCTGCTGGTGTTACTGTGGAGCTCTCAGGGCTGAGAGCAAGAGTCTGCAATCAGGCGTGCAGTCTACCTAGAAGCCTCTGGTGGAAACTTTGCATGGCTGAGCTAACTGCCAGGTGTGAACTAACTGACCACTCAGGTGACCTTGCTGTGGGACTGATGTTTTTTTGCCTTGTGTTTTGCCTCATGTGAACAAGCACTAAGACTGTTTCTGTTTTGCCTCATGTGAACAAGCACTAAGACTGTTTGTGTTGCTGAGTGTGAATAAAACACTTTTGCTTTACCCAGAGAACTGTGTACCTTGCTTCTATACTGCGTCCGCAAGCCTGTCTACCAGAGCAAATCCCCACATTTGGTGTCGGATGCGGGCATGCGCAGTGAGGCTGGCGTGAACGCTGACAAATTGTTTTGCTGAGCACGAGTGCATGGCATATATTAAACCGGCAAAGTTACAAACAGTGGTCCCTGACAAAATGGAGGCGGTTGTAAAAGCTCTCATGGAGGCTAACTTGCAGCAGCGGGAGGCCAACAAGCAGCAGCAGGAGACTAATCAGCTGCTTTTGCAACACGTGATGGCTTTACAAGCGGCAGGAGCGTCCCACCACATCCGTGATGCCCGAAAAGCGGTCCGTGCAGCGATCCCAAAGATGACCCCCTCAAACGACGTTTGGACATATCTGGCGGTCTTTGAAAAGGTGGCTGTGAGGGAGAAGTTACCCCGTGACCAGTGGGCTGAGGTGGTCGCTCCGTTCCTGGCATCCGAACCCCAGCAGGTTTTCTTTGATTTAGCGGATGACCAGGCTACTGATTACCCGACGGTGAAGGGGGAGATCCTGGCCAGACTGGGAGTAAACATGTTGGTCCGGGCTCAGCGGGTCCACCAGTGGGACTTTAAAGCGGCTGAACCCGCCAGGCCGCAGCACTATGAATTGCTGCACAGGTTGCAAAAATGGCTGCAGCCTGATATCCTAAGTCCGACTGCTATGCTGGACCGTCTGCTGGCTGACATGTTCTGGAGGGCCTTGCCTTACCCCCTCCAGCACTGGATCGGCCAGGTATCACCCGCTAATGCCCTAGAAATTGTCGATCTGGTGGAGCGCTATGAGGCCACCAAAAACCTGCAAGGGGGTGTTGTTGGGAGGGGGCTGGTCAAACCCCGGAGGTCTCCCATCCAGTCCCGACGACTGATACCCGAGAAACCTGCTCGGGGGGTACCCCCTGTAGACCTGGCTCCGATAGTCTGCTGGCAGTGTCAGGAGCCTGGCCACGTAAGGGCCAACTGTCCACACCAGGGAGAACCCATGGAGACTAATAATGGGTACCGGCCCTCAATGTATGCCAGGAGACTGTGTGCAACCGGCACCCCCAAGACAATAGACAATCGTCATCTGTGCCAGGTGCAAGTGGCTGATACCCTGGCGGTGGCGCTGCTGGACTCGGTATACGGTCCGGAAAGTCGGTGTGGTGTGCATACATGGAGTCTTCAAGAACTATCCCACTGCCGTAATGTCTCTGTCCACGGTAGCCGGCACATGGACTTGTGAAGTGGCTGTCTCCACAAAGTTACCTTATGAACTAATAATTGGGAGAGACTTCCCTGGTTTTCCGTCACTATGGCCTGAGATAAAAGTGACTAATAGCCATGAGACAGGGGTAACCCTAGCAGAGTGGCCTGATTCCAGTGGGAGGCCAGAGCCCTGGGAGCCCGAGTCTGAAGGGCCTGCGGTAGGTGTGACCACCACTTCTGTGATAGAGGGGGAGACTCCCCCACTGAGTGTAATGGTGGGAGACACGGAGGACTTGCCACCAGGACCTGAGTTGGCAGACCTCCACGTCTCCGGAGACAATTTTGGGACCGCCCAACACGGGACCAAACCCTAACCAGGGCCTGGGAGAATGTTGTGGTAATTGATGGTAAACCCCAGAAACCAGGGGCTGAGATAATATTTCCCCGCTTTGTCGTTCACCAAGAAATTTTATATCGGGTGAAACAAATCCGGGGTGAGCCTGTTGAACAGTTGGTGGTGCCCACAGCATATCGCAAGTTAGTCATGGAGCTTGCGCACCAACATGTTCTTGGGGGACACTGGGGGTGGCAAAAAACACAGGACCGCATTCTGCAGCGCTTCTATTGGCCTGGTGTGTTTAAGGAGATAGAAGAATATATATAAGTCCTGTCCAACCTGTAAGGTAAATAGCCCCCAGCCACATTTCAGTAGTCCCCTAGTACCTCTTCCAATTATTTAGGTCCCGTTTGAGCAAATCGCTACGGATTTATTCGGGCCTGTACCAAAGTCTGCCAGGGGCCACCAACACATTCTGGTAGTTCTCGACTATGCCACTCGGTATCCGGAGGCGGTGCCCCTCCGACATACCTCAGCTAGGCTCATCGCCAAAGAGTTAATGGAAATGTTTTCCCTTGTGGGCCTGCCAAAAGAGGTTCTGACAGACCAAGGGGCCCCTTTTATGTCCAAAGTTATGAGGGAACTGTGTAAATTGTTGCGTATAACGCAGTTACAGACATCCCTTTACCATCCACAAACAGACGGTCTTGTCGAAATGTTTAACCAAACTTTAAAAAATATGTTAAAAAGGGTGGTGTCTAGAGATGGTCAGGACTGGGATCTGCTTCTGCCCTATCTCATGTTCGCAGTGCGGGAGGTGCCCTAGGCCTCTACTGGGTTCTCGCCCTTCGAACTGCTTTATGGTAGACACCCTCGGGGCCTGTTGGATATCGCCAAGGAAGTGTGGGAAAAACAGCCTGTCCCCCACAAAAGTGTCATCGAGTATGTCACCCAGATGCAGGAACGGATGGAAAGGGTGTTGCCGCTGGTCCGGGAGCATATGGAGGCAGCGCAACAAGCCCAGAGTAGGGTGTATAATCGTCAGGCTCGGGTACGGGATTTAAATCCGGGAGATCAGGTTTTGGTTCTGGTACTCACCCTTGACAGCAAGTTCCTAGCTAGGTAGCAGGGCCCCTAAGAGGTGATCGAGAAGGTAGGGGAAGTAAATTATAAAGTACACCAGCCAGGGCGGCGCAAGCCGGAGAAGGTGTACCACGTGAATTTACTAAAGCCGTGGAAAGATAGGGGCCTGTCCGACGACAACAGCCCCCAGCCAGGGCTTCTAGGTGAAAAGGGTCCAGCCCCACAGTTTGAGGCCTGTGAAGCAGTAACCACAGTAAAAATTGCAGACAGCCTGTCTTCCAAACAAGTTCAGGAAGTCAGGGAGCTCCCTGGCCACACTTCACTCATCCAACATGATATCGTCACTGAGCCTCAGGCCAAGATCCGGTTAAAACCATACCGGGTACCCGAGGCTCGGCGACGGGCCATCGCAGAGGAAGTGCAATTAATGTTGAAGCTCGATGTCATTGAGGACTTGAAAAGTGAATGGGCCAGTCCCATAGTCCTAATACCCAAGCCAGATGGGACGTTGCGGTTCTGCAACGATTTTTGCAAGTTAAATGTAGTGTCCAAGTTTAATGCGTATCCCATGCCCCGGGTAGACGAGCTTGTTGAGAATTTAGGGCAAGCCCGTTATTTTTCTGTGCTAGACCTCACTAAAGGGTACTGGCAGGTACCCTTAACAGAGTCGGCCAAGGAAAAAACTGCTTTTGTTGCCCCGCAGGGCCTGTATCATTATAAGGTATTACCCTTTGGCCTGCATCGCGCCCCCGCCACCTTCCAAAGGTTAATGGACATTGTGCTGCGAGCTCATCGTCGGTACGCCTCGGCCTACTTAGATGATGTAGTCATCCACAGCACCGACTGGGAAAGCCATTTTCCCAAAGTGCAGGCGTTAGTGGATGCCCTTAGAAAAGCTGGACTAACCGCTAATCCAAAATAGTGTGCAATTGGGTTAGAAGAGACCAAGTATCTGGCGTATGTCATTGGGCGGGGAGTCATCAAACCTCAGGTAAATAAGATAGAGGCAATACGTAATTGGCCCCGACCGGTCACCACCAGGCAGGTAAAATCATTCCTGGGGATTGTAGGGTACTACATGAGGTTTGTTCCCCACTTTGCCACGATAGCAGCACCATTGACAGACCTGTTGAAGGGACGAAAGTCCAGAAAGGTTCACTGGAGTGAGAAGGCGGAAGAGGCTTTCTTTGCATTGAAGTCGGCCCTGTGTGGGTCCCCGGTTTTGGTGACACCCGACTTCAACAGGGAATTCATAGTACAGACGGATGCCTCAGAGGTAGGCCTCGGTGCTGTACTGTCTCAGCAGGTCAACGGGGAAGAACATCCCGTTGTCTTTCTGAGCAGTAAGCTCAACCCAGCCGAGACCAGGTATAGCATAGCGGAGAGGGAGTGCCTGGCTATCAAGTGGGCACTCGAGTCTCTCCGCTATTACTTGTTAGGTAAGAAGTTCCGTCTGGTGACCGACCATTCCCCTCTCAAGTGGATGAGCCAGGCTAAGGAGAGGAATGCTCGGGTCACCAGGTGGTTCCTGTCCTTACAGAACTTCAAGTTCTCAGTAGAACACAGGGCAGGCCGCTTGCAGGGTAATGAAGATGCCCTGTCCCGCGTTCACTGCCTAACATGTGTTCACCCCCTCAGGGTTGAACAAAGGGGGGGGGTGTAAGGTTCTGTCGTCGACGGAGGTACGTGTCACTGAGGTTCCTGGCCTCGGTGAGATAAGAGCCGGATTTTTTTGTGTCAGCAGCAGCTAGTGCTGTTTGACACATTGATATTTAGTATGGCTACAAAGTCGATCCGGGCCGGCTCTTATTGGTAATAGTTAAGTGCTGGGTGGGAGACTATTCCCCACGGTCCAGGCAGCCACCTCAGCAGGTGGAGAGGTGATTATCCTGGAAGCTGCTGGTGTTACTGTGGAGCTCTCAGGGCTGAGAGCAAGAGTCTGCAATCAGGTGTGCAGTCTACCTAGAAGCCTCTGGTGGAAACTTTGCGTGGCTGAGCCAACTGCCAGGTGTGAACTAACACCGACCACTCAGGTGACCTTGCTGTGGGACTGATGTTTTTTTGCCTTGTGTTTTGCCTCGTGTCAACAAGCACTAAGACTGTTTCTGTTTTGCCTCATGTGACCAAGCACTAAGACTGTTTCTGTGTTGCTGAGTGTGAATAAAACACTTCTGCTTTACCCAGAGAACTGTGTACCTTGCCTCTATACTGCGTCCGCAAGCCTGTCTACCATAGCAAATCCCCACAGCCTATATACTCAGTACACTATAACAGCATTACATTTATATTGATACTTCATATAAATTCTTAGTAAAAGGCCACCATATTACATCGGCATATGAGGCATATGGGGCTAATGAGAGGCATAATGGGGGGCTAATGAGGCACATGGGGGCATAATGAGGCACATGGGGGCTAATGAGAGGCATAATGGGGGCTAATGAGAGGCACATGTGGGCATAATGAGGCACATGGGGGCTAATGAGGGACATGCGGGCTAATGAGAGGCATAATCAGGGGCATAATGAGGCACATGGGGGCTAATGAGGCTAATGAGAGGCATAATGGGGGCTAATGAGGCATATGGGGGCTAATGGGGCATAATGGGGGGCTAATGAGGCATAAGGGCTGACCTTAGGTGTAATGAAAAATATATTTTTTTCTTATTGTCCCCCTCTAAAACCTAGGTGCGTCTTATGGCCGGTGTGTCTTATATGTTTCCTTTCTGAACTGCAGAGCGGTCCCCACTTCCAGCCCTGAGCCCAGCTGCCCAGAGCACTGATCCTGAGCCTGCTGGTGTTTTCAGAACTGTAAGTATTTACAGTCATTCACTGTAAGCTATATTATACATATTACTTGTTTTATGTGAGTAAGGGTGATGGGTGGTTGGAGAAGGGGGAGGGAGGGGTACAATGCAGGGGGTAATATAACTAGGGGTATCAGGGTACATTATTATACAGGGGTTATTTAACTTATTTTTGTTTATATTGATAATTCTATGAGTGCGGCTTCGTATGTATGTATGTATGCAGAGTGTATTTGTGTATATATATGTGTGTGTGTGTATGTGTATATTATATATATATAACATATATACACACATACATACATACACATGTGCGCACAGCGTGTGTGTTTGTGCTTTAGGGTGCACACCCTAATGCAATAGGCTGCACACGCTTATGGTAACATATTAAACACTTCTGACCAACAGGTACCCAATTCTCTGCAAGACCACACTATATGGGTAAGGCCTGCCTCTGATTTGGAACAGCGAGGGCAATGGGCACTTGATCGGATTTCCATCTTATAGAGCATTAGAGGCATTCTATACACCCTAGGCAGCAGGAACAATTGTGATCGACATTGAGCCTCACTAAAACAGTACATGTGTATTCTCCAGGATGGACTGCCACTAATTAGGAGTTAAGGGCGCCACATTACTTCCCATTTTTCCCTTTTTCCCTATTGGGTCCCCCAGGCTTTTCTCCAAAAGAAACCCATAGGCAAAGGAGTTTATAAGAGGCAGATGCCTGTACAACCTGGTCTAACTGTGCTGTAGTAGCAATAGTTGTAGAGACTTCTTACTCCTGATATTGCATAGCATGTCTCAATTACATGTATGCATAAAAAAAACCTTTGTAATCCATACCTTTGTAATCCATATTCTGTTTGGAGTTGCTGGTGAAAAACCTGGTGAACATATATAATCCCCTTTTGCGCCCACAAATGGATATCAGTAACTTAACCCAGGCCTCAATTTTTTCATCCTGTCCAATAGGGGTATCAAATTGAGCTCAATATAATCATTAACATCCCTTGTAACCCACACTCCCAGATATTTAAATTTGGCAACCCATAATATGGGAATATTCACCAGGCTAGCTGGTGCCTCTCAAGGGGTCATAGGCAATAGTGCCGACTTTAATTTATGGAGAACCCCGAGAAAGCCCCGAAGTTATCAATAGTTCTCATTATTAGGGGGTAGGGATTCTGCTACTTTGTTAGCAAACAGAAGAAGGTCATCATCCTATAAAGCCACCCGTTCCTCTCCTTGCCCATATTTGAACCCTTGAATCTCTTGGGATCCCCACAAAATGTCCGCTAAAGGTTCAATTGCCACTGCAAATACCAGTGGAGATAGTGGGCACCCCTGCCTAGTGCCTCTACCTAAGCTAAAGCTGTTCGACATCTCGTTGTTGACTTTAATCCTGACAGTGAGGGCAACATATAGAAGTTAGACCCAGGCTATGCAGGAAGGCCCAAATCCCTTTTTTCTTTTTAAGGACAGCCCATACGTACCCCCATTGAACACTGTCAACCGCCTTGGCGACGTCTAGTGATGAAACCACTTTGTCAGCTAAATCACCTGGGGCCGCTTTGAGGTTTAAAAAGAGTCATCTCAAATTGATAGCAGTGGACTTTGCCGGCATCAATCTGGAATTGTCAGGATGCACTACTGACGCGACAACCTGGGACAGCTGCGTCGCTAATACTTTTGCCAATATCTTAACATCTGACGTGAGGAGAGAGACGGACCAATATAACTCAGGTAGTGTATGATCCTTCTCCGGCTTAGGTAGTACCACCACCATGCCTTCATACATAGATGGGAGCAACCTACCCGATTCATAAACATGTTTATATACCTCCAACAGTTTAGATAACATATCCTTCCCAAATTCCTTGTACATTTTCATAGGCAACCCATCAGGAGTGGGAGCTCTCTCATTCATCATTGTGCTCACCGCCAGCTGTAATTCTTCTAGAGTTAGGGTAGTCTTCAGCCAGTACGTCTCCTCTGAAGAAAGTCGGCAATCCCACCCCATCTAAGTAGTAGTAGTCCCCAAATTCCTGTATGAGACCTTACTTTGATACAGTGTTTCAAAAAAAATACTTAAAAATCTCTAATATGCCATGTGTGTCATCTATGGTCCTTCCTTCTGGAGTTTGTAAACACGGCACATATGTAGATCCCTGTTGAGCCTTCTTGCTAGCAAATGCCCTGCCTTCTCTCCCTCCTCGTAGTATTGTTGTTTTAGAAAAGACCTCTTATTAGAAGCCTGTTCTAAGGTGTGAGAGAGGAGGGCCTCCTGTGCTGTCTTTCAAGCTCCCAGCGTAGCCCCTGATGGATCCTCAATTTATGCTGCCTCTTTTGTAGTCAATTAGTTCCATAGCTCCTCCCTCAGCTGGCGAATGCGAGTTTAACAACATTGATATTTTTGCTCAGTATACCCCTTAAAAACGCCTTCATTGAATCCCAGACTATACCCACAGAGGCAGATCCCTCATCAAAATTATAAAACTCACTCAACTGTCTTGACTTCATTAAGATTCTATTACTTTTAACCAAAATGGATTCGGACGCCACATTTTGGGGCTCCTACAGCTGGCACTTCTCATTTGTAAAGTGACCTGTAACGGGGAATGGTCCGACAATGTCCTAGAAAGGAACCGAGAACAAGTGACCAGGGGTAACATATCCTAGATAAAGAGGTACAGTGGATATAAAAAGTCTACACACCCTTGTTAAAACGTCAGGTTTCTGTGCTGTAAAAAAAATTAGACAAAGATAAATAATTTCAGAACTTTTTCCACCTTTAATGTGACTTATAAACTGTACAACTCAATTGAAAAACAAACTGAAATCTTTTAGGTAGAGGGAAGAAAAATATTAAAATAAAATAATATGGTTGCATAAGTGTGCACACCCTTAAACTAATACTTTGTTGAAGCACCTTTTGGTTTTATTACAGCACTCAGACTGAGTCTATCAGCATGGCACATTTTTACTTGGCAAGATTTGCCCACTCTTCTTTGCAAAAACACTCCAAATCTGTCAGATAGCGAGGGGATCTCCTGTGCACAGCTCTCTTCAGATCACCCCACAGATTTTCAATCGGATTCAGGTCTGGGCTCTGGCTGGGCCATTCCAAAACTTTAATCTTCTTCTGGTGAAGCCATTCCTTTGTTGATTTGGATGTATGCTTTGGGTCGTTGTCATGCTGATAAATGAAGTTCCTCTATGCCAATATTGGCTGGTATTTGAAACTGTTGATAATTCCCTCTATCTTAACTAAAGCCCCAGTTCCACTGTGGGTATGGTGTTCTTTTAGTGATGTGCAGTGTTGTTTTTGCGCCAAACCTATCTTTTGGAATTATGGCCAAAAAGTTCAACCTTGCTTTCATCACACCATAACATCTTTTGCAACGTGCTTTTGGGAGACGTCAGATGTGTTTTTGCAAACTGTACCCTGCCTTGGATGTTTTTCTTCGTAAGAAAAGGCCTTCGTCTTGCCACTCTACCCCATAGCCCAGACATATGAAGAATACGGGAGATTGTTGTCACATTTACCACACAGCCTGTACTTGCCAGATATTCCTGCAGCTCCTTTAATGTTGCTGTAGGCCTCTTGGTACATCCGGACATTCCAGGAAATCATCATAAAAAACGAATCGAAAACTCACAGAGGACCATCTTGGTATGATCTACCTAGAGTAGATCATACCAAGCGAAATCTCCCAAGAACTAGTTGAGGACATTGCACAGAGGTAAACCCACCCCCCCCCCCACTATACAACAGATAATAACTCCTACGACTCTCGCAAGTTGGGAGATGGGGCTGTAGATTGGCACCCAGCACAAAATTATGGCAAAGAAAAACAAGTGTAATCCGTATAGTGCCATTGTGACACCCGATGAAGTCAGACGGCAAAACTGTAGCCGTTAAAATCCATGAAAAACTCAGACGCATCCATTCCACTCTCCTCCCGAACTTATTTTACATATATAACAATAAAGCATCCTGTCATATTTAAGATACCATATAATATAACATAGTGCAATGTAATGTAGTCCCTTTATTATAATAACTGAGTAACTATACTGCAAAACCAGAGTTCCAGAGAATCTAACCGCACTCTAAGCTGGAAACATAGCCCCACTGAGATACTTATCGTGAGAGGTACCAGCACATCTGACAGCATAGGTAGTCCCACACATCATCTTGTGGTCGGGGGTTTCATCCAGAAGAAGTCACAGAATCCGTCGGTGGAACCATGGACTCCACAATGCACAGCAGCAGTAGGTGTATCAAAGAGATGGACCACCGCTTAGATGGATATAGCATTGAATACGGTAGCTGGTGCTCCCTCAGGCGACGTTTAACTTCCACAAACTTTGCTCTTTTCCTCTGAACTTCCGTTGAGAAATCCAGGAAGATGAACACTTTGCTGCCATTAATTAGCCAATCTGCATGGTCCCTTGCTTTGTATAGTATATAGAATAGTGTCTCTATCCTTGAAATGCAGCAACTTAATCACCGGGAGGGGCCCCAGTGGTGGCGAGTGGAAGGGCACCCTGTGGGCTCTTTCAATAGCAAACAAATTAGACAAAAAGTCCTTTCCAAACTTTGCAGTCAGGCACTGCTAAAAAAAATAAAAAAAAAAAGACTACTGCATTAGCCCCACTGCTTTCTCAGGTATGCCCACAAGACGTAGATTATTTCTATGGAGACTGTTTTCCAGGTCGTCGGCCTTGCTCAGCAAATAAGAAACATTATGGGCCACTTTTCCTAGATATTTTCTTAAAGGAGGCACCTGATCTTCCAAGCTGCTAATCCGGTCTTCAACTTCTTTAATTCTTCCTTAGGTGGTTTATGATAAAAGATATCTTTTCTTGCAGGCTCCCCATTTGTGCATTAAGGGAAATAAGCATGCTGCTGAAGTTGGTGACTGCTTTATAGACATCTTTGATGGTAGACTCACTCTGTATCTGTTAAGGTCCTGCGCTGCCATCACTGCAAGCCTGCTCCCATGTTAAGTCCGGCCTCTCCTGTGGCTCCCTGGCCCTCCAGATTTTCTGGGCCATTTATACTGGTGTCAGTGGGGTGGGAGGGGGGTTGGGGCGGAGTCCACCCAAAGCCCAGTGTCCCTCCTCTGTAGCTCAGTAGGGGCAGTTGGGGAGCCACTCTGGCAAATTGCTCCAGGTACACAGCGACCTCCTCTACTCTAAGCACCCAGGCCTGCTCTCCTTCCCCTACTTATCCTTCTTGCTCTGGCATGTCATGGTGGCTGTGCAAAAGCTGTTCAGGCTCCAGGATGCTGTCTCGCCCTCCAGGGGACCTCTTTTCTCAGTTAAGCGGTGGATGCACCCTTGTTTGAGAAACGAGATATTCAGAATCCGCTCACATTCCTAGCCAGGGCACGCCCCACACTGCTATTATTTGCACGTAACTGTGTATTGCTATTTTCCCAACCCAATCCAACCCAACCCAACCCCCCAAAAAAAAAAAAAAAAACGGAACTGAACTATCTGGAGATGCCCTAGTATTTCACATTTTCACTCGGAGATTTAAAACACTACCTTATGTATTTGTAAGACACACGTATATTGCTATTTTCCCAAACCCATCTAAATAGAACTGTCTGGAGATTCCTTGACACAGATTTTGGACTGGTACGTCACATTTTCACTCAGAGATTTAAAACACTACCTTCTGTATTGTAACACACACCTTGCACAATTGTGATCGTGTTTGAATATGGGAGAGGTTTGATAATCGGAGTTGGACTTAAGAAGTGATGCTATATAAAGTGATATGTGAAAGATGATGATTTTACCTGGAAGAAGCTGCATTGCGAAACTTGAGTTGGGCCATTTGCCACATGGTTGCTCACATTGAGAGTATAGCAATGGAGGTTACTTCACACTGCAAGTGAGACTTTTTTTTATCCATTTCTAGTGTGGTTTAAATACACTTTTATGGAGTTGTGCATTTCTATTTTCTATTTCAATGAGATTTCAAAAGCTTTCTATCCTCTGGATGGTAAAACACATGTTGTACAGTTTCAGCTTATTCCTTCCCCCAAAAAATGTATTTCTGTTAAAATGGGGTGGGGGGGGGGGAGAATTGTTCTTGCAGGTAGCTGCTTTTAGGTTCTTCTGTGTTATAAGGCAGTAACTGCAGCTAAAAGGCACTGCTAGGCACACTCAGTCTCAGCTTCTCATTTCTCACTCCCTGGCTGACAGCTTTCCCTGCATTTCCCTATTCTACACAATTTTTCTTCTTTCTGGCCTTTCCCTTCACTGTCCCCGAGACTAGAATAGAAACTTGATTATGACTGTACCCCGTCCCGAAGATTGTTTTCTGTCAGACACTGCTACACCCATCCACCCTCAATCACAGCCCAACACAGAATGACATTCTGCAAGGGCTCCTCCATACCTGCTGCAGCAGTGATTGGCTCATCCAGGCTGTCTATCGGCCTGAGAGCCAATCAAGGCAAGCCCTCCCACCACTTCCTCTCAGGGTCATGTGTAGCAATACCATTGAGGGGAATTTAAATCCTTTTTTTGGCCCTAAAAAGTAGCAAAACCAAAATCCTGCACCTCATCTTAAATTACATGCTTTCTAACACCTGGTGTTAGTCCTGTATGTCTCTGCACTATGCTTCCTGCGAACTTTGATATGGGTATCAATGGCAAAAAATAGTGTTCAGTGACTTTTTAACTAAGAAACATAATATTTTTGGTGATGTGTATAAAAAAAAAGATCCATGTGTGTAAACGGCCATCTGACCAATGAGGGTGTAAATGCACCCTTAATGTAAGTAGAATGTCGTCTGTGAAAAGACTAAGTCTAGTTTAAGAACTGCCGATAGGAACACAGTTAACATCAGGGTGATTGCAGATGGCAGTCGTCAAGGACTCCATCGCAAGGGCAAAATGGACAGGAGAAAGAAGGCAACCTTGCCAAGTGTTGAAATGGAAATTTCAAAATGTTACTTTTTTTGCAGATTTTCTATTTTAATCTATTTTCCCTGTAACACAGTAAGGGTTAACAGCTAAAGAAAACTCAATATTTATTACCCTGATTATGCAGTTTAGAGAAGCACCCAATATGTTGTTGTAACTGCTGTATGGGCACATGGCAGGGTGCAGAGGGAAAGGAGCGCAATATCTGTAAAATAATCTGTTGGTGTAAATGCACCCTTAATGTAAGTAGAAGGTCGTCTGTGAAAAGACTAAGTCTAGTATAAGAACTGCCGATAGGAACACCCTTAACATCAGGGTGATTGCAGATGGCAGTCGTCAAGGACTCCATCGCAAGGGCAAAATGGACAGGAAAAAAAAGGAACCTTGCCAAGTGTTTTGATTTATCTGAACAGGTTTCATGTTAGTAAAAAAACATTTTAAAATAAGCAGAGGGTTAGAGAACACTAATGATTTTTAGAAAATGGCCTACAAATGCAGAGGTATTCATAGATAGGAACAAGATAGACTATTGAAGACCTCCTCAATATCTAAAACATAAAACAAAGATGGTGGGATATCAGAGCTTTCAGCTACATCTCCTACAGCTTTTGTCTTCTGGGAATGGAATCTACTTGATCATGGATCAAAGAGGAGAGAAATTCATAAAGCCTATTGTTAAGCATAGAGGTAAAAAAAAAAATTGAGTCTATAATTAGTAGAGAAATAATATGAAAATTCGAAGGGTGGTATTTTTGTCAGGCTTAGGTAATTATACCCATAAGGAAATCTGGATAAACCTTATTCCCTTGCAAAATGCGGATGTATAGATTTACCACATGAGGAAGGAAGAGGGGAAGAAACTTTTTATAATATTTGGCTGTCAGGCCATCTGGGGCTAAAACTTTTACTTGCTTGAGACGTTTAACCAATTCCAGACTGGGGCACTTACTCCCTTCCTGATCAAGCCTAATTTTGCCAATCTGAACTGTCATATTATATGGTAATAACTCTGGAATGCTTTTACTTATCCAAGCCATTTCGAGCATATTTTTCTTTTTTTTGTGACACATCATACTTCAACATGTTTTACCTTTATTTATTTTTTAAAAATCCACAATTTACAGAATGTGTTTATGTGGTAATAACTCTGGAACGCTTTTACTTATAGAAGCGATTCTAAGATTGTTTTCTCGTGACATATTGTACTTCATGTTATTGGTAAATTTGAGTCAATATGTTTCTTTATTTATAAAAAAAATTCCAAAATTTACAGAAAATTTGGACACATTCACAATTTTTGACATTTGAATGTCTTTGCAAGCAGATTGTGATATCTCATAAAAAAAAGTTGTTACTGTACATTTCTCAGATATCTACTTTATGTTGGCATGATTTTGAAAATGTAATTTTTTTTCAGGAAGGCTTTCATATTTAAAAGCAATTCTTAAAATTTTTAAGAAAATTTCCAAAACCCACTTTTTAAGTTTAGTTATGAAGTCACTTTGTGGGGCTTACATAGTAGAAACCACCCATAAATGATCCCATTTTAGAAACAAAACATGTTAAAAAAATTGTTAACCTTTGAGTGTTCCACAAGAATGAAAGGAAAATGGAAGTGAAATTTCAAAATGTTACTTTTTTTGCAGATTTTCTATTTTAATCTATTTTCCCTGTAACACAGTAAGGGTTAACAGCTAAAGAAAACTCAATATTTATTACCCTGATTATGCAGTTTAGAGAAGCACCCAATATGTTGTTGTAACTGCTGTATGGGCACATGGCAGGGTGCAGAGGGAAAGGAGCGCAATATGGATTTTGGACGGCAGATGTTGCTGGGATAATTTTAAGTTGCCATGTCACATGGCAATTTAACCGGGTAAGTTTTAACACTGACAAGCGTTGACAATTTGGAAAAGAGTTTGCTGCTCACTGAGCAAGCACTCTATGGGGTAGATGTGGGAGAGGGTGGTCAAGGAGGCTCAGGAAAGTGAGGTAGCTAACTGGATAACAGTTAGAAAGCAGGATAGAGGTAAGAGTGCCAGAGAGGCTAGCCCTGATCTGACACACCCCAACAAGTTTGCAAAATTGGCAGATGAGGGGGATGTCAGTTCAGGGAGAGCACGGCTGCAGCCAGGCACTTCCTCTGCCAGTCAGGGGAATATCAGCTCCAGTAAGCAGAGAACCAGGAGAGCAGGGCAGGCCAGACAAGCGCTGGTAGTGGGAGACTCCATTATTAAGCCTACAGATAGGGCGATCTGTCACAAAGACCGGGATCATCGAACGGTATGTTGTCTTCCTGGTGCTCCGGTTTGACACATCGTGGATTGGGTTCACAGATTACTGGGAGGGGCTAGAGAAGATCCAGCAGTCATGGTCCATATCAGAACCAAGTTAGAGGTAGGTGGAGCGTCCTTAAAAATGATTTTAGGGATTTAGGTCAAAAGCTTAGGGCAAGGACCTCAAAGGTAGTGTTTTCCGAAATACTACCTGTACCATGAGCCACACAAGAAAGGCAGTGGGAGATTAAGGAGGTTAACAAGTGGCCCAAGAACTGGTGTAGGAAGGAGGGGTTTGGGTTCCTTGAGAACTGGGCCGACTTCTCTGTTGGCTACAGGCTCTATCGTAGGGATGGGCTGCACCTCACGGGGAAAGAGGCAGCTGTGTTGGGGGAGAAGATGGCTAAAAGGTTGTAGGAGTGTTTAAACTAGGGACTGGGGGGGAGGGTAATTACATTATAGGATGGGAAGATACAGACTGGGGGCAAGGTAATGGGACTGGGGGAGGAATGTAAGAGGGACTAGAACAGTTCAGAAGGATATGTGTAGGGTAAAAAATATGCATAAACCTCTTAATTGTATGTATGCTAATGCCAGAAGCCTGACTAATAAAACTGGGGAACTGGAATTAGTGATGTGTGAGGAGGACTATTATATAGTGGAAATAACTGAGACATGGCTGGATGATGGCAATGACTGGGCAATGTACAGTTGTGTTCAAAATTATTCAACCCCCACTGAAATTGAGTGTTTTGGCCAGTTTGACATTTGATATGGTATTTTGATCATTTCAGTCATCTTGTTTACAATTAAATCAAAGAGGCACTTGTAAGTAGAGTTGTTTCGGTACCAAAATTTTGATTCGGTATCGATACCATAAAAAAGTATTGCGATACTCGATACCATTCGATACCACGCGAAAAAAATAAAAACGCCAAAAAAATCCGCGTGCATTCCACATTTTATGAAACCGCCGGCTCCTTATACAACAGTCCTATCCTACTTTTTTGTGGGGACAAGACGACTAAAAGAAAATGGCGAATCGTGCATTTTTTCTTTTTCTTTTTTTTTTCTTTTACGGCGTTCCCCGCATAAAAGTGGATTTTTTAATAGTTTGTGCTTTTGAGACGTGGCGATTTGTAATATTTTATTTATGTATTGTTTATATATTTTATATGTAAAATTGGGAAAGGGGGTGATTTATAATTAATATTTTGGTGTACTTTAACTTTTTTTTTTTTTTTTTACAGTTTATTTATTAACTATTTCCCCCCTAGGGGCTAGAACCTGGGATATTCTCATCCTATTCACCCTGATACAGCTCTATTAGGGTGAATAGGATCTCACCCTCTCCCTGCTGCCCTGTGCACAGTGCACACAGCAGCAGGGAGCAGACCAAGGCAGCCAGGACTTCAGAAGCGTCCTGGTTACCATGGTAACCGATCGGAGCCCCAGCATTACAGTGCTGGGGCTCCGATCACTGCCACTGCCACCAATGAGGAGGAGGTGAGGGGACCCTGTGGCCACTGCCACCAATGATTTTATTACTGGGGGGAAGGGTGGGAGGGCAGGGGGGGGGCACACTGCCCACCAATGTTTTATTACTGGGGGGGGGCACACTGCCCACCAATGTTTTAATACTAGGGAGGGGGGCACACTGCCCACTGCCCACCAATGTTTTATTACTGGGGGCGGAGCACTGGCCAGCAATGCCGAGTAGTTTCTTATATAAATGCAGGCAGAAGACACAGCCTGCCAGCACCTGTCTGTGACCCAGTGCTGCGATCCGCGGCAATTAACCCCTCAGGTGCGGCACCTGAGGGGTTAATTGCCGCGGATCGCAGCACTGGGTCACAGGCAGGTGCTGGTCCCCCAGCTCCGCCCCTCCTCCCGCCCCCGCTCCGCCCCCTCTCCCTCTATTGGTTGAGCGGCAGCACAGGGGGAGGGAGAGACTGCCTCCTTCTCCCTGTGCTGCCGAGGAGAACATGGCCGCGCTGAGAGCGGCGCAGCCATGCTCTCCTATACTGGGCTGTGCAGTAGTGCAGCCCAGTATCGATAAAATACTTTTCCTGGTATCGAGTGCGATACCAGAGAAAAGTATCGATCGGGTATCGAAAGTTCGATACCCGAAACAACCCTACTTGTAAGTCAGACAAATATAACATAACATTTACAATGAAATAACCACAAATGTCTTTTCTGTGCTCACATCATAATCAGTTTAATTCACCCCCCAAGTGACATTCAATCTTAGTACTTAGTACAACATCCTTTTCCAGTTATACCAGCTTTTAAATGTGAAGCATAGCTTGACACAAGTGTCTTGCAGCGATCTACGGGTATCTTCGCCCATTCTTCATGGGCAAAAGCCTCCAGTTCAGTCACATTCTTAGGCTTGCGCACTGCAACTGCTTGCTTTAAGTCCCACCAGAGGTTCTGAATCGGATTTAAGTCTGGTGACTGCGATGGCCACTTCAAAATGTTCCAGCCTTTAATCTGCAACCGTGCTCTAGTGGACTTGGAGGTATGCTTGTGATCATTGTCCTGTTGAAAGGTCTAACGTCTCCTAAGCCTCAGGTTTGTGACGGACTGCATCACATTTTCATCCAATATCTCCTGGTACTGAAGAGAATTCATGGTACCTTGCACACGCTGAAGCTTCCCTGTACCTGTAGAAGCAAAACAGCCCCAAAGCATGATTGACCCCCCGCTATGCTTCACAGTAGGCAAGGTGTTCTTTTCTTCAGAGGCCTTGTTCTTCCTCCTCCAAACATAGTGTTGATCCATGGGCCCAAACAGTTCTAATTTTGTTTTATCAGTCCACAGAACACTATCCCAAAACTTTTGTGGTTTGTCCACATGACTTTTGGCATACTGCAGTCGACTCTTCTTATTCTTTGGAGACAGCAAGGGGGTGCGCCTGGGAGTTCTGGCATGGAGGCCTTCATTACGCAGTGTGCACCTTATTGTCTGAGCTGAAACTTCAGTACCCGCATCTGACAAATCTTTTTTCAGTTCCTCAGCAGTCACACGGGGACTTTCTGCACTTTGCTCTTCAGGTAGCGCACAGCAGTCGAAGTCAGCATCTTCTTTCTGCCACGACCAGGTAGCGTTTCAACAGTGCCCTTTGCCTTGAATTTGCGAATGATGCTTCCTATGGTATCTCTTGGTATGTTTAACATCTTTGCAATCTTCTTACAGCCATCACCCTTCCTGTGAAGAGAAATCACCTCTTCTCTTGTCTTCCTGAACCATTCTCTTGACTTCACCATGTTTGTAAACACACCAGTAAATGTCTAGAAGGAGCTGAGTATCACAGTCATTTTAAATCTGCCTAATTGGTGCTTATTATGCTTGATTGCTGCTCCTTGACATCCACAGGAGTTTTCAATACCTGATCGAAAACACTTGAATGAACCTCTGTTCTTAAGAGTGGTAGTCTTTAAGGGGTTGAATAATTGTGTCAATGAAGAAATCACAAAAAAAAACATTTAATACTGTATTACAAAAACAATTGATGTAATTTTAGTTGCATTTGGTTCTTTAAAAAGTCCTTGTAAGATTTCATTCTGAACACAATTACAAATGTACACTAAATTCCCTAAAACCCTTTACAGCATTGGGGGTTGAATAATTTTGAACACAACTGTATGTATAGCGTTACAGTCTGTTTAGAAAGGATTGCCAAAACCGGAGAGGGGGGAGGTTCTGCCTTTCTGTAAAGTCCTGTCTAAAGCCCACAGTCCGAGAAGATATAAGTGAGGGACATGAACATGTGGAGTCACTGTGGGTAGAAATAAATGGAGGCAAAAACAATAATAAAATACTAATAGGAGTTTATTATAAACCACCTAATATACCAGAGTCCACAGAAAATTTGCTACAAAATGAGATAGACGAGGTGGCAGAACATAATGAGGTAGTTATTATGGGGGACTTTAACTACCCAGATATAAACTGGGAAACTGAAACCTGTACATCTCATAAAGGAAACAGGTTCTTGGCAATAACCAAAGACAATTACTTTTCCCAACTGGTTCAGGTCCCGACTAGAGGGATGGCCATACTGGACTTAGTATTAACCAATAGACCAGACAGAACAACAGATGTGCAGATTGGGGGACACCTAGGAAATAGTGCCCATAAAGTAATAACCTTTCAATGGTCATTCAAAAGGGCGTTTCTTCAGGGAGGAACAAAAATACCAAACTTCAAAAAAATTTTTTTTAGCCAACTCAGTCTACTTTCACATTCGTCAAAGGATCTGCAAAAATGCTTTCGTTACAATAATACAACCGCATGCATCTGTCATGAATGGATCCTGTTGTATTATGTCTTCTATAGCCATGACAAATCCGTCTTGAACACCATTGAAAGTCAATGGGGACGAATCCGTTTTGTATTGTGCCAGATTATGTCAGAGAAAATGGATCCGTCCCCGTTGACTTATATTGTGTGCCAGGATTGTTTGGCTCTGCTTCGTCAGGCGAACAGCAAAACGCTGCAGGCAGGGTTTTGGTGTCCATCTCCAGAGCGGTGACTGAACGGAGGCAAACTAATGCATTCTGAGCTGATCCTTTTAGACATAGGACATTTGGACATAGGCCTAGCTAACTGGGACAAAGTCCTTAAAAATAAAAATACAGCCACAAAATGGAATATTTTTTTTGAAATCATCCTAAAATCTAATTGTGAGAGGTACATACCTTATGGGAATTAAAGGTTAAGGAACAAGAAAAAAAGAACTGTGAAGAAAGCAATAAATGACAAATAAGAAAGCATTTAAATCACTAAAACAGGAGGGTAAAAGCAGCCAAACTAGAGACCAAGAGAATAATTGCCAAAAAGAGCAAAACTAACCCTAAAATGTTCTTCAATTATATAAATGGTAAAAAGGATAAATCTGAAGGTGTCGGCCCTTAACAGAGTAATAAGGGGGGAGTTGCAGAGAGCGACGAGGATAAAGCAAAACTATTAAATATTTTTTTCTCCACTGTATTCACTGAGGAAAATAAACTGTCAGATGAAATGCAGAATGTAAAAGTAAATTCCCCGTTAAAAGTGCCCTGTCTGACCCAGGAAGAAGTACAGCGGCATCTTAAAAAGATTAAAATAGACAAATCGCCAGGACCAGATAGCATACACCCCCATATCCTAAGAGAATTAAGTAATGTCATAGCTAGACCCTTATCTTTGATATTTAAGGACTCTATACTGACAGGGAGTGCTCCACAGGATTGGCGCATAGCATATGTGGTGCCAATATTCAAAAACGGCCCAAAAACAGAGCCCGGAAACTTTAGGCCGGTAAGTGTAACATCTGTCGTAGGTAAACTGTTTGAAGGTTTTCTAAGAAATGCTATCTTGGAGTACCTCAATGAAAATAAGCAAATAACACCATATCAGCATTGGTTCGTGAGGGATCGGTCAAGTGAAACTAATTTGATCAGTTTCTATAAGGAGTTAAGTTCTAGACTTGACAGCAGCGAATCAATGGACGTCGTATATCTGGACTTCTCCAAAGCATTTGACACTGTACCGCATAAAAGGTTAGTATATAAAATGAGAATGCTTGGACTGGGAGAAAATGTCTGTATGTGGGTAAGTAACTGGCTCAGTGATAGAAAACAGAGGGTGGTTATCAATGGTTCACACTCAGATTGGGTTACTGTCACTAGTGGCGTACCTCATGGGCGAGTATTGGACCCTATTCTCTTCAATATATTTATTAATGATCTTGTAGAAGGATTGCACAGTAAAATATAAAATTTTGCAGATGATGCTAAACTGTGTAAAGTAATTGACATGGAAGAGGACAGTATACGGCTACAGATGGATCTGGATAGATTGAAGGCTTGGGCAGAGAAGTGGCAGATGAGGTTTAACACTGACAAATGTAAGGCTATGCACGTGGGAAGGAATAATGCAAGTCCTCAGTACATACTAAATCGTAAAACACTGGGTAACACTGAC
This sequence comes from Bufotes viridis, assembly GCA_033119425.1. Lineage (NCBI taxonomy): Eukaryota > Metazoa > Chordata > Amphibia > Anura > Bufonidae > Bufotes > Bufotes viridis. The sequence continues at coordinate 303,814,566 of CM065592.1, forward strand.
ATAGAAATGGAACTAGGAATTTTGGTGAACAGCAAACTAAGCTGTAGAAACCAGGGTCAAGCAGCTGCTGCCAAGGACAATAAGATAATGGGTTGCATCAAAAGGGGCTGAGAACATAGTGCTATCACTTTACAAATAATTAGTCAGACCACACATGGAGTACTGTGTACAGTTCTGGACTCCTGTGAACAAAGCAGACATTACAGAGCTGGAGAGGGTTCAGAGGAGGGCAACTAAAGTAATAACAAGAATGGTTGGCTTACAGTACCCTAAAAGATTATCAAAATTAGGGTTATTCACTTTAGAAAAAAGACGACTGAGAGGAGATCTAAAAACTATGTATAAATATATCAGGGTCAGTACAGAGATCTCTCCCATCTATTTATTCTCAGGACTGTGACTGTGAAGAGGGGACATCCTCTGCGTCTGGGGTAAAGAAGGTTTGTACACAAACCTAGAAGAGGATTCTTTATTGCAAGAGCAGTGAGACTATGGAACTCTCTGCCTGAGGAGGTGGTGATGGTGAGTTCACTAAAAGAGTTCAAGAGGGGCCTGGATGTATTTATGGAGTGTAATAATATTACAGGCTATAGCTACTAGAGATGGGTATTGATCCAGTGAGCAGTGGCCTCGCTACAGGGAGCAAGGGGGGGCAATTCCTTGCCCCCGGGTGCCCACCCCGCTGATTTCCTGCTGTGCCCCCACACTACTGATTGATTCACAAGTTACAACAACATACTACATACATACACATGACAGATGGGGGTGAGGGCGGCGTTCGGACCCAGCGGAGGCAGAGCGTACAGGGCGGGAGCAGGCTGGGAGTGCGGCAGCCGCAGAGTTGACATCAACACGTAAAGCTGCGTGCCTGCCCGCCCGTGCGAACGTTTGCTTCTGCAGCTCTGCGCCTACTAGTGAGGCTATCTCTGTCTGTGCCCAGGCAGCCCCAGCTTTGGAATCGGACAGGAGAGGAGGAGGACTGTGTGTGGCAGCACTGGTACTTCTGCACCTGCACCAGAGGGCGAGGATCTCTCCCAAGAACTCTGCCTGGGCCCTGCCCTGGCTGGCCCCTAGGCAAGCTAAGAAAAGTAAAAAAAAAAGTATGTACCCCCACTACCTCACCTCATGGCCTGCCTGCTTGCGCCCAGCCCCTCCTTAACCCTGATACCCTTAACCCCTATAACTTAGGGGTATCGGGGTAAATTATACAGGGGTAATATAACTAAGGGGTATCAGGGACCCTGATCCAGGGACAGCCTTACCCTGCATAAAAATATACCCTGATATCCCTCAGTTATATTACCCCCTGTATAATGTCCCCTGATAAGCACTCCTCAGTTATATTGGGGTATCTCGATAATATATACAGGGGGTAATATAATTAAGGGGTATCAGGGTATATTATTATACAGGGATAATATAACTGATGGGGTATCAGGGACCCTGATCCAGGGACAGCCTTACCCCGCATAATATTATACCCTGATATCCCTTAGGTATATTACCCACTGTATAATTTACCCAGATACCCCAATATAACTGAGGAGGGCTATCAGGGGACATAATACAGGGGGTAATATAACTGAGGGGTATCGGGGTAAATTATACAGGGGTAATATAACTAAGGGGTATCAGGGACCCTGATCCAGGGACAGCCTTACCCCTGTATAATAATAATAATAATATAGTTATATTACCCCTGTATAATGTACCCTGATACCACTCAGTTATATTACCCGTTACCTCTTGTACAGAGTCCGAAGAGGAAGAGCCAAAAACCATACTGCCCAGGGGACGGCATGTTCTTAGACCTAGCCCCCCAGCCAAAGTGTAGAAATGGCGTCCAAGATCCCAAAGGTCCAAGCTAAGTAATTGTAAGTTTTTATGTGGAGTAGTTTATGTTATACACATATAGCATACACTGTGCCTCACAATATACAGTATACCTCTACACTGTGTAGGGGTTATACTGTATATCGTACAGCAAGGCTCAGGGGTTATATTGTCCGGCACGGTGTAACCTCCATACATTTGATGTACAGTATACATTATATTCCTTGCACCATGCCATACAATATACAGTATAATCCCTACGCCATGCTATAGAATGTACATTATAAACCCTACCCCATGCCGTACAATATACAGTATAGTTCATACACCATGCTGTACAGTAAATATTATAATCCTGTACAGCATGGTGTATGAACTATACTGTATATTATATGGCATGGGGTAGGGTTTATAATGCATTCTGTACTGTATGATGTAGGGGTTATACTGTATATTGTACGGCTTGGTGTATGGATTATAATGTACATTACACAGCATGGTGTAGGGGTTATACTGTATATTTTACATCATGGTGTATTAACTATAATAATATATATATATATATATATATATATATATATTGTACGGCATGGTGCAGGAATTATACTGTATTGTACAGGATGGTGCATGAGTTACACTGTATGCTCTTTGATGTGACAATTATCTTAAGTTTCCCTTTCGCCCTCCTGCTGCCAAGGCTTAGAGGAAACACTGCCCCTGACCAGCGCCCCCTGCATTATATGCACCCCTGACCAGCGCCAAGACCATACTTTGCTTTCCAGGTATTAGTGCCCCCCCATTTTTGACTGTGTATCTTCTGTGCCCCCCCTATATATTGATCCTAGAGTCACCACTGCTAGTGAGTTATTCTGATTGCTTGACTGGAGTCGGGAAAAATTTCAAGTGGGGAAAATTTGACTTCTGCCTCACAGTTTTTTTTTTTTTTGCCTTCCTCTGTATCAACTTACAGGATAACAGGTTGAACTGGATGGACAGATGTATTTTTTCGGCCTAATAAACTATGTTACTAGGTAGTATGCACCCGATCACCAACGCTCAGGCCCTCAATGCCTGAATTACTCCTAATGGCACTCAACAGGGTTTTCATCACTAAAATAAAAAGAGTAGGGGAAAAAGAGCATCCCTGTCTAGTGCCATTATGTATGTAAAGTCGATCTGATAAAATGCCATTCACTCTAATTCTGGCACTCAGACAGCTGTATAGGGACATGATCGCTTGAATAAAAAGTGGGGGAAAACCAAAATGTTTTAAAGCAGTCTGCATATATGACCAATTGATTCTATCAAATGCTTTCTCAGTATCTGTGCCTAGTTGTACTAGGGGAATTGTATTGTCTCATGCATAGTGAATAGCATGTATTACCCTGCAGGAATTATGGTTTCTTTCTCTTCCTGGCACAAATCCTGCTTTCTCTGAATGGATCAGTTTGGGAAGGAGAAGGTTCAGTCTCCCAGCTAGTAGCTTGGCCCATATCTTCAAATCTACATTCAGTAATGAAATGGGACAATAGCTCCCACACTGCTCCAGGTCCTTAACTTCCTCAGGCAGAATAGTAATTCTAGCCTCTAGTGCTTGTTTAGGTAGAGGTGTGCCCTGGAACAATGCTATGCCCCACCTTGTAATATCTGCTATCAGTATCAGCATAAACTTTTTATAGTAACATGCTGGGAGGCCATCTGGCCCAGGGCTCTTGCCCAATGGTTGAGCTTTGATGAGGTCTATAATTTCCTCTGAAGTAATTGGGCTTAATAGGGTTATGAGGTCTGCATCAGATAGCCTAGGAAGCTTGAGCGATTTTAGAAATGATTCTGCATCTCCATTTGCATCCTTTCCTCCTTCCTTATTGTTTCCTTCTAAATTATAGAGTGCAGAATAAAAGTCCTTAAAGGCTCTGGCAATATCCTTAGCTGAAATGGAATTTACATATGTCGATTCTCTCCTCTTTTTAATTAAATATGACATCATGCGGTTACCTTTGTCCCCATGTGCATAATATCTAAACTTGGCATACTGGTATGTTTTAGCATGTTGAATATTAAGATGATCCTTAAAGGGGACCTTTAACTAAGATTTAGGTATTGAAATACTTACACTACCTTCTTGGGCGGCCCCGGCTGACGTCCAGGCAACATTTATTTTTTTTCAAAATAACCCCCCGTTCGTGCGCTCCGGTCCCCGTTAGTTTTCACATGCGGGGATTTCTTGTACTAGGTGGGGACTTGTCTTTTGCCTGGCGAGTGGTTTTCCTCTCCCTGGCTGCGAGCCGAGCGCTATGATTGGCTGGCTTTCGATCTCTTATGTAGCCTATCCATAACTGCTGTTTGTGAGATTAAAGACCGAGTGTGTTTTTGCCTCTCTCTCTTAATCCTGTATCCCAAGGCTATAAATTCCCCTCTCACCACTGACTTTTGTGTTTCCCAGACTATAGTAGGCGGCACATCAGGGGTATCATTTTCTTTAAAGAAGAGAGACAGTTTATTTTGAATAGCTGTTAAGTCAGAGTCTCTATCTAGCAGCATCTCGTTTAGTCTCCAAGACCATTGCCTCTCTGGGGGGTTAGAAAGGATTAAAGAGACTGAGACTTCTGAGTGATCTGATATTGTGATTTGGCCAGGGGCGTAGCTAGAAATGACTGGGCCCCACAGCAAATTTTTGTATGGGGCCCCCCTCCCCACGTGTTTTGCTCCCCCCTCCATAATGTGCCAGTAGCCAGCCATATAGCCCCCCAGCCCCCCTATAATGTTCCAGTAGCCACCCAGCCATATAGCCCCCCCCCAGCCCCCCTATAATGTGCCAGTAGCCACCCAGCCATATAACCCCCCCCCCATAATGTGCCTGGCCCATAACACCCCCTCCCCCCCTATAATGTTCCAGTAGCCAATGCAGATGATAATTCCCCCAATGTAGTCCATCATTCAGAATTATTGATTTTCCTAGCCAAACCAAAAATCCACTAGACAGTCACAGTCAGAATGTAGTTAGACGTCCGGCAGCAGCGCAGCTCCGTCAGTTCCGTCAGGCACCGCCAGCCTCTGCAGTGGCGTTGCTAGGGCTGGTGTAACCCGGTGCGGTAGAAAATGGTGTCACCCCCGTGCCCGTAGCTCACCTGGTCCTTGTCCCTTCTGCAGCAGCTGGCATCTCTGTGTGGTCCTCTGCTTCAATCGCTGGTTTGAGGACTGTACTGTTCGCCCTATAAGATGCACTTAGGTTTTAGAGGAGGATAGTAAGAAACAATATTTTCCATTACACCTCAGGTCAGACCAGCAATCAAACCTCCAATGTTAATCACACCTCAGATCAGCCCCCATGTCAGCCATCAGCCCCCATCCATCATGCCCATGTCAGCCGTCAGCCCCCATCCATCATGGCCCCATGTCAGCCATCATGCCCTCATGTAAGCCCCCCATCCACTGTCAGCCCCCATCCTTCATGCCCCCATGTCAGCCGTCAGCCCCATCCGTCATGCCCCCATGTCAGCCGTCAGCCCCCATGTCAGCCGTCAGCCCCATCCGTCATGCCCCCATGTCAGCCCCCATGTCAACCGTCAGCCCCATCCGTCATGCCCCACATGTCAGCCGTCAGCCCCCATCCATTATGCTCCCTAACAGTGCGCCTATGCCGATTACATCAGACTACACCCGGAAGAGAAGACCGACTCTCCTCCTCCCTCACAGCGATGCTGGCCGTCTTCTCTTCCCGGTGTAGTCTGACGTAATCGGCATAGGCGCACTGAGGACGGAGAGGGCAAGCGCCTGTCCTCCACCACTCAGTACGCCTGCGCCAATTGTGGAGCCATACGGAGCAGGCGCAGGATTCAAGAGAAGACAGGGCCAGCGAGAGGAGGAGAGCACTCGCTGGTCCTGTCTGTCAAGCGCAGAGGGGGCGATTCTAAAGTCCATGGATGCGACGACGGCTACGCATAATATAAAAATATGAATTTTTCTTAAACAGAAAAGGTAAGGGACATATGGATGAATTCAGCTGACATTAGCAAATAGCTAATGTCAGCTGGTGAAAAAATGGTCAAATGGGGGGTGCACTACTAGATTGAAGCCCTTTAACTTCACACAATTAGTGTGTCACAGTACATCAGTGCTTGCCTTAAGGCAAGCTGAGGCTGAGCCTCTTGAAAGTGACAATCAGTCATACACATACCCCAGTCCTCTCCTTCCTCCTTCATCTTGTTGCTTCTTCAGCTCAGCTGAGCCACCGAGAGTCTGAGGATCGTTATCTGAGCTGCTGATCTCACACTGTCGGCTACTGTGAGAGCAGCAGGACCCGGAAGTGCTGTGAGCCTGAGTTATCTCTGCTACAGAGACACTGATTGAGAGAGGGAGGGGAGGGGTCTGGGGAGCAGCAGCAGTGCACGGCAAGCAGAGAGAGAGAGAGAGTAAGTTCACTCACACAGCAGCTGATAGCAGCAGCCGGGTCCCGCATGTGTCCTGGGGGCGGGTGACACCCCCCAAGAAGTCAGGCACATAACTAAAAGAGGGGAGGGGGAACTGTGAAAGGGGAGGAGGGGGGGGCCCTGCCGGCACAGTGGACAGTCTGAGAGTGTGCACTGTCGGCAATTAGCCTGCAGCGCCAGCAGCAGCTGATTACTGGGGCGGGGAAGCAGAGGAGAGAGGACACGTGCTGCCGGGCCCCTTGTCAGCCCGGGCCCCGAAGCAGCCGCTTCCCCTGCTTCCCCGGTAGTTACGCCCCTGGATTTGGCCTATATCAGCCTTTTGTACCATATCCACATGATGGTCTGAGACGAAGATGTAATCAATACGGTGGAAGGTGTTATGCACTGCTGAAAAATAGGTATAATCTTTTGATGAAGGGTTCATGAGTCACTCGGGAGTCCTGAGATGCCCTGTGGAGACGACGCAGGGATGTTTGCGTGTGTACAGAGTAGCCAGTGGAAGAGTCTATTACCGGATCTAAGGAAACATTAATGTCGCCACCTAAGATACGGATCCCCTCCGCAAATGAAATAAATGTTTGTAGAGTATTAGTCAACCAGGGGACCTGCATTTTATTTGGCGCATATAGGTTTGCTAATGACACCTTCACTGAGCCTATTATTCCCTTAACAAAAACGAAGAAACCTTCTGGGTCTATACAAGACTCAAAGTGTAAGGGACTGGTTTTGCAAAGGCAATGCTGATTCCTCTAGAGGACTGCTATTTGTGCTGTGATACCAGGTGCCAAAAAGGGTGCATGGCAACTTAGGAACTCTTTCAGTTCTGAAGTGAGTTTCCTGAAGGAAAATAATGCTTGCCTTGGCCTTTCTTAGCATAGTCAACACCTGTGAGCGCTTTTGTGGAGTATTCATACCCCTAACATTAAATGAAGTTACCTAAATACTAGCCATAGCATAGAATACAACATTTGTGGTCAGGGCTACGGGCACGAAAGCCGAAGAGCCCTAGTGGGATAAACACCGAGACCCACCGTAACTGCAAGACGCATCTTACCTAACTCTACCTGAGGCCTGCATTATTAAGTGGCTGCTTTGATAAGTGGAGTTAAAGAAATCGGAGTTTAAGAAAAGGAGCAAGAAACAGAGATTCATTAGATCATCCTTGTATACAGTTGGTTTGATTCTAGCTAGTCTTCCTACTGCTGTAAGGGACCACAGTAAGTAAGAATCTTGATATCACTGCTCTATATTGTATTTTTTTATTTATTTTTTCCCCCTCTCTTTTCCTGCGTAATCCCCATTTAGTATGACTTTCATTATTGACAGCGCCGTCCAGTGCACATCTTGTATGATGTATGCAGTCCTGGAACAGCCGTTCGAGGGTGTATATGTTTGTTCAAAATTTGAGCAAATTACCCGTTTGGAATCGCACATCTAGTCTCTAAACAGGCGAGTTGCAACACTGAAAGCCACTGACAATTTGGTAAAGAGTTTGCTGCTCACTGAGCAAGCACTCTATGGGGTAGATGTGGGGGAGGGTGGTAGCGAGGAGGCTGAGGAGAGTGAGGTAGTTAGCTGGGTAACAGTAAGAAAGCGGGGAGGGAAGAGTGCCAGGGAGGCTAGCCCTGATCTGACACACCAGATATAGACTGGGAAACTGAAAGCTGTACATCCCAAAAAGGAAACAGGTTCTTGGCAATAGCCAAAGACAATTTCCTTTCCCAACTGGTTCAGGACCCCACTAGAGGGACGGCCATACTGGACTTAGTATTAACCAATAGACCTGATAGAACAACAGATGTGCAGGTTGGGGGACACCTGGGAAATAGTGACCATAAAGTTATAACCTTCCAATTATTCTTCAAACGAGAGTTTCTAAAGGGAGGAACAAAAATCCCAAAACTTCAAAAAAAGCTAAATTTAGCCAACTAAGCGAGGCCTAACTAACTGGGACAAAGTCCTCAAAAATAAAAATACAACCCTAAAATGGGAGATTTTTAAAAGCATTGTAACATCTAATTGTGAGAGGTACATACCTTATAGGAATAAAAGGCTAAGGAACAATAAGAAACCAATGTGGATAAATGGAACCGTAAAGAAGGCAATAAATGACAAAAAGAAAGCATATAAATCACTAAAACAGGAGGGGAGTCAGGAAGCACTGATAAACTATAAGGAAAAAAATAGAATATGTAGAAAACTAATAAAATTTGCCAAACTAGAGACCGAGAGATTAATTGGCAAAGAGAGTAAAACTAACCCTAAAATGTTCTTCAATTATATAAATAGTAAAAAATATAAATCTGAAGGAGTCGGCCCTCTACATAGCAATAAGGGGGGTGTTGCAGAGAGCGACGAGGATAAAGCAAAATATTAAATATTTTTTTCTCCACTATATTCACAGAGGAAAATAAACTGTCAGATGAAATGCAGAATGTAAAAGTAAATCCCCCATTAAAAGTGCCCTGTCTGACCCAGGAAGAAGTACAACAGAGACTTAAAAAGATTAATATAGACAAATCGCCAGGACCAGATGGCATACACCCCCGTATCCTAAGGGAATTAAGTGATGTCATAGCCAGACCATTATTTCTGATATTTACGGACTCTTGTATATAGTGGAAGAAAAGATCCAGCACTGCCGTTTTCAATTGAAAAAGCCAAAATACCTTTATTCCGTTGCATAAAATACAAGCGACAGCTTTGCCTTGACTCATGGAAACACACTCCTCAGTCTACGCGTTTCAGACACACCTGTCCTTAATCATGACCTCACCAGCTTCTTACTCAGCAGGGTGTTTTAAAATCCACTACACCAATCACAAACCACCTCAAATGATGGTATTACCCTTCACCTGGTACTTCAAAACTACTCTGCTGGAAGCTGGTTGTACGTCATTTAGTTACATACATAGTCTAAAAAAATATAAAAATAAAACCCATTGAAAGTGGAAGTATAGGATCACAAACCAACATTTGTGGACTAATAATTATTTCATTGGATCCATAATACCACCTTCAAATTATATATGGGTTCTAACATGCCATCCTCTTTAAACAAAGAAAACGCATGGTGTGAATCCTGACATAACATAAAATACATACAATATCTATATATGACACATGCTATTTATAATTAATTAATTATGTTGTGGAAAAACCTCTGCCAAACCATTTTCTTTTAGTAATAATGCATAAACTCTCTTTTATAGTTCAGACCTTTGGGATATCTAGTCTTTAAAGTATACATCCAAAAGGCCTCTCGTTGCAGAACTTTTTTCTTGATATCTCCACCTCTTTGTGATGGAAAAATCCTCTCTATACCATATGCTTGAAAATAACATACCTGTCGATTGTGTGAAGAAATAAAATGTTTCGCTCCCCCTGACACATTCGTATAGGACGGATTGTTAATATATAATGCAGGCCTACCTGAGGCCTGCATTACTAAGTGGCTGCTTTCATAAGTGGAGTTGAAGAAACCGGAGTTCTGCTGAGTGTCTTTTTGTTGGGACTGCAAGTGTCTGAGTGTGGTGTGAAGCTGCTTATCTAGAAAGTTAAGTGCTTGCAGTTTAGTTCTGCCATTTAAAACCGCTTTTTTCTCTCTCTGCTGTGTAGTGTCATTTAAAGCAGTTTTTTTTCTCTGCTTGGTGAGGGGAGTGGCTTGGCCTAACAGGTGCTATAAATTAGACCACTCAACTCTTCCAGAGCCTGCTCTACCTGAGGCCTGCATTACTAAGTGGCTGCTTTCATAAGTGGAGTTGAAGAAACCGGAGTTCTGCTGAGTGTCTTTTTGTTGGGACTGCAAGTGTCTGAGTGTGGTGTGAAGCTGCTTATCTAGAAAGTTAAGTGCTTGCAGTTTAGTTCTGCCATTTAAAACCGCTTTTTTCTCTCTGCTGTGTAGTGTCATTTAAAGCAGTTTTTTTCTCTGCTTGGTGAGGGGAGTGGCTTGGCCTAACAGGTGCTATAAATTAGACCACTCAACTCTTCCAGAGCCTGCTCTACCTGAGGCCTGCATTACTAAGTGGCTGCTTTCATAAGTGGAGTTGAAGAAACCGGAGTTCTGCTGAGTGTCTTTTTGTTGGGACTGCAAGTGTCTGAGTGTGGTGTGAAGCTGCTTACCTAGAAAGTTAAGTGCTTGCAGTTTAGTTCTGCCATTTAAAACCGCTTTTTCTCTCTCTGCTGTGTAGTGTCATTTAAAGCAGTTTTTTTTTCTCTGCTTGGTGAGGGGAGTGGCTTGGCCTAACAGGTGCTATAAATTAGACCACTCAACTCTTCCAGAGCCTGCTCTACCTGAGGCCTGCATTATTAAGTGGCTGCTTTCATAAGTGGAGTTGAAGAAACCGGAGTTTAAGAAAAGGAGCAAGAAACAGAGATTCATTAGATCATCCTTGTATACAGTTGGTTTGATTCTAGCTAGTCTTCCTACTGCTGTAAGGGACCACAGTAAGTAAGAATCTTGATATCACTGCTCTATATTGTATTTATTTATTTTTTTCCCTCTCTTTTCCTGTGTAATCCCCATTTAGTATGACTTCCATTATTGACAGCGCCGTCCAGTGCACATCTTGTATGATGTATGCAGTCCTGGAACAGCCGTTCGAGGGTGTATATGTTTGTTCAAAATGTGAGCAAATTACCCGTTTGGAATCGCACATCGAGTCTCTAAACAGGCGAGTTGCAACACTGAAAGCCACTGACAATTTGGAAAAGAGTTTGCTGCTCACTGAGCAAGCACTCTATGGGGTAGATGTGGGGGAGGGTGGTAGCGAGGAGGCTGAGGAGAGTGAGGTAGTTAGCTGGGTAACAGTAAGAAAGCGGGGTAGAGGGAAGAGTGCCAGGGAGGCTAGCCCTGATCTGACACACCCCAACAAGTTTGCACGGTTGGCAGATGAGGGGATGACAGTTCAGGGACGGCACCGCTGCAGCCAGACACTTCCTCTGCCAGTCAGGGGAATGTCAGCTCCAGTAAGCAGGGGACCAGGAGAGCAGGGCAGGCCAGACAGGTGCTGGTAGTGGGAGACTCAATTATTAGGGGTACAGATAGGGCAATCTGTCACAAAGATCGTGATCGCCGAACAGTGTGCTGTCTTCCTGGCGCTAGAGTTCGACACATCGCGGATCGGGTTGACAGATTACTGGGAGGGGCTGGAGAAGATCCAGCGGTCATGGTCCATATCGGAACCAATGACAAAGTTAGAGGAAGGTGGAGAGTCCTTAAAAATGATTTCAGGGATTTAGGTCAAAAGCTTAGGGCAAGGACCTCAAAAGTAGTATTTTCTGAAATACTGCCTGTACCACGAGCCACACAAGAAAGGCAGCGGGAGATTAGGGAGGTTAACAAGTGGCTCAAGAACTGGTGTAGGAAGGAGGGGTTCGGGTTCATGGAGAACTGGGCCGACTTCTCTGTTGGCTACAGGCTCTACCGTAGGGACGGGCTGCACCTCAATGGGGAAGGGGCAGCTGTGTTGGGGAGAAAGATGGCTAGAAGGTTGGAGGAGTGTTTAAACTAGGGACTGGGGGAGGGTAATTACGTTATAGGAGGGGAAGATAGTGCAGATAGAGACCAGGGGCGAGGTAGTGTGTCTGGGGGAGGAATGGAAGGGGGACTAGAACAGCTCAGAATGAAAGATGTAGGGTAAAAATACACATAAACCTCTCAAATGTATGTATACTAATGCCAGAAGCCTGACTAACAAGACTGGTGAACTGGAATTAGTGATGTGTGAGGAGGACTATGACATAGTGGGAATAACTGAGACATGGCTGGATGATAGCTATGACTGGGCAGTTAATATAAAAGGTTACAATCTGTTTAGAAAGGATCGTCAAAACCGGAGAGGTGGAGGGGTCTGCCTCTACGTGAAGTCGTGTCTAAATCCTGTAATTCGAGAATACATCTCTGAGGGACATGAACATGTGGAGTCACTGTGGGTAGAAATACATGGAGCAAAAAACAATAATAAAATACTAATAGGAGTGTATTATAAACCACCTAATATACCAGAGTCCACAGAAAATCTATTACTAAACGAGATAGACGAGGCGGCAAATCATAATGAAGTCGTTATCATGGGGGACTTCAACTACCCAGATATAGACTGGGAAACTGAAAGCTGTACATCCCATAAAGGAAACAGGTTCTTGGCAATAGCCAAAGACAATTTCCTTTCCCAACTGGTTCAGGACCCCACTAGAGGGACGGCCATACTGGACTTAGTATTAACCAATAGACCTGATAGAACAACAGATGTACAGGTTGGGGGACACCTGGGAAATAGTGACCATAAAGTTATAACCTTCCAATTATCCTTCAAACGAGAGTTTCTAAAGGGAGGAACAAAAATACCAAACTTCAAAAAAGCAAAATTTAGCCAACTAAGCGAGGCCATAGGCCTAACTAACTGGGACAAAGTCCTCAAAAATAAAAATACAACCATAAAATGGGAGATTTTTAAAAGCATTGTAACATCTAATTGTGAGAGGTACATACCTTATAGGAATAAAAGGCTAAGGAACAATAAGAGACCAATGTGGATAAATGGAACCGTAAAGAAGGCAATAAATGACAAAAAGAAAGCATATAAATCGCTAAAACAGGAGGGGAGTCAGGAAGCACTGATAAACTATAAGGAAAAAAATAGAATATGTAAAAACGAATAAAATTTGCCAAACTAGAGACCGAGAGATTAATTGCCAAAGAGAGTAAAACTAACCCTAAAATGTTCTTCAATTATATAAATAGTAAAAAATATAAATCTGAAGGAGTCGGCCCTCTACATAGCAATGAGGGGGTGTTGCAGAGAGCGACGAGGATAAAGCAAAACTATTAAATATTTTTTTCTCCACTATATTCACTGAGGAAAATAAACTGTCAGATGAAATGCAGAATGTAAAAGTAAATCCCCATTAAAAGTGCCCTGTCTGACCCAGGAAGAAGTACAACAGCGACTTAAAAAGATTAAAATAGACAAATCGCCAGGACCGGATGGCATACACCCCGTATCCTAAGGGAATTAAGTGATGTCATAGCCAGACCATTATTTCTGATATTTACGGACTCTATAATAACAGGGAATGTTCCACAGGATTGGCGCATAGCAAATGTGGTGCCAATATTCAAAAAGGGTCCAAAAACAGAGCCTGGAAATTATAGGCCGGTAAGTTTAACATCTATTGTTGGTAAACTGTTTGAAGGGTTTCTAAGAGATGCTATTTTGGAGTATCCCAATGAAAATAAGCAAATAACGCCATATCAGCATGGCTTCATGAGGGATCGGTCATGCCAAACAAATTTAATCAGCTTCTATGAGGAGGTAAGTTCTAGACTTGACAGAGGCGAATCAATGGACGTCGTATATCTGGACTTCTCCAAAGCATTTGACACCGTACCTCATAAAAGGTTAGTATATAAAATGAGGATGCTAGGACTGGGAGAAAATGTCTGTATGTGGGTAAGTAACTGGCTGAGTGACAGAAAACAGAGGGTGGTTATTAACGGTAGATACTCAGATTGGGTCACTGTAACTAGTGGGGTACCTCAGGGGTCAGTATTGGGCCCTATTCTCTTCAATATATTTATTAATGATCTTGTAGAAGGCTTGCACAGTAAAATATCTATTTTTGCAGATGACACTAAACTGTGTAAAGTAATTAACACTGAAGAGGACAGTTTTCTGCTACAGAGGGATCTGGATAGATTGGAGGCTTGGGCAGAAAAATGGCAGATGAGGTTTAACACTGACAAATGTAAAGTTATGCACATGGGAAGGAATAATGCAAGTCACCCGTACATATTAAATGGTAAAACACTCGGTAACACTGACATGGAAAAGGATCTAGGAATTTTAATAAACAGCAAATTAAGCTGCAAAAACCAGTGTCAGGCAGCTACTGCCAAGGCCAATAAGATAATGGGTTGCATCAAAGGGGCATAGACGCCCGTGATGAGAACATAGTCCTACCACTTTACAAATCACTGGTTAGACCACACATGGAGTACTGTGTACAGTTCTGGGCTCCTGTGAACAAGACAGACATAGCAGAGCTAGAGAGGGTTCAGAGGAGGGCAACTAAAGTAATAACTGGAATGAGGGATCTACAGTACCCTGAAAGGTTATCAAAATTAGGGTTATTCACTTTAGAAAAAAGACGACTGAGGGGAGATCTAATAACTATGTATAAATATATCAGGGGTCAGTACAGAGATCTGTCCCATCATCTATTTATCCCCAGGACTGTGACTGTGACAAGGGGACATCCTCTGCGTCTGGAGGAAAGAAGGTTTGTACACAAACATAGAAAAGGATTCTTCACTGTAAGAGCAGTGAGACTATGGAACTCTCTGCCTGAGGAGGTGGTGATGGTGAGTACAATAAAGGAATTCAAGAGGGGACTGGATTTATTTCTGGAGTGTACTAATATTACAGGCTATAGCTACTAGAGAGGGGTCGTTGATCCAGGGAGTTATTCTGACTGCCTGATTGGAGTCGGGAAGGAATTTTTTTTCCCCTTAAGTGAGGAAAATTGGCTTCTACCTCACAGGGGTTTTTTGCCTTCCTCTGGATCAACTTGTAGGAAACAGGCCGAACTGGATGGACAAATGTCTTTTTTCGGTCTTATATACTATGTTACTATGTTACTATGTTATAATTTAGGTGTTCTAGAATTCGGTTTTTTAATTTCCTTGTAGTACTACCTACATATAACAAGTTACATTGAATACATTTTATGACACAAATTACATTACTGCTGTTGCAGTTAATATATGATTTTATGTCATATTCCTTATCCTGTTCCGAATCACCAAATTTTTTAGCTGGAATAGTGTAATTACACATTTTACAGGGGTGACTTCCACAACGACTGAACCCCGTGTATTTAAGCCATGTTTTGGTGTTTGTACTTGTATTTGTTGGTTGGAAAAAGGAAGGTGACAGGGTAGACGATAGGGTGGATGACCGTCTGGGCACAACTCTTATGCCACCCTTGCAGATTTCATACATTGTTTCATTTTCAAATAAAATTGGAACACTGTCCTTAATGATGTTTTTGATACTTTCGAAATGTCTACTGTAGGTAAGTACTATTGTAGGAAGAGACGACTGTGTCCTCTGATTGTTTCTAGTGACACTGCCAAATAACAATTCTCTTCGATTTTTTTTACGAGCTATGTTGATGCCCCTAGCAATCATCCACCGTGCATATCCTCTATCCTGAAACCGTTTAGAGATGATCTCGATCTCTCTCTCAAATGCTATGTCGGTATTGCAATTCCTCCTTGCCCTAATACATTCACCCACAGGGATGGATTTAATGGTGTATATGGGATGCTGGCTATTAGCCCTAAGAAGAGAGTTACCCGATACTGGTTTCCTATACGTGGAAGTTGTAATAATACTTTCTGCGGTGCCCTTCAACATCAAATTCAAAAAATCAACTGTATCACTATTACTAGTGTAGGTAAAGCGTAAGTTATAATTATTATCATTCAAATATTGAATGAAAAAGGGTATGGCAGATACATCACCCGACCATATAATGAGCAGGTCATCGATGTATCTGCCATACCATTCAATGGATTTAACAAAAGGGTTTTTCAATGGGGCTTTTTACAGTAAAAAATGGGATGCAAATTTGCATGGATATCCACTGATGTAGTCTCACTGTACCCCTCTATACCTCATGACGTGGCCCTCTTGAGCCTTGAATATCATTTGCATCAATATAGTAGATTCCAAGAGGAAGAAATTAATTTTATTCTTGAAGTAACTGACTACCTATTGAAGCACAATTATTTTATTTTTGATGGACAATATTATTTGCAGACAAAGGGTGTTTCAATAGGGGCTAAATTTTCCCCTTCCTTAGCCAATCTGGTTTTATCATACTGGGAAGAGAGATACATTTTCAGCGGTGACAACCCTTTTGTTAAATCCATTGAATGGTATGGCAGATACATCGATGACCTGCTCATTATATGGTCGGGTGATGTATCTGCCATACCCTTTTTCATTCAATATTTGAATGATAATAATTATAACTTACGCTTTACCTACACTAGTAATAGTGATACAGTTGATTTTTTGGATTTGACGTTGAAGGGCACCGCAGGAAGTATTATTGAAACTTCCACGTATAGGAAACCAGTATCGGGTAACTCTCTTCTTAGGGCTAATAGCCAGCATCCCATATACACCATTAAATCCATCCCTGTGGGTGAATGTATTAGGGCAAGGAGGAATTGCAATACCGACATAGCATTTGAGAGAGAGATCGAGATCATCTCTAAACGGTTTCAGGATAGAGGATATGCACGGTGGATGATTGCTAGGGGCATCAACATAGCTCGTAAAAAAAAATCGAAGAGAATTGTTATTTGGCAGTGTCACTAGAAACAATCAGAGGACACAGTCGTCTCTTCCTACAATAGTACTTACCTACAGTAGACATTTCGAAAGTATCAAAAACATCATTAAGGACAGTGTTCCAATTTTATTTGAAAATGAAACAATGTATGAAATCTGCAAGGGTGGCATAAGAGTTGTGCCCAGACGGTCATCCACCCTATCGTCTACCCTGTCACCTTCCTTTTTCCAACCAACAAATACAAGTACAAACACCAAAACATGGCTTAAATACACGGGGTTCAGTCGTTGTGGAAGTCACCCCTGTAAAATGTGTAATTACACTATTCCAGCTAAAAAATTTGGTGATTCGGAACAGGTTAAGGAATATGACATAAAATGATATATTAACTGCAACAGCAGTAATGTAATTTATGTCATAAAATGTATTCAATGTAACTTGTTATATGTAGGTAGTACTACAAGGAAATTAAAAAACCGAATTCTAGAACACCTAAATTATATTAACAATCCGTCCTATACGAATGTGTCAGGGGCAGCGAAACATTTTATTTCTTCACACAATCGACAGGTATGTTATTTTCAAGCATATGGTATAGAGAGGATTTTTACATCACAAAGAGGTGGAGATATCAAGAAAAAAGTTCTGCAACGAGAGGCCTTTTAGATGTATACTTTAAAGACTAGATATCCCAAAGGTCTGAACTATAAAAGAGAGTTTATGCATTATTACTAAAAGAAAATGGTTTGGCAGAGGTTTTTCCACAACATAATTAATTAATTATAAATAGCATGTGTCATATATAGATATTGTATGTATTTTATGTTATGTCAGGATTCACACCATGCGTTTTCTTTGTTTAAAGAGGATGGCATGTTAGAACCCATATATAATTTGAAGGTGGTATTATGGATCCAATGAAATAATTATTAGTCCACAAATGTTGGTTTGTGATCCTATACTTCCACTTTCAATGGGTTTTATTTTTATATTTTTTTAGACTATGTATGTAACTAAATGACGTACAACCAGCTTCCAGCAGAGTAGTTTTGAAGTACCAGGTGAAGGGTAATACCATCATTTGAGGTGGTTTGTGATTGGTGTAGTGGATTTTAAAACACCCTGCTGAGTAAGAAGCTGGTGAGGTCATGATTAAGGACAGGTGTGTCTGAAACGCGTAGACTGAGGAGTGTGTTTCCATGAGTCAAGGCAAAGCTGTCGCTTGTATTTTATGCAACGGAATAAAGGTATTTTGGCTTTTTCAATTGAAAACGGCAGTGCTGGATCTTTTCTTCCACTATATACACAAGTCTTTGCTTGATGGTCCGTGCACTTCATCGGATTAAGCTACCACGTCTACAGCAGGTGAGCTGGAGTTTTATTTATCTCCCATTTATGGACTCTATAATAACAGGTAATGTTCCACAGGATTGGCGCATAGCAAATGTGGTGCCAATATTTAAAAAGGGTCCAAAAACAGGAAATTATAGGCCGGTAAGTTTAACCCTTTCACGACCACCATACGTCTATATACGTCCTAGCTGCACATACCCCGTGCAGCTAGGACATGTATAAACGTCATGGTGGTGCTTTAATCCAAGCGCTGCAAAGCACTTGGGTTAAAGCTTTTCTCCCTGCTCTGCAGCTGTCACGGACAGCTCAGAGCAGGGGCATGTCTGCAAGGGACCCATCAGAGGGGTCCCTTGCAGAGCATCGCTCCGATTGGTTAGTCTGTGCAGACTAACCAATCGGAGCGCTGTACTGTGAAAATGCCGGTTTCAGACTGCGATCTCCACTCTGGAGATCGCAGCCTGAAACCTTGTAAAGTGCCCCCTCCTAGTGCCCCCTCTTAGTGCCATTAAAATTAAATACATATATATATGTAGTCGTCCCCCCCCCCGTGCGGCCATATGTCCTGCTGCCCCCGTTCCTCCTCCTCCTCCTCCACCACGTGGCTCCCCTCCCTCCACCTTCTGCTCCGATCCTCCTCTGCTGCCGTGTGTAATCTGCAGCGAGTGTTAGCTGTAACACACAGCTAACACTCTGCTGCTATGCCCCAGATCAGTGCTGGCACCGATCTGGGGCATTTAACCCCATAGATGCCACGGTCAGCAGCCGCCCGCGGCATCCATGGGGTTAAGAGGGAGAGAGCTCCCTCTCAGTGCGATCGCACCGCTGCTGGTGCGATAGCAGCGGTGCGATCGTTGTCATGGCAACCAGACGCCTTACAAAGGCATTCTGGTTGCCAAGTTACCTAAGGTTGATGAGACCCTGAGGTCTCATCAGCCTTAGTGTGAATGAGTATACAGTGCATTGCAATAGATGACTATTGCAAATGCACTGTACAGTGATCAAGCCCACTGGATCTTCAGGATCCAGATGGGTCTTGATAAGTCAAAAAAAGTGTAAAAAAAAAAAAAAAAGTGAAAAAAGTAAAAAAAAAAAAAATTAAAATAAAATAAAAATAATATTTTCCCAAATCCATGTCATAAAAAATAAAAAATAAATAAAAACTAAACATAATTGGTATCGCCACGTCCGTAAAAAACAGCTCTATTAAAATATCACATGACCCAACCCCTTAGGTAAACACCATCAAAAATAAAAAATAAAAACCATGTTAAAAATGCCATTTTTTTGTCACCTTACATCACAAAAATTCCAACACAAAGTGATCAAAAAGGCATACACCCCCCAAAATAGTACCAATAAAACCGTCACCTTATCTTGCAAAAAATGAGGCCCTACCTAAAACAATCGCCCATAAAATAAAAAAACTATGGCTCTTAAACTAAAACATGATTTTTTTGTTTCAAAAATGCTTTTTTGTGTTAAATGTAAAAAATTTTTTAAAAGTAAACATATTATGTATCTCCGCGTCCGTAAGAACCTGCTCTATAAAAATACCACATGACCTAACCCCTCAAGTGAACCCTGTAAAAAAAATTAAATAAAAACTTTGTCAAAAAAGCCATTTTTTGTCACCTTACATCACAAAAAGTGTAATAGCAAGCGATCAAAAAGTCATATGACCTCCAAAATAGTGCCAATCTAACCGTCACCTCGTCCTGCAAAAATGATACCCAACCTGAGATAATCTCCTAAAAACTGAAAAAACTATGGCTCTCAGACTATGGAGACACTAAAACATGATTTTTTTTGTTTCAAAATTGATATTATTGTGTAAAACCTAAATAAAAAAAAAAGATATACATATTAGGTATCACCGCGTCCGTAAGGCCCTGCTCTATAAAAATACCACATGACCTAACCCCTCAAGTGAACCCTGTAAAAAAAATTTAATAAAAACTTTGTCAAAAAGCCATTTTTTTGTCACCTTACATCACAAAATGTGTAATCGCAAGCGATCAAAAAGTCATATGACCCCAAAATAGTGCCAATCTAACAGTCACCTTGTCCCACAAAAATGATACCCAACCTGAGTCAATCTCCTAAAAACTGAAAAAACTATGGCTCTCAGACTATGGAGACACTAAAACATAATTTTTTTGTTTCAAAAATGATATTATTGTGTAAAACCTAAATAAATAAAAAAAGGTATACATATTAGGTTTTGCCGCGTCCGTAAGGACCTGCTCTATGAAAATATCACATGATCTACCCTGTCAGATGAATCTTGTAAAAAATAAAAAATAAAAACAGTGCCAAAACAGCCCTTTTTTGGTTGCCTTTGTTGTGGAAATTTTATTATGATGTGTTTTCTAATATTGTCATCATGTCTCTCAGTGTGTAAACCACTGGAAGTGGATATCTTGCTGCGGATATAGAGGCGCAGCAAGCAGTGTCTTCTTGGCGAATGGATAGATGCCGGCTGGGGCCCCCCGCCCAAAGAGCAGATTTATTGGCTTGGCGTGTATGCATTTGTTAAGAGAACGATATACGAAAGGAACGTGCAATCGTTATTTCCAATGTGTCTGATCAACCGCTGGAGATGATGATTCAATTCCTATAAGTAGGCCCACATGAGAATCCTGGTGAGTCTTGCTTGGCATTTGATCTGATCGATGCTGAACAAGATTCCCCCCTAGTGGTGACTAAGAGACATGTTGTGGTATTCTTTCTGTGTGTGTGTGTGTGTCATCACTTCTTGTATGACTGTAATGTACCTGAAGGGAGTGGTCAGGTGTTGGGCCCGCCCACTTCCTATTTGTTATCCCTTTGGCTAGGTAAATAAAGAAAGGGTCAGAGGGGAGCAGTTCTCACCTGGTCCACGATAGAGCAACATGTCTGACTGATTACTGGAATAGTGCGGCCTTTCCTTACACAAAAGAGCTGATACACGTGCTTGGGAGCACGGGGTAAGAAAATTACTACAACACCTTGCCTCACAAAAACCGTAATATAGCGAAATTAAAAATCATATGTACCCCAAAACAGTACCAATAAAACTGGCACCTTTTCCCCTAGTTTACAAAATGTGGTTAATTTTTGGGAGTTTCTACTGTAAGGTGCATCGGGGGGGCTTCAAATGGGACATGGCATCTAAAAATCAGTCCAGCAAAAATCTGCCTTCCAAAAACCATATGGCGCTCCTTTCTTTCTGTGCCTTGCCGTCCACCCTTTTATCAGTTTACGACCACATGTGGGGTGTTCCTGTAAACTGCAGAATTAGGGCAATAAATATTGAGTTTTGTTTGGCTGTTAACCCTCAATGTGTTTAAGAAAAAAATGGATTAAAATGGAAAATCTGCCAAAAAGTTAAATTTAGAAATTTCATCTCCATTTTCCTTTATTTCTTGTGAAACACCTAAAGGGTTAACAAATTTTGTAAAATCAGTTTTGAGTAACTTGAGGGGTGTAGTTTCTACAATGGGGTCATTTATGGGGGGTTTCCACTATGTAGGCACCACAAAGTGACTTCAGACCTGAACTGGTCCTTAAAAAGTGGGTTTTAGAAATTGTCTTAAAAATTCTAAGAATTGCTTCTAAACTTCTAAGCCTTCTAACGTCCTAAAAAAATAAAATGACATTTACAAAATGATGCCAATATAAAGTAGACATATGGGGAATGGAGTTATCACTTTCTGTTTTAAAAGCAGAGAAATTGAAATTTTGAAAATTGCTAATTTTTCTAAATTTTTGGTAAATATGGGATTTTTTCATAACTAAAGGTGAAATATATTGGCTAAAATTTATGACTATAATGAAGTACAATGTGTCACGAGAAAACAATCTCAGAACGGCTTGGATAAGTAAAAGCGTTCCAAAGTTATTACTACATAAAGTGACACATGTCAGATTTGTAAATTTTGACCTGGACACTGGGGCATCAATGAACCTTGGTCATGAAAGGGTTAACATCTATTGTTGGTAAACTGTTTGAAGGGTTTCTAAGAGATGCTATTTTGGAGTATCTCAATGAAAATAAACAAATAAGGCCATATCAGCATGGCTTCATGAGGGATCGGTCATGCCAAACGAATTTAATCATTTAATCAATCTTCTATGAGGAGGTAAGTTCTAGACTTGACAGCGGCGAATCAATGGATGTCGTATATCTGGACTTCTCCAAAGCATTTGACACCGTACCTCATAAAAGGTTAGTATATCAAATGAGGATGCTTGGACTGGGAGAAAATGTCTGTATGTGGGTAAGTAACTGGCTAAGTGACAGAAAAAAGAGGGTGGTTATTAACGGTAGATACTCAGATTGGGTCACTGTAACTAGTGGGGTACCTCAGGGGTCAGTAGTGGGCCCTATTCTCTTCAATATATTTATTAATGATCTTGTAGAAGGCTTGTACTGTAAAATATCTATTTTTGCAGAAGACACTAAACTGTGTAAAGGAATTAACACTGAAGAGGACAGTTTTCTGCTACAGAGGGATCTGGATAGATTGGAGGCTTGGGCAGAAAAATGGCAGATAAGGTTTAACACTGACAAATGTAAAGTTATGCACATGGGAAGGAATAATGCAAGTCACCTGTACATATTAAATGGTAAAACACTTGGTAACACTGACATGGAAAAAGATCTAGGAATTTTAATAAACAGCAAATTAAGCTGCAAAAAGTAGTGTCAGGCAGCTACTGCCAAGACCAATAAGATAATGGGTTGCATCAAAAGGGGCATAGACGCCCGTGATGAGAACATAGTCCTACCACTTTACAAATCACTAGTCAGACCACACATGGAGTACAGTGTACAGTTCTGGGCTCCTGTAAACAATACAGACATGGAGCTGGAGAGGGTTCAGAGGAGGGCAACTAAAGTAATAACTGGAATGAGGGATCTACAGTACCCTAAAAGGTTATCAAAATTAGGGTTATTCACTTTAGAAAAAAGACAACTGAGGGGAGATCTAATAACTATGTATAAATATATCAGGGGTCAGTACAGAGATCTGTCCCATCATCTATTTATCCCCAGGACTGTGATTGTGACGAGGGGACATCCTCTTCGTCTGGAAGAAAGAAGGTTTGTACACAAACATAGAAAAGGATTCTTCACTGTAAGAGCAGTGAGACTATGGAACTCTCTGCCTGAGGAGGTGGTGATGGTGAGTACAATAAAGGAATTCAAGAGGGGACTGGATTTATTTCTGGAGTATAATAATATTACAGGCTACAGCTACTAGAGAGGGCTCGTTGATCCAGGGAGTTATCTCGATTGCCTGATTGGAGTCGGGAAGGAATTTTTTTCCCCTTAAGTGGGGAAAATTGGCTTCTGCCTCACAGCGGTTTTTTGCCTTTCTCTGGATCAACTTGTAGGAAACAGGCCGAACTGGATGGACAAATGTCTTTTTTCGGTCTTATATACTATGTTACTCTGTTACTAAATGGCTAGTGGTGTGCCTGTAGCCATGTCTGTGGGTAGGCCTATAAAAAGGGGGGCATACCCTGTAGAAGTGAAAATAGAAAGGGAGGGAGGGTGGGGCAACTGAGAAAACGCCCGCCCCTAGGTGGGGCTGTGCCTGGTTTAAGTAGAGCCTCCACTCCTCCCACAAATGCAGTCTAATCAGACTGCCATACTTGTGGTCAGGGCTACGGACACGAAAGCCGAAGAGCCCTAGTGGGATAAACACCGAGACCCACCGTAATTGCAAGACACATCTTACCTAACTAAATGGCTAGTGATGTGCCTGTAGCCATGTCCGTGGGTAGGCCTATAAAAAGACGGGGCAAAAACCAGACATGTAGGGTGAAAAGAGACTTGAATGGCCTGTACAATGAAACCCCTGATCCAAACTGCGAAGCAATATTTCCCACGAGAGTTCGGGTACATAAGTCAACCATAATGATGCCTGCATCCATCCTGCGGATAGAGCCAGGACAGAATGCTGAATGTCGCAGATTCTGCCCCAATGCACGAGGGAGGAACTGGGAAACGCTTCAGAAGGAAGCGTGGACGATACTAACTAAACCTGAAGACTTGGTTGTGGTGCGAGCACTGACAAATTCCCCCTAGCCTTAGGAGACTGGAGAACTGAGAGCCTAACTGTGTAGACTATGCAAAGAAGGGCCCGAAGAATACCATGTAGGCCAGGAGAGGATGTAAAGCAATAAGCTAAAAACGTAGTATATGGAATCCTGTCGATGCCCTCACGCGAGTGAAGGAGTGCGATTGCGGTAAGCTGCTGGCGATTTAGTTCGCAGACCTGGCTAATTGAAAACGTAACCGGCATGGTAATACAAATGACAAATATGAGGGGTAAACAAGAAAATAAACTAAAAAAGTGGCCTGAAGAAAGTACAGGCGGGATTACACCATGGGCCTGACCGATGTGATCAAAAGGAACAAGAGCTATGACACCCGGGGGTGGCCCACGCTCCAATGACAATAACGATACGCTGTATGTGGCGTCAGTGGCGGCGCCACCCATCCTGTATGTACCACGATTAAGTCTATTAGTATGTTTCTGGAATTGGCTTCCTGTCAGCCGAGCACAGCAAATGACCTACCATAATCCCTGCCAAGCACTAAATTGTCCGCAGAGAGAACTGAATGGTAACAAGGAGTGACCAGCAAAGGAAGCAATGCAGAAATGAGGAGCAAACGGAAAGAATCCATGCGGCACCCAAAGTCCACCAGAAGAAGCCGTGTTGTAAAGAAGCCTGTCCAGAAGAGGGACAGTGTAGTAAAGACTAAACACGGAGAGTAAGCATATCCGACTATCCGGTGAAGGTAGCCGTGCAGTAAAAGATTCTCCAGCCGAGGGAGCAGTGCAGTAAAGCAAGTGCCCGGCAGAGGGAGCAAAGCGATGGTGGAAACAGCAGGGAGAGTGGTGCCATAAGAGGAGAGTCTGGTGGAAAGCTTTGTGGTGATAAGGAGAGACCAGCCAAGGAAATTACGACTGTGAAGCAGAACAAAATGGTGAATAATAAATTATGTTTGCCGAGGGGACTAGAAGAACAGGAGAGCGCAATGCAAAGGACTGCCTGGTGGGTGGAGCCGCACAGCGATACCACCTGTGGTATGCAGAACAAATGCATATGTACATAAGATACCTAACTGGCAGACCGCAGGAAGTTATAACTATGACAAATGGTCTCGATAATATGCGTACTAATTAAAACCGAGGGTCTAGCCTGAATACTGGACAGGCTAATGTTACTGAAAAAGTAGCCTGACCCGCATGCCAGGTGACCCTGACCAGGCTGAGCTCCGTTAAGGAAGAGTACACCTGGGGAAGCGTGGCAGACAATGGATGCACCACCGACAGACTTTGGAAAAGTGGCCTGCGCCCGGATGAACAAAGAAGCAGATATGGATGTGAGACATTTGGGCCAAATCAACCTAGATGCACAGAAGTTCAACCCACAAGGTAGATTACCAGACAGGACGAAAAACAGTCATCGTGCCCCCGAAGCCATGGGGCCGAAGCAGTCATCGTGCCCCCGAAGCCATGGGGCCGAAGCAGTCATCGTGCCCCCGAAGCCATGGGGCCGAAGCGGTCATCATGCCCCCGAAGCGGTCATCATGCCCTTCGAAGCCATGGGGCCGAAGCAATCATCGTGCCCCCAAAGCCATAAGGCCGAAGCAGTCATCGTGGCCCCGAAGCCATGGGGCCGAAGCAGTCATCGTGCCCCCGAAGCCATGGGGCCAAAACAGTCATCGTGCCCCCGAAGCCATGGGGCCAAAGCAGTCATCGTGCCCCCGAAGCCATGGAGCCGAAGCAGTCATCGTGCCCCCGAAGCCATGGGGCCGAAGCAGTCATCGTGCCCCCGAAGCCATGGGGCCGAAGCAGTCATCGTGCCCCGAAGCCATGGGGCCGGAGCAGTCATCGTGCCCACGAAGCCATGGGGCCGGGCGGTCATCGTGCCCCGAAGCCATGGAGCCGAGCGGTCATCGTGCCCCGAA
The DNA here is from genome assembly GCA_033119425.1 of Bufotes viridis. Taxonomy (NCBI): domain Eukaryota; kingdom Metazoa; phylum Chordata; class Amphibia; order Anura; family Bufonidae; genus Bufotes; species Bufotes viridis. The sequence continues at coordinate 303,840,519 of CM065592.1, forward strand.
GCCATGGAGCCGAAGCGGTCATCGTGCCCCGAAGCCATGGAGCCGAAGCAGTCATCGTGCCCCGAAGCCATGGGGCCGAAGCAGTCATCGTGCCCCGAAGCCATGGGGCCGAAGCAGTCATCGTGCCCCGAAGCCATGGGGCCGAAGCAGTCATCGTGCCCTCAAAGCCATGGGGCCGAAGCATTCATCGTGCCCCCGAAGCCATGGGGCCGAAGCGGTCATCGTGCCCCCAAAGCCATGGGGCCAAAGCAATCATCGTGCCCCCGAAGCCATGGGGCCGAAGCAGTCATCGTGCCCCCGAAGCCATGGAGCCGAAGCAGTCATCGTGCCCCCGAAGCCATGGGGCCGAAGCAGTCATCGTGCCCCAGCCATGGGGCCGAAGCAGTCATCGTGCCCCCGAAGCCATGGGGCCGAAGCAGTCATCGTGCCCACGAAGCCATGGGGCCGAAGCGGTCATCGTGCCCCCGAAGCCATGGAGCCGAGCGGTCATCGTGCCCCCGAAGCCATGGAGCCGAGCGGTCATCGTGCCCCGAAGCCATGGAGCCGAAGCAGTCATCGTGCCCCCGAAGCCATGGGGCCGAAGCAGTCATCGTGCCCCCGAAGCCATGGGGCCGAAGCAGTCATCGTGCCCCCGAAGCCATGGGGCCGAAGCAGTCATCGTGCCCTCAAAGCCATGGGGCCGAAGCAGTCATCGTGCCCCCGAAGCCATGGGGCCGAAGCGGTCATCGTGCCCCCAAAGCCATGGGGCCAAAGCAATCATCGTGCCCCCGAAGCCATGGGGCCGAAGCAGTCATCGTGCCCCCAAAGCCATGGGTGCCGAAGCAGTCATCGTGCCTCCGAAGCCATGGGGCCTAAGCGGTCATCGTGCCCCCGAAGCCATGGGGCCGAAGCGATCATTGTGCCCCCAAAGCCATGGGGCCAAAGCAGTCATCGTGCCCCCGAAGCCATGGGGCCGAAGCAGTCATCGTGCCCCCAAAGCATTGGGGCCGAAGCAGTCATCAAGCAATTAAGGGGCCCCCGGGCCATGAGGCCGTCCTAGATGTACGTGATGGGTGAAGGTAAATAAGAGTGAGCCCAACATGATGGAAAAAGCAACAACTAGGATGATTGGGACGTCTAAAAGTGGCCTGGAAAGGAACATGACTGCTGACAGATATGGACATTAGTAATCCGAACAACGGACATAAGCATAAAAACGGAAACCAGCCTTAAAACTTAAAAATGCAAACGTGGAATATGAAACGGAGAAGAGAGAACAACCAAAACCTGAGGCATTGCGATTTGCAAAGTCAAGTCCCTTGTCAGCAGTCATCGAGCCCTCAAGCCATGGGGCGAAGCAGCCTTCGAGCCCCCGAAGCCATGGAGCCGAAGCAGTCATCGTGCCCCCGAAGCCATGGGGCCGAAGCAGTCATCGTGCCCCCGAAGCCATGGGGCCGAAGCAGTCATCGTGCCCCCGAAGCCATGGGGCCGAAGCGGTCATCGTGCCCCCAAAGCCATGGGGCCAAAGCAATCATCGTGCCCCCGAAGCATTGGGGCCGAAGCAGTCATCGTGCCCCCGAAGCATTGGGGCCGAAGCAGTCATCGTGCCCTCGAAGCCATGGGGCCGAAGCAGTCATCGTGCCCCCGAAGCCATGGGGCCGAAGCAGTCATCGTGCCCCCGAAGACATGGGGCCGAAGCAGTCATCGTGCCCCCGAAGCCATGGGGCCGAAGCAGTCATCGTGCCCCCGAAGCCATGGGGCCGAAGCGGTCATGGTGCCCCCGAAGCCATGGAGCCGAAGCAGTCATCGTGCCCCCGAAGCCATGGAGCCGAAGCGGTCATGGTGCCCCCAAAGCCATGGAGCCGAAGCGATCATCGTGCCCCCGAAGCCATAGGGCCGAAGGGGTCATCGTGCCCCCGAAGCCATGGAGCCGAAGCGGTCATCGTGCCCCCGAAGCCATGGAGCCGAAGCAGTCATCATGCCCCCGAAGCCATGGAGCCGAAGCAGTCGCTGAGCCCCCAGCCATAGGGGCGAAGCAGGCATCGAGCCCTCAAGCCATGGGGCGAAGCAGCCTTCGAGCCCCCGAAGCCATGGAGCCGAAGCGGTCATCGTGCCCCCGAAGCCATGGAGCCGAAGCGGTCATCGTGCCCCCGAAGCCATGGAGCCGAAGCAGTCATCGTGCCCCCGAAGCCATGAGGCTAAAGCAATCAAGGGGCCGCCACGGCCTTGCGGCCCAAGCAATTAAGGGGCCCCCGGGGCCATGAGGCCGTCCTAGATGTACGTGATGGGTGAAGGTAAATAAGAGTGAGCCCAACATGATGGAAAAAGCAACAACTAGGATGATTGGGACGTCTAAAAGTGGCCTGGAAAGGAACATGACTGCTGACAGGTATGGACATTAGTAATCCGAACAACGGACATAAGCATAAAAACGGAAACCAGCCTTAAAACTTAAAAATGCAAACGTGGAATATGAAACGGAGAAGAGAGAACAACCAAAACCTGAGGCATTGCGATTTGCAAAGTCAAGTCCCTTGTCAGCAGTCATCGAGCCCTCAAGCCATGGGGCGAAGCAGCCTTCGAGCCCTCAAAGCCATGGAGCCGAAGCGGTCATCGTGCCCCCGAAGCCATGGAGCCGAACCGGTCATCGTGCCCCCGAAGCCATGGAGCCAAAGCGGTCATTGTGCCCCCGAAGCCATGGAGCCGAAGCAGTTGCCGAGCCGCCTGCCATAGGGGCGAAGCAGTCATCGAGCCCTCAAGCCATGGGGCCGAAGCAGTCATCGTGCCCCCGAAGCCATGGAGCCGAAGCGGTCATCGTGCCCCCGAAGCCATGGAGCCGAAGCAGTCGCCGAGCCCCCAGCCATAGGGGCGAAGCAGTCATCGAGCCCTCAAGCCATGGGGCCGAAGCAGTCATTGTGCCCCCGAAGCCATGGAGCCGAAGCGGTCATCGTGCCCCCGAAGCCATGGAGCCGAAGCGGTCATCGTGCCCCCGAAGCCATGGAGCCGAAGCAGTCATCGTGCCCCCGAAGCCATAGAGCCGAAGCAGTCGCCGAGCCCCCAGCCATGGGGGCGAAGCAGTCTTCGAGGCCTCAAGCCATGGGGCGAAGCAGTCTTCGAGCCCTCAAGCAATGGGGCCGAAGCAGTCATTTTGCCCCCGAAACCATGGAGCCGAAGCGGTCATCGTGCCCCCGAAGCCATGGAGCCGAAGCAGTCATCGTGCCCCCGAAGCCATGGAGCCGAAGCAGTCATTGTGCCCCCGGAGCCATAACAGTCATCAAGCCCCCAAAGCCATGGAGCCGAAGCAGTCATCGTGCCCCACGAAGCCATGGAGCCGAAGCAGTCGTCGTGCCCCCGAAGCCATGGAGCCGAAGCAGTCGTCGTGCCCCGAAGCCATGGAGCCGAAGCAGTCGTCGTGCCCCCGAAGCCATGGAGCCGAAGCGGTCATCGTGCCCCCAAAGCCATGGAGCCGAAGCAGTCGCCGAGCCCCCAGCCATAGGGGCGAAGCAGCCTTCGAGACCCCGAAGCCATGGAGCCGAAGCAATCAGCGAGCCCTCAAAGCCATGGGGCGAAGCAGCCTTCAAGCCCCCGAAGCCATGGAGCCGAAGCAATCAGCGAGCCCTCAAAGCCATGGGGCCGAAGCAGTCAGCGAGCCCTTAAAGTCATAGAGCCGAAACAGTCAGGGGCCCCGAAGCCATGAGGCAAAAGCGAACATGAGGCCCCCAAATCCTGAGGCCAAGTAATCATAGGGGCCCCCAAGCCATGAGACCTGAGGCACCATAGGGGCCCCCATAGCCATGAGGCCAAAGCAAACATGGGCCCCCAAAGCATTGAGGCCACAGAAATCGCGAGGACCTCGTCATGAGACCAAGCAGCCATGGGGCCCACAAGGCATGCGGCCAAGCAGACATGAGGCCCCTAGCGCCATGAGCCCAAGGCAGTCATGGGACCCCCAGAGCCATGAGACCAAAGCAGTCATGAGGTCCCCAAGCCGTAAGGCCAAGGTAGTCCTCGAGACCCTGATGCCAAGGGGCCGAAGCGGTCATCATGCCCCCGACACCATGGGGTCGGATCGGTCATGGAATCCCTGCTCCCTGAGGCCAAAGCAGTCATGGGGCCTCTGCGGCCATGAGACCAAAGCAATCAAGGGACCGCCGCGGCCTTGCGGCCCAAGCAATTAAGGGGCCCCCGGGGCCATGAGGCCGTCCTAGATGTACGTGATGGGTGAAGGTAAATAAGAGTGAGCCCAACATGATGGAAAAAGCAACAACTAGGATGATTGGGACGTCTAAAAGTGGCCTGGAAAGGAACATGACTGCTGACAGGTATGGACATTAGTAATCCGAACAACGGACATAAGCATAAAAACCAAAACCAGCCATAAAACTTAAAAATGCAAATGTGGAATATGAAACGGAGAAGAGAGAACAACCAAAACCTGAGGCATTGCGATTTGCAAAGTCAAGTCCCTTGTCGCGACAAACAACTGAAAAACGTGAAAGAAACAGTAGTGAGTAGGAAGCTCAAACCCTAATGACCCACTGGCCCCAGCTGAGAGGCTGTTTATTGAACTGGGGCAGTGGGAGCAATCTTAGTGAATACAAACCAGAAGTAAAGGAGAGCAGACAAAAGATTTATTTATTTTAATTTTTTGTTTTTTTGCTTGCAACTAGAGAAAAGACCCACTTGATGTATACGCGCAGAAAAACCAGATGTAAAGGAAATGACCAACTGCCTCGGTGTGACTATCGAGTAAAACAACCGTGACGTAGAAACCAACAGGAGAATGTGGCTCGAATGGGAGCATGGTGTGCCAGCAGATGGATGACTGTGGACCTGGAATGAGTAAAACCTAAAAAACATGGTATAACCAAAATGCAGACCTGAGTGTGAGCGGAATAAGATAGTGCCGCAACAGCGAACGCATGGACGCAGTTCTAGCAGGGAATGGAGTGTAGTAGTAGATGTAACAGCAAACGTGTGAACTCAGCTAGAGCGTGAAAGGAGTATTAACTTGCTGTAACATAATACCTAAGAAAACATAAGTATTAAGAAAGCATCAATATACATTCTAGCTTACATAAGCTTTAAGCCTTTTCATAAGATTAAGGTTCTTCCGCTAGCTACAGCGAGCTGCCAGACGGCCCGAGTAACTGAGGCCACATGAAATACAAAGAGGCCCTGTTTTTATCCCTCAGAGTCCCACTATCAGTCCATGTGATGTCCAGACTGTGCCTTGGTTCTCCTATAAATGTATTTTCAATGTAAAAAAAAAAAAAAGCGCATTTTTTTATTTTATGGAATTTTTTTTTCTTTCTTTTTTTTACCACTTAATTAAAGACTATAACAAACAGTATTTTGATTGCTTTTAAAATACAATGCATTGTCTCTAAATGTCACGACTGTATGTGAACAACAAGAGCATACACAGTGAATTAGCTACTGACCGGACCCAAACTAGGGAACATAAAGGGTGACCCCTGTCAGACCCTAAAAGCTCTCCCTATGCTGCTAAGCCCATGTCCAGATCCAGATGGTGGATCGAGACATGCCCGCGTACCTAAGGCTGATGACCACTGTAACCCCTACAATTGTGGAAGGGGCACGGCCACCGGTGCCCTGCTCAGTATATGGACGGAACCGGGGTCGCCTCGGATCCAGTCAGCAAACAAACAGAAACACACAATGTCTGCACACTTAACTGAAGGAGCTGCAGCAGCAGTGAAAACAGATCCAAAGTCAGGAGACAATATCCGAAGTACTTGCTTCAGCAGAACACAGGTCCAGTCAAAAGATATCACACAAGTGAAGATAGTCAAGCGAGAGATACAGGTCAAATGAAAAGTATAATCCGCACGATTAAACAGGAAGAGGGGTATTTTATAGGAAGAGCAATCAATCACAGGAGGGACAGCTGGGAGGAGGGAAACAAAGTAAAGACCTCATCACAGGGGCGGAGAAACAGAGCAGAGAGAACTCCTCCAAGCTCTAGTAGTGACATCATCACAGGGGTGGAGAAACAGAGCTGTGAGAACGTCTCAAAGCTCTGGTAGTGACACTAATGCACTGTATTTTAACATCAATGCTATTCTAACATTGACCAGCAGGCTGCGCCAGAGAGGCACAGCCTCCAGGATCTACTACAGGAAGGATGGGCCTAGGGATCAGAAGCCAGGTAACTTAGTAACATAGTACATAAGGCCGAAAAAAGACATCTGTCTTTTCCCCACTTGAGGTAAGGCTACTTTCACACTTGCGGCAGGACGGATCCGGCAGGCTATTCAGCCTGCTGGATCGGTCCGGCCGCAAGTGCCCGTGCATTGACTATAATGGGGCGGAGCTAAGGCGCAGCACGGCAGTGCACGGCCGGAGATTGCCGGACTAAAAGTTCTGCATGTCCGACTTTTCAGTCCGGCGATCTCTGCTGTGCACTGCCGTGCTGCGCAATAGCTCCGCCACCGCCCCATTATAGTCAATGAGGACGGAGCGGCAGCACGGCAGTGCACGGGCACTTGCGGCGGGACGGATTAGCCAGCTGGATCCGTCCTGCCGCAAGTGTGAAAGTAGCCTAAGGCTTCACAACACATCAGCACCCCGTGATCGCATTTGCGGGGTGCTGATGGGTGATAGAGGGAGGCCTAAGGCCCCTTGGTCACCGCTGTAAAAACATGTATGTTTGGTCACTAAGGGGTTAAGGACTACTGTGTGTGTGTGTTTTAGAGCAGCAATCTATTTACCTGCTGCAGTCTCAGGGACAGTGCTTCGGAAGGGACAGATAGCAAAAACAGCAAATGTCTCTCCCTGCACTCACATCAAAATATTTTCAAAGACCCCAAAGTCCTTTTAAGGACTACTGTGTGTGTTTCACAGCAGCAAAATATTTTTATTTTATACCTATTAGTGACATATACTGCACATCATCCACAGACTGTGTCTTTAATAATCTGGGCCACATCTAGCGCCCATAATCTGTGGTGTTCTGTAACCAATAGTTTAGAACATCTGCAAGCAGTGTCTGTATTACAAATTCCAATAATCTGGGCCACATCTAGTGTCCATAATCTGTGATGTTCTGTAACCAATTGTGTAGCACATCTGCAAACAGTGTCTGTATTACAAATTCCAATAATCTGGGCCACATCTAGTGTCTATAATCTGTGGTGTTCTGTAACCAATAGTGTAGAACATCTGCAAACAGTGTCTGTATTACAAATTCCAATAATCTGGGCCTAATATAGTGTCCATATTCCGTGGGTTTCTGTGACATATACTGTCCTACATCCGAAAACGGTCTATTTAGCAGACAGTAAAACAATCTGTGCCACATCTAGTGACAAAACCATTAATATGAAGAAGGCAAGCACTAACACTGGGTTCAGACCTGAGTGTTTTGAAGCCTAGCGTTTTTGGTGCGTTCAAGACTGGCGTGTAGGCGCGTTTTTTCAAGCGTTTTGGTAAATAGTGTAGGCGCGTTTGACGCGCGTTTATGTGATTGACTGCATAGTTGGCCAATGACCAAACAGCCCTCCCTATATAGTTTGGCCAATCTGAGGTGTGAATTTTGAAAAACGCGCGTCCATAGGCGCGTTTTACGCTGCACAAACGCCCGAAGAACGCGCCTATCGCGTTTCCCATTGAAGTCTATTAGCACCAAACGCTCGAAAAAAGCCCGAATTAACGCGAACATACTTGCTTATGCGTCGGACGTTTATAGGCGCCTATGAACGCGCATAAAAACGCGCAAGTGTGAACCACCCTCATTGGAATGCATGGTTCCTTTACTGTTGTGCGTTTTTATGTGCGTTCAAAAGCGGCGTTTTACGCGAAAGTGTGAACTGAGTGTTAGGGATGGGGAAGTGCACGTGATGCTGATGGTGCACGCAGAGGCCGTGGCCCTGGGCGCAATGAAATTGTGCCTGCTGCCAGTGCACCAGAAAAAAAAAAAAAACATCCACCATACCCATGCTTCATGTCTAACTTAGCTGGGTGGCGCAGGACAACACTGTCCAAGTCGGACCAGTCGAACAGTTGGTCGTCCATTCTCTGTAGCCAAGAGTCTGGTCAACCTAATCCTCACTCTGATCATCCTTCCTCCCACCATGGAGAGGCTTGCCAAACCAGTGATCCCACACTCGGAGCTCTTTCCAATGCCGCTATTAGATTTGGCCCTCACCCTCAGCACGCTTGAAGGGGTAAATGAGATATTGTGCCCCGATTCCCAACCTCTTGAGCCTTCAGTCTTAAGGAGATGACGGTGGTGAATGGCAATCATTCGTTCACGAGGTGGATAATGATGTGACACAGTTGTCAATCATTGAGGTTGTGGTTAGGTAAAGTCAGGAGGAATGAGCAGAGTGAGGAAGGGGAAGAGGAGTTCGTGGACGATAAGGTCACTGACCCAACATGGGAAGGTGAAAAGCCGAGCGAGGACAGCAGTACAGAGGGGGAGGGATCCACAGCACCGCAACCGTCTGGAAGAGGCAGTGGAGTTGCAAAAGGAAGACGTCGGCCCACACCAAACAGGCCCGCAACCGTTACACTGACCACCCCCATGCGTAAATCTACCTTGCCAAAGGGTAGGTGTTCCGCAGTATGGTGCTTTTTAGAGGAAAGTGCTGACGGCAAAAGAGTGGTAGTTTGCAATCTGTGCCGTACCAAAATGAGCCAGGGCGTGAACACTAACAACCTCACCACCATCAGCATGATCCGCTACATGGCATCCAAGCACCCTAAAAAGTGGTCAGAACGCCTGGGTCCACACTCTGCGTCTGAGGGTCCCACCACTGTCTCCACTTCCCCTGTGTTACGCACTGCTGGCCAATCCCCTGTCGAAGGCACAGGCCCAAATTTCCCTGACCGCACACTGGGTGAATGTTGTGGAGGCCAGGAGTGAGTTGTACCCTGGGATGGCACAGGTGCTACCCACATCCAGGATTGTGGGCCCTACGTCCATCAGCGTCTCCGCCAGCAGCTATGTTACTGGCTTCAACCCCCACTTCTCCTCCGCCGCCGCCTCCTCCTCCACTTCCACCTCCAGCAGCAGTCAGCCATCAGCTAGCTGGAAGCAGTGTAGCACTGCTGTGGGTAAGCGTCAACAGGCCGTGCTGAAGCTGTTCTGTTTAGGGGACAAACAGCACACCACCACAGAGCTGTGGCAGGGTATAAGCGACCAGACCGAGCGGCTTGGTGGCGGCTTTGGAGCTCAGCAACCTAACACACATCCCATGCCTAGCCCACATCATAAACTTAGTGGTTCAGCAGTTTATCAAAACCTACCCCAATTTGGCAGAGCTACTAGTGAAGGCGCGCAGTGTGTATGCCCAGTTCCGCAAGTTGTCCACAGCTTCAGCTGGTCTGTCAAAGCTGCAGCAGCGATTGTGGCTTCCAGCTCACAGACTGTTGTTCCAGTGCATGCTGACATCGCACTCTACGTTCTACATGTTGGGCAGGCTTTGTGAGCAGCAGAGGGCATTTGTGGAATACCAGCTGCAACATGGTCATCGCCTTTCGAGTCAACTACCACTATTCACAAGCGAGGAGTGGGCATTGATGTCAGACCTCTGTGAGGTTTTAAAAACCTTTGATGAATCCACACAGATGGTTAGTGGTGATAACGCTATTATCAGCGTAACCACTGCTGTGTCTACTCAAACGATCACTGCTCACAATTAAGGAGGACGCTCTGAATGTAGCAGACGAGGTAATGGGGGAGGACATTACACAGGGTGATAGCCAGACCATCCACAGTTCGTCCTCTCAGCGCAAATTGGACCATCAGGAGGAGGAGGAGGAGCTGGAGAAAGGAAGGGAGACAAGGGGAACACACAGCAGTTCCAACAAAGGCAGGGCAACACTCACCAAGGCATGGGACACTTTCATGATACCCTGCCAGCAACCTCACCCTGAAGCGCAGCCTAGTGGGACAAGGAAGGAAAAGTTTTGGAAGATGGTGAAGGAATACATAGCAGACCTTGTCAGCGTCCTAAATGATCCCTCAGTGCCTTCAACTACTGGGTGTTTAAGCTGGAAACGTGGCACGAACTTGCGCTCTATGCCTTGGAGGTGCTGGCCTGCCCTGCCGCCAGCGTTTTGTCTGAGCGTGTATTTAGTGCTGCTGGTGGCATTATAACAGATAAGAGTATCCGCTTGTCCAGTGGCAATGCTGACAGGTTAACTCAGATAAAAATGAACAAGGCCTGGATTGCCCCTGACTTCTCAACTCTACCAGAGGAGAGCTGAGCTGATGATGAACATAAAGGCAATTTTAATGTATAATTTATAATGTACTCAATCTACTGGTGTATTCCTATGCACCTTTTCCACCACAAAAAAAGCGTATATGGCTAAATCTTGTTTTCTCTTCCTCCTCCTCATCCAGAATGTATATATTCCCTCCACTCTAATTTTTTTATAGGGTCAGCTCAACTGCAGACCCTCAACAAAAAATTTTTTATAGGGTCAGCTGCACAGCATGCACTCGCATATCATGTTTTAGAGCGTCAGCTGAACAGCATGCACTCGCATATAATGTTTTAGAGTGTCAGCTCACCTGCAGGCACTAGCATATAATGTTTTAGAGCGTCAGCTGAACAGCATGCACTCGCATATAATGTTTTAGAGCAGTGATGCCCAACCTGCGGCCCTCCAGCTGTTGTAAAACTACAACTCCCACCATGACCGTATTTAGGTTGATAGCTGTAGGCTGTCCGAGCATGCTGGGAATTGTAGTTTTGCAACAGCTGGAGGGCCGCAGGTTGGGCATCCCTGTTTTAGAGTGTCAGCTCACCCGCAGGCACTAGCAGACAATGTTTTAGAGCGTCAGTTCACCTGCAGGCACTTGCATATAATATTTTAGAGCGTCAGCTGAACAGCATGCACTCGCATATAATGTTTTTAGAGCATCAGCTCACCTGCAGGCACTCGCATATAATGTTTTAGAACGTCAGCTCACCTGCAGGCAATAGCATATAACGTTTTGAAGCGTCAGCTCACCAGCAGGCACTCGCTTATAATGTTTTAGAACGTCAGCTTAGCAGCAGACCCTCGCCCCTAATGTTTTACAGGGTCACCAGCAGGCCTTTGCTCCAAATGTTTTAGAGGGTCGCAAGCAGGCCACCAATCATAATTTTTCAAGGGTGTGTATGATGCCCTCCTTTATGTGTAATAAAGGGTGTATTGGAGTGCCGGTTCCTTGTAATTTTTCGTCCCCATGCTGTTCCTGATTAATTTCGGTGATGTTTCTGTCACTTTCTGACCTTTTCCAATGGACCAGGCACCCTCCCCTCTTCAGAGCAGGGGGTGCCTGGTTGTCTTCCATTGACCTCCATTATACTCGGGTGCTCGGCCGAGCACACGAATATAGCAATGTGTTTGGGCCGAACACACGAGTACTTTGGTTCTCGATCATCACTAAAATCTACATTATAACTGCACTTTGTCTTACCTCTTTGTAAAAATGGAACATGATCATCATCGACTTGTCTCGCTCGCAAACTGCTTAGAAAATATACAATTTCAGAGGGATGATTTTTCAGTAGTCCAAGATTATGAAGTCTTCTTTCTGATAAAAAAAGAAAAAAAACATCCAACCAAAGCAACTATTAATTTCAACTCACTATAACTGAGGTTCTGTTCACATTATGTTTATGGGCTTTTTTTAAGGTGCTGACTTCGTTATGTTGTTTTCTAATGTGTGGTAGACGGAACAATAAATTATTTACGAATAGAAATGTAAAATTCTTCATCATTTTATTGGTCCTAAAATCCACTCCCCAGCCCCCCTGCCTACCCATTAGAAACCGTTTCTCCCTCTAGAGCAGGCAGGAGATGGAGGGACACTTGATTCTACATTTCTAGGACCTCTGATCATATTCACTATTGCTATGGGACAGACCCAGATCTTAGCTATTATTACATTGTTGTCCAACCTAACAGAGACAGCCGATCCCTATGCCGTAGACAGTAGAGAGGGAAAAACACTGCTCCACATGTTCTGGTTATTCACTGTCATCCACCACTTCCATTTGTCCCCACTGCTCAGCCTGTCACTACCCCCAGCTCTGTCTTCATCAGTCAGCATTAGAACCAGGGTGCATAGATGGTGCTGTGCATGGAGACTTCTGTACTAGTGTCTCGTTCTTAAACTGATGCAGCATCCAAATATTCTTTTCTTTATGCAATGTGAGCTGGCTGTGCAAGTTTCCAGCATCAGTAATTTCTGTGAAAGCAGTGCTAACATAGCTCTGCTTATAGTATTTATTCTTACCCATACCATCTCAGCAGCAGATAGTGCTGATGGTGAATGGTGTCATTTGCCACATTATCATTCTGCTGAATTCAGACAGCCACACACTGCCCCCCAACTCACCTATCAAAAAGTACTGGTGGTCAAAGTCATATTTTTCATTGCAGCAGCCATGAGTCTGTAAGCTCCAAAACACCACCAAACTAGAGTAAGCGGTATATAATGCAAGCGGTGCTGAATTCAATTATGTAATTATCTTCATACTTAATTGTATTCTGACACTGAGCTCCCACAAACCAGCAGTAAAATGCATTGAGAGGACTCCTGAGCTCAAGCACATAACAGAGAGGGCTCAAAGAGGAATCCTCTCAATGCATTTTACTGCAGGTTTGTGGGAGCACAGTGTCAGGATGAAGATAAATATTACATAACCGCACTCAGCATCATTTACACGATTCACCGCTTACTCTAGTTTGGAGGGGTGTTTCAGAACTGACAGATTTACAATGGCTTGTTGTGGCCGGTGTATATCTAAGTTTTTTTTAACCTTTTTTTTACCTTTGTTTTTTTGGTTACTGTAGGCCCCAAAGCATTGGGAAATGGAAAAGAGAATGCACAAAGTGCGCTGGATAACAATAGCTGGGTGCGGCCGGTATACTTCTCTACTGTCTGTCCAAGGGAAGGACAAGTCCTGCGGGATCCAGGCCTGGGTCATTTTAGTGAACGTGGGCTTGTCCACGGTGGATGTGGACAGGCGGATAGGCTTGTCTGTGATCACCCTGCCTGCTGTGCTAAACACAAGTTCGGACAATACACTGACCACAGGGCAGGCCAGCACCTCTAAGAAGTAAAGGGCATGCTCAGGCCATGTGCCCAATTTGGAGACCCAAAAGTTAAATGGGGTATACCCATCAGTCAGTACATGGAGCATGTGCACACATACTGTTTCCACCATATCGCCGAAACGCTGCCTCCTACTAAGATAGTCCGTATCAGCTGATTGTGCTGGATGTTGTGCCATGCTGACAAAGCTTTTCCAAATTTCGGCCATCTTAACCCTCCCTTCTGTGGTGCTGGTGGTGTCCCAGCTGCGTTGGTGACTTCTTCCTCCTCCACCTCGTTCTCCCCGTGCTTCCACTGAGTACCCACATGTACTTGCGATATCTTCCGATCACACTCCAGTGACAGAGTAAAGGGCGGCATGTTGTCTTTGTAGCAGGGGGTCCAGCAGGGTGGCCATCCAGTAATCAGCACTGTTTAGAATGTGGGCAACTCGTCGGTCATCAGCATGTACTCACTCATGTGTGCCAGGCTGCCCAGAGACAGGGACAAGCTAAATTTGGGTGCCATCCTGCTGTGAAAGCGGATCCTCCTCCTCCTCCTCCAAAACTGTGCCCTGGCTGGACAGTGGTATACCTGGCCGCTGTTGGAGCAGGAACCCACCCTCCGAGCCAGCAGAAACTCCATTTTCGACTGCTGCTGCTCGCACAATTTTTCTAGCATGTGCAAGGTGGAGTTCCACCTTGTGGGTACATCGCATATGAGGCAGTGAGCCTGAAGGCCGAAGTTATGGTGCAGCACAGACAGGCGAGCAGCAGCGAGGTGAGAATGCCGAAAGACAGCCCTCACTTTCTGCAGCTGCTCTAACATATTGTCACAGCGGGAAGTGGGGGAAACCCCCACCGTGCATCGTCTGCGGCCTCTGGGACAGAAGGCAGGAAAAGGGAGCTGGTGACCTCCTGAAGCATCCCTATAGAGCCCTGGCCTCCTAACTGTATGGGCCGACCTTAAAGGTAGGAGGGCCCATACCTCAGGATCCTGGAGCCCTAAGAATCCCTGCTTAAAGGGAATCTGTCACCACGTTTGAGCCCTGTCAGCTAAACATATGCTGACGTTCAGGGTCTCATTAGCATGCCTAATGTCGACTCATCTATCTGATTAGTAGCGTTATTTTGTCGAAAAACTGGTTTTACTAACCTGTCAATCAAACATATAAGGTGCCCAAGGGGAGGTCCAGCGATGCAGGGTGCCCGGCCGCAGTCATCGCTGTATGTGCCCAGCGCCGCCTCCTAATGCTCTGTGCCGCCTCTCCCTCCCTCCCCCCCCCTCCTCCTGCTGTAAGCGCTGGCTCGTGTGCACAGGGCGCATGCGCACTTCACTTGAAGAAGCCGATCCAAGAAGTCTGCACGGGCGCATGCACACACACATGCACAATCTCAAGCACACAATCTCACTGTAGCTGGACAAACAAAACTGACCTCAGGCACCAAACAAACACACATAAGGAGGCCTGAGGTCACACCCACTACACACCCATTAACTCTGTGCACACCACACGTAGCACAAAGACATTAACCCCATGTGCACCACACACAGGGAAAAAGCACACCACACAGATGTGAGTTTCTCGCATGCTCTAGACACAAAGTTGCCAACGGCAACCGCACATGAGACTACAATGTATAGCCCCAAGCGCAGCAACCGAAAACCATGCCGCTGGCAAGAGCATGCGAGACAGAGGAACACAACCTCAACACAGGTCGTGACATAACAGTTGCCGCCGGCAACGGCATATAAAACAAGAGTCACAACCCACCGCGGGTCATGACAAACACAACCTCAACAGAGGTCGTGACATACGTGTTGCCAACGGCAACCGCATGTAGACACAAGGGTCACAACCCCACCGCGGGTCGTGACACATATTTTTCAGGAACCTCAGTACCACCAGGTTCAGCACATGCGCCAGGCAAGGGACGGGTGTCAAACTGGCTAGACCCAGAGCTGCTATGAGATTTTGCCCATTGTCACACACCACCAGGACGGGCTTGAGACTCAGCGGCACCAACCACTCATTAGTCTGTTTTTCTATGCCCGCCCACAGCTCCTGCATGGTGTGGGGTCAGAACAGACTGCTGTCATTTCCTCCTGACTGTGAAGTTGGTGGTGCAGGTGTTGCACTGACATGATGAGGAAGCGGTAGAGGAGGAACAGTAGGAGGAAGCAACCAGAAGCACCGAGAAACCTCCAGCAATCCTCGGTGGCGGTAAGACGTGCGCCAAACCGCTTACTGCCTCGGGCCCAGCCGCCACTACATTTACCCAGTGGGCAGTTAGGGAGCTATAATATCCCTGCCCGTGCTTACTGGTCCATGTTTCTGTGGTTATGTGGACCTTGACACTGATGCTGTTGAGAAGCTCACACTGATTGTGGTGGAGGTGTTGCTGCCTGAAGAACTGCCACACCAGGGACCTTCTTTGTGCTGGATTTGGTGCGCTATGTCCCTTGGCATGTTGGGCAGCAGCAGGCGTACTGGCTGGGGGCCAGCCGCTCTGCTTTTGCACCCTCTTTTGCTCTGCAGCTAGTGCTGCGTGACCCCCACCTTTTCCTCCCAACTGCACACGTCACTCTGATGACTTGGATGCCATTTGAGGTCTAGAACCTTATCATCCTCCATGCACTCCTCACCCCTGCCCTCCTGGCCGGTCTGCACAGTGCAGAAAGCCGCAGCAGTTGACACCTGTGTTTTATCATCAGAGACACGCTGCGGCAGTCCTCCCACGTCCTCATCCTCAAACATAAGTGGTTGGGCATCAGTGCACTCAATCTCTTCCATTTCTGGGACTGGGCTAGGTGGATGGCCCACGGAAACCCTGCCAGCAAAGTCCTCAAAAAGCATGAGTGACTGCAGCATGACTTGGGGCTCAGACTGCTTGGCTGATGTGCAAGGGGTTGAGATGGAAGATGGATGCTTGTGGGCCGCAGGTGCCAGCTCTGCGCTTTCAGCAGTGGACCGGATGGAAGACAATGTGAAGGAACTGGAGGCACTCTGAGCCATCCAATCTACTACCACCTCTACTTGTTCTGACCTCATTATTCTTAAGGCGGTATTCGAGCCTACTAAATGACGCAGAACGTCCTGTCGCCTGCATGCACCAGAGGAAGGTGTTTCATTTGGGCACATAGCTGGCACAGATCGACAACATCTTTTCCCTGCAGCAGGAGGTCCAACTCCAACTACTAACACCATCAGCATGTCCACTGCCACTTCCCTTATTTGAGGCTCTCCTAATTTTTTTTACGGTCACCCAGCAGATAGGTTGACAGACGAACAATTGTATTTCCGTGTGACGACAAGGAATGGGTTTGGCAGAACCATATATAGGTGTGTGGCAGTGACACAATTAACAGACCCTTTAACTATTGTATTTCCATGTGACAACGGAAAAAAATTGTTCTGGCGGACCCAAATATAGGTGCGTGGAAGCCGCACAATTAACAGACCTTTTTTTTCTATTGTATTTCCATTTGACAACGATAAGGAAAGGTTTAGAGGCCACAAAAATAGATATGTCTCAGCGACACAATTAACTGATGGATTAACTATTGTATTTCTGTGTCACAACAGCAAGGAAAGGGTTTAACGGGCCCAAAAATAGCTATGTGTCAGCGACAGAATTAATAGACGGATTAACTATTGTATTTCAGTGTCACTGGTGCAAAGGAGTAGTATTGCACTGACCAAAAATGACTACAGGTCACCTTCAGACTAAACAGCATGATTAAGTAATGTATTTCTGTGTCACTGGTGCAAAGGTGTTGTATTGCACCACAGAAAAATGCCTACAGGTCACCCACAGAGTTTTAAAAATCAATAACAGTCTAAGACTGTCCCTTCATGCAGCAGCATCCTGTCTCTACACTAGCTAGTGCAGAATGCTGTGATCCAGCATTTATGCATGCAGGGTTACATGGTGCGCCGGCCAATAATAGCCATGCCAATACTAGGCATGACTGTTATGGCTTCCAAGTGCCCACAGCTTAAATGCTTGTTGATTGGCTGCGCTGCAGCCTTTCAACAAGCTTTATTTAAACTACGATCAATGAACCTCAAAGTCCATGTTTGGGAACGGTACTCGGACACCTTAATGTTTAGTACGGTCCCAAACGTTGCGGTCCGGGTTCACGCATCACAGACATAAACTGAGCTGTACAAACCCTGTTGATTATAATAGGGTCTATTTGGTTTCTGTTTTGGACCTTTCATCTGGTCTTTTTGACAGGATATTAAACTAAGGACCCAAACAGAGCCTCCAACGCAGATGTGAACAGGCTCTTAGACCATATCCACAAGCAGAACCTTTTAAAGGTTCCTAAATTAAGTAGCATTTTTAGATTACTGTGGGGTAGAATAGATTTTCCAGAACTAATTACTTAAATCAATAGGGTTTCTGTTCATGTATTAATACAACTGTAACAGGTCACCGGCAAACTTGTTGATGTGGGATGGTTGGGTTTGTGTGCCTGGGTTTTGTTTTTAGTCTGTCTGGCATTGCTCCAATTGCTCTGCTAGATTTATTTCAAGCTTGCAGTTTAGGGGATGTGCACTCTCCGGGGGGGTGTCCTTTCTACTGCAGCTGGTGGCAGTTAAAGGACAGTACTGAGCATGTGTTTTCATCTCAGTGAGGACAGAGAAATGAGAAAAAGAGAAAACCGCAGGTGGCGCTATACAGATAGATGTCAGAGAATAACTCAGTAGCTATACTGGATGTTTAATTACAGATCAATACAAAAATATTCAGATCCAAATTTTGGTTTGAAAAATGTACAATATTTTTTGTGGGACAACCCCTTTAGGATCACGGCTGAATAACAGTTTCAGAATCTGCTCCAATACTGAGGAGTCCCTACGGCTTAATATCTATGTGGCAGGCAATAACAGTAAACTATTAATTGCAACACATGCACTTAAACCACTCCCATGTTTTTTTTTTCAGACTTGCATTTCAAATAGATATTAAACCTCCTTTACTACATTATTACATTTTTATACAGAAATTCACATCTTCATTTTCAGTTACTGCATCATGTGACTTAGATAGGACTAACCATTCTGTCTTTACACTTATGTGTTAGCCAGGATGGAAGCCAGTTTCTCTCCTTCCTGTGCACATGGAAACTACAAGGATATATTGAAAGAATATTGTCATCTGCTGTATCTCTGTCCCTTAGCAGCCCCCCCCCCCCCCACACACACACACACCCTCTCACTACAGCCCTCACTTCCTCTTCCTGAACACCAGCATAGAATGCTTAGTATCACAAAGCTTCAAGGACCTTTTGACATCCTATGGTCATGTGACCAGATCAGCTCACATGGGTTACACTTAGCAGAAAAATGAAACAATCAGCAAATGCATAGATGCATAGATCTATGTTGGCTATTCCATAAGCCGCTTTATATTAGGAAATTAAAGTTGATAATTACTCTTTGTTTTTCCATATAGCCTCCACAACGGCACCAGCAGGAGGTTATCCCATCTTCCAGGGACAGGAAACAACATGGAAACCAACAATTTAAAAGATCCCTTCCCCTTTACCTCCTCCAGTTAGTAGCCTAGGAAACATACTTGAAACACACTTTATATGAAACAAAGGCAAGTCAAAAAACAATATTTTTAGTATACATAAAGTCAGAATAACAATTATGGTGAAATTTAGAATTAATAACTTCAAGAAAAAAGGAGGAAAAATAGAGGTGCCGTTGTGGAGGCTATATGGAAAAACAAATTACCGGTAAGAGTAATTATCAACTTTTCCATACGCCTCCCCAACGGCACCAGCAGGAGGATTAACAGAGAAAATATCCTTTAGGGTGGGACAACCGCCGAAAGGACCTTACGTTCAAAGGATAAGTCTCTGTCAGATGTCACATCTAATTTATAATGTTTGAAAAAGGTGGAAGGATCTGCCCAGGCAGCTGCCTTGCAGATCTGGTCCAAGGAAGCTGAGGCATGCCGCCTAACCTTTATTGGAACTGGAACTTGATAAACAAACAGTCTGATTTGCTTAATCTAAATTATTATCTAGATTCTTTTGATGATTCTTCCCGAGAACAAAAGGAAGGAAGGGAAACTTCCTGCTGACAATGAAACCTAGAGAATACCTTCGGAAGGAAGGAAGGCGCATGCTTTAGAATTATTCTGTCCTCCAGGATAGTCAAGTAAGGGGGTTTGCCTGAAAAAACCTGCATTTCCCCTACCCTTCTAGCTGTAGTGATGGTGACTAAGAAGGCTGTTTTTAGGGAGGGTAGCTTTAGGGAAATCTCACTGATCGTTCAAAGGGGTGATCTAATAATCCTGACAGAACTAGATTAAGATCCCATGGAACCGAAGAATAAAAAGGGCGGTCTGATTCTAGAGGCACCTTCAATGAACCTTTTACTAGACCTCTTTCTGCAAGCTTAACTTCCAGAAAGGCAGAAAGAGCAGCTATTTGTACCAATAAAGTACTTACTTTAAGTCCCATGTCCAGACCCAAACTTTTTCTGAACCCCTAGAAAATTCAGGATGATTTTAACATCTGGCATCATGGAAGGAACCCAAGAACCTGCAGAAAATTCCAGGAAAGCCTTACAAGTTCTATTATAGATTTTGGATGTTATGGTTTTCCTATATTTTAAAATAGAAGAGAATACTGTAATTCCTGTTCTCTTAGGATGGTTCGTTCAGCATCCAGGCAGATAGCTTAAGATGAGGAGCACTCGGATGTACTGCAAGACCTTGAAGAAGAAGATACGGGATCAGAGGGATTTGACAATAATTTCCTTTTGATAGTTGGAGAAGGTGTAGAAACCAGGCTCTCCTGGTCCAGAAAGGTGCTATCAGAATTTGTCTGCAACTTTTGCCAGGACCCTGGAAATGAGGGACAGAGGAGGAAAAGCATAAAACAGTCAAGGGGCAGAGAAGGCATCCACCATGAAGGGATTTTCTTAATGTGATGGTAGATCTATTCTGCTCCCTTTCCTGTTGCTTTTTGAGGAAAAAAGGTCCAATATTGGAGTCCCCATCTTTGGCATATTTGGTTGCAGACTTTTTTGTTCAAGGACCATTCTCATTGTGGGTCTTCCTGCTTAGATAGTCTGCTAGAAGATTCTGCTCCCCCTTCAGGTGGACTGCGGAAATGGAAAGGAGATGATTTTCTGCTAGTCTGAAAATCTGGGCTGCCACTGAAGCCAGCATTCTGCTTCTTCTTCCTCCTTGTTTGTTGATGTATGTGACTGTAGTGACGAAGTCTGACAGAATTTTTACATCCTGATTCTCGATTTTTTGATTTTTTGGAGGAATGAAATCAGAGCTTTTAGGACTGCGATTAGTTCCTTTACATTTGAAGATAGTTGGCTCATTGTCTGATTCCAATAACCCTGTATCATTTGATGGGCACTATGAGCTCCCCAACCTGAACCAATGTGCTGATAACCGCCTGACTTGGATGACGCCAAGGAACCCCCTGGGTTAAGTTCTTCTGAATGAGCCACCAGTAAAGGGAGTTTTTAACTCCCTGGGGGACTGTTACTTTCTTGTCTAGGGACAACTGACTCTTGTCCCAGGAAGAGTGAAGGACTCTGATATGGGCTTGTGCTCACTTGACTGCTGGGATGGTTGCTGTTAATAGACCTAATACAGTCATCATGTCACTTATCGAGAATTTCTTGATTGTATAAACTTCTTCATTTTTGCCACTAGGGTCTGTTTCCTTCCCTGAGGAAGAAAAAATGTCATCTGGTGGGAATCTAACTGGATCCCCAAAAATATCTTCTTCTTGCATGGCTTGAGATCTGATTTTTCTAGGTTTATTATCCATCCTAGAGACGTCAAAGATTCCTTTACTAGATGTATCTGATTCTGAAGCACACTTTCCGAATTAGCAGCTAACAGGAAATTGTTGAGGTATGGAATAAAAAGAATTCCCTGTTGATGCTATGACTTTTGTGAAAATCCTTGGTGCTGATGAGAGACCGAAGGGAAGGGCCTGGAATTGTAGGTGATGCAGATGGATGGCTATCCTTAGGTATGGCTATCCTTAGGTATTTCTGGTGGTCCTCGTGGATGGGGATATGTTAATAGGCGTCCGCCAGATCCAACGTTACTATGGAACAATCCCATTATAGTAGATTTATTTTCTACTTTACTGTTTCCATCTTGAATTTTTTGTAACTCACAAACATGTTCAGATACTTTAGATTTATTATGGCTCTGTGGGAACTGTTTTTTGTTTTTACAAAAAAAAAACTGAGAGTAAAATCCCTTCACTTCCTGATCTAATAGCACTTGGACTATGACTGTAACAGAAGCAGTATTTGAGATTCTAGAAGTTGTTGTTTTTCCCTGTTTAGATTTTTGTTTATAATAAATCTTTCGGGTGGGAGGGAATCAAACTTTATTCTGTATCCTGATTGAATTACTGACAGAACCCATGGGGAAGAAGAAATTCTTTCCAAGCGGACA
Organism: Bufotes viridis; assembly: GCA_033119425.1. Lineage (NCBI taxonomy): Eukaryota > Metazoa > Chordata > Amphibia > Anura > Bufonidae > Bufotes > Bufotes viridis. The sequence continues at coordinate 303,862,026 of CM065592.1, forward strand.
CAACATTTTTTAGTCTTCCTCCCACCCGGTATCTAGCGTCATTGGTTTGGATGTCTAGTTGACTTGTCCTGGTTAAATAAGAACCCTCTTCCTTTACCTCTGGGATGTTGCAACCCGAAGAATCTTTTTTCTTTTGCTCTGGTTTATTTTGCCTTTGCATGCAAAAGAAAAGACGCTGATGAAAGTATCTTGTGTCCATCGGAAACCCTTTCTTTCTGTCTGATGCCTTTTCCAAAATATCATCAAGGACCGGGCCAAAAAGTCTATCTCCCTCACATGGAATAATGCATAACCTGTTTTTTGATGTTGCAGATTGTTCTTCTGGTCGTATTAGAAACTGCAGCAGATCTAGCCGACAACGTAACAGCGTCAGGTGATGCATCTGCAATAAAGTTAGATTGCTTGCTTTAAAACTGGTAGGGATGCAAGGATATCTTCTCCTGGCGTTCCTGATGTTAAATGTTCCTCAAGCCGAGACAACCAGAGGGATAGGGTTCTCGCCGTATAGGTTGCAGCAATACCAGGTCTCAGAATAGCAGTATTTGTTTTCCATGTTTTTTTTTTTATCCATGGGTTCTTTTAACAGCCCTACGTCTTCAAAGGGTAATGAGGACTTCTTTGAGATTCTTGCGACTGGTGCATCTACTTTAGGGGTCCCAAAGAATTGAATCCTGCTCACTAAAAGAATATTTCCTTTTAAACCACTTGGATATTCCTTATCTCTTATCAGGGTCTTTCCATTCACTATTTATTAATCTTTTGATTGTATCATGTACAGGGAAAACTATTTTCCTTTCCCCAAGGCCTTTAAATAACTGGTCCTAAATAGATTGTGTCTCTTTAGCAGTAGGACGGATAGTTTTTAATAGTGCTTCTGTTTCGTCAATTTCACACAGTGGACGACCTGATTTATCCTCAGAAGAAACCAATCCCAAATCGTCAGAAAGTTATCCCTCCCTCATTCATTTGAGGCTCTGGTTTAGAAGTGGATGGTTTCTGTGACAGGCTAGATAATTTCATATCTATAGCAGAGCGAACTTCTTTAATAAGAGCTCTGAGGTTTTCAAACATAAAAAGACTTTCCTCAGAAACAACTTTTTCTGTGCATCTAACAGATATCTGTTTCTTATAAAGAGAACTGAGAAGGCTAATAGTTTTTGGTGAGTGAGTAAGGGCTCTCCAGATTTCCCAGTAGACTTGCCCTAAAAAAAGGGGAAATCTTTTAGAATTAGGGGCTAATATTTAGAGTGAGAGAAACCACCAGGAAGCAAAAGAGGAAGAAGGAAAGAAAAAACATACTGGCTCCCCCTTTTCACCCAGTGCACAGGCCAAATCAGAGGAGGAGAGAAAATTCTTACCGGGCTGAGGGCCCTAGGAGGATCCATGCTCTTTTTGCCGGCATCCACATCAGTGGGGAGAGACATGGCGCTTAAGCCGGAATGGCAACCTGCCCCATACACTGGCTCCGTTTAACCTCTGGGGCCAGTGTCTATATCCGGGTTCCTGGCATACCACGTGACTGCGCCGCAATGCTGGTTCATCCCCCTGCATGTCACGTGACGCAGAGCGCCGGGACTTCAAACACGTGGAGCAAGGCCTCCAACCTTCCCCTGGAGCAACTACAATCCTCCTGCCAAATGCTTGACCCAAGCAGTGGCAAAGCTCAGGGCTGCCTACTTCTGCAGGACTTATGCTAAAGCAACAGGTAGAGAAAAAACAGTGCCCCTGTGATCCTGTGCTCTGCAACAGCCCTCCTGAGAAAACTCAGGGAATACAAACCCCAAAGGCTGTGCGATTTTCCTTGAGAGCAAAGAAACTACTCTGCTGGTGATGGTCTCCATCAGTCCAGGGGACAGAAAAAAAACTGGAGGAGGTGAAGGGGAGGGAGCTTTTCAATTTTTGGTCTCCATGTTGTTTCCTGTCCCTGGAAGGCGGGATAAACTCCTGCTGCTGCTGTTCGGGAGGCATATGGAAAACATTATTTAATCAAATAATTGTTTTGATATTTGGAAGACTGAAAACATGGGTCACATAACCAAGTGGCATCATAAGGTGCTGTCAGGACAATAAGAATACAGACTGGCAGGAAGAGGATCACAGGGTGGAAACATTATAGAGGAAATGCCCACCCTCATTTACACTATCCCTCTTAGGACAGCAGTATTATGAAGGCAAGACTGCAGCAACATGGAAAGGAATTTTCACACAGCAGCAGCCATTTTAATGAATATAGTAGAAAGAAAAGGCAGATAAAGATGGCAGACCAGCACAGAAAAACCAGAAAGGAGACCTGTGCCAGTACCAATTTCGGCCGTAAAGGCAGAGTGTCAGCTGTAAGTTCTCCTTTCCTGAGCCGCTGCCATCACAATGAGGCCAGCTGCAGGGGCCATCAGGAGACAATGGGGGTGTCTGGGGGACATTATGGGGGCAATTAAATTACTAGGGGCATTGGAGGTCATTATATCAATGGGGGCACAGTGGCAGTCATGCCTGATTTCAGGCTGTGATCTCCAGCGTGGAGATCACAGCCTGAAACCAGCATTTTTTATACTAAAGCGCTCCAATTGTTTAGTCTGCAGAGACTACCCAATCGGAGTTCTTTCCGGCAAGGTACCACTCTGATTGGTCCCTTGCCGGCTTCCCAGGTGTCTCTGCTCTCCGGGAGAGCGGAGACTCCAGGGCTGTGACACTTTATAAGTAAGCAGTTTGGACGTAACTGTACGTCAAAATGCGTGAAGGGGTTAAACAGATATTACATGAATCCTGTATTATGTTTATACCCACAGGTAACAGAGAATTGTGTACCAGAGTGAAATGCACTTCTTAATAAATTTGGTGGATCTCTGGCCCTTCATGTGCCAGAAACTCAAATCAACACTAGGGTCCGCAATCATGGAGATGCGGAACGAAAGCACAGAATGGAAGCGATTCCGATCCGTACTTCCATTTCGCAAAAAAAAAGAACATGTTCTAAGTGGAACAGACGGATCACGGACACATTCAAGTTCAATGGGTCTGGATCCGTCCCGGCCACCGCACGAACATTGCCCATGCATTGGGGACCGCAAACTGCAAATGCACGGAACAGAACCAATACGTTTGTGTGCATGAGCCCTTAACCAGTGAGCTTCCAGTACCAGATATTCAGGGGAGCAGTAATCAAGGTTCTCCATCAAATAACACTATATTAACACAAGAAGTACAGCTGCATCTGTGCATCTGAGGAAATTAAATGTTGATAATGCCCCTGGCCCAAAAGGCATTCATCCACCTGTACTGAGGAAACTAAGCTTAGCAATTGATAGACCATTATATGTAATCTTTTTAGGCTGCTTCAACATGTCAGTGTTTTTTTGGTCAACAGTTAATCAGGGATTATAATCTGGGTTTGTGAGTGCTGCCTATACAGATTTGCACCTGTTTTGTGTTTTTGACCCACACCTGGTTTTGGCTCCTCACGATCACAGATGGAAGTCACTGATCAAACACTGACTGTGTGAAGGTGATCTTAGGGCACAACAGAAGTAATAATAGAACCCCTTTAGCAGTCTATTCAAATAAAGCGCTGCAGGAACGGAATAAGATAGGTCAAATGTCAAATCAAATTCATAAAAGTAAAAGATACTGGTCCGCACTGCTTATGTCTTCATAAAACAAGAAATCTGGCCAGAGATACTATACAATCCTCTTGCAGGATTTTTTATGTAGTCATAGGTTACCACACAGAATCGATCTTCATCATCAAGTCTGAAGAGCGGCAGATGATACAAAGATCTTTACTCCAGGCATTCTCCAGAGAAAAACCTATATCTGGAAAGACGGAGAGGAGCCCAGAATAATGAATTCAGTAAAACAGCTGTGTGCTTCACTGCCCCTTTCTTGATATAGGTTTTTCTGTGGCGCACGCCTGGAGTAAAGAACATTATTTAATCTGACGCTGTTCAGACTTCAGGTGAAGAATGATTCTGTGTAGCATCCTATGCCTACATGAAAATTTCTGTATTTAGGTCATATCTGCATCCAGATTCGTTATTTTATGAAGACATAAGTCTTAGGGTACGACCACAAAGTTTTTTAGACAAATTTTTTAGGAAGATCTGCCTGCAAGATTTCCTTTCGAATTCACTTCTGACGTTGGCAAAAAATCCTGCAGGCAGATCTGCCTCAAAGCCGCATCCAAAAAACTGTGTGGGTGTACCTTTAGACTGGGTTAGTGCCACGGAACTGGAGGACAACAGATGTTGTACCAATATTTAAGAAGAGTCAAAATGTGGAACTGTGAAACTACCAACTGTTAAGTTTGACATCTGCAAAAGTATATAGTCGTGAATAAATTAACTGATAACCAGTAGGGATGAGCGAATCAACTTCGGATAAAACATCCAAAGTCGATTTGCATAAAACTTTGTTTCAATACTGTATGGAACAAGCACTCCATACAGTTTTAGAATGTATTGGCTCCGATGAGCCAAAGTTATTACTTTGCGAAGTCTTATGAGATTTTGCATAACTTCAGAAATTGATTTATACTGTAAAAATAACATTTCCTGAACTCGGGTTCGGTTCCAAGTGGCACTGATATATCCTAAATATATAATACACACATATATATATATATTGTAAGAGGGTGCAAGGTACCGTTGTCGACGGGAGATGCGTGTCACCGAGGTTCCTGGCCTCGGTGAGGTAAGAGCCGGGTTTTTGTGTGTCAGCAGCAGCTAGTGCTGCTTGACATCTTGGTATTTAGTTTGGCTGCAAAGCCAATCCGGGCTGGCTCTTACTGGGAGTAGGCAAAGAGTTGGGTGGGTGCCTATTCCCCACGGTCCAGGCCGGACTTTTCCTGGGCTGGGTTTAAAACACAGCCAGCACCAGCAGCTGGGTGTGATTGTCCTGGAGCTGCTGCTAGTGCTGTGGAGCTTTCTGGACTGGAAGCAAGAGCCCAGCAAGGAGGAGTGCAGTCGGCCTGGAAGCCTGAGGTGGATTGTCTTGCGGCTGGGCTGACAGCCAGGTGCGAACCCGCACCTAAACCTCCCAGGTGATCGGAACCTGTACTGGACTGTTTTGTTTTGCCTCACGTTTTCTGCTGTGTGTGAGTTAACACCAAGTGACTGTTTTGCTGTTTATTTTGTGCAAGTGTGAATTAAACACTGTTTTGCTGCACTTTCTGGACTCCCCTTTGCCTCTGTACTGCACCCGCACCGCTGTCTACCAGAGCGACTCCCCACAATATACTGAACAAAAATATAAACGCACCACTTTCGGTTTTGCTCCCATTTTGCATGAGCTAAACTCAAAGATCTGAAACATTTTCTATGTACACAAAAGACCCATTGTAGCTGGCCAGCTAAGACCTGTCCTAGGTTGCTAATATGAATTACAGGTATATACAGCTAGACTTGCTAATGACCTTAATGCAGTTCATATGTTTACATGTTAAGGACAAAAGCAGATTTATTTACGGTGACTTCATGTTTTTGGATGTCATGTAACAGTTATATTGTGTTCACAGAAGCAGAAAAGATAATATGTTTTTAAGATACATTATATGACTGTACGATAAGCTTAATGACACAGCAGAATTAAAACCAGACAGTATAGAGTTTAGCTGTTGTCACTGCCCAGGAGTCTTAACCAATCACAGCCAGCCTCTCGCAGGAGCTGCTAGAATTTATTATACCAGACGAGAGACTCTAAACAGACAATCCCTCCACTGAGAGTTCCGTTTTATGGAACCAAATAGGCCAAAATAGGTATTTAATACAGTTATAGATGTTCCTATTGTTAATGTAGTGATCAGAGCTTTAGACTGAACTAGTTATATGTGTTTACTTGCAGTTCCATCAAATGAACAGTATGCAATAAGCAAATGAATAGACCAAATAGCAAATACCAAATTGCGACCAAACTACGAAAACTACGTACAGTCTGCGAACTGCTCATACCAGATCATATAGAGCAAGTAATACTATTGGTTAAGCCTCAGATATACCTCTCAGAGAGATCATAGAGTGCTCAAATAACTTAAAGTGAAAGTACAGATACTGAAGAGAGAAATATATCCACCATTTTATGTTGAATGACAAGATTAAACAGTTGAATCGCCATTTTGTGAGACTTTATTCAACACATGTTTTGCACATGGACAATCTGCTGCGGAAGCAGAAGTGTTATATATGAAGAAAAGTTGAAGTTAATAAAGAAGTTATTTCAGGCATTCGGTGTGCTCTTGAAACCTACTGCTTCCATAGAACGGTGCTAGACATTTTCATTTTCAGGAATAAAAGACTTTAAAGTAAAACAAAGGACAGTTTGTAGTACAGAGACTCTAAAGTATTTAAAGTGAAAGTCATTTATTGCCTGCATCTATTGCTATTGCAATTAAAGTGAAAGTCATTTATTTCTACATTTGTCAGTATTGCATTTAAAGTGAAAGGTCCTTTAATATTCGTATTGATTGTTATAGCATTTAAAGTAAAATGTCTGAGCCTAGTATTACCAGGCCACTGTTAGAGCATACAAAGATAGATAGGATAGAAGGTGAAAAGCAAGGGAACCTGTCTGAGGTACAAGAGTCTGATGCAGCATTAGTCTTGCCTCAATCAAATATAGCCCAAACAGATGAACTAAGACGTTCAACACGTGCCAGAAAAGCGACCCCAAAGATGCTGGAAAATTTGGAGCAAGAGGCAGAACAAAAAGAAAAAAGTTCGCCAGAATGTATGATAAGTAGAAATTATACATTAAAGACCTTCGTAGAAAGCTGAAACAAGAAAGTATAAAAGGGAACTTGAGTGATATGGTAGAGACGGTAGAAGAATCTGAATCAGAGCTTATGGCAGCATATGTCAACCTGCGGTCGTCTACAACACCTTCCCAGGATATTATAAGGAACATGGACACATGTGCTATGGTCACTAAAGATTTAGTAAAGCTCATGAGAGAACTATCATCTGCAGCAGTCTATGATGAAGTTAAAGCAAGAAAGAAAATGAACAAGCTTTTTATGAGAGACTATGCAATTTTTTTTGGTGGAACCCCATATCAGAGTCCTCAAATACTTCAGCCAATAGAAAGGAATTAGCTGAACAACTTGCAGTCAAGAGAGCAGAAATTGAAATGGAATCTGTCATCGAGGTGCAGCATCTACAGATAGCCAAAATGGAAGCTGAAAAGGATGCCATCGAATGGAAGCTGAAATGAAAAGGCTGGAAAGGCAGAATGAAGTTAAGATTATAGAAGCCAGACTAAGAGTACACGAAGAGGACATGAACAGTAATCATTGGTCCAAATCTATACTAAGTGAAGAAGCACACTCCTACTTTCCTCCATACGCCCAGGAGAATGGAAGGAAATCTCCAGCATTTAGTAAGGTAATAAGTAATTATCCTTCCATCCCTGCTCAGAAAGACAAAGAGAGACCTAGTCCAGTGTTAGGAAAAAGGTATGTGAATTTACCCTCTTTCTTTACCGGAAAAGATGAAGAAAGGGACTCACCTAATTCAGAACTAAGTGAGAAAATAGAACGGGGTGATTCTATCCCTAGATGTCACTGCAACGGTCAAGAAAATGTTACAAATATTGTCCCAGCAAGACAACAGAGAACAGTCCTTGCTAGACTTCCTGTTCCAGAACCTACTGTATTTTCAGGAGAAGTACTGAAGTTTATAGAGTGGAAGGCAAGTTTTGAAATGATCTTTGAGCATCATTGCTTCTGTCCAGTCGACAAGTTATTCTACTTTCAGAGATATGTTGGTGGAGAAGCAAAGAAAGTTCTTGAAGGTAACTTTTATAGAAAAGACGAATAAGCCTACAAGCAAGCTTGGGAAAAATTAAATACAAGATATGGTCATCCTTTCCTAGTACAAAGAGCTTTTAGAGAGAAATTGAATAACTGGCCTAAAATAGGTCCTAAAGAACAATTCAGACTCCAAGAGTATGGTGACTTCTTGCAAGCATGCAGCAATTCCATCCCACATGTTCAAGGACTAGAAGTACTGAACGACTATCTAGAAAATCACAGGATGCTAGCTAAGCTATCTGAAGAAGTGGCTTCTAGATGGAATCGCTATGTGACTAAACAGTTAGATCTAGGCAAGAACTTCCCAAGTTTTAAAGAGTGCTATGAGTTCATCAATGAGGAAGCACAAATAGCATGTAATCCGGTAACATCATCTTATGTCTTAAAATCCTTAGAAGAAAGGCCTGCAAGAGAGATAAGACGCGCAACACAGCAGCTAAAGCTCTATACACCTACGAGAGCAAGTTCAAAGTCACTACTGGGATTAGTAGAGAGACAGAACCGACAAATCTTCAGACTACCTTCAAATGTACAGTTGTGTTCAAAATTATTCAACCCCCACTGAAATTGAGTGTTTTGGCCAGTTTGACATAGATTTTGATCATTTCAGTCATCTTGTTTACAATTAAATCAAAGAGGCACTTGTAAGTCAGACAAATATAACATAACATTTATAATGAAATAACCACAAATGTCTTTTCTGTGCTCACATCATTATCAGTTTTATTCAACCCCCAAGTGACATTCAATCTTAGTACTTAGTACAACATCCTTTTCCAGTTATAACAGCTTTTAAACGTGAAGCATAGCTTGACACAAGTGTCTTGCAGCGATCTACGGGTATCTTCGCCCATTCGTCATGGGCAAAAGCCTCCAGTACAGTCAAATTTTTAGGCTTGCACGCTACAACTGCTTTCTTTAAGTCCCACCAGAGGTTCTCAATCGGATTAATCGGATTCTGGTGACTGCGATGGCCACTTCAAAATGTTCCAGCCTTTAATCTGCAACCATGCTCTAGTGGACTTGGAGGTATGCTTGGGTTCATTGTCCTGTTGAAAGGTCCAACGTCTCCCAAGCCTCAGGTTTGTGACGGACTGCATCACATTTTCATCCAATATCTCCTGGTACTGAAGAGAATTCATGGTACCTTGCACACGCTGAAGCTTTGCTGTACCTGTAGAAGCAAAACAGCCCCAAAGCACGATTGACCCCCCGCGATGCTTCACAGTAGGCAAGGTGTTCTTTTCTTCATAGGCCTTGTTCTTCCTTCTCCAAACATAGCGTTGATCCATGGGCCCAAACAGTTCTAATTTTGTTTCATCAGTCCACAGAACACTATCCCAAAACTTTAGTGGTTTGTCCACATGACTTTTGACATACTGCAGTCGACTCTTCTTATTCTTTGGAGACAGCAAAGGAGTGTGCCTGGGAGTTCTGGCATGGAGGCCTTCATTACGCAGTGTGCGCCCTATTGTCTGAGCTGAAACTTCAGTACCCGCATCTGACAAATCTTTTTTCAGTTCCTCAGCAGTCACACGGGGACTTTTCTCCACTTTGCTCTTCAGGTAGCGCACAGCAGTCGAAGTCAGCATCTTCTTTCTGCCACGACTAGGTAGCGTTTCAACAGTGCCCTTTGCCTTGAATTTGCGAATGATGCTTCATATGGTGTCTCTTGGTATGTTTAACATCTTTGCAATCTTCTTATAGCCATTGCCCTTCCTGTGAAGAGAAATCACCTCTTCTCTTGTCTTCCTGGACCATTCTCTTGACTTCACCATGTTTGTAAACACACCAGTAAATGTCTAGAAGGAACTGAGTATCACAGTCATTTTAAATCTGCCTAATTGGTGCTTATTACACTTGATTGCTGTTCCTTGACATCCACAGGTGTTTTCAATACCTGATCGAAAACACTTGAATGAACCTCTATTCTTAAGAGTGGTAGTCTTTAAGGGGTTGAATAATTGTGTCAATGAAGAAATCACAAAAAAAACATTTAATACTGTATTACAAAAACAATTGATGTTATTTTAGTTGCATTTGGTTCTTTAAAAAGTCCTTGTAAGATTTCATTCTGAACACAATTACAAATGTACACTAAATTCCCTAAAACCCTTTACAGCATTGGGGGTGGAATAATTTTGAACACAACTGTATGTTCTGTGGAGAGAACCACTCTATACACAAGTGCCAACAGTTGAAGGAGAAGTCCCCAGATGAAAAGAAAAAAATTGTACTTGATAACCAACTGTGTTTTGGATGCCTAAGAAAGGGCCATGTTACTAAGGAGTGTAAGAAAAAGGCCACATGCAGAGTTTGCAAAGGACGCCATCCTACACCACTAGATGAAGAACATCCAAAGAAGGATAAATCCTCAATACCTAAAGATGCTAAGGAAGAAAAGAAAGTATTGGTATTCTCTTGCAGAGTGAGGGAAGGAGAAAGCAATGGCACATCAATGGTTGTACCAGTGTGCATTTCAAATCCGTAACGGAGGAACAAGAAGGTATACACCTATGCACTACTGGATGCCCAAAGCGACGTCACCTTCATCGATCAAGAAATCTGCAAGAAATTGCAAGTGGCTACAGAACCAGTGAAGCTCAAACTCACCACAATGATGGGGAGAGACACATTAGTGAACAGTCAAAGGGTCAAAGGACTGAGAGTTAGAGGACTTCATTCAAACTGCACATTAAATCTTCCTCCAGCTTATACAAAAGACGATATACCTCTAGATCGAGATTGCATGCCTACCTGTGAAACAGCCAATAAATAGGAGCACGTATCTGTCATATCTCATGAAATGTTCCCGCTGAAGAAGTTTGGTGTTGGACAGTTGATAGGCTGCGTTTGTCCCGAAGCCTTGGTACCACAAAAAGTAATCACAGGAGGAAAGGGTGAACCCAACGCTGTTCAAACTGATCTAGGATGGGGTGTTGTTGGAGGAAAACAGCAGATTGCAAACTCAAGACAGGTGACAGGATTGTGTCATCGAATATCTGTCCAAGAGTTACCAACTGTAAGTCCAGAAAAAGTAATCAAGATCCTTAAATCCAAATTTGCAGACCTAAGTTCTAAAGAAAAGAGTGCATCCCAAGAAGACATAAAGTTCATACACACTCTAGAAGAAAGTATTCAAGAGAATCAACAAGGCCATCTTGAAATGCCCTTACCTTTAAGAGAACGAACTCATCTGCCAAATAACAGAATTCTTGCCCTAGCAAGATTGAAATGTTTGAAGAAAAAGATAGGAAGAGATGCCAATTTCAAGCAGGATTATTTGAACTTCATGGAAATTATCCTTGAAGAAGGACATGCAGAGAACGTTAATAACCAACCTAAAGAAAGAGACGTATGGTACATCCCACATCAAGGTGTTTACCACTCAAAGAAACCAGATAAGATTAGAGTAGTATTTGATTGCTCAGCAAGGTACAATGGTGTTGCACTGAATGATCATCTACTAAAAGGACCAGATCTTACAAACACGCTGTCTGGAGTACTCTCTAGATTCAGAAAATATCCCCTAGTGGTCATGTATGACATTGAAAAGATGTTCCACCAGTTTCAGGTGAAGAATGAAGATAGGGAATTCCTGAGGTTCCTATGGTGGGAGGATGGAGATACAGATACAGAGCCAGCAGAATACAGAATGAAAGACACTTGTTTGTAGCAGCATCGTCTCCAGGTTGTGCAAATTATGGTGTGAAGTACCTTGCCAATCAAAATGAAAAGGATTGCCCAACAGCAGCAAATTTTCTGAAGAAAAACTTTCATGTAGCTGATGGTCTCATAAGTCTAGAGCTCACAGAATCTGCAATCAAACTAAAGAAAGCCAAGAGTTATGCGCAAAATTCATCTCAAACAACAGAGAGGTACTGGAATCCATCAGCGACTCTGAACGTGCATCAACAATGAACTATGTAGATCTCAATTATGATCATCTTCCAGTTCAGAACGTACTTGGATTGGGATGGAATGTTCAAGTGGAATGACAAGTTCTTCTTTGAAGTATCTATTGAAGAGAAAGTTGCAACTAGACGTACCATTCTTTCCGCAGTGGCTTCTATATATGATCCATTGGGATCCTTGGCAACATTAATCCTCAGGGCAAGAAAAATACTGCAAGAATTATGCAGACAGAAGTTAGGATGGGACGAGCCCATACCTGAAAATTTGAGGCCAAGGTGGGAGAGTTGGATAAGAGACTTGCAAAATTTGAGAGAAGTTCGAATACCCAGATGTTTTGTACCTCATGACTTCGGAAAGTACAAGAAAATAGAACTTCATCACTTTTCAGATGCCAGTAGTTATGGTTATGGTCAGTGCTCCTACATCACAATAATAGGAGAAGGAAAGATACACTGTGCCCTGGTTATGGGAAAGGCCAGAGTTTCTCCTACTAGTATTCAGACAATACCAAGACTTGAACTGACAGTAGCTTTTGTTTCAGCATCAGTTAGCAAGTTTCTGAGAGAAGAATTGGAGTTCAAAATAGATGAAGAATATTTTTGGACACACTCACAAGTTGTCCTAGGATACATAAACAACGAAGCCCGAAGATTTAGTGTCTTTGTTGCCAATAGTGTTCAGAAAATTTGGGAAATAACAAATCCAGAACATTGGCATCACATTCACACAAAGCATAACCCAGCAGATCATGCTTAAAGAGACCTGAATGTAACAGAATTGAAAAATATAAAGTGGTTCACAGGCCCAGAGTTCCTTTGGGAAAAGGAAATCATACCCAGTAAAGGTCATACAGAATTGTCTATGGGTGATCCAGAAGTAAAAGTTGTTCAAACATTGAGCACTGCTGCCAAGTGTCAAGATGACATACTTGAAAGACTAGCCAGATGTTGAAAATGGAATACAGTCATTAAAATAGTAGCGCCGAATTCAACGTTTGGCAAAGGGAATCAGAAATAAGGAATCATTGAATGTAGAGGAAAGAATGAAAGCTAAAGAAACAGTTATAAGACTCATTCAACAGAGATCCCACAGTGAAGAGTTAAAGAGACTTAGTCAAGAACCTAAAAGGCTTCTCAACAACCACCCATTGTACAAGTTTAATCTTGTTCTGCAGGATGGTATACTGAAGGTGGGAGGGAGACTGGAAAATGAATCATTACCTCGCAGAGTGACGCATCCAGCAATTCTACCCAAAAATTATATCTTCACAAGATTGACTATTGATCACTATCACAACAAATCCTTGCACCAGGGAAGAAGCTTTACTGAATTGTGAAAGAAGCAAAGTTATAACAAAGTATATAAGTAAATGCGTAGTCTGCAGAAAGGCACATAGACCTACCGAAGAACAAAGAATGGCAGATTTACTGGCAGATCATGTAAACCCATCACCACCATTTCTTTATAGGAGAATAGATTGTTTTGGCCCATTCATCACCAAACAAAACGACAAGAAGTACAAGAGATATGTACTAACATTTACATGTCTAAGCTCTAGAGCAGGAATGGCCAACCTGAGGCTCCCCAGCTGTTGCAAAACTACAAGTCTCAGCATTCTCAGACTGCCTACAGCTATCAGCCTACAGCAGGGCATGGTGGGAGTTGGAGTTTTACAACAGCTGGAGAGCCACAGGTTGGCCATGCCTGCTCTAGAGCAATTCACCTGGAAATGTTAGAAGATATGTCAACTGACACATTCATCAACGCCTTAAGATGTTTCATAGCCATTAGAGGTACCTTAAACCAGTGTATTTGTCCAGCTCATCTGCTAATAAATTCCATCTTCCTGTGGTGCAGGGATGAAACAAGGAAGTCCTTGGGTATACAACATAAAAGATGAAGGGAAATCCAGCACTCCAACTTTTTAAGAAAAAGCCTTGTAGTCCTTTATTTCAGTGAATATAATCAGCATACAGCAATAAAAACTCCAGCAGAAAAACACACGCTTGTTGCGGTCTACGCGTTTCGAGCGTTACCGCTCTTAATCATGACCTCCATTGTGTCCATAAAACCCCTATACATATATATATATATATATATATATATATATACACTGCCCCCAAGTTGGTTACCTCCTTCTTCTGGGTGGGGATACAGCAGGTGTTGCATCTAAGGGCTAATTAGAGACACAATGGAAAAACTTCACCAGTTTAACATTAAAGAAACAATACTCCATGAATAGCCCTTAGATGCAACACCTGCTGTATCCCCACCCAGAAGAAGGAGGTAACCAACTTGGGGGCAGTGTATATATATATATATTATATAGGGGTTTTATGGACACAATGGAGGTCATGATTAACCAACTCAGCCCCCCTAGCTTAAACACCCTAAATGACCAGGCCACTTTTTACAATTCTGCACTACACTACTTTTACCGTTTATTGCTCCGTCATGCAACTTACCACCCAAATGAATTTTACCTCCTTTTCTTCTCACTAATAGAGCTTTCATTTGGTGCTATTTCATTCTTGCTGACATTTTTACTTTTTTTTATTTTTTGCTTTTTTTGACAAAATTTTTGCAAAAAAATGAGATTTTTCACTTTCTGTTGGGAAATTTGTCAAATAAAACAACATTTCTCTATAAATTTTTCTCTACATTTATTGTTCTACATGTTTTTGATAAAAAAAATAAGTGTATATTTATTGGTTTGGGTAAAAGTTATAGCGTTTACAAACTATGGTGCAAAAAAGTGAATTTCCGCACTTTGACTTTCTGAGCACTTGTCCTGTTTCCTGACGTACTACAATGCCCAGACAGTAGAAACACCCCATAAATGACCCCATTTCGGAAAGTAGACACCCTAAGGTATTCACTGAGGGGCATAGTGAGTTCATGGAAGTTTTTATTTTTTGTCACAAGTTAGCGGAAATGGATTTTTTTTTCCAAAAATGTAATTTTCCGCTAACTTGTGACAAAAACTTCCATGAACTCGCTATGCCCATCAGCAAATACCTTAGGGTGTCTACTTTCCGGAATGGGGTCACTTGTGGGGTATTTTTCTGCCCTGGCATTTTAGGGGCCCCTAAAACGTGAGAATCCAAATGCGTAAAAATGCCCTGTGAAATCCTAAAGGTACTTATTGGATTTAGGGCCCCTTTGCGCATCTTGGCTGCAAAAAAGTGGCACACATGTGGTATCGCCGTTCTCAGGAGATGTAGGGCAATGTGTTTTGGGGTGTCATACGACCAGGTGAAGTGTTCTCTGAGTGGAGACCAGGTCCTAAAGTCCACCTTGTATAGGGAATTTTGTGGAGCCTTTGAATCCTTAACTGGATAATAATGTATCCGCACAAAATCAACAGAAGATCCACGTAAGATAGTTTGCCCAATGCTGCCCAACCATACGCGTTTTGGAGGTCCTCCTCCTTCTTTCCTACCACTGAGGAAGGAGGAGGACCTCCAAAGCAGTATGGTGGGCAGCATTAGGCAAACTATCTACGTGGATCTTCTGTTGATCTTGGTACATTATCCAGTTAGATTCAAAGCTCCACAAAGTCCCCTACAGGTGGACTTTGAGACCTGGTCTCACTCAGGCACTTCACCTGGTCGTATGACAGGTCATGTGGGACGCTGCATGCAA
Organism: Bufotes viridis; assembly: GCA_033119425.1. Lineage (NCBI taxonomy): Eukaryota > Metazoa > Chordata > Amphibia > Anura > Bufonidae > Bufotes > Bufotes viridis. The sequence goes on from CM065592.1 coordinate 303,877,384, forward strand.
CTGTGTCTGAAGCATTACAGGAAAGTGGATGCCATTTTCAGCTACATGTGGAGATCCAGCCGCCATCTGTAACATTTACCACTGGAGCGGTAACGTTTTTTCTGCACATTAATATCACTAATACTCTATGCACCTCTTTTTTATACTGTGGGACTCTACTATATTCTCCAAGTAAAAACTTGGGGGTTATTGGACTTCAGCAAACACCATCACAGTAATTTACATCCACTGAGGAGACCTCATTGCCATTTTTTGCCAGTATTTTTATTTTGTTACTCCATATTGTTACATCTGCACTTTTACGCCATCTACTTGCAAAGTTTTAGCGTGGGGTTTATGTTTATGTTTATATTTCAGTATGTTGTAGATTTTCTGTCATTTTATTAAATTAACTTTTACTATACTATTTGCGTTTCCTTGCATCCTGTCCTGATACTGAGTGCCCACTCTGTTATTTATTTACATACGCATTTCTCCGTTTTTTGGCCTTTTGCGAGGTGGCCATTCAGAGTGAGAGCACCTTTTCCAAGAGATCCTGACTAATTGAGCCACCTGACACATTACTCCATTTTTTTTTTTAACCATTTTTTTTAACTCTTTATTTTCCTAGCAGAAACCTCTCCTTTCCCATGGGACAATGTGTAAAGTGTAAATCACACAGAGATGGTGCAAAGTACATTATGCACTTTATCCCAAGTGAAAGGAGAGGTTTCTACCGTTTCACATTTCTGCTGTAGCACACCAGAACCCCTATGTGTTAGGGTCTCTCAAAACCTAGTATCCTGAGAGACCCTAGAGCCTGAGTGGAAAAAACTACCTGTGTTGTACTGTCCCTATGTCCCTAAGTGTACCTGAGTGTGGTACTTCCGGAAACACTCCCCTAGGCATGGGGCAGGGTGGTCAGGACAGTCAGGACAGAAATAGCGGGTGTCACGCCTTATTCCACTCCTGCTACAGACACAACATCTTTTTCGGGGTGGCAGTTGGTTTGAGGTACCAGCAACGACATTGGGGAAATGTCGCTCGTGTAGACGGCTCACTACACTGGTGGTTGGGGCCACGGAACCTCCTGGATACAGGAGGTTTTCAATGATCTCTTCCTGAAATTTGAGAAAGGATCCTGTTCTCCCAGCCTTACTGTAGAGAACAAAACTATTATATATAGCCAATTGAATTAAATATACAGACACCTTCTTATGCCAGCGTCTGGTCCTGTGGGAAAGCAAATATGGGGCCAACATCTGGTCATTGAAGTCCACCCCTCCCACGAGCAAATTATAGTCTTGGACCGAGAGGGGCTTTTCAATGACACTGGTTGCCTGTTCAATTTGGACTGTTGTGTCTGCGTGAATGGAGGAGAGCATGTAAACGTCACGATTGTCTCTCCATTTCACCGCAAGCAGTTCTTCATTACACAAGGCAGCTATCTCCCCCCTTGCAAGACGGGTGGTAAGGAGCCGTTGGGGGAAGCCCCGGCGACTAGGTCGCGCGGTGCCACAGCAGCCAATCTGTTTTAGGAACAAATGCCTGATGAGGGGCACACTTGTGTAAAAATTGTCCACATAAAGATGGTACCCCTTGCCGAATAAGGGTGACACCAAGTCCCAGACTATCTTCCCACTGGTCCCCAGGTAGTCAGGGCAACTGACCGGCTCCAGGGTCTGATCTTTTCCCTCATAGATCCGAAATTTGTGTGTATAGCCTGTGGCCCTTTCACAGAGCTTATACAATTTGACCCCATACCGGGCGCGCTTGCTTGGGATGTACTGTTTGAAGCCAAGGCGCCCGGTAAAATGTATAAGGGACTCGTCTACGCAGATGTTTTGTGCAGGGGTATACAAATCTGCAAATTTCTGGTTGAAGTGGTCTATGAGGGAGAATTTTGTGGAGCCGGTCAAAAGCTGGGTGGCCTCTGGGACGGGAGGTGGTGTTGTCGCTAAAGTGCAGGAAACGCAGGATGGTCTCAAATCGTGTCCTGGACATGGCAGCAGAGTACATGGGCATGTGATGAATTGGGTTCGTGGACCAATTTGACCGCAATTCATGCTTTTTTGTTAGGCTCATGTTGAGGAGAAGGCCCAGAAAAGATTTAAATTCGGAAACTTGGACTGGTTTCCACTGGAAAGACTGGGCATAAGAGGTTCCCGGGTTGGCGTTTATAAATTGAGTGGCATACTAATTTGTTTCTGCCACGACTAAGTCATAGAGCTCCACAGTGAAGAACAGCTCAAAAAACCCCAGTGCCAATCCAATCTGAGCTGTCTCCACCCGAACTCCTGACTGGGCGGTGAAATGGGGAACTAATGGTGCGGCTGAAGATGGGGGCTGCCAATCAGGGTTTGCCTGCACCTCAGGGACTCTAAGGGCTCTACGGGCCTGTCTGCGCGGTGGCTGCGACAGGGGAATTACTGCACGTGCCACCGTACCAGCTTCAACTGTCCTTCTGGTGCTCGCCACTTCACCATGTTGTACGGCAGTGCTGGTAGAAGGTCCAGGATGGGCTGCGCTGCTGGTGTATGCCTCACCACGTAATCCGGCAGCGCCAGCCCCACTCTGCTGCCCTTGAAACGGATCCTGCGCTACCTGTGGTCTAGTGACACGGGGCCGGGTACGCCTGGTGCTATCAGGGACCTCAACCTCCTCATCTGAACTTTGGGTCAGACTGCCACTGCTTTCTACAGGTTCATATTCTGACCCGCTAGATTCATAGAAAGATAGAAACATAGAAACATAGAATGTGTCGGCTGATAAGAACCATTTGGCTTATTTAGTCTGCCCAATATGCTAAATACTATGAATAGCCCCAGTCCCTATCTTATATGAAGGATGGCCTTATGCCTATCCCATGCATGCTTAAACTCCTTTACTGTATTTGCAGCTACCACTTCTGCAGGAAGGCTATTCCATGCATCCACTACTCTCTCAGTAAAGTACTCTCGTCAGATGAGGGTTCCTATTCCTCATCCGACTGGGTCAGAATCCTGTAGGCCACTTCAGGAGAATACCCCTTATTTGACATTTGGACGACTAAATTTAGGGGGTATTCCCTGAGACTACCCAAGAAAAAGAGCAAGCCTGTCTTACAAATGGGAGGCTAGCGAAGTACAGGAAGCCGCTGTGATTGATAAAAAAAGATCAAAACTGATTTTTTTATCGCCGCAGCGCTTGTGAAGTGATTGTGCAGTGATAAAAAAAAAAAAATGTTGTCACTGCGTCGGGGTGGGCGTAGGTGAACGCACGTGTGGGCGACTGATCAGGCCTGACACTAAGGTGACACTAATACTATTATAGATCTGACCGTGATCAGTTCTGATCACTTACAGATACTATAAAAGTACAAATGCTGATTAGCGCTACGCTAATCAGCGAATCGGTGACTGCGGTGCAGTGGGCTGGGCGCTAACGGAAGCTAACTACCTACCAAAGGGGCCTAAACTAAACTAAACCTAACAGTCAATACTAGTGGGGAAAAAAAAGTGACAGTTTACACTGATCACCTTTTTCCCTTTCACTAGTGATTGACAGGTGATTGAAAGGGGTGATCAAGGGGTTAATTGGGGTGATGGGGGGTGATCAGGGCCTGAAGTGTGGTGCTTGGTGTACTTACAGTAGAGGTGTGCTCTCTCCTGGGTCCAACCGACGAAAAGGACCCAGGAGAGGGCACAGAAGCCATTTAACACATTATATTTATAAATATAATGTGTTAGATGGCTTGCGATTATTTTTTTTTAAAAATCATCAGCCTGCCAGCAATGATCACTGGCTGGCAGGCTGATGACCCCTTCTTGAACTCGTCCTTTAACTTTTCACCGCCGCGCAGTGCGCATGCGCGGCGGCATCAGCGCGAAATCTCGCATTTCGCGAGATGACGCGCCGATGCGTCCACCAGAGGAAGGGGACCGCCCACCGGACGCATCCACGCGTTAGGCGGTCCTCAGGTGGTTAAGAGCGGTAACGCTCGCAACGCGTAGACCGCAACAAGCGTGTGTTTTTCTGCTGGAGTTTTTATTGCTGTGTGCTGATTATATTCACTGAAATAAAGGACTACAAGGCTTTTTCTGAAAAAGTTGGAGTGCTGGATTTCCCTTCATCTTTTATATTGTATACCCAAGGACTTCCTTGTTTCATCCCTGCACCACAGGAGGATGGAATTTATTAGCAGGTGAGCTGGACAATTACACTGGTTTGAGGTTGTTTGATGCTACTGGTCCGTGCACACCACCTGCGTTTTCCTCCAAGCCTCGTCCACCAGTGAACATACAGCGTGTTGATTGCTATTATTAACCCAGCAGTAAGTTACAAGTTCTTTATTACACATGGCCTTATCCATTAATTTGGACCGCAAGTCTAAAGCTGCTAAAGTATTTTCAGAACATGATGTGGTACTACAAGGTTCAATGGACTTAAATACCAAAATGCATAATCTGGAAAAATTGCTCATTCAAGAGATTCGTCTATGGTGGGATCACACCACATTAACAAATTATTTAGAAAAACAAATGATCACTAGAGGACTACGTCTCAAAAAAAAATACCAACTACAATATTTTCTGAGTCATTTACACAGGGATGGAATGAAATCCTTTCTAATTGTTCTCTGAAACTAATGGCTTTTATTATTGAGCACGAACAAGAAAAATTGACTGTCCTACAGAAAGAAATTGAAACGGCCAAACTGGACCTTAAACAATGTGAGTCCCTAGAAAATGATCAAAGTTCTCAAGAAAAATTGAATTCCACACTGGAACAAATAGAACAGGAGGAGATAATGGATACTAAACATAAAAAGTTCCATAGGGATATTTTTGACTATAAAAATAACCAACTGTACAAGTGGGGACGAAGGGAGTCGCAACAGTATACTCCTAAATCAATATTGAAAAAATCAAAGAAATATAAATCAAGATCTGCTAAAGTGAGTTTTAACTCTTCAGGTTCAGAGTTTTCCCAAGCCTCCAGTGATCCGGAGGATTACAGCCAGGAGGATCAAACTCTGGAGAAACAAGAAGAATCATCGGCTGTGAAACTGTCATATTACAAGAAACCCAGACCTAATAGAAGTAATAATACTACAAAAAACTACCAAGACGAGGAGGAGGCCGTAAACACCATAAAAAAACCGCACAATATGAAAACTCGTCACCGCAAATGAACAATGTGAACAGGGACTTTCATGATGTGGTTAATTTGTCTGAAGTGACACTCACCAATGATCAATTGTATGTTCTCAATCTTGGGTTTAACTTTTCTCCTTCACAGGATTTTGATTTGTTCTCCACACTCCTGAATGTGAACAAGTTCATTAGGGATATTACTGTTAAAAAACACTTCCAGAAGCAGGAGAACAAATCAATTCAGATTAACTCTGCTGTTGCTTGTCCAAATGAATTCTCTTGTCTTACATTTGCAGAGCAGCTTGCTCTTGTAGATTTGAAAGATTTACATGCGGAATCTTTGGATGGGGGTAGGGTTGAGGACATGAGTCATTTCATGGTCCGTGAACCTAACTTCTGTCCAACACAATCCCACACAGTGGGCATGGATATGTTTCAGGAATTAGTGGAGAAACAGCTCCTCTCATTATATAACAAACAGTCAGCGACCCAGAAAACAAGTAACATGACCAAAAAACAAAAGGTAGCATTGAAACAACTTGATCAAAGGGAAGATGTAATTATTAAAATGGCTGACAAGGGGGGCGCAGTGGTGGTTCTGGATAAAATGTACATATAAAAAACAAATGGAGGATATTTTATCGGATGATTCCACATATAAACTGTTGAAGTAGTAATCCAATACAAGATTACCAGCCATTGTATCTGGATATTGTGAATGAAGGCAAACAATTGGGCTTATTCAACAGTTCACATATTTAATGGTGGATTCTCCGATTACCCCCATTAATACGTGGTTGACTTTGGATGTGGTGTCCCTTTATCCCTTCATTCCTCATCATATAGCGTTGCTTGCTTTGGAATATCACCTCCATAAGTATAGTACATATAGAGAGAAGGAGATTGACTACATCCTAAAAACAACCCAATTTTTGTTGACGCACAACTATTTTATTTTTCATGGTTCTTTTTATTTACAAATCCAGGGAGTTTCAATGGGGGCAAAATTTTCCCCCTCCCTGGCTAATTTAACCATGTCATTCTGGGAGGAGAAATACATCTTTTCCTCCAATAATCCATTTGTGTTGGGGATTTAGTGGTATGGCAGGTACATCGATGACCTGCTAGATATCTGGTCGGGTGATGTGCCTGCCATACCCTCATTTCTCAACTATGTGAATAACAACCCATTTGACAGCCATAGTATAAATTTTCTAGACCTCACTTTACCAGGTGTCCCAGATACCCATATAGAGACCCAGACTTATCGCAAACCCAGCTCTGGAAATACCATTCTCAGAGCAAACAGCCACCACCCTATTCACACAATAAAATCAGTGCCAGTGGGGAAATTTATTAGGGCCAAAAGGAATTGCAGCCTTCTATGTGATTTTGAGGTGGAATGTAACAACATTACCCACCGTTTGTTGGAGAGAGGGTATCCATAGAGGTAAAAAAATAGCAAGTACCAAAAACCGCGGGGATCTTCTCTTCAACAATCACTGTAAAAAAAGCGCTTCCATGCCCACTTTAGTATTAACGTACAGTAGGCAGTTCAGCCACATCAAATAAATAATTTGAAATCACCTATCTATACTTCATGAAAATGAAAGTGTTGAAGACATTCTCAAAGATGGCTGTAGAATTGTGAGTAAGCGCTCGCCTACAATTGCCAACAGAGTGTCTCCTTCATTCTTTTCAATGACATCTGTCAAGAAAAGAACATCTACACAGCTCAGTGTTAAAGGTTTTTACCGCTGCGGCAGTCATCCGTGCAAAACCTGCAAATATGCGGTTCCTACCAAAACCTTCTGTGATTCAGCCCAAACCATCGAATATAAGATTGATTCATATTTGAATTGCAACAGTGCATGTGTAATATATATCATCGCCTGTGTCTCTTGCAATGTTCTATATGTGGGCAGCACCACCAGGAAATTTAAAGTCCGTATAGTTGAACATTTAAATTATATATCAAATGAATCGTATACGAATATCTCAGGAGCTGCTCGACATTTTATCAGTGTCCATAACAGAAACACTAATTTCTTTAAAGCATTTGCTATTGAAAAAATATCCCCTCCTATTAGAGGAGGTGATATTAAACGTAAAACCTTGCTAAGGGAGGCGTATTGGCTGTTTAAATTAAACACAAGATTTCCCCATGGAATGAATTTCAAAAAGGAATTTTTGCATTTCTATTGATAGTGGTTTTTCTTTTGTAACAGCTTCTGGCACTTTTCAGATGTTTGAATAAGTACTATCAGCTGTGCTCCAGGTCCAATCATGTTCCTGTGCTGTCAGGCTGTCAAGCGCCATTCAGACTATACTTAAGTGCAGTAATTTTTCTACAATGTGTGTTCAACCCTAATTTTGGGGGACTCGATCATGTGTATATTGTTAAACTTGTATAGCACAGCCTTTTTTTGTTAGCTGCTTTACAGTTGTTTTTAATGGTTTGTTGGTATTCACAGAGTATTGTCTCTTTAATGTTAAACTGGTGAAGTTTTTCCATTGTGTCTCTAATTAGCCCTTAGATGCAACACCTGCTGTATCCCCACCCAGAAGAAGGAGGTAACCAACTTGGGGGCAGTGTATATATATATATATATATATATATATATATATATATAGGGGTTTTATGGACACAATGGAGGTCATGATTAAGAGCGGTAACGCTCAAAACGCGTAGACTGCAACAAGCGTGTGTTTTTCTGCTGGAGTTTTTATTGCTGTATGCTGATTATATTCACTGAAATAAAGGACTACAAGGCTTTTTCTGAAAAAGTTGGAGTGCTGGATTTCCCTTCATCTTTCCATTAGAGGTACCATCAGAGAGCTTAGATCTGACCAAGGATCTAATTTTGTCGGAGCAAAGAATGAATTGAAGAAAGCTCTAAAGGAGATTGATAAAGAAAAAGTAACTGAGTATTTGTTAGAGAAACAGTGTGATTTTCACATGAATGCGCCACATGCAAGCCATACAGGAGGAGTTTGGAAAGACAAATCAGAACTGTAAGAAATATGTTTTCAGTGTTGAAAAATAATGCCAGAAGAATGGATGATGCTTCACTTAGGACCCTATTCTATGAAGTAATGTCTAGTGTTAACAGTCGTCCACATACAGTTGATAACATCAACGATCCAACAAGTTTGGACCCTTTAACTCCCAACCATCTACTTCACCTTAAGGCCTTTTTCACACATCAGTGTTCGGTCAGTGATTTCCATCAGTGACTTTGTGCCAAAACCAGGTGCAGCTCTAAACAAAGAACAGGTGCAGATCTTTCCCTTATACCTTATGTCTGTGGAGGCTCCCCTCCTGGTTTTGGCTCACAATCACTGATGGAAATCACTGATGTGTGAATGAGGCTTAAGTCTGATTACATACAGCCACTGCCTGGCAAGTTCACCAAGGATGATTTATATGCCATAAGCAGATGGCGAAGAAGTTAATATCTATCAGAACGGTTTTGGAATAGATGGAGGAAAGAGTTCTTAGCCAATCTGATGCTAAGAAGTAAATGGCAAGCACTCAGAAGAAATGTCCAAGTTTGTGAAAAAGTGTTAGTAAAAGAAGAAGATTTACCTAGAAGTCAATGGAAATTGGCCAAAGTTCTAGAAGTTCAAAAGGATGAAGACAGACTAGTAAGAAGAGTGTTGGCACAAATAGGAGATAGAGTTGAGTGAACCCGAACTGTAAAGTTCAGGTTCGTACCGAACTTTAGGGTTTTTGGTACCCGGACCCGAACCCAGACATTTCCGTAAAAGTTCGGGTTCGAGTTCGGTGTTCAGCGATTTCTTGGCACGTTTTGAAAGGCTGCAAGGCAGCCAATCAACAAGCGTTTTCACTAGTCTGCCCTTAGAAGCCATCACAGCCATGCCTACTAATGGCATGGCTGTGATTGGCCAAGAGCAGCATGTGACCCAGCCTCTATATAGGCTGGAGTCACATAGCGCCGCACTTCACTCTGCTCTTCTCAGTGTAGGGATAGGATGCTGCTGCTGCTGTGAGGGACAGATTAGGGAAGAATTTTGTTAAACTTGGTGGTGTTCAATCTTCGAACTACAGAGATTTCTGAGGGTGCTATGCTACATTTTTATACCCAGCACTGAGCCCAGTGACACTGAAAAATAAGTTTTAATCCATCTGCTAGTTCGGTGGGTGTCGGCGGCCATTTTTACAAGGGCGGTGCCCTTGCAACTGCATGTGAACTGCATATGTGCCAGGGACATTACTTTAATTCTGTTCTGGAAGCACAGTGAGGACAAATTCCCTTTTTTGGCTGTTCAAGTACCCCTGCGGCCTGCAGTGCATACCTGACAGTGAAAATTATTCAATTACATTAGTCTGTTATATTTCTTTGTGACCTAAAGCGATTTTTTTATCTGTCTGCAACAGGCACTGCATATCTGACAGTCCAATAAAACCGCTAAATACTGCAGTTACTTTGCTGATACAAAAAAAGCACACTTTTTTGCAAGATAGTAAATTTACGGGCTATTCTGCATTTCTGACAGTCCAATTAAAACGTTACATACTGCAGTTGCATTGCTGCTATAAAAAAGCTAATTTTTTTGTGCTAGATAGCAAATTTGAATGCTATGCTGCATTTCTGACAGTCCAATACAACCGTAACATACTGCATTTACATTCGTGCTATAAAAAAAAAACACTTTTTGTCCTAGATAGATGACTATAAATTTGTAAAAATCGGCTGTTCCATTGGTGGGTGACATTTTACTATTTTTGCTGTATAAAAACCCCTGCTCTGCATAGCTGACAGGGAGGTAAATTTGTGAAAATCGTCTGTCACATTATTGGGTGACATTAAGCCAGTTTTGCCATATTACAACTAGAGATGTCGCGAATGTTCGCGAACACCGAACTTACTCAAATGTTCGCTGGCAGGCGAATATTAAAACCTATAGTGACTAATTCTAGCTAACCTATTTTATGACATCTAAATCTACTCTAACATCTTATTTTCTAACCTACTTTTAAATGCTAATATAGTTATTTAACATACTTTAATTACTTGTAAAATAAAAAAAATCACTCTACACCATGTCAAAAGCCAGGTATGTGCAGGCTGACTATCTATCCATAAGACAGGGTGTCAGCATACCTTACAATGACAGGTTTGAGCAATTTAGACAAACAAACATAAGTTCTCAATCCAAAAGGAGAGAAATTGGTTAGCATTGGTTGGCTATCTAGAGGGGCCTGGACCCTAGACCATTATCATTAGGGCGACAAAAATTGTAATTTTATATGCCAGCCTAACTCCTCTCTCACTGCCTAAGAGAGCTGCATAAACATTTCCCAACATTTAAATCTCATTTGCATACACATGGCCAAGAAATGCTAATGAGCAATATAGCAGTATCTGCCTTGTTTGTAAACTGAAACACGATTTGCATAGCTTTCCCATAGTCCCATGGTATGCAAATGAGTTTATATGACAAAACAGAATAGAAAGATTATAAAGTTAGTCTTTAAAAAATTGCTAAATCAAAAAAAAACTATGCAGCCTTCCTAATCATTGAGATGAGAGCTAGGTGGCATATTAAAAAAAAAAAAAAAAAATGTTGTCACCCTAATGATGATCATCTATGCGCACAGGTCCCCCTAGATACCTAACCCTAAACAGACAATTTTCCTTTTGGAAAAACTGGTTAAAACCCAGACTGCCTTGCTAAGGTATGCTGATTGTCTGTCTGTCTGATGGATTGTTGGTCCTGCATATACCTGGTGCTTGGTGGTCATAGGGGAGAACTGTTCTGTGTTGGTAATTGGATGTTTTATGTAATAATACAAACAACAACAACAATAATAACTAGAAAGTGCTGTTTCTGAAGAAACCACAGGATGTTGGCTTGGAATATGATTGGCTGTTTGTGGCTCCACCTACTTTCTTGAATTTTATTGCCAGTCCTCAAGTGACCAATTGTGCCAAGTTTGAAGTCTGTGCCAATAACAGGCTACGAGCTGCGGCAGTTTTACATTTTCCCATTTAAACCAATTGCTAAAATTTGATTGGCTGATATAGACTCTGCCCACTTTTAACAATTTTGACCCCGATGACCCACGGTGCCAAGTTTGGGTATTCTCATTTAAATACTGTGAAAATGGCAGCTTTTTAAAGTTTTCCCATTGAAGTCAATAGGGAAAATCTGATTGGTTGTAGTTAGCTCCGCCCACTTTTTCCAATTTTGAATTGGACATAACCTACCACCTGATTTCTGAAATTTGAAGCCCCTGACATCAAAAATTTGAGAATTGCAGCATTTTTGGAAGTTAAAATTTTTCAAATTTTCACATTTTTACACTCAAAGAAATCTGATTGGTTGATTTTGGCCCCGCCCACTTTTCAGAATTCTAATCCCAGTCCTCCAATGACCAACTGTGCCAAGTTTGAAGACTGTGCCAATAACCGTCTACGAGCAGCGGCAGTTTAAAATTTTCCCATTTAAACCAATTGCTGAAATTTGATTGGCCGATTTAGACTCCGCCCACTTATAAAAATTTTGACCCCAGTCACCCAATGACCCATGGTGCCAAGTTTGGGTATTCTCGTTTAAATACTGTGAGAATGGTAGCTTTTTAAAGTTTTCCCATTGAAGTCAATAGGGAAAATCTGATTGGTTGTTGTAGCTCCGCCCACTTTTTCTAATTTTGAATTGGACGTAACCTACCACCTGATTTCTGCAATTTGAAGCCCCTGACATCAAAAATTTGAGAATTGCAGCATTTTTGGAAGTTAAAATTTTCAAATTTTCACATTTTTCACACTCAAAGAAATCTGATTGGTTGATTTTGGCCCCGCCCACTTTTCAGAATTCTAATCCCAGTCCTCCAATGACCAACTGTGCCAAGTTTGAAGACTGTGCCAATAACCGTCTACGAGCAGCGGCAGTTTAAAATTTTCCCATTTAAACAAATTGCTGAAATTTGATTGGCCGATTTAGACTCCGCCCACTTATAAAAATTTTGACCCCAGTCACCCAATGACCCACGGTGCCAAGTTTGGGTATTCTCGTTTAAATACTGTGAGAATGGTAGCTTTTTAAAGTTTTCCCATTGAAGTCAATAGGGAAAATCTGATTGGTTGTAGCTCCGCCCACTTTTTAATGTCCCCAAAATGTGACATAAGTTTTCAGGTTGACCCCATGACTAAGTGACCCAAGTTTGGTGAGTTTCACTCCGAAGCTGTATGAGTGACAAACGTTTGCATTTTTCCAATAAAACTCTATGGGAAAAAAAGGTTTTCGTGGGCCCGTCCCAGGGGCCCGGAGGGTGGGATCGGTTAACAAAGCACAAGCAAGGTACTCGGGTTGGTGCCGACCAAGTCTGCAAAGTTTGGAATTTGTACTCCTAAAAATGTGGGAGGAGTAGCAATTTCAACGTCTCATTACAGTCAATGGGGAGATTTTGATTGGTTCTGTGTGGCCCCGCCCACTTTTTGGGGTCCACAAAATGTGCCAAAAATTTTCGGGCTGACCCCATGACTAAGTGACCCAAGTTTGGTGACTTTAACTCTAAAGCAGTTTGAGTGACAAAAGTTTACATTTTTCCAATGAAAGTCTATGGGAAAAATGGGATCTTCGGGGGCCCGCCCCAGGGGCCCGGAGGGTGGGATCGGTTAAAAAAGCACAAGCAACCTATTCGGGTATGTGCCGAACAAGTGTGCAAAGTTTGGTAATCCTAAAACTGTGGGAGGAGTAGCGTATAGAAATTTGCTAAATTTTCATTGGCCGTTGGTAGCTCCGCCCACTTTGGGGTGTCCCCTCAAATTTACCCATTTATTCGGGTTGACACCAACAATATGTGATCCAAGTTTGGGGAGCGTAGCTTCAAAATTGTGCGAGTGGGAGCAATTTGAAAATTTTCCCTGTCAAAGTAAAAAGGAAAAAGTGGGTGTTCGGGGGCCCGCCCCAGGGGCCCCGAGGGTGGGATCGCTTAATAAAGCACAAGCAACGTACTTCGCTATAGGCCGAAAAAGTGTGGAAAGTTTGGGGTCTGTAGCACAAAAACTGTAGGAGTAGCATTTAGAAAAACGGGGGGCGGAGAAGAATAATAATAATAAGCTGAAATAATCGAATAACAATATGTTGGCTTTGACAAACAAACATAATAATTTTGTCTTTGTCTGTTTTATAAAGGACAAAAATTATGAATAAAAACGTTTTATAGACATTATGCAAAGACAGTGTTTGATGATAATAGCATAGTTTTTCTGAGATCAAGCATCCTAATACAGGACTATATATATTTATATAGATATATTTCTATAGGGTAAAACAACCTGTCCCTTTAAGGTGTAATACTCAATCAAACATACAGTAAGGTAGCTGACTAAAAAAACTAATGTCACTTTGTATTTTATAAAACAGACAAAGACAGACATTTACCCTAGCCTGCCTATCATAAAATCGTATTATTATTTGTATTATTACATAAAACATTCAATGGACAACACAGAACAGTTCTCCCCTATGGCCGCCAAGCACCAGGTATATGCAGGGCCAACAATCCATCAGACAGATCACCAGCATACCTTAGCAAGGCAGCCTGGGTATTAACCAGTTTTCCCATAAGGGAAATTGTCTGTTTAGTGTTCGGTATCTAGGGGGACCTGTGCACATAGGTGATTATCATTAGGGTGACAACATTTTTTTTTTTTTTTTTTTTTTTTTAAATATGCCACCTAGCTCTCATCTCAATGATTAGGAAGGCTGCATAGTTTTTTTTTGATTTTGCAATTTTTTAAAGACTAACTTTATAATCTTTCTATTCTGTTTTGTCATATAAACTCATTTGCATACCATGGGACTATGGGAAAGCTATGCAAATTGTGTTTCAGTTTACAAACAAGGCAGATACTGCTATATTGCTCATTAGCATTTCTTGGTCGTGTGTATGCAAATGAGATTTAAATGTTGGGAAATGTTTATGCAGCTCTCTTAGGCAGTGAGAGAGGAGTTAGGCTGGCATATAAAATTACAATTTTTGTCGCCCTAATGATAATGGTCTAGGGTCCAGGCCCCTCTAGATAGCCAACCAATGCTAACCAATTTCTCTCCTTTTGGATTGAGAACTTATGTTTGAAAGCTCATGATTGTCATTGTAAGGTATGCTGACGCCCTGTCTTATGGATAGATAGTCAGCCTGCACATACCTGGCTTTTGGCATGAATTGAGTGGTTTAAGTTAAATGTAAAAGAAAATGATTATTAATGATATATCATTTTCAGAAAGGACTTTTTTTTTGTTTGAGGGTTGGGGTGGACAGAGGACACTAGGTAATACTCTCCCTACTTTAACATTGTAGCTTTAGATTGAATTTACTATGCCTGGCTTTGGTAGGAAGATAAGCTGAATGTAAGAATGCAGGGCAAATCGCGAACGCGAGGAACTCCTGCGAACAGTTCGGGACATCTCTAATTACAACCCCCTGTTCTACATACTGTAGGTGACAGGGAGGTAAATTTCTAAAAATCATCTCTTACATTGGTGGGTGACATTTTGCCATATAAAAACACCTGCTCTGCATAGGTGACAGGGAGGTAAATTTCTAATAATCGTCGGTTACATTGGTGGGTGACATTTTACCATTTTTGCCGTATACAAACCCCTGCTCTGCATAGGTGACAGGGAGGTAAACTTCTAAAAATCGTCTGTTACATTGGTGGGTGACATTTTGCCAGTTTTGCCGTATACAAACCCCTGCTCTGCATAGGTGACAGGGAGGTAAATTTCTAAAAATCATCTGTTACATTGGTGGGTGACATTTTGCCAGTTTTGCCGTATACAAACCACTACTCTGTATAAGTGACAGGGAGGTAAATTTCTAAAAATCATCTGTTACATTGGTGGGTGACATTTTGCCAGTTTTGCCGTATACAAACCCCTGCTCTGCATAGGTGACAGGGAGGTAATTTTCTAAAAATCATCTACTACATTGGTGGGTGACATTTTGCCAGTTTTGCCATGTACAAACCCCTGCTCTGCATAGGTGACAGGGAGGTAAATTTCTAAAAATCATCTGTTACATTGGTGGCTGACATTTTGCCAGTTTTGCCGTATACAAACCCCTACTCTGTATGAGTGACAGGGAGGTAAATTTCTAAAAAATCATCTGTTACATTCTTGGGCCATAAAGTACCCCTGCACTGCATACCTGACTTGGAAATATATTCAGTAAATTAGGTGGCCTTCAGATTATTAGGTGATCTGCACCCCTTCTTTCTTTCAAAGTACCCCTGCACTGCATACCTGACTGGGAAATATACTCTGTAAATTAGGTAGCCTTCAGATTGTTGGGTGATCTGTACCCCTTCTTTCTTTCAAAGTACCCCTGCACTGCATACCTGATTGGGAAATATATTCTGTAAATTAAGTGGCGCTCAGATTGTTGGCTGATCTGTACCCCTTCTTTCTTTCAAAGTACCCTTGCACTGCATAACAGACAGGGAACTTAATTAATTACAATTGGTGGTTATATTGTTGCCTGACATAAAGCCTTTTTTGGTTGTGAAGACAAAGGTAGTCGCCAACAACAATGTTGTTTTTTTTTTTTATAAAATGGGGTAGACCCCAAAACATTGGGAAATGTGAAAAAAACAAACAAAGAGTAAGTGCGCTGTAGTATAACAATGGTTGGGTGAGGACGGTATACATGTCTATTTTGCATAAGGTACGAACAAGTCCTGTGGGATCCATACCTGGTTCTTTTTAATGGACGTGGGATTGTCCACATTGACTGTGGAGAGGTGGCTGCGCTTGTCTGTGATAACGCCCCCAGCCATGCTAAGCACACGTTCAGACAATACACTGGCTGCATGGCACGGCAGCACCTCCAAGGCATAAAGATCAAGCTAAGGCCATGTCCCCAATTTGGAGACCCAGAAGTTGAATGTGGCAGACCCAGTAGCATAGCTAGAAATGACTGGGCCCAACAGAAAATTTTCAATGGGGCCCCCCTCCCCCAGTAATTTTTTCGCAACCCCTTCCTTTCATGCCACCCCCATTCCTGTGGCTACTAAAGATCGCTCTCTCAGACCAGGTACGGCAGCTGTTCCATCCGTTTTCTACACTGTCTATACTGCCACTGTATATAAACTCATTGTATAATACTGTTGAGGGGACCCTGACAAAGTCTTTTAGTCCTCCTCCTCCTGGATGGACCCCTTCCAAGTCCAGGCCCAAAAGCAGCCGCTTTCCCTGCTTCCCCTGTAGCTACAACCCTGGGCAGACCCATCAGTCAGTACGTGTAGGCGTGTGCACAGACACTATTTAACCATTTTGCTGAAATGCTGCCTCTTGCTAAGACGTTCCATATCTGCTGGTGGTGCTGGTTATTGTGGTCTGGTGACAAAGCTTTTCCACATTTCGGCCATGCTAACCCTGTCTTTTGAGGTGCGGGCGGTGACCCAGCTGCATTAGCGACTTCTTCCTCCTCCTCCTCTGCTTTAGCCTTGTGCTTCCACTGAGCCCCCGGTGTCAGGTGTGAATGATCCAGCAGGGTGGCCACCCAGTAATCTGCACAAGTTAGAATGTTGGCAACTCGGCAGTCGTTGCACAGGCACTGCAGCATGTAGTCGCTCATGTTTGCCAGGCTGTCCAGAGGCAACGAGAAGCTGTCCTCTGTGGAAGGCGTATCATCTGTGTCCTCCGTATCCCCCCAGCCATGCTCAAGTGTTGGTCATGAGCTGCTTTGGGTACCACCCTGCTGTGAATACGGTTTCTTCTCCTCTTCCTGCTCCTCCAGAACTGTGCCATGCCTGGACAATTGTGTACCTGGCCTATGTTGGTGCAGGAACCCACCCTCCGAGCCACTTGTTTATGACTGGCATTATAAGTTAAGGGTAAGGGTGCTTTCACACTTGCATTTTTACTTTCCGGCGTAGAGATCTGTCGTTGGGTCTCTACATCGGAAAGAAACTGATCAGGATTATCCCCATGCATTTTGAATAGAGAGAAATCCGTTCAGGATGCATCAGGATGTCTTCCGTTCAGTATTGTAACGTTTTTTGGACGTTGACAAAACCGCAGCATGCTGCGGATTTGTCTCCATCCAAAAATCCGGAAGACTTGCCGTAATGCCGGATCCGGAATTAATGCCCGGATCCGACGTTTAGCTCTGCGCATGAGCAGCAGCAGTTCCGATTGTGGCCCCAGTCTAAGCTGGGGCTCCGATCTGTTACCATGTTACCAAGTCCTGGCTGCCATGGTAAGTACTCCGCAGCAGTGTACTTTCCTGCGCTGCGGCCCCCGGGCGCTGCTTCATGACATCCCAGGTCCGGGCAACACATTGATCTATGCGCCGTGGGGACCTGTGATGTCATGAAGGAGCACCCGGGGGCCGCAGCGCAGGTAAGTACACTGCTGCGGAGTACTTACCATGGCAGCCAGGACTTCGGTAGCATCCTGGCTGCCATGGTAACCTGAAAGCATTTCGAAGACTGATCAGGATCCTGAACAGTCTTCAAATGCTTTCAGGCGACTTGCGTTCTGACGGATCCGGCAGGCCAGAAATGCCTGCCGGATCCTCAGAACGCAAGTGTGAAAGCACCCTAAGGCATGTATATAGTTTTGTTTGTTTATTTAGTTTATCTGACTTATAGTTATTTATATTTATGTTTAAATTTGTTTTAAAATTTATTTAAGTTATAAATATGTTTATAAGTAAATTTGTGAATGGGCATTAATGAGTGGTTTGAGTGAAAGGGGGGGTGTAGGGTGGGAGTCTGGTCGGGTTAATTTTCTCTTTTTAAAATGTTCCTTGTATAGTTTTTGTTACGATTTCTAATAAAAAGTCCTGATAACCGTGGAAATGTTACCCAACAATCTAACCGACAAATTTAATAAAATTATTTGCCTGTCACATCTGCAGCTCGGCCTGAGGGGGCCTGCAGGGGTCCTTGAGCACCAATAAAAGTGAATTTGTCCCACCAGAATCTAAGAGCTGGATTAAATGAATTGATTTTCACTGTCAGGTGTTCAGGAATTTCTGCACCACCAAATTCAGCACATGCGCTAGGCAAGGGATGTGTGTCAAACCGGCAAGGCCCAGAGCTGCTACGAGATTTCGCCCATTATCGCACAACACCAGGCCAGGCTTGAGTCTCAGTGACACCAACCACTCATCGGTCTGTTGTTCCATGCTTCCACAGCTCCTGCACGGTGTGGGGTTTGTCCCCCAAACAGATAAGTTTCAGAACAGCCTGCTGTCGTTCCCCCTGGCTGTGTTGATGTTGGTGGTGAAGGTGTTACGCTGAGCAAATGAGGAGGTGGTAAAGGAGGAGGAAGCGGAGGAGGAGGCAACAGGAGGCAAAGAGAAATGCCCTGCAATCCTCGGGGGCGGAAGGACATGCCGCAACTACATTTACTCAGTGTGCTGTTAGGGAGATATAACTTCCCTGCCCGTGATTACTGGTCCATGTATTGGTGGTTATGTGGACCTTGCCACGGATGGCGTTGCGCAGTGCACACCTGATTTTGTCCGCCACTTGTTTGTGCAGGGAAGGGATGGCTCGCCTGGAAAAGTAGTGGCGGCTGGGAACCACGTACTGTGGGACAGCCACCGCCATAGGTTTTTTAAAAATCTCCATCTATCTCCACCAGACAGAATGACAGCATTTCAAAGGACCAGGAATTTAAAAAACCTGGCATTCAGGGCCAGGGATCGCGGGTGGGGAGGGGGGTACTTCCTTTTTCTATTTCTCTTTCTCTCCAGTGTTTGGGAGATGGATAGCTGAACGCTTCCATGGTATAGTGTGGAGATGCTTGGTGACGGTGAAAGATGGGGTGGCGTTGCTGCCACATCCTCTGTTTTCAGGGTGGCAGTTGTCACTGTCACTAACTTGTGCTAAGGTTTAGAACGTTTATTTTTAATTTCTATGTATTTTCTGTTATTTTAAGTTATTTCCCTATCTAAATTTGTCCTACTCTTACCCCCATTTTGCTTCAAGTCTTTATTATGGATTTTCTTCCTAGTACTGTACTAGTTTTACCAACCAGGAAGAAAATCCATAATAAAGACATCAGTACAGTTCCCCAGTGATTATCGGGGAAATAATCAAAATATCCAACTATATACAGCCTTGACGTTTCTCCAGAGAACTCCGGAGATTCCGATTAGCTGATTGCTGTGACGTAGAGCCTCCCGTATCACGTGGGACGCCACGTGCAACACGCAAATGGAACAGAACGCCGAGTGCATCCGCATCAAGCTCAGCAGGAGCAGCGGTATCCAGCACCCCCTGTCCGGCCACATACAACTAAGGAGACTGGTAAAGTAAAGAATATTTCCCCTTTGGCAGCACAGTATGTCTGAACTCTAAGGCCGTAATATAAATAGCCAGTTACAGTTGGGACATTTATCTTTTCACCACTGAAGTACAGTCTAATTTTATGCCTCAGATACTCCCACATTTTTATACCTTTATGCCTCCAACATACTCATTTGCCTTGATATATAATTAGGGAGCACTGCTTTATTTCTTTGGCATTTTGATACCATCAGACAGCATTGTTTTATCTCTGGCATTTTGGATACTACTTGTATATTTACTATACTAGTAAGGTAATTATATCCCGGGAATCAAGCATTAATGCTGTTCTAATATTATGAAGTGAATATCTGATGGGTAATCCACCAGGAGAAAAAGGAAACACTTAGGTAAGCGCCAATCCCCTTTAGGGTAAGTGAGAAGTTATTCTTAGGAATTATTTAAGACCAAGGTGAATGGTGGACATTCACTAGTTAAAAGAATAATTAGTATGATACAATGGATATACACTCACTTCACGGAGGGGGTGAAAATAAAAATTATTTCAAGCCCAGAAATTAAGAGTGCCCTCAAATACATATTTAGCACTATTTACTACTTCCATTGGCTATAGGTGGGCCTTTTTTGAGTGAGCACCTTCCATATTGAGATTACAGTTGAACCATTGTCCCTTTATATAAAATGTTGCATAAGCCCCCATTTTTTCACAAGAGGTAAGAAGATAAAAAGCCCTCCTAAATTTTGTTAAGCATTTTCACCTAAACACGGCAACAGACCATGTGTAGTTGTAATTGCTGTTTGGGCACACAGGAGAGATCAGAAGAGAAGGAGCGCTATATGGGTTTTGGAGGGCAGATTTTGCGGAAAATCTTTGGGCACTACGTCATATTATAAGAGACCTTGAGGCACCCCTTCAATGGAAACCCCCAAAAAGTGACCCCAGTTTGGAAACTACACTTCTCAATGAATTTAATGAAGGGTGTACTGACCACTTTGACCCCACAGACGTTTAATAGAATTTAGAAATGCTAGGCTGTTAAAATGAAACTTTTCATTTGGAATGGTTTCTAGGCATTTTTGTCACATTTGTAGAGACTGTGAGGTACCTCTACAGTGGAAACCACCAAAAAGTGACTTCATTTTGGAAACTACACCACTAATGAATTTTTCAAGGGCTGTAGTGAGCACTTTGACCTATTAGTCATTTCATGAAATTCAAGAACACTTGGGGTGAAAATGAAATTTTGCTTTAGACCCACAGTTTAAAATGTTTAAGGGGTTACAGGAGAACAGTGACCCCACAATTTGTTACCCATTTCTTTCTGAATGGGGCAACACCTCATATGTGGTCATAAACATGTATGGGCACACGTGAGGGCTCAGAATAGAAAGAGCACCATGTGCATTTGAGACATAGATTGGTGATTGATACAACACTAGCCAACAACTCCAGAGGCCCTGAGGTGAAATTAAAAAAAAGAAACCCCCCAAGAAGTGACCCCATTTTAGAAACCGCACCCCTCACAGTATGTACCAAGGAGTGTAGTGAACATTGTGTCCTGCAAAAATGAATTGTTGTGCCCAGCGTATGCCATTGTGAAATGCACGCTGTCGTATTATTATTAGTGTTGAGCGTGAATATTCGAATAGCAAATTTTGTTAGCGAATATCGGCACTTCGCTAATTCGCGAATATTGCGAAAATAGGACTATAGCACCATATATTCGCTATTTTGAATATATATATATTGTAAGAGGGCGCAAGGTTCCGTCGTCGACGGAAGGTACGTGTCACCGAGGTTCCTGGCCTCGGTGAGATAAGAGCCGGATTTTTTGTGTGTCAGCAGCAGCTAGTGCTGCTTGACACATTGATATTTAGTATGGCTACAAAGCCGATCCGGGCCGGCTCTTATTGGGAATAGTCAAGTGCTGGGTGGGAGACTATTCCCCACGGTCCAGGCCGGACTTTCCGGGCCTTTAAAAAGGCAGCCACCTCAGCAGGTGGGAGGTGATTATCCTGGAAGCTGCTGTGGAGCTCTCAGGGCTGAGAGCAAGAGTCTGCAAACAGGCGTGCAGTCTACCTGGAAGCCGCTGGTGGAAACTTTGCGTGGCCGAGCTAACTGCCAGGTGTGAACTAACACCGACCACTCAGGTGACCTTGCTGTGGGACTGATGTTTTTTGCCGTGTGTTTTGCCTTGTGTGAACAAGCACTAAAGACTGTTTCTGTTTTGCCTTGTGTGAACAAGCACTAAAGACTGTTTCTGTTTTGCCGAGTGTGAATAAAACACTTCTGCTTTACCCAGAGAACTGTATACCTTGCCTCTATACTGCGTCCGCAAGCCTGTCTACCAGAGCAATTCCCCACATTTGGTGGAGAATGCGGGCATGCGCAGTGAGGCTGGCGTGAACGCCGAAACTTTTTGTTTTTGCTTTGTTGGACTGCATGTCATATATCAGGCCTGCAACTTTTGTGGTTTCTGGCAACATGGAGGCTGCTATGAAAGCTCTCATGGAAGCTAACGTACAGCAGCAACAGGCTAATGAGCTACAGCAAAAAAGACATGAGGAGGCTATGTGTGCACAGCAGCAGACGAACAATCTCCTAATGCAGCAGCTGATAGCCTTGCAGGAGTCGGTGCGAACGTCCCAGCAAGGAGTTGCAACCACGACAGCCCCGACTGTGTCTACCGCCAGGGACAAAGTCCGATCCGCCCTGAGGAAAATGGGTCCAGAAGACGATATAGAGGCATTCCTGACTGTGTTTGAAAGAACCGCCGAGCAAGAGAGGCTGCCATTGGAGCAATGGGCTGAGGTGGTGGCGCCTTTTCTGGTGGGGGACGCACAAAGGCCTATTTTGACCTCAGCTGCGAGGAGGCAAAGGACTATGAGAGGCTAAAAGGTGAGGTGTTGGCCAGGTTGGGAGTAAACACCTATGTGCGAGCGCACAGAGTGTGTCAGTGGGTGTTTTCCGAGTCCCGACCCGTCCGGTCACAAGCCTATGACTTACTTCACCTAGTAAAAAAATGGCTCCAGCCTGAACTGTTGAGCCCTTCTCAGATGGTTGAAAGGGTCGTGGTCGACAGGTTTGTGCGTACCCTCCCGAGAGCCATACAGCGCTGGGTGGGACAAGGCGATCCAGGCAACCTGGAACAACTGGTTAGCCTGGTGGAGAGGTATATGGCCACTCAGGATTTGTTGAAGGACTCTGCGGTACTACCGAAGTCACGTCAGCCCCAGTTGCCGACCCGGGATCCTGGAAAGGGATCCTACCTCATAAGGAGGGGCGTGGATCTCCGGTCCGTGGGAGGAATACCCTGGGGAGGAGGGAGGCTGCGGGGGTCAGGTGTTGGGATTGTCAGGACTGGGGACATGTGGCCGCCAACTGCCCTAGGGCATCCGAACCCATGGACTGCGGGTTCGCTCGCCGGTCCTCTCTTTTTGCCCAACCAGTGTATATAGCTGACCCTCTGCTGGCCGCGGACACCCCTCCAATGTGTGACATCATGGTTAATGGACACTCCGTGCAGGCCCTGCTGGACTCTGGGAGCCTGGTAACTCTGGTCCATGAGTCGTTGGTAACGGAAAAACTCCCAGAAGGGCGAACCCTTACCATTGTCTGTATACATGGGGATCGCCGGGAGTATCCAACTACTAAGGTTACCCTGACGGTGGGTGGGAGAGAGGTGCCACATGTCGTGGGAGTGGGGAGACGGCTCCCTTATGCCGCAATATTGGGGAGGGACTTTCCCCTGTTCTGGTCTTTGTGGAGGAATGGGTTGCCTACCTGTGGGGAAGAAAAATGTCCGGGTCCCGAACCCGAGGCAGAGGCACCAGCAGTAGGGGTGACCACTAATTCTGTGATAGAGGAGGAGACAACCCCACTGAGTGTAATGGTGGGAGACATGGAGGGCTTGCCACCGGGGCCTGAGTTGGCAGACCTCAGTGTCTCCGGAGAAAACTTTGGGACCGCGCAACACCGGGACCAAACCCTAGCCAGGGCCTGGGAGAACGTTGTGATAATTGATGGTAAACCCCAAAAACCTGGGGCTGAGTTAATGTTTCCCCGTTTTGTTGTTCACCAGGAAATGTTGTATCGGGTGAACAAAATCCGGGGAGAGCTTATTGAACAGTTGGTGGTGCCCACAGCGTATCGCAAGCTCGTTATGGAGCTTGCCCACCAACATGTTCTTGGGGGACACTTGGGATGGCAGAAAACCCAGGACCGCATACTGCAGCGGTTTTATTGGCCTGGTGTGTTCAAGGAGGTAGAAAATTATTGTAAGTCCTGTCCAACCTGTCAGGTAAATAGCCCCCAGCCACATTTCCGTAGTCCTCTGGTACCTCTACCAATCATAGAGGTACCATTTGAGCGAATCGCTATGGATCTAATAGGGCCCATACCAAAGTCCGCTAGGGGCCACCAACACATTCTGGTCGTTCTCGATTACGCCACTCGGTATCCGGAGGCGGTGCCCCTGCGACATACATCAGCTAAGCTCATAGCTAAGGAATTAATGGAAATGTTTTCCCGGGTGGGCCTGCCTAAGGAGGTTCTGACAGACCAAGGGACCCCTTTTATGTCTAAAGTTATGAGGGAACTGTGTAAATTGTTGCGTATGAAGCAGTTACGGACGTCCGTTTACCATCCGCAAACAGACGGTCTCGTCGAAAGGTTTAACCAAACTTTAAAAAATATGTTAAAAAGGGTGGTGTCTAGAGATGGGAAGGACTGGGACCTGCTTCTGCCCTATCTCATGTTCGCAGTGCGAGAAGTGCCCCAGGCCTCTACTGGGTTCTCGCCCTTCGAACTGCTTTATGGTCGACACCCTCGGGGCCTGTTAGACATCGCCAAGGAAGCATGGGAACAACAACCCGTCCCCCACAAAAGTGTCATTGAGTATGTCACCCAGATGCAGGAACGGATGGAAAGGGTGTTGCCGCTGGTCCGGGAGCATATGGAGGCAGCGCAACAAGCCCAGAGTAGGGTGTATAATCGTCAGGCTCGGGTACGGGATTTCAATCCGGGAGATCGGGTTTTGGTTCTGGTACCTACCCTTGACAGCAAGTTCCTAGCTAGGTGGCAGGGGCCCTATGAGGTGATCGAGAAGGTAGGGGAAGTAAATTACAAAGTACACCAGCCAGGGCGGCGCAAGCCGGAGCAGGTGTACCATGTGAATTTACTAAAGCCGTGGAAAGATAGGGACTCGTCCGACAACAGCCCCCGTCCAGGGCTCCTAGGTGAAAAGGGTCCAGCCCCACAGTTTGAGGCCTGTGAAGCAGTAACCACGGTAAAAATTGCAGACAGCCTGTCTTCCAAACAAGTTCAGGAAGTCAGGGAGTTCATCAGTCGGAACACGGATGTGTTCTCGGACCTCCTGGCCGCACTTCCCTCATCCAACATGATATCGTCACGGAGCCTCAGGCCAAGATCCGGTTAAAACCATACCGGGTACCCGAGGCTCGGCGACGGGCCATCGCGGAGGAAGTGCAATTAATGTTGAAGCTTGATGTCATTGAGGAGTCGAAATAGTGAATGGGCGAGTCCCATAGTCCTAATACCCAAGCCAGATGGGACGTTGCGGTTCTGCAACGATTTTCGCAAGTTAAATGAAGTGTCCAAGTTTGATGCATATCCCATGCCCCGGGTAGACGAGCTTGTTGAGAATTTAGGGCAAGCCCGTTATTTTTCTGTGCTAGACCTCACTAAAGGGTACTGGCAGGTACCCTTAACGGAGTCGGCCAAGGAAAAAACTGCTTTTGTTACCCAGCAGGGCCTGTATCATTATAAGGTATTACCCTTTGGCCTGCATGGCGCCCCCGCCACCTTCCAAAGGTTAATGGACATTGTGCTGCGACCTCATCGTCGGTACGCTTCGGCCTACTTAGATGATGTAGTCATCCACAGCACCGACTGGGAAAGCCATTTACCCAAAGTGCAGGCGGTAGTGGATGCCCTTAGAAAAGCTGGACTAACCGCTAATCCAAAAAGTGTGCAATTGGGTTAGAAGAGACCAAGTATCTGGGGTATGTCATTGGGCGGGAGTCATCAAGCCGCAGGTAAATAAGATAGAGGCAATACGTAATTGGCCCCGACCGGTCACCACCAGGCAGGTAAAATCGTTCCTGGGGATTGTAGGGTACTACATGAGGTTTGTGCCCCACTTTGCCACGATAGCAGCACCATTGACAGACCTGTTGAAAGGACGAAAGTCCGGAAAGGTTCACTGGAGTGAGAAGGCAGAAGAGGCTTTCTCTGCATTGAAGTCGGCCCTGTGTGGGTCCCCGATTTTGGTGACGCCCGACTTCAACAGGGAGTTCATAGTACAGACGGATGCCTCAGAGGTAGGCCTCGGTGCTGTACTGTCTCAGGAAGTCAACGGCGAAGAACATCCCGTTGTCTTCCTGAGCCGTAAGCTCAACCCAGCCGAGACCAGGTATAGCATAGTGGAGAGGGAGTGCCTGGCTATCAAGTGGGCACTCGAGTCTCTCCGCTATTACTTGTTAGGGAGGAGGTTCCGTCTGGTGACCGACCATTCCCCTCTCAAGTGGATGAGCCAGGCCAAGGAGAGGAATGCTCGGGTCACCAGGTGGTTCCTGTCCTTACAGAACTTCAAGTTCTCAGTAGAACATAGGGCAGGCCGCTTGCAGGGTAATGCAGATGCCCTGTCCCGCGTCCACTGTCTCATGTGTGTTCACCCCCTCAAGGTTGAACAAAGGGGGGGGGTATGTAAGAGGGCGCAAGGTTCCGTCGTCGACGGAAGGTACGTGCCACCGAGGTTCCTGGCCTCGGTGAGATAAGAGCCGGATTTTTTGTGTGTCAGCAGCAGCTAGTGCTGCTTGACACATTGATATTTAGTATGGCTACAAAGCCGATCCGGGCCGGCTCTTATTGGGAATAGTCAAGTGCTGGGTGGGAGACTATTCCCCACGGTCCAGGCCGGACTTTCCGGGCCTTTAAAAAGGCAGCCACCTCAGCAGGTGGGAGGTGATTATCCTGGAAGCTGCTGTGGAGCTCTCAGGGCTGAGAGCAAGAGTCTGCAAACAGGCGTGCAGTCTACCTGGAAGCCGCTGGTGGAAACTTTGCGTGGCCGAGCTAACTGCCAGGTGTGAACTAACACCGACCACTCAGGTGACCTTGCTGTGGGACTGATGTTTTTTGCCGTGTGTTTTGCCTTGTGTGAACAAGCAATAAAGACTCCATGCTAAAATGTACTGTCGGATGTGAGAATCACGATCTCACAAATTTGACTAAGTTGCAATCGCAATGCAATTAATATAACCTGGATTACTCCCAGCTCTAAGTTGAATTCGCAATGCGAGTATATGTTCGCATAGCGAATTCAACTTAGAGCTGAGTTCCTAATGGTTGTTGCTAGAATATAACGAAGATTGAGAATATAGTGCTATATTCGTGATATTCGTTATCTTCGTCAATTCTAGCAATACAACCATTAGGAACCCAGCTCTAATTTGAATTCGCAATGCGAGTATATGTTCGCATTGCGAATTCAACTTAGAGATGAGTTGCTAATAGTTGTTGCTAGAACATAATGAAGATTGAGAATATAGTGCTATATTCGTGATATTCGTTATCTTCGTCAATTCTAGCAATACAATCATTAGAAACCCAGCTCTAAGTTGAATTCGTAATGCGAGTAATACAGGTTATATTAATCGCATTGCGAATTAAACTTAGAGCTGAGTTCCTAATGGTTGTTGCTAGAATATAACGAAGATTGAGTATATAGTGCTATATTCGTGATATTTGTTATCTTCGTAAATTCTAGCAATACAACCATTAGGAACTCAGCTCTAAGTTTAATTCGCAATGCGAATATAAATTTGTGTAACATTCGCAAAATATAGAATAATGATGAATATTCGATTTCTACGAATATATGTCAAAAATTCAATCGAATATTTGTGAAATATCGTGAAATCGAATATGGCACTTCCCGCTCATCACTAATTATTATGTCTTGCTTCCTGGTTTTATAAACAGTCTTCACTTGGCCCTAATCTTCTGACATACCATAGGACTCAGGAGTGGAAGAGCACCATGCACATTTGAGGCCCAATGGGGTGATTTAGATCCAGATATCCCTTTATCTCTGACCCCAGAAACTCCAAGCTGCTGAAGAAGGTCCCTATGGACTGAAACGTCCAGCTCATATATGGATAGTGGTTACGCAGCATTTAATTTCCTATAAACTGGATCATGAAGCTCTTATTGTGAAAATCACTAAATAAAATTATCTTTAAATTGCAAAGAATATTCTATGTGCCGTATATTTATACTATTGTTGGATGACCGTCGGGTCTTTGCTGGCAGCGGGAAGAGTAAAACAGTGTGCGGTACTCCATTCTCTAATACCATGTGGTGATTTACACATCTTGTGCTGACAACTGTAGGGGTTCTGGGGTGAAATAATAAATGGAACCCCAAGAATTGAACCTATATCAGAAACTAGAACCCTCAATGTATTTATTGAGAAATGGAGTGAGCATTTTGACACCACCAAAATGAATGCATTTTAACATACAGAAATGAATGCACTGCGGACTCTACAAAGTGAAAATTGCAAGTTTTAGACAGATATCACACTTAAGTGCCCAGTGTGCTGTGCTCAGCGTGTACCATCTGAGAAACACCATGCCCTTTAAAATGAAATGCCATACAATGGTACTGAAATGCCATAAAAGTAGACATACACTACTGTTTTGATACACGGCAGGGTTCAGAAGAGAAAGAATGCCATTTGGCATTTGCAGCGTAGATTCTGATGGATTTGTTTACAGGCGCTATGTTGCTATTGAACAGCCTCTGAGGTAGTAGTACAGCCATTTTCTGGGAATCATACTTTTTTTAATTTTCTGTGTGAGGGCTTATTTTTTTGGGGATGAGTTATCATCATCGGCTCAATTGTGTGGTTCATACAATTTTTTAATCACTATTTACTTAGCTTTTTGGGAAGCAGGATAAACAAAAAGTAGTGATTCTGTCACTGCTATTTATGGTTCTGTTATTGCGGTGAACGCCTTATGGAAAAAATGACAAATTATCTATATTCTGCTGTGCTCCTTTGTGTTTGTTTTTGTGCTATTGCAATTTAGCAGCAACCAGATTACAGGTAGCTTGAATTTACAATTTTTTGGTGTTAGCTCCCTCTGGAAAATAGGACATATAATTATTATTATTTTTTTTTACATTTCCGGGACCTTACAAATAGACTGAACAGGTATGGCTTGTTTACCAGGGTTGCCAGGAGAAAGTCTCTTCTTTCTAAATAGAACATGTTTTACTGTAAGTCTGCAAAGTTGGATCTGAACAAACCACAAGCCCTTTGGAACAACTGGACACATTTACTAAGGGACATGCAACTATCTTAGGAGTAAAATAGTCGTAAATCCTCTTTTTTTCACTGGCAGTGTGTCACAGTCCCTCCCATGACAGAGGTGAGAAGATCTGAGAGACTGGCAGCATGTGAGGGTATCTGACAGTCTCTCTGCTTTCATCTTGCAGGCTTGTTGTTTGGTAATGACCACACCTCTTGTCAAGTGCAGCTTGTGGGTCATTACTGAGGCTCTATTCAGTTCTGACTCCCACTGCTTAGCATGCGGTTGATATTTCCTGCTGGAGTTGATTGAGCTGGTGTGTTGTTTCTTTGGATCTCCTACTCCTCCATTCTTCTTTAACCCCTTCCCGACCAGCGCCGTAATAGTACGGTGCAGCGGGATGTGACTTGCCGCCCAGCGCCGTACTATTACGGCACGCTGATCAGGCGTGTGCAGTGCCCGCCAAATCAGCTGAAGGGACCAGCTGATCCCGTTAGCCAGACCCCTGCTGTATGCGCCAGCATTAGTGAAAACACCGATGCTGGCACATTAACCCCTTTTATACCGCGGTCAGCGCTGACCGTGACATAGAAGGGGTTTGCTGCGGGTGAGGGAGCCCATTGGGTCCCCGCGCTGCTGCGGTGGAGACCCGATGGGTGAGAAGGCAGCCCGATGCCGTGCAGAGGCTGCCCAATGCCTTGCGCGGCATCGGGACCTGCCTTCTCAGGGTGCCCAGGAGATCCAGCCTCAGGCTGGGACTCCTAGGAAACCTGTTAGTGTATTAGTTTGTGTAATACACTAACAGGTAATGCATTACAATACAGAAGAATTGTGATGCATTGCAGAGGGGATCAGACCCGCAAAAGATAAAGTCATAAATAAAGTTTAAAAAAAGTAAACAAAAATGTGTTTTTAATTTAAAAAAAATAAAGTTTCAAAGAAAAAAATGCCCCTTTTTCCTAATTTCATAATAAAAAAAGAAAAAAAAAATTGAAGGTCAAGCTAGGACTGACTGTCCTGGGGCATACAGCCTCTTTTATTTACAATCCACAAACATAGTACTGCCCACAGGGGTTTGAAATACAACCAATCAATCCATACAATAAACACAGACACTCCCACACAAAATCCTCCTCTCTGCCTGTGATCTGATTACTGAACACAATGGCTAATATAATTATCACAGGCAGAGAAATACAGTTTTATAAAACATATCATAGGAACCCCAAAACATGCAATAACCCCATAACAAGTATATCCTCGGAACCGGGGGATCTGGGTGAACCACATATCCAAAATTCACCCAGATCCATCAGTAGTTTGGAAGATACAGGTTAATGCAGATTCCGCAGAACATATACAGGCTATATAAAAAATAATTACTGTATCATGTGTCCCCTGCTGTATAGTTTAAAACTACTGCCCGATGTCTTTGTGCACCAAATATCGGCAAGATGGCACCGTGTAGAAAAGTCCAAACAGTGTCTGTGAGTTAAAATGGCCGCCATCCATTGTTCTCACCATGTGCTTCATCCATGAAATGGTGGCCATCCAGTAACTCCACAGTATGTCCCCAGATGGTTCTTAAAGGGCCGTAATCCAGAGGCAGGAGGCGGGCAAGCAGTCCTCTACAGGCACAAGTGGCGGAGCTGGTTCCGCCACATTTCTCCCCTTTACCAATCAGACTAACAGGGTAAATAACAGTTTTGTAACAGTGCTCCCTTTTTGTGGAACACTCTGGCAGACACTGTCTGACCCCTTTTCGGGGCAGACTAAGGCTGTCCAGACCGCTAGTTATGCTGAGCTGAGGTCTGTTTGTCTGGACAACCCGTCGGCGTTGCCATTCTGTTTCCCAGGTCTGTAGGTAATGGTGAAGTTGAAGGGTTGTAACGATAAACTCCAATGTAAAAGTCTGCCGTTATCCCCAGACACCCGGTTTAGCCACACCAACGGGTTATGGTCTGTAACCAGAGTGAACTCTTGTCCATACAAATAGGGAGTCAATTTCTTTAGTGCCCACACCAAAGCCAAACACTCTTTTTCTACCGCTGCAAAGCTGACTTCGCGTGGCAGGAGCTTACGGCCGATGTAGGCAACTGGGTGCTCCCCTCCGTCTTCGCCTACTTGGCTGAGGACAGCTCCCAGCCCGAACATGGAAGCGTCTGTATGTACGATAAAACGCTTGTTAAGGGCTGGGGCCGCCAAGACAGGAGCGTTAACAAGAGCATTTTTGAGAGCTTGGAAATTGTTTCACAGTGGGGAGACCACAGGACCTGTCGAGGTAAGTTTTTCTTTGTCAGGTCAGTCAGGGGTTTGGCAAGTGTGCTGTAGTCTGGTACAAACCGTCTGTAGTACCCTGCTGTGCCCAGGAATGCTAGGACCTGAGTCTTAGTGGTGGGGGTGGGCCAATTGGCGACAGCTTCTATCTTGGCCGGCTCTGGTCGCTGTTTCCCACACCCTACCCGGTGACCCAGGTACTGTACCTCGGCCATCCCAAAGTGGCTTTTTTCTGGCTTCAGAGTCAGGCCAGCAGCCCGGATCTGATCCAGAACCATTCCTACATGAGCTAAGTGGTCCTCCCAGGACTCACTGTGGATCGCTATGTCGTCCAGGTATGCGCAAGCAAAACTTTGGAAGCCATCCAGGAGCCTATCGACCAAGCGCTGGAATGTAGCTGGGGCATTCTTCATCCCAAACGGCATTACCTTAAACTGATATAAGCCGAACGGGGTGACGAATGCCGACTTGGGGACAGCCTCCTGGGCCAGGGGAATCTGCCAGTAACCCTTGCAGAGGTCGATGGTGGTCAGATAATTTCCCCTGGCTATACGATCAAGTAGCTCGTCTACCCTGGGCATAGGGTAAGCGTCCGTCACTGTCTTTTCATTGAGCCTCCGATAGTCTACGCAAAACCAGGTTGTACCATCTTTCTTGGGAACCAGGACCACTGGGGAAGCCCAGGGACTATCGGAGGGCTCAATTACCCTGAGTTGGAGCATCTCATCGATCTCCTTCTTCATCCCTGTCCTAACTGCCTCGGGGATTCGGTAAGGAGCCTGGCGTAAAGGAGCTTGTCCCGGGGTATCTACCTGGTGGGTGCTTAAGGTAGTGTACCCTGGCTTCTGGTAGAAAGTGGGGCTTTTGGACTGTAGGAGTTGGTTAAGCTGCTCCCTTTTAGTGGGGCTAAGTCGGTCCCCTATCTTGACCTGAGCTACTATATCTGCGTGGGGACTCTTTTCTAACAGATCTGGAATGGGTAGACTGTCGGAGTCTTCCTGAGGGGGACAGCAAACGGCCATCACGTTCTCCGGCCGCTCAAGATATTCCTTGAGCATGTTCACATGGAATGTCTTTCTAAGATTGCTGTCATGGCAGCTAGCTATTACGTAAGTGGTGTCTCCCCTTTTCTCCACTATCTGGTAGGGGCCCTGCCAGGACGCCTGCAATTTGTCTGTCTTAACTGGCTTAAGCACTAACACCTTTTGCCCTATGGTAAAGATTCTCTTTTGGGCCCCCCAATCGTACCATACCTTCTGTCTTCTCTGGGCCGATTGGAGGTTAGCCTGCACTGATTTGGCTAATTGCTCCATTCGGTCCCTGAGTTCCAGCATGTACGACACAATGGGGACACCGTCAGTCTCCATCTCTCCCTCCCAGTGCTCCCAGATCAGGTTTAGGGGTCCCCGTACCTTTCTTCCGTAGAGCAACTCGAAGGGAGAGAACCCGGTCGTTTCCTGGGGCACCTCCCGATATGCAAATAGGAGGTGCGGCCGAAAACGCTCCCAGTCTCGGTATTCCTGAGTAAACGTCTTGAGCATTTGTTTGAGGGTCCCATTAAACCTCTCACAAAGTCCGTTCGTCTGGGGGTGGTATGGAGAGCTCAGGAGGGACTTAATTTTGCAAACCTGCCAGAGTTGTTGAGTCAATTCGGCAGTAAATTGGGTGCCTCGGTCGGACAGGATTTCTTTCGGAAATCCTACCCAGGAGAACACCTGCACCAGTGCATTCGCTACCGTATCTGCTTGGATGTTGGATAGGGCGACAGCTTCCAGGTACCTGGTAGCGTAGTCCACTACGGTAAGAATGTAGCGCTTACCGGAGGGACTAGGGGTAGCCAGCGGTCCCACTAGGTCAATAGCAACCCTGCTGAAGGGTTCCTCCACAATGGGCATATTTACTAGATGAGCTTTAGGGTGATCGCCTCTCCTCCCTACTCGTTGACACACATCGCAGGTATTACAATAAGTCCTAACATCAGCGTGTACCCCTGGCCAAAAGAACGTTTGAGTAATGCGGTGTAGAGTGCGGGTTACAGCTAGGTGGCCTGCCAAGGGAATGTCGTGTCCTATCTTGAGTATTTCTCGACGGTATTTGTGGGGCACTACCATCTGTCGCCTATGCTGCCCCCTTTTCTCCGTCAAGCAATATATAGCTTTCCCTTTTCCCATAAAAAGGTTTTGTTATCTGACACGCTCCCTCCGGTCTCTGCTCGTTCCCGGTACTTTTGTAATGTCGGGTCAGTCTTGGACTCTGTCTCGAAAGCATCTGGGGTGTCCCAGGGTATGGGACCTAACGGGTCAGTCAAGGTCGGGGTAGGTCTTACCTGTGTCTCCCGCACTGGTGAGAGTTCTCGCTCCGTTCGGGCTTGGGCTCGGGTAGTCACTGGGTTCGCCTCGCTGTTGTATACTGGAGCATAGGCAGAAGTCATGGGGCCCAAATCGTTGCCCAGTAGTACTTCGGCAGGTAAATTATCCATTATGCCCACGTTCATGGCCCCCTTTCCCGCTCCCCAATCAAGATGTACTTTAGCAGTCGGAATTTTGTACACATCCCCCCCCCCCCCGGCACACAGTCTGCCCTGATCGCTTGTGATCTGGCACCAAATGGCTCTGGACCAGTGTAATGGTAGCCCCCGCGTCTCTTAACCCCTCGGTAGATCGCCCCTCAAGCCATACCTTCTGCCGATAGTGCTGGCGGTTATCCGAAGCAGCATATACAGGATCTGCTTCGTGAAGTGGTCCCAAATATTCCTCCATAGGGGCCTCTTGGTTAACACAGAGCGCCCGGGCAGGACGAGATGACCCAGAGGGGTAATTATAATTCCGGGGGGTCTGGTGTGCATTAAGGGGGCAGCTAGCCATGAGGTGCCCTGGTTGCTTGCATCGGTAGCAGGTCGGTCTGGGACGATCAGAGTTGTTATTCGGTGGTCCTGAGTACCGTACGGGCCCCGCGGGCACCGGGGCTCGGAATTCGGTACGTGGCGACGTACGGTAAACATCTTTGTGTTCGACCCGTGCTGGGGTTCGGTAGTTCCTGGGTTCGTGTAGACGGGAGTCCAAATGTTCATCAGCCAATTTGGCTGCTTCTTCTAAGGTAGAAGGTCGTCTGTCTCGCAGCCATTCCTTCCTCTGCTGCTCCATGCCGTTATAAAAATGTTCTAAGAGAAATAATTGTAAAATTTCCTCACCAGTCACAGCTTTACTTCCGCTCATCCAGTGATTTGCCGCTCTCCGCATTCGGTGCGCCCATTCCATATGTGTATCGTTAGGCTTCTTTTTCGTGCTACGAAATTGTCTGCGATACGTGTCAGGAGTTACAGCGTACCGCCGCAACAGTGTCTATTTGACCAGCGCATACTGTATCACTTCCTCAGCGCCCAGAGTCCGAAATGCTTCCAGGGCTCGCCCGGATAGTTTCCCAGACAATATCGTGGGCCACTCTCTGTTGGGAATCTGGTGCAGGGCACATTGCCTTTCGAAGTCCGCCAAATATTCATCGATTCCTGTCTCGCTCTCTAGGAAGGGTCTAAAAGCTGCATAGGGTATCTTTGGCCTCCCGACGTTTTCGACAGGAACGATTACCTGCAGTGCTTCGGCATTGCGGTGTGCGGTCACCAGGCTGAGTTTGTGGGCTCGAGCCTTCCGTATATCCTCGTCCGCTTCTGCCATCAACTGCTGCACCAGTTCCATAGGTGGGTTCGGCACGTATAGCCTCTCCCGAACAATCCTGGTCTTTTCGTCACTACTCGTGGTCGGGGTCTCTGCCATCGTGAAGCCCTGATCCAGTTCGGTTAATTCTGTGATCAGTTCCCTTCTCGGACGGTTGCTGGCGTTCCCCCATGTGCTTTCGAGTAAATCCTTCAGGGTCGCACGTTTCAATTTTTCGTAAGCGCTTTCTATCCATTCAGTACCTCTCCTAGGAAATCCAGGACAATCCCACCGCTGCCATCCAAATGTTACGGTTACTCCCAGGATAGCTGGAAGCTGGACCGCTTGGATAGTCTGGATCTCTGTTTAGGGAGAGAGAGAGGAGCCGCTTCGTCTCGATATCCAAAAGGACCCTGTAAATGTAGAACAATCCCACTAGCTATTTTACAACTAGCATAATCTTTCCCCCACAACAAAACAAGTCAAGGCTGCGATTTGAAGGTCAAGCTAGGACTGACTGTCCTGGGGCATACAGCCTCTTTTATTTACAATCCACAAACATAGTACTGCCCACAGGGGTTTGAAATACAACCAATCAATCCATACAATAAACACAGACACTCCCACACAAAATCCTCCTCTCTGCCTGTGATCTGATTACTGAACACAATGGCTAATATAATTATCACAGGCAGAGAAATACAGTTTTATAAAACATATCACAGGAACCCCAAAACATGCAATAACCCCATAACAAGTATATCCGCGGAACCAGGGGATCTGGGTGAACCACATATCCAAAATTCACCCAGATCCGTTCAGTAGTTTGGAAGATACAGGTTAATGCAGATTCCACAGAACATATACAGGCTATATAAAAAATAATTACTGTATCATGTGTCCCCTGCTGTATAGTTTAAAACTACTGCCCAATGTCTTTGTGCACCAAATATCGGCAAGATGGCACCGTGTAGAAAAGTCCAAACAGTGTCTGTGAGTTAAAATGGCTGCCATCCATTGTTCTCACCATGTGCTTCATCCATGAAATGGTGGCCATCCAGTAACTCCACAGTATGTCCCCAGATGGTTCTTAAAGGGCCGTGATCCAGAGGCAGGAGGCGGGCAAGCAGTCCTCTACAGGCACAAGTGGCGGAGCTGGTTCCGCCACATTTTTCCCCTTTACTAATCAGACTAACAGGGTAAATAACAGTTTTGTAACAAATATCACATGACCTAACCCTTCAGATGAACACCGTATAAAATAAAAATAAAAACTGTATCAAAAAAAGGCATTTTTGTCACCTTACATCACAAAAAATTGCAACACCAAGCGATCAAAAAGGCATATGCCCCCAAAATAATACCAATCAAACCGTCACCTTTACTGCAAAAAATAAGACCCTACTTAAGACAATCAGTCAAAAAAGAAAAATGGTATGGCTCTCAGACTATGGAGACACTAAAACATCATTTTTTTTGTTTCAAAAATGCTTTTAATGTATAAAACTTAAATAAGAAAAAGTATACATATTAGGTATTGCCATGTCCATAACGATCTGCTCTGTAAAAATGTCACATGACCTAACCCCTCAGGTGAACGCTGGAAAAATAAATAAATAAAAACTGTGCAAAAAAAAAAAAAATTTGTCACCTTGCCCCTTAAAGTGTAATAATAAATGATCAAAAAATCATATGCACCCAAAAATGTTACCAATAAAAAATGTCAACTCTTCCTTTAAAAAACAAGACCCTGCACAAGAGGATCGGCAGAAAAATAAAAGAAATAAGGCGTTCAGAAAATGGAGACACAAATTTTTTTTTTTTCAAAAATGCTTTATTAGGTAAAATTGAAACAAACAAACAAAGAAAGTAGACATATTTGATATTATTGTGTCCGTAATAACGCATGATCTACCCTTTCAGATGAATGTTGTAAAAGATAAAAACGGTGCCAAAACAGCCATTTTTTGTTACCTTGCCTCACACAAAAAACGTAATATAGAGCAATTAAAAATCATATTTACCCCAAAATAGTACCAATAAAACTGGCACCTTATCCCCTACTTTCCAAAATGGGGTCACATTTTGTGAGTTTCTACTGTAAGGGTGCATCAGGGGGCTTAAATTGGGACATGGCATCTAAAAACCAGTCCAACAAAATCTGCCTTCCTAAAACCATATGGTGTTCCTTTCCTACTGCCGTGTGCCCTTACATCAGTTTACGACCACATGTGGGGTGTTTATGTAAATCACAGAATCAGGGTAATAAATATTGAGTTTTGTTTGGCTGTTAACCCTCGATGTGTAAAGAAAAAAATTGATTAAATTAAAAAATCTGGCAAAAAGATATTGAAATTTCATCTCCATTTTCCTTTAATTCTTGTGGAACATCTAAAGGGTTAGCAACATTTGTAAAATCAGTTTTGAGTAACTTGAGGGGTGTAGTTTCTACAATGGGGTCATTTATGGGGGGGTTTCCACTATGTAAGCCCCACAAAGAGACTTCAGACCTGAACGGGTCCTTAAAAAGTGGGTTTTGGAAATTTTCTTAAAAATTTTAGGAATTGCTTCTAGAATTCTAAACCTTTTAACGTCCTAAAAAAATAAAATGACATTTACAAAATGATGCCAACATAAAGTAGACATATTGGGAATGTTAAGTAATAAATATTTTATGAGGTATCACTTTCTGTCTTAAAAACAGGGAAATTGAAGTACAACATCTCACGAGAAAACAATCTCAGAATGACTTAAACGTGTTCCAAAGTTATTACCACATAAAGTGACATGTCGGATTTACAAAAAATGGCCTGGGCAGGAAGGTGAAAGCTGGCCCAGGGTTGAAAGAGTTAAGTTAAGTGCATTTTGTTTTACATTTTGTTGTTTGCTTGTGTGTGTTTTTATCTAGGCCTCAGGGAGACGCTGGTTCCTTCATCTGGGGATGAACCAGTCGTCTTATTCCCTGCCACCAGTCCTAGGGCCTTCCAGGGTCTCCAGGGCTAAGGTTCCAGTGTATGAGTATTTTCATGTTCTGGGTCTACACATACTGGCAGGAGTCAGGGAGAAGTCTAGGGATTCCTAGGAGGTCACCATTCCACTCTTAGCTTTGAGGCCTAGACTCCGGTCTATTCCTCCTGTGTGTTATCTGGTGTTATCCCCTCCCCATTACCCGTGACACAGTGCTGGTTTTACGCTGTGTTCACCAGCTAGGCGTGATGAGGGCAGGGCAGGGCATGCTTGGGAGGGGGGGGGGGCCCTGTTCCAGGACCTGGACTCCAACCTCGGTAAATTTACTAATATTGACTCCTGGAAATAGTGATGATCGGCATAGGCAGTATTCGAATTCGCAATATTTCTCTAATTTTTGCCCGAATATTCGCCATAAATTTGCAAATTCGAGAATTGGTGATCTCCAGTTATTATTGACTTGATCGCGAAAATCAGCAATGTAATATATTTGCGATTAGAATATTCGCGATCAACACTAAATAGGCAACTTTTCTATTGTTTGCCAAGGATGTTGCTAAGTGCCGATATTCGCGATACATTCGCAATAAATTGGCGATTAGAATATTCGCAATCAACACCATTCGCGAATATATAGCACTATATTCTAAATATTCGCAAATTCTCGAAGTGGCAATATTCGCAATTAAAATTCGGGATTCGAATATTCGCGCTCAACATTATCTGGAAACAGGGCTAAATGTTAGCGAAAAACTATGCCAGCCAGGGGCGCAAGAACTGCCACAGATGCGCTTAATTTATGATGAGTTGCACGCCTTGCCATAGATTAGACAAATCTAATAGCAGTACAAGGGGGAAACTAAATGTGTCCCAATGTTTTCTGGACAGACGAGACCAAAGTGGAAATGTTTGGCTACAATGCAAAGCATCATGTTTGACAGAAACCACACACAAAATATTAGCACTAACTCTTCATACTAACTGTCAAGCACGGTGGTGGAGTGGTGATGATTTGGGCTTGTTTTGTAGCCACAGGATCTGCAGGGCTCACATGCAGGGCAAACTAAGCACTTTTTTTTTAAATACATCAGCATTATGGGGGATTATATACTGCCACTACAGGGGTAGGGTAAGCATTATATACTGGCATTACAGTGGGAGGGGGGCTTTACATAGTGGCACTAGAGGGGAGGGGAGTATTATTTATTGGTACTACAGGGAAGCATTATATTTTGGCACAACAAGGGACAGGAGGGGGGATTATATACTGGCACTACAGGGGAGGGAACATTATATACTGACACTACAGGAAAGAATCATTATATACTGGCACTGTAGGGTGCAGGAGCATTATAAACTGCAGTGTTCCTCAGCTACAGGCCTCAGGGCCCACTTGCTGTTCATGTTTTCAGGATTTCTTTAGTATTGAGCAGGTTATATAATTAGTGTCAATGCTTCAAGACTTAACACAGGTATTTATTTATTCATTACATCATTTTTTATCACTACAGGAAAGGGGAGCATTATATACTGGCACTACAGGGGAGGGGCATTATACATTGGCAGACAGTGGCGAGGGAGTATTATATACTGGCATTACAGGGCGGGGGAGCATTATATATTGGTAATATGGGAGGAAGCAACTGCATTATATATTGACACCACAAGGGTGAAGAGGGAGCATTATATAATGGCACTACTGGGGAGACGGGGAGCATTATACATACTAGAATTGAGGAGGGAACAGAGAAGCATTATATATATATATATATATATATATATTAAGCAAGTATTGCTGTGTTTGTAGGAGGGGAGGCGGACTACAAGGCTATTTATATGCACCTGTGGGCCTAGGCTGGCTGATTGCTAGGCTATTTATAGGCACCTGTAGGCCCAGGCTGACACCGATTCAGCTGATTTCACTACCTCTGGGTCAGCTCTAGGATACAGCAGCATGGTGTACAGGCTCTTTACGGCTGGGCGACGGCAGAATCTCTCAGGAGGGCGCTGGTATTCATGGTAGGATCGGAGTGGTTTGTATGGGACCCACGCTGTGGTCCGCGACATGTAGCGCAGCTGCATCGTGTGCAGGCTCATTCACGCCTGGGCAGCGATAAAGCGCCAGGCGAGTGCTGGCATTCACTGTAGAATCACACTTGTTGGCACGAGACCCACACAGCGGTATGTGATTCGTAATACTCTGGGACGAAGCTAAGTTGGGCACTAATGGTCAAGTGACTGTTGTTAGTATTTTGTCCGGCTGTTTAGGGGATTGTTGGGGGCTATTGCATATAGTTATTGGTGTTGCATGCGCCTAGAGTAGGTATGGTTGCATGTTTTCTGATATCCGTATCATACGGGACGCGTCTCCAAGCTACGCACGCTGTGTTTAAGTGATGGTATTATGTAGTTATCTCTCTGGAAGGGTCATGTATCAAGGGTTATTAAAAAAAAAAAAAAGTGCATGTTTTCTGTCACCTGTTTTACATGTGGGGCGCACGTCCGCAGTTAGCGCCAGACATGCAAGGTGTTGGTGAATGTGTATCAGTGGCCCATATATGGGGGCACTAGCAGGTTGATAAAGGTGCCTGTATTTGAGTACTGATGCTCAGGAACACGAGGTGGTGTTGTGGTGACCATCATTTAAAAGCAAAAAAATAAAAAAAAAATAAAAAAATCCTGCAGTATTATGTGGAGGTTCATTCGCACCTGGGCAATGGCAGAAGGTGCCAGGCGAGTGCTGGCTTTCACGGTGGGATCGGACTTGGTTACACGGTCTGTGACTTGTAGCGCTCAGGGGCAAAGGGGGTTGGGCACTAATGGTAGAATATTCATGGCTAGAGGTTCGTTACCTGCAAAAGCTACGTTTGTGTGTCTGCATTTACATTTTGTCCTATACTCCATTCACTACCAGAGCTGCGTTCATGCATCTGTTGTATCACGTTAATACTCTGCTCACTTTAGATTGCATTCATACGGCTGCTTTATATCATGCTCTTCATGCTCACACTCAGAGCTGCGCCCATACCATGTGTTGGGCACTACTCACATCCAGAGCTGCAGTCACCCACCTGTACTTACACCATGTGTTTATACACTGCTTCCACTTCTAGCTACATTTTCCTTTTTAATTTGACATCATGGTTAGCCAGTTTTTTCACTAGGGCAGTCAGCACACCTCTCTGACACTGCTCTCCCGATAAACATAATAGCTGCGTTCTTTTCAGGCTTGCTTATTTCCTCGTTGGTTTGTTACAATCCGAAGGCCTACTTCTACTTTTTCTGTTCATTTCAGTGTAAAAAAAAGAATTAAAATTAAAAAAAGGAAATTAAAAAAATAAATAAAATTATAAAAAATAAATAAAATTTTAAAAAAATAAAAAATTTAAAAAATTTTAAAAAATGATAAAAATTTTTTTTTTTTTTTTTGGTGTTTCAGTCCTGGTTTGCAGTTACTTAGACCGGTCCGCTTTACTTCTGGTTCATATTCACTCAGATTGGTCCCTTGCCCAGTTAACCAAATAGCTTTTCAGTGGCCCTTCATTTGTCAAGATAAGGGTCTTCTCTTAGATTTAGAGTTACACATATGACTCCGCCATTTAAGTCTCTCGCGCATGGCTTCTCCAAATAAGTGTTACACATATGACTCCGCCATTGAAGTCTCTCAAGCAATGCTTCTCCGATTAAGTGTCCGCCATTAGAGTCCCTCACGCATGGCTTCTCCGATTTAGTGTTTGACATATGACTTCGCCGTGAGTCTCTCACACATGACACCGCCATTAGTCTCTCACGCATGGCCTCTCTGTTTTATGTTTTACACACATGTCTCCGCCATTATAGTCTCTCAAGCAATGCTTCTCCGATTAAGTGTTACACATATGACTCCGCCATCAGTCTCTCACGCATGGCTTCTCCGATTAAGTGTCCGCCATTAGAGTCTCTCACGCATGGCTTCTCTGTTTTACACACATCACTCCACCATTAG
Source organism: Bufotes viridis (assembly GCA_033119425.1). Lineage (NCBI taxonomy): Eukaryota > Metazoa > Chordata > Amphibia > Anura > Bufonidae > Bufotes > Bufotes viridis. The sequence continues at coordinate 303,919,010 of CM065592.1, forward strand.
AGTCTCTCACGCATGGATTCTCCGTTTGTTTTACACACATGACTCCGCCATTAGAGTCTATCACGCATGGCTTCTCCGATTTAGTGTTACACATATGACTCCGCCATCAGAGTCTCTCACGCATGGCTTCTCCAATTAAGTGTCCGCCATTAGAGTCTCTCACGCATGGCACTGCCATTAGAGTCTCTCATGCATGGCTTCTCCAATTAGGTGTTGCACATATGACTCTGCCATTAGTCTCCCATGCATGGTTTCTCCGATTTAGTGTTACACATATGACTCCGCCATCAGAGTCTCTCACGCATGGCTTCTTCAATTAAGTGTCCGCCATTAGAGTCTCTCACGCATGGCACTGCCATTAGTCTCTCACGCATGGGCTCTCCAATTAAGTGTCCGCCATTAGAGTCTCTCACGCGTGGTACTGCCATTAGAGTCTCTCACGCATGGCTTCTCCAATTAAGTGTCCGCCATTAGAGTCTCTCACGCGTGGCACTGCCATTAGAGTCTCTCACGCATGGCTTCTCCAATTAAGTGTCCGCCATTAGAGTCTCTCACGCGTGGCACTGCCATTAGAGTCTCTCACGTATGGCTTCTCCAATTAAGTGTCCGCCATTAGAGTCTCTCACGCGTGGCACTGCCATTAGAGTCTCTCACGCATGGCTTCTCCGATTAGGTGTTGCACATATGACTCTGCCATTAGTCTCCCACGCATGGCTTCTCCGATTTAGTGTTACACATATGACTCCGCCATTAGAGTCTCTCACGCATGGCACTGCCATTAGAGTCTCCCACGCATGGCTTCTCTGTTTATGTTTACACACATGACTCCGCCATTAGTCTCTCACGCATGGCTTCTCCTATTAGGTGTTACACATATGACTCCGCCATTAGAGTCTCTCACGCATGGCACCACCATTAGTGTCTCTCACGCATGGCACCACCATTAGTGTCTCTCACGCATGGCTTCTCCGGTTAAGTGGTTCATATATGACTTCACCATTTGAGGTCGGCCACGTGGCCCACCACAAGTAGGTTTCATGTCTTTTCCACCACTCGGGCTGAGGGTGTTGGTGTCGGGCCTAAGTCCTGGGTATCAGTCCGTCTTCCAGTAGAAAGTACAGTAATAGGCGCAATTCACAATGTCTCATGTCTACAGACACGACAAGCCAAATCAAGACTACAGGCGCAGCATACATAGTTATTACGACCTTAAGCTTATTTCCTGTCACAACTGCAGGTATGGTGTGTACGTTCTCTGTCCTCATTACAGGCAACATTAGCTCGTTAATTGAAATAGCCATGTATTCGTGTTGATGGTTCCCCAGGCCTGGTGAGTTTATACATTCCACTTAATCTACTAATAGAGAAAGACGGCATACGCCATGCTCTAACTTTTTGGCCCCTTATATATAAAAGGTGTGGCCTGGGGAATAAGTAGAGGGTAGTAGTTAGCAACCAGGAACAGTTGGTGCCCGATCAGGGCCCTCGGTGAATGCTTGGAATTCATTTAGGCCTTCCAACAGATTCACCATTGTTTGTTTCAGTCTGCAGCTCTCAGGATTCAGACCTTCTCGTAATATGTTCACATGTTGTTAGTATACATAGGTGTAAATCGTTTCTGATTACCGGCCACTCCTTCAATCGCATCAGCCACCTCCAAGAATGATGTGCCGGTGCACATGACAAAGAGGTAAGGTAGACGGTAGTCACTGTGGTACGTACGATATATTTCGCACCTTCATCGGGAAATGTCTTTTACGTACAAAGTGGGTGTAGTAATGGTATGTATATATTTTGCTCTAACCTAAGGTCTGCTCTTTTTGGCCCCTTTAGGCTGCCCTACCGCAGCAGTTATGGCACAATTCTACTGCTTGTTGTAGATAGGGTTAGATAGGTTAGGTACACCTTTCTGGTAGCCGATCCGACCACAAGTATTAAGCAAGTATTGCTGTGTTTGTGGGAGGGGAGGCAGACTACAAGGCTATTTATATGCACCTGTGGGCCTAGGCTGGCTGATTGCTAGGCTATTTATAGGCACCTGTAGGCCCAGGCTGACGCCGATTCAGCTGATTTCACCCACCCACCCACACCATCTTACAGTCATTTCATATTAGGGTGACCCCCTTTAGGCTGCCCTACCGCAGCAGTTATGGCAGAATTCTACTGCTTGTTGTAGATAGGGTTAGATAGGTTAGGTACACCATTCTGGTAGCCGATCCGACCATAAATATATATATATATATATATTGTGGGGATCCGCTCTGGTAGGCAGTGGTAGCGAGTGCAGTATAGAGGCAACACAGACAGGTCTTGGTGTTAAACGGTGCTTTCTTTATTCACACGGTGAACACAAGTGAAAAGCAGTGCAGTTCATAGGGAGGGTGGTCACACACAACGGCAAAACAATAGTTCAGTCCCAAACCAGCTGCAGGCTACTTGAGGCCTGGTTCCATCACATCAAGAAAAGTCTATTCAAAGCCAGGAGTAATGTCACCTCTTTCTCCTTGGGGAAGCAAGCCCCTGTGTCCGGCTTCTAGCCACGGAATATGGATCCCTCCTGGCTTCAGCTGGGGTTCCCCGCACAGTCCTTTACAGGCCTCAGTACACAGCCCAACTCACCTTCACCTCTCACAGCAAGAGAACAAAAGCTTCCACACCACACCCTTGCTGCTGGTCGGGTTTTAAACCCTCCCCTGCAAACCTGGCCTGGACCGTGGGGAGACAGGCACCCACCCGCATATCTGCCTGCTCCCAGTAAGAGCCGGCTTGGATCCGCTGTGTTAACAGCATAACCGCTGGAAAACACACTTTTCCGGCTCTTACTCCACCGGGACCAGGACCCCCGGTGGCACGTATCTACCGTCTATTACCACCCCAGGGGGAGCATTATACATTCTGGCACTAAAGGAGGGAACAGTATGCATACTGACACCACAAGGGCATTATATATACTGATACTACAGGGAGAATTATAATACAGGGCGACTGAAGGTGAGTTATAACTGGGGGGGACTTTAGAACTGCAGGGGACATTATAAGTACTAGGGGGCACTATGGTGGCATTAGTACTATTGGGGGTACATTATAATTGGGCTCAATATGGAGAGCATTGCTGATAATGGGGGCACTCTTAGGGAGCATTATCACTATTGAGCAAAAATGAGGCATGAAAGAAAATTACTATTGGTGGAGAGCACTATTACTATATGGGGGACTTTGTACAGCCCTATTTTTTTTGCAGTATAGCGTTTGTTGGCATTAGGGAGCACAGCAGGCACAGTATTGGGGTAGTAGCAGGATGACAATGTTGGGGCACCACAATGGGGAGTTTGTACTGAGAAGCTGGGGAGGATGACAGTAAAATGAGGAAACCTACTGTAAGATGTTTGTGTGCCAAACTCTGCAGAGACGAGATGTGGCTAAGATTTATCATATCGGTCCAAATAGAGAAGATAAGAAAAGAAAAAATCTACATCAGAGGAGACATCATTGGATGTATGAGATATATGGTGCTGTATTCTTCTGTATGTTTGTTAGAGCAGAATGTAATGTCCATCCAAATATGTCTTTAGCAGTAAGGCTGGGTGGACACCATTTCAATTTTTGCCTTAGGCAGCAGAGACCCTGAAATAGGCCCTGGCTTTCTTCCAATGTCTGCAGACGATGCTTAACAGCCTCTGCTTGCTGCTCTAACATCTATCCAGGAGCCTTTTACAGCCTTCCCTTAAGAGAAGAGGAAATAGGTTGCGGATTGTGTACTGCAGAGACAAAGGGCATTTTGTGTATAATTGGTAATATTGCCCTTTTGTGACTGTATGCTGTTTATGTTGTGCAAGTGTGAATTAAACACTGTTTGCTGCACTTACTGGACTCCTTTTGCCTCTGTACTGCACCCGCACCGCTATCTACCAGAGCGACTCCCCACATTTGGTGTCGGATGCGGGCATGCGCAGTGAGGCTGGCGTGAACGCCGAAGTTTGTTTTTGCTGGGCACGACTGGATGTCCTATATTCGGCCGGCAAAGTTGCAGCCTGTGTTCCCTGACAAAATGGAGGCGGCTGTGAAAGCTCTCATAGAGGCTAACGTGCAGCAGCGGGAGACCAACCAGCTACTGCTACAGCACGTGATGGCGTTACAAGCTGCAGGAGCGTCCCACCACGTCCACGATGCCTGGAAAGCTGTCCGTACAGCGATCCCTAAGGTGACCCCCTCGGATGATGTGGAGACCTATCTGGCGGTGTTCGAGAAGGTGGCCGTGAGGGAGAAATTACCCCGAGAACAGTGGGCGGAGGTCGTCGCTCCGTTCCTGGCGTCTGGACCCCAGCAAGTATTTTTTGACTTAGCAGATGACCAGGCTGCTGATTATCCCACGGTGAAGGGGGAGATCCTGGCCAGACTGGGGGTAAATGTGTTGGTCCGGGCTCAGCGGGTCCACCAGTGGGACTTTAAAACGGCTGAACCCGCCAGGCCGCAGTACTATGAGTTGCTGCACAGTTTGCAAAAGTGGCTGCAGCCTGAGGTTCTAAGTCCGACGACTATGCTGGACCGTTTGCTGGCCGACACGTTCTGGAGGGCCCTACCTTACCCCCTTCAGCACTGGATCGGCCAGGTATCCCCCACTAATGCCCTTGAGATGGTTGATCTGGTGGAGCGTTACGAGGCCACCAGAAACCTGCAGGGGAGTCTTGCTGGGAAGGGGCCAGTCAAACCCCGGAGGCCTCCACCCCAGTTCCGACGACCGGCGACAGAGAGACCTGCACGGAATGTGCCCCCTGCGGTTCCGCCTCCCGTGGTATGCTGGAGGTGTCAGGAGCCAGGCCACCTCAGGGTCGACTGTCCGCACCAGGGTGAGCCGATGGAAGTGAACTACGGCTATCGCCACTCCCTGTATGCACGGAAGCTGTGTGCAACTGGCACCCGTGAGGTGCAGGACAATAACCATCTGTGTCAGGTAGAGGTGGGAGATTCTCTGGCGGTGGCCCTGCTGGACTCCGGGAGTCTTGTCTCCCTGGTAAGGGCTGCCCTGGTACGGCCTGTGGAGTATACCGGCCGTAAAATCGGGGTCCTGTGCATCCACGGAGACCAAAAAGACTACCCCACTGCACTAGTGACTTTGTCCACAGCCGCTGGTAAGTGGACCCACGAGGTGGCTGTCGCTACTAAACTCCCACACAAACTGATACTTGGGAGGGACTTCCCAGGTTTTCCGGCGCTGTGGCCGGCAATAAAGGTATCTGAGGGACCCGAGACAGGGGTAACCCTAGTAGAGTGGCCTGATACCACTGGAAGGCCAGAACCCTGGGAGCCCGAATCTAAAGGGCCAGCGGTAGGGGTGACCACTGCTCCAGCGGTAGAGGGGGAGGCAACCCCACTGAGGGTAATGGTGGGAGACACGGAGGACTTGCCACCGGGACCTGAGTTGGCAGACCTCAATGTCTCCGGGGAAAATTTTGGGACCGCACAACACCGGGACCAAACCCTAACCAGGGCCTGGGAAAGTGTTGTAATGATTGATGGTAAACCCCAGAAACCTGGGGCTGAATTAATGTTCCCACGATTTATTGTTCTTCAGGATATGTTGTATCGGGTGAACCAAACCTGAGGTGAGCCCGTTGAACAGTTGGTGGTGCCCACCGCATATCGCAAGCTTGTTATGGAGCTTGCCCACCAACATGTTCTTGGGGGACACATGGGGTGGCAGAAAACGCAGGACCGCGTACTACAGCTATTTTACTGGCCCGGTTTGTTTAAGGAAGTAGAGGAGTTCTGTAAGTCCTGTCCGACCTGTCAGGTAAATAGCCCCCAGCCGGATTACAGAAGTCCACTGGTCCCTCTCCCAATAATTGAGGTCCCATTCGAGCGTATTGCCATGGATCTGGTCGGACCCGTACCGAAGTCTGCTAGGGGTCATCAACATATCCTGGTGATTCTGGACTATGCTACTCGATATCGAGAAGAGGTGCCTCTGCGACATACCTCGGCTAAGCTCATTGCAAAAGAGTTAATGGAAATGTTTTCCCGTGTGGGCCTGCCAAAAGAGATTCTGACCGACCAAGGGACCCCTTTTATGTCCAAAGTTATGAGGGAACTGTGTAAATTGTTGCGTATAAAGCAGTTAAGGACGTCCGTTTACCATCCGCAAACAGACGGTCTTGTCAAAAGGTTTAACCAAACTCTAAAAAATATGTTAAAAAGGGTGGTGTCCAGAGATGGGAAGGACTGGGACCTGCTTCTGCCCTATCTCATGTTCGCCGTGCGAGAGGTGCCCCAGGCCTCTACTGGGTTCTCGCCCTTCGAACTGCTTTATGGCAGACACCCTCGGGGCCTGTTGGATATCGCCAAGGAAGCGTGGGAACAACAGCCTGTCCCCCACAAAAGTGTCATTGAGTATGTCACCCAGATGCAGGACCGGATGGAAAGGGTGTTGCCGCTGGTCCGGGAGCATATGGAGGCAGCGCAACAAGCCCAGAGTAGGGTGTATAATCGTCAGGCTCGGGTACGGAACTTCAACCCGGGAGATCGGGTTTTGGTTCTGGTGCCCACCCTTGACAGCAAGTTCCTAGCTAGGTGGCAGGGCCCCTATGAGGTTATCGAGAAGGTAGGGGAAGTAAATTACAAAGTACACCAGCCAGGCGGCGCAAGCCGGAGCAGGTGTACCACGTGAATTTACTGAAGCCGTGGAGAGACAGGGACACGGCCGACGACAACAGCCCCGGCCAGGGCTTCTAGGTGACAAGGGTCCAGCCCCACAGTTCGAGGCCTGCGAAGCGGTAGCCACGGTAAAATTGCAGACAGCCTGTCTTCCAAACAAGTTCAGGAAGTCAGGGAGTTCATCAGTCGGAACACGGATGTGTTCTCGGACCTCCCTGGCCGCACGTCTCTCATCCAACATGACATCGTCACTGAGCCTCAGGCCAAAATCCGGCTAAAACCATACTGGGTACCCGAGGCTCGGCGACGGGCCATCGCGGAGGAAGTGAAATTAATGTTGAAGCTCGATGTCATTGAGGAATCGAAAAGTGAGTGGGCCAGTCCCATAGTTCTAATACCCAAGCCGGATGGGACGTTGCGGTTCTGCAACGATTTTCGCAAATTAAATGAAGTGTCCAAGTTCGATGCGTATCCCATGCCCCGGGTAGACGAGCTTGTTGAGAATTTAGGGCAAGCCCGTTATTTTTCTGTGCTAGACCTCACTAAAGGATACTGGCAAGTACCCTTAACGGAGGCGGCCAAGGAAAAACGCTTTGTTACCTCGCCGGGCCTGTATCATTACAAGGTGTTACCCTTTGGCCTGCATGGCGCCCCGCCACCTTCCAAAGGTTAATGGATATTGTGCTGCGACCTCATCGTCGGTACGCCTCGGCCTACTTAGATGATGTAATCATCCACAGCACCGACTGGGAAAGCCATTTGCCCAAAGTGCAGGCGGTAGTAGATGCCCTGAGGAAAGCTGGTCTAACCACCAATCCAAAGAAGTGTGCGATTGGGTTGGAAGAGACCAAATATCTGGGATATGTTATTGGGCGCGGAGTCATCAAGCCGCAGGTAACTAAGGTAGAGGCCATTCGTAACTGGCCCCGACCGGTCACCACCAGGCAGGTAAAGTCCTTCCTGGGAATTGTAGGGTACTACATGCGGTTTGTGCCCCACTTTGCCACAATAGCAGCGCCGTTGATAGACCTGTTGAAGGGGCGGAAGTTGGGGAAGGTTAGCTGGAATGAGAAGGCGGAGGAGGCTTTCTCCGCGTTGAAGTCGGTCCTGTGTGGGTCCCCGGTTTTGGTGACACCCGACTTCAACAGGGAGTTCGTCGCTCAGACGGATGCCTCGGAGGTAGGTCTCGGTGCAGTACTGTCTCAGGAGGTCAATGGGGAAGAACATCCCGTTGTCTTCCTGAGCCGTAAACTCACCCCAGCCGAGACCAGGTATAGTATAGTGGAGAGGGAGTGCCTGGCTATCAAGTGGGCACTCGAATCTCTCCGCTATTACCTGTTAGGGAGGAGGTTCCGTCTGGTGACCGACCATTCCCCTCTCAAGTGGATGAGCCAGGCCAAGGAGAGGAATGCTCGGGTCACCAGGTGGTTCCTTTCCTTACAAAATTTAAAGTTTTCAGTAGAACATAGGGCAGGCCGCTTGCAGGGTAATGCAGATGCCCTTTCCCGCGTCCACTGCCTCACATGTGTCCACCCCCTCAGGGTTGAACAAAGGGGGGGGGGGGTATGTGGTAAGGTGCAGGGTGCCGTCGTGGATGGCAGGTATGTGTCACCGAGGTTCATAGCCGTTTTTGTTGATGTCAGCAGCAGCTAGTGCTACTGACATAGTTGTTAAATAGCATGGCTGCAAAGCCGATCCGGGCCGGCTCTTACCGGGAGCAGCTAAAGTGTAGGGTGGGTGGCTGCTCCCCACGACCCAGTCCTGGTTTTGGGCTGGGTTTAAAAACATAGCCAGCACCAGCAGGTGGTGTGATTGTCCTGGAGCTGCTGTTGGCTGTGGAATCATTTGAGTTTGGGAGTTCTCTGGGCTGGAAGCCAGAGCCCAGCAAGGAGGAGTGCAGACGGCCTGGAAGCCTGACGTCGACTGTCTTGCGGTTGGACTGACAGCCAGGTGTGAATCCGCACCTAAACCTCCCAGGTGACTGGAACCTGTATTTGACTTTTTGTTTTGCCTCACGTTTTTCTGCTGGGTGTGAATTAACCCCAAGTGACTGTATGCTGTTTATGTTGTGCAAGTGTGAATTAAACACTGTTTGCTGCACTTACTGGACTCCTTTTGCCTCTGTACTGCACCCGCACCGCTATCTACCAGAGCAACTCCCCACAATAGATACTGGTATTCATCAGAGAATTAGGAATAAAACTATACTAATGTTACCCCCAGTTAAGCTGTACTTGTGTTTAAAAAACATTTTAATCTGTATGCAAATTCACTATCTTTGTGCCCAATGGGGAAGAGTCTCCTGCGGCTTTGTGCCCAGCCGCGCCCGAAGTACAGCTTCCCAGCGCTGTTCCCCTCGTTATTATTCACTGCACTGGCCTTTTTTTTCAGGCTAGCCGAACGCTGAATTCCTCCGCAGGCGCACGTGTAGAGTGCTGGCAGCAGCCTCGTCTGGCTATGCTGAGGCTGTGCCAGCTTTCTCTCTTCCTCCTCGCTACCTAGTCCTGTCTAGTGCTGCCAGTACTCTACATGTGCGCCTGCCCCTTGGGCACAAAGGTAGAGAATTTGCATATTGATTAAAACGTTTTTAAACACAAGTAAACCTCAACTGGGGGTAACAGTCGTCTAGTTGTATTCCTAATCCTCTGATGAATACCAGCAGATATATCTTTAGCCGGTAAATCAGCCTGTCAGTGTCCCTTTAACTGCATAGTAAAGCATATGAAAAGCATGCTTCTTCACGGTCACTTAACGTCTTTGTTTAGCGGTAACGTGACGCACTGCATGCATTGGCCTTTATTCTTACAGTAGAGAAGTAATTAATTATAACTTTATCTGAATTGGGACATTTAAACTTGCTTTTTTTTTATTCCAATTTTTTTTTATTCCAATTTAAATCTAGTAGGAGTCGGTCCATTTTTTGCCGACTCCGACTCCAGGTACCCAAAATTGCCTCCGACTCCTCGACTCCGACTCCACAGCCCTGAATGCTGCAGGAACTTGTCAAAAAAGCATTTTTACAGGAAAAAACTTGAAAAGTGTCAACATTAACTTCCATCCTGCCTCCTATTCATAAATCAGTGCTTTCCTTCACTACAGAGGATGGCACTCATTGGTTATTACCACCTTTTGCCCCCCAGTTACAGGTGCCATATAATGACCAGCAAGCACTTTCCCCTACTAGTGGGGATAGCGCTTACTGGCTAACCCTTTAATAACCAGGCCTGAACAGACCCTTTTTTTGTGATTTAGAACATTTGGTGGTTAAAACAGTTGTAACTTTTTTTATGTTTTATGTGTTGGGACTACCAAAATAATTTTTTCAACAATTCTTTACTTGACACATAGGGTCTTATAATGTATGGTTTAGTTTTATTTGGGGGAAAATGTACAAAACATTTTTAAAAAGTATTTTTTTTTTCAAACTATAGTTCCTTATTCTTTAAATATGCAAACTGACACCAAAATAAATTATTTTAATTAGTTCCCTAGTCAGTCGTTTTGTATAGTATAATATGTATAGTTTCATGTGAATAGGGTGATAATGGTGACGGTTTTGGTTGGTGTGGGTGTTGTTCTTTTTATGTATTATTTTTTTATCTTTTTTTAACGTAATTTTTAATATTTCTACTACAAAATACATCCCCTATTAGGTCATAAAAAGACCTTTGGGGGACACTGACACTTTTTGTTAATTTTTCACTTTTTCCTTTTTATTTTACTAATATTTTATAAATGCGCTTATACTGTAAATGCGCAACAGCATTTGGGGTGTTGAGCATTTTCTGGCACCTGGGTAGCCTGTGTCACATGAGCCTGTTATAGGTGGCACTCACAGCCTCCTCCCTCCTCCCATTGTATGTGTGATTTCACGCTGGGGGTAACTAAGAGCTGCTAGCTGTGTGTCGGACCTCATACTCCTATCGGTAACTACCCATACGGGATAGGTAGGTTAGCGTTAGCTCCCTTGCCACATTGAGAGACCTTGATGGGGTGCGTGGGCTCTGGTATGTTCTTGATATAAAAATAAATTGGCGAACATGTCATTTTAATATCAGTGTGAGGGTTTAGCCATATATTGTCAACTGAATTTAACATTGTAGTGCACCATTTTTTAGTGATTTTGTATTTCTAATACATCCGCACATTTGGCTATCCTGTGTAGGATGTTTTTGTGGTGCATGTGGTCCGCTGCCGGAATCCTCCAATGTATGCAATTTTCCTGGGGATTGCTGCTAGCAACGTTTCACATGTGCAGGATTTGCTCCCCCGCTTAAAACTGTGCAACAGCATTTGGGGTCTTGAGCATTTTCTGCTATTTAAGACCATTTTACTCTGTGATTTTGTTTGTATATGTATGCCTAGAGGTGGGACAACCTCAGGTTTGAATGTGCCTTGATTTTGATCTATCTGTTACAGTGCAGGAGCAGGAACTGTAATGCTGCGGCGCTCATGGTCATCTGTGTTTCTGTCCAGGAGGACAGAGGTCGCAAACCTTGGTCGCGGGTTGTGCACCCCTGGACTAGACAGACCCTTTTCTTTTTTTCAGCCATATCAACTATGTAACTATTTAATATTTAATCACTGTATGGTGGTAATATTTGGTCCTTAGTGGTAATATTAGTGGTAATATTAGTGGTAATATTTCACAATTATATATGTATATAAAATTATTTGGGTGGGTCATACACCTTGAGGCTTTTGCCCTTAATCTTTTAAGACCTTAGCAATACTCTGGAATACCGCCATTTAAAATGACTAATTGTGGGTGTGTTACAATATCAATTAATTTGGTGCCCCACTTAAAATTTTTCCCAGGGCCACATAAAACAGGGAATGAGGATCTGGGCACCTTGCAGTCATTAAGCAGACCATGAACTCCTCTGTATACAAAAGTATTCTAGAGTTAACCCTTACGATACCGGAGGTTTTTTTCATTTTTGTGTTTTCATTTTTCTTCCCTATCTTCCTTAAGATATAACGTTATCATTTTTCCGTTCATTTATCCACATGAGGGCTTATTTTTTGCGGGACAAGTTGTACTTTCTAATGCCACCATTAAATACAATGTAGTGAGAAGCAGAAAAATCCAAATGGGGTGGAATTGGGAAAAGAAACGCAATTCATCCACCATTTGATGGGTTTTCTTCCCAAGGCGTTCATTTTGTGGCAAAATTGTGCCCTTCATAATCTGGGTCAGTACAATTACAACAATACCACATATGTATAGGTTAGATATGTCTAAATAGTGTAAAAATAGAATAAAACTTTGAAAAAAAATGTTTTTTGTTATATCACCATATTCTGACCCCAATCACTTTTTTATAATTATATCTAATGAGCTTTTTGGGGGCTCATTCTTTGCGGGACGATCTGTAGTTTTTATTGATATCATTATTGGAGTGTCTGCGACTTTTTTATCACAGTTTATCAAATTTTTTGGGTAAAAGCAGTGATGAAAAAATGGCGAATCTGACATTTTGACCTTTTTTCCCATTTGCCGTATTGTAAATTTTTTTATTTTAATAGTACGGGCATTTTTGGACGAAGTGATGTTTATATTTTTTGTTATTTATGTAAAACTTTTAGATTTTTTTAATTATATATTTTAAGTTTTTTTTACTTTTTTATGGTTTAGTAGTTCGTGTTTGAGGCTACAAAACTGTATTTTTTTCTGTACCATTATGTTTATTATGTATCCATATTGGCACTAGAATTGTTCTTTCTTATGTTGGCCTGCGACCTGCTGGCCAAAATATGAATTGCAGCTTCAACCTTTTACACTTTACTAATAGCCCAAAGCCTCAAGCAGGATTAGGCAGCTATTAGTGTAATATACCAATACAGGCCACTAGGTGGCAGCACTGTATTGTTAAATTGAAAATGAAGTACCAATGATGGCTATATAGCAGGCATGTCCAAACTGCAGCCCTCCAGCTGTTGAAAAACTACAACTCCCAGCATGCCCTAATAGCTGTAGGCTATCCAGGCATGCTGGGAGTTGTAGTTTTTCAACAGCTGGAGGGCCGCAGTTTTGACATGCCTGCTATATAGCCATCAATGAACACACTGGGCATTCTAATGATTTCCAGTTATAGTCATTTAAGGTGACCTAAAAAAGTTTTTAAAAATAAACAAACATCATGGGCATCGCCGCCTGCAAAAACACCCGTACTATTAAAACATAACAATATTAATCCCATAAGGCGAATGATGTAATGAAAAAAAAACAAAAAAAAAAACTGCCAATTAGCTGTAACAATGGCAGTTGGCAGCCGCCAGCGTGCAGTGCATCTGACTACATACCTCAGTCGAGCTGCACGCGGGGCTCCTCCTCTTCGCTGCAGGCTCCAGACCCGCTTTCCTGCGCTGTCGCAGGCTACGACAGCTTCTGTTGTATCTTGTAGGAGCCGCAGGCATCCTGGTACCTTAAGGGTTAATGCACGCCCCTGATTCCGCCCTCTCTCCAATCCTGGCCAGGCATCACCTTTATAAGCGTGCTTCCCCCTTCCTGCAATGCCTCAGCAATATTGTACTTCCTACAGCTAAAGCTCCTGTTGTTCCTGCATTCGATATCCTGTTTATGACCTCTGCCTGTATCCTGACCTCTTCTCTGCTTGATCCTCTTGTACCTTGCTGCTCTCAAGTTGAAGACCCGGACTGTCGACCACGCCTCTGTCTGCTGTGCAGATCGTTACACCAGCTACACCTGGACTAACTCAGCTCTGCTGTTCTCACAGCACTAGCTCTGCTATACCGCTTGTTCAGCTCAGCATTATCCTGCGGCTGTCTGCTATATTGCCTGTTCCCCGGTGCTAGCATCGGGGCTTTATGGCCTGCCCGGCCAGCTGCCACTTAACCGGGACCACTCTTGCGGTATCGACCTGGTGTCTCCCCTGCAGCTGAGTCCAGCTTCCGCATCCTGGAGCGGGATAAAGGGTGAAAACCAGAGGGACACTTAGACTCCGCTCCCAAGTTTGGCCCAAGGCCAAACCGGTAAGTGGCACAGCGGGTCCACACCCGTTGATCCGTTACATTACATTCAAAATTTTATCACTGAAAAGTACAGATCGCCCTGCAAAAAATGAGCCCTAATTCAGCTCCATATGCATAACTACAAAAAAAGTGATAGTGGTCAGAATATGGTGATGAAAATTTTTGTTTTATTTCTATCAAGGTTTTTAATTTTTTCAGTATTAAAACAAAAGTAAAAATAATAAGTCTAGTAAATAAAAAGGTTATGACTCAGGGAAGGTGGGGACTGAAAAACAGAATGTAAAACAGAAAATCAACCTCTAAAGGTTAAAAACAATGGACACCTTTTGGGTGCAATTTTTTTTATAAAAATTTGTTTTTTCAATTGGTCTTTATTAAAAATGTTCAGCCCCTTTCTCTGTACAGCTTTGAAATTCTCTAGTAGCATGCTCTGTGTTTTTACTGTGTTCCATCAGGCAGCTCAGCTGACGGCTCCTTATCTCTGAACTTAAAACACTCATCATAGCTATATTCATATCTTACTTATAAGAATGTGGCTTAAATAAGTGTTTTTGAGCTATTAGTAATTTAGAAATAAGGGTTATTAGAGTGAAAATATGATTTTCACAGCTAGGCAAATGTTTAACCCTCTACGACATTGCTGAACATTTTTAACTAAGACCAACTGAAATAATGATTTTAAGCCCACAATGCATAAAATGCAATCATAAATAAAAATTGCCATTTAAGACCACTTAAACCATAGAATTCAGAAGGTGTACTTTATTTTTTTCATGACAGTGTGTATATGCTGTTGCCAGATGTAAATTTTAAGTCTACAGTACAACCCCTGAAGAGGGGCTTAATAAATAATTATAAATAATTATTATAAATAGCAATATCAGAACATACTGATATAAAAAAGGGTGAAATATTACCAATTATATCAGATGATAACAGTCAATATACCCCTTTTCCCCTTAGCTCGTGGGATTGCTCTCAGTTTATACCTCAGCTACAATATGTTGCCTTGGTATCACCAGGAATAACACACATAAAAGACACCTTTACTCTTTCAGGACCAAGCCATTTTTCCTCTTAAAGGGGTATTCCCATCTGAAAGATCATCTTTCAAAAGTTTACACTTGTGCCATACATCATTTTTGTAAATAGCTTCCATTATTTATAATGCACCCATTTAGAGAAATACACTTCCCTCTTAGCCCATTGTTGACATTTGGCAACACATAGATACGGCACCGCTCCATGGCAGCATCTATGGGCTGCGCTTGCGCAGACCACTCTCCCATTTCACCCAGGCGGCCGGCGATTCAGATGAGCACGCTGCCACGCATATCGTCTTTTCTCACTGCCGCGTCTGACAGAGCCGCGCATGCTCTGTATGCAGCACGGACTCTGGATCAAGTTGCGCATAGAGGGGGTGTGCATTGGAGCTATCGCAGGAGAGTGGAGGGACAATAGGGGACAATTTTATTTAGTAGAGGGACAATGGGGGACAATTTTATTTAGTGGAGGGACGCTGGGGGACAATTTTATTTAGTGGAGGGACACTGGAGACACTTATTTAGTGGAGGGACAATGAGGGACAAGTTTATTTAGTGGAGGGACGCTGGGGGACAATTTTATTTAGTGGCAGATGTAGCAGAGCTGTATTGAAAGCTGTTCAGACACAGTGCTTGTGGGGGAGGGAAAGACAGAAGTTGCAGAGCTGTATATGAAGCTGGCCAGCCACAGTGCTGGTAGTGGAGAGATAGACAGATATAGCAGAGCTTTATAGAGGCTGGTTAGGCACAGTGCTAGAGGGGACTGGGGAAGACAGATGTAGCAGAGCGGTATAGGAAACTGGTCAGCCACAGTGCTAGAGGGGACTGGGAAAGACAGATGTAGCAGAGCTGTATTAAAAGCTGTTCAACCACAGTGCTGGGGGGGGGGGGGGGTAGAGATGTAGCAGAACTGTATAGGAAACTGGTCAGCCACAGTGCTAGAGGGGACTGGGAAAGACAGATGTAGCAGAGCTGTATTTGCATCTATACATATACATGGTCTAAGGTGTATACACAACTGTAGTAGAGCTGTAATGGAAACAAATCTGCATCAGTGCTGGTCGGTGGGGGATGGTAATATTTGAGGGGAGGAAAAGCACAGATCATTTGGCTACTAGCTAACATGCTTTTGGGCTGATGTATAGTAGTGAATTATTGTTTTGCTACTCAGAATGGGGTTTGTGTGTAAAACTGTATTAGAATGCAGGACAGCCGCATGTTACTGTCTACTTAGCTCACTTCCCATGGCTCTCTGAGTGATGATTCTCCAGCAGAAAGGATGAGCTTCACAGACACTGCAGGCTGCCAGACTGATGACTCATACTATCCACATGAACGAGCACGCAAGGACTAAGTTCTCAGTGTGTTGTCATAAGGAGGCGTGGCAGGCCTTCACTCAAACTGCCCGCCCAGCCTTAGAAGCAGGAAACCAGGAAGTGGACAGCAGACCTGACTGTAGCTGAGGATGAATTGGCAAGATGGGAAAACCCCTTTAACCACTTCCAAACCGGGCCATTTTCCCCCTTCCTGACGAGGCCTAATTTTGCAAATCTGACATGCGTCACTTTATGTGGTAATAGCTTTGGAACACCTTTACTTATCCAAGCCGTTCTGAGACTGTTTTCTTATGACATATTGTACTTCATGATAGTCATAAATTTGAGTCAATATATTTCACCTTTATTAATTAAAAAATTCCAAATTTACCAAAAAGTTAGAAAAATTCGCAATTTTCAAAACTTCAATTTCTCTGCTTTTAAAACAGGAAGTGATACCTCATAAAATATTCATTAATTAACATTCCCCATGTGTATTCTTTATGTTGGCATAATTTTGTAAATTACATTTTATTTTTTTAGTCAGAAACCTACTTTTTAAGGGACAGTTCAGGTCTGAAGTCACTTTGTGGGGCTTACACAGTGGAAATCTCCCATAAATTACCCCATTGTAGAAACTACACCCCTTAAGTTACTCAAAACTGATTTTACAAACTTTGTTAACCCTTTAGGTGTTCCACAAGAATTAAAGGAAAGTGGAGATAAAATTTCTAAATTTCACTTCGTTGGCAGATTTTCTATTTTAATCCATTTTTTTCTTTAACACATCGAGGGTTAACAGTGAAACAAAGCATAATATTTATTACCCTGATTCTGAGGTTTACAGAAACACCCCACTTGTGGTCGTAAACTGATGTAAGGGCACACGGCAGGGCGCAGAAGAAAATGAGTGCTGTATGGTTTTTGGAAGGCAGATTTTGCTGAACTGGTTTTTAGATGCCATGTCCCATTTGAAGCCCCTCTAATGCACCTTTACAGTAGAAACTCCCAAAAATTGACCCCATTTTGGAAAGTAGGGGATAAGGTGCCAGTTTTGATGATACTATTTTGGGGTACATATGATTTTTGATTGCTCTATATTACGTTTTTTGTGAGGCAAGGTAACAAAAAAATGGCTGTTTTGGCAATGTTTTTATTTTTTAAAACATTCATCTAACACGGTAGATCATGCACTATTTTTATAGATCAGGTTGTTACGGACAAAATTATATCAAACATGTTTATTTTCTTTTTTGTTTGTTTCAGTTTTACATAATAAAGCATTTTTGAACGCCATATTTTTTTTATTTTTCAGCCAATCGTCCTGTGCAGGGGCTAGTTTTTTGAAGGAAGAGTTGATGTTTTTATTGGTACAATTTTTGGGTGCATATGATTTTTTGATCATTGATTATTACACTTTATGCGGCAAGGTGACCAAAAAATTGGTTGTTTTACCACAGATTTTATTTATTTTTACAGAGTTCACCTGAGGGGTTAAGTCATGTGATATTTTTATAGAGCAGGTTGATACGGACGTAGCAATACCTAATATGTATACTTTTTCTTATTTATCTAAGTTCTACATAATAATAGCATTTTTGAAACCAAAAAAAATGATGTTTTAGTGTCTCCATAGTCAGAGAGCCATAGCCTTTTTATTTTTTCACCGATTGTCTTATTTTGGGTCTCAATTTTTGCGGGATGAGGTGACGGTTTGATTGGTAATATTTTGGGGGCATACGCCATTTTGATCGCTTGGTGTTGCACTTTATGTGATGTTAGATGACAAAAAATGTCTTTTTTAAAACTGTTTTAAATTTATTTTTATTACGGTGTTCATGTGAGGGGTTAGGTCATGTGATATTTTTATAGAGCTGGTTGTTATGAACGCGGCGATACCTAATACAGTATATCTACTTTTAGTTATATTTATTTCACTTTAACACAATAATAGCATTTTTTAAACAAAAAATGATCTTTTAATGTCTCCATGTTCTGAGAGCTATAGTTTATTTTTTATTTTTTGAGTGATTCTCTTATGTAGGGGCTAATTTTTTGAGGGATGGGGTGATAGTTTTATTGGTTTAATTTTGTGGGACATACGCGTTTTTGATCACTTGTTGCACTTTTTGTGATGTAAAATGACAAAAAAAGACATATTTGGTATTTTTTTCCGCTAACAAAGCAAGGGTTAACAGCCAAATAAAACTCAATATTTATTGCCCTGATTCTGTAGTTTACAGAAACACCCCATATGTGGTCATAAACTGCTGTACGGGCACACGGTAGGGCGCAAAAGGAAAGGAATGCCATATGGTTTTTGGAAGGCAGATTTCACTGGGATCATTTTAAGTTGCCATGTCACATTTGAAGACCCCTTAATGCACCCCTAGAGTAGAAACTCCCAAAAAAATGACCACATATTAGAAACTACGGGATAAGGTGGCAGTTTTGTTGGTACTATTTTAGGGTAGATATGATTTTTGGTTGCTCTATATTACACTTTTTGTGAGGCAAGGTAATAAAAAATAGCTGTTTTGGCACCATTTTTATTTTTTGTTATTTACAGTGTTCATCTGACAGGTTAGATCATATGGTATTTTTATAGAGCAGGTTGTTACGGACACGTCAATACCAAATACACTGAATCCGGACCCAGTCACTTCAATGACGGATTGATTGGTACTATTTTAGGGTGCATATGACTTTTTGATCGCTTGGTATTACACTTTTTGTGATGTAAGGTGAGAAAAAAAAGCCTTTTATAATACACTTTTTATTTTTTATTTTTTTTGTAAGGTGTTCACATGAGGGGTAAGGTCATGTGATATTTTTATACAGCATGTTCTTAAAGTCGTGGCGATACCTAATATGTGTACTTTTTTTTTTATTTATGTAAGTTTTACACAATTATATAATGTTTGAAACAAAAAAAATCATGTTTTAGTGTCTCCATAGTCCGAGAGCCATAGTTTTTTTATTTTTTGGGCGATTGTCTTAGGTAGGGACTAATTTTTTGCAGGATGAGATGACTGTTTGATTGGTATGATTTTGCAGTGCATATAACTGTTCGATCACTTGGTATTACACTTTTTGTGAAGTAAGGTGACAAAAAATGGCTTTTTTTTTACACTGTTTTCATATTTTTTTTTATGGTGTTCAACTGCGTGGTTAGTTCATGTGATATTTTTATACAGCAGGTTCATACGGACGCGGCGATACATAATATGTATATTTTTCTATTTATTTAAGTTTTACACAACAATATCATTTTTGAAACAAAAAAAAAATCATGTTTTAGTGTCTACATAGTCTAAGAGCCATAGTTTATTTTTTATTTTTTGGGCGACTGTCTTACATAGGGTAGGGTGCGTGTGACTTTTTGATCGCTTGCTATTACACATTTTGAGATGTAAGGTGACAAAAAAATAGCTTTTTTTACACGGTTTTTATTTTTATTTTTTTTGACCATGTTCACCTGAGGGGTTAGGTCATGTGGTATTTTTATAGAGCAGGTTGTTACGGACGCGGCGATAACTAATGTGTCTACATTTTTTTTTTACATTTAAAACAATAAAAGCATTTTTGAAACAAAAAAATCATGTTTTAGTGTCTCCATAGTCCGAGAGCCATAGTTTATTAAAAAATTTTTGGCGATTGTCTTAGGTAGGAGCTCATTTTTTGCGGGATGAGGTGATGGTTAGATTGGTATGATTTTGGAGGGCAAAAGCCTTTTTGATTGCTTGGTGTTGCACTTTTAGTTATGTAAGGTGATAAAAAAATGGTTTTTTTAGCACTTTTTTTTTTTTTTTTACGGTGTTCACCTGGGGGTTAGGTCGTGTGATATTTTTATAGGTCGATATGGACGCGGTGATACCTAATATGTCTACTTTTCTTTTTTCCCTATTTTTTTTTAATTTATTTTGGGAAAATATCGCTTTTTTTTTTTTTACTTGAAACTTTTAATTTTTTTGTAAAACTTATTTTTTGTCCCACTCTGGGACTATAACTTTTGAGGGTCTGATCCCCTTTACAATGCTTTACAATACTTAAGTGTATTACTAAATGTAATCCAAAAGGCTGGATCTCACAGGCTCTCATGGAAGGCAGCCACGATGCCTAAGGAAGGCAGTGGGCTGCCTTTGCTGCATCGGGTCTCCGTCACAGTAGCACGGTAACCCCGGTGGCAGCTCCGATCCCCGCAAGGACATCGCGTGTGCCACGGTCAGTGCTGACTGCAGCACATCAAGGGTTAATACTCTATCAGTGACTGCCAGACCCCTGCCGCGGATCCGGCCAGTGCAGCTCCTGCACCCGCTCGATCAGTGCGCCATACATGTACGGCACTGCGCGTTAAGGGGTTAAAGGCTATATACACCTCTGGGTGATTTTTTTTTTTTTGATTATTGTACTAATTTTTTAGCCAAATAATATTTTAAATTGGTCTTTATTAAAAATATGGAGCCATTTTTTCTGTACATAACGGAGATGCTCTAGTAGCAGCCCCTGGATTTTCTCTCTTTTCCGTCAGGCAGGGACCTGACTGACTTTTTATCTCTGCTCTCTGACATTATAAACACTCATTATAGCTCAGTTCTTATCTTACTAATAAGAATGTGGCTTAACCCCTGAAGGACCTTCGCTGTACATGTACAGCGCTGGTGGATGTGACTTAAGGACCAACGCCGTACATGTACGGCAGGCTGATCAGGCGGGTGCAGGAGCAACAGTGGCAGTCACTGACAACCGGGCCCCTGCTGCATACGTCTGCATCGGTGAAAACAGAGATGCCGGCATGTTAACCCCTGGTATGCCGCGGTCAAACCTGACTGCGGCATGCAGAGTGTTCGCAGATTCCCCATCGGGTCCCCGCTCTGCACTGGCAGGATCCGATGGCAGAGAAGGCAAGCCCAATGCCTTCCATAGGCATTGGAGCTTGCCTTCTGCGGAAGCCTGTGAGATTTTATTTAAAAAATAAAGTTTCAAGTAAAAAAAATAAAAAAATTCCCCCAAAAAACTCAAAATTGTTAAAAAAAAGAAAAAAAAAAGAAAACCAGACACATTGAGTATTGCCGCGTCCGTAATGACCGACGCTACAAAAATTTCACATGATCCATCCCGCTCACGCTGAAGAAAAATAAAATAAAAACTGTGCTAAAACAATAATTTTTTTGTCACCTTACATCACAAAAAGTGCAATACCAAGCGATCAAAAAGGCTTGTGCCCCCCAAAATCATACCAATCTAACCGTCACTTTATCCCTCAAAAAATGAGCTACTACGTAAGACAATCGCCCAAAAAAAAAAAAAAAAAACTTTAAAGTTTTAAACAAAAAAAAAGAAAAAAATGCCCCTTTCCCCTGATTTTATGATAAAAACTAGAAAAAAACACATATTGTGTATCGCCGCGTCCGTAATGGCTGGCTCTATAAATATAAACACAAGGGGGGGTCAGTCAGCACGTCCCTGTATGCAGGTGCACGTAGCTATGGCAATTATACATACAAACAAAAAAATGCAACAGCACTCTGCAACCAGAACTCTGCCCAAGATAGAAGCTATAAGAGGACATTAGTGTACGTTTTGATCAAAAGGAAATAAGCCACTCGCCACGCCAAGGCTGTCCCGTGAGTGGTACTAATGCTAAATCTGACCTGTTATGGGCCATGATAGCCACATAAAATCCTCCTAATGCTGAATCTTACCTGTTATGGGCCATGACAGCCACATAAAATCCAGGGAGTGTGGGCCCAGCATGCATGCTGGGATAAACTATACTTATTAACCCTTTCTGGTGCTGTAACAGCCTCCATTAGATCCAGGGATGCAGGTACCTACATGCATGCTGAGCCCACTGTGCACTCCTCCTAGAGCCAGATGACTACTAGCAGGTACTGTGAATGCACATTCAGCTTTATACTCACTCTGATTAAAAACCAGCCTCTAGGGCAGACAAACTAGTCAGGTGTGCACGACTAAAGAGGAGGTTGCCACACCTCCAACACATACTAAACAGTGTTTATGACCTCTGAGTAGTTTAGAGATAAGGTTTATTAGATGACTGGCACAAAGTGAAAGTACTTGGTACACAGTTAGAAAAACAGTTAACCCTTTGTGACAGAATAGCTCAATATTTTTTAATAATGGCCAATTGAAAATATTACTTTTTAGCCAAAAATGCGTAAAATGCAATCATAAAGCAAATTTGCCTCCCGAGGTGTACATAGCCTTTAGCTACAATGTACTACAACAGATACATAATCAGTTACAAATATTTTCAATATCATGGTCATATTAGTATACATACACCATGTAAGGGTACTTTCACACCAGCTTTTTGGATTCCATTTGTGAGATCCGTTTCAGGGTTCTCACAAACTGTCCAAAACGGATCAGTTAAGCCTAAATGCATTCTGAATGGATAAGGATCCGTTCAGAATGCATCAGTTCGGCTCAGTTCCTCCTCTTTTCTGTTTTGGAGGTGGACACCAAAACGCAGCATGCAGCATTTTGGTGTCCGTCTGAAGAGGCGGAGCCTAACGGATCCGTTTTGACTTACAATGTAAGTCAATGGGGACGGATCCGTTTTCAATGACACAATATGGTGCGTTTGAAAACGGATCCGTTCCCCATTGACTTTCAATGTAATTCAAAACGGATCCGTTTTGGACTTTGTCATTTTTCTTTTAACTAATGCAAACGGATCCTCTCTGAATAGATACAAACAGTTGCATTATAGATGCGGATCCGTTTGTGCAAATAAACAGACGGATCCGCACCAACGCAAGTGTGAAAGTACCCTAACTGGCCTATAGTCTAAAAATATAGACAGCAGATACTTAGCTGTAAGGTGGTCCTACTTTTTCCATCTAAGTCTTTACAGGAAGCTGGCCTGGGTGAGGAATGCCCCTGTGGCTAGGTGTATTGCTACTATATTAACAACTGCCTACCCAGAATTCATTGTACCTGTGATGTCATCACATGAAGGGGCGGGATCATGACTATGGAACCAGAGTGAAGTTACTCACTCAACCATGTATCGAACTTAAATATCAAAACAGGATTGAATTTTATCTTTCTATTTTAATTTCTTATGAAATTCCCCATGCGATATATATATATATATATATATATATATATATATATGATAGTTTTATCCTGCAGGATGATACGATTATGGTGATACCAAATTTATATAGTTTTTTTCATGTGTTTCTAATTTTGCATAATAAAATCCTTTTTTTATTAAAAATCTGTTATATTTTGCATTTGCATTGCCATATACTAATATCCATAACAGACTATACTTTTTCATTTTTGCGTATGTAAGTCTTTTTGATTACTTGAAATTATGTTTTTTGGGAGGCGAGGTGACAAAAAAAGCTGTTTTGGCGTAATTTTTTTTTTTACAGCGTTCACATATGTCTATTTATTTTAAGTCTTACACAACAAGAGCATTTTTAGAAAATAAAATCATGTTTTTGTGTTGCCATTTTCTTAGAGCCATATTTTTTTTAATTTTTTTTTTTCAGGCTATAGTCTTGTGTTATGTCTCATTTTTTGCCGTAGGAGGTGACGTTATTATTGGTACTATTTTGGGGTACATACGACTTTTTGATCGTTTGATATTATATTTTTCTGGGAGGTGAGGGTCAGGGGAATGTCAGCTCCAGTAAGCAGGAGAGCAGGGCAGGCCAGACAGGTGCTGGTAGTTGAAGACTCAATTATTAGGGGTACAGATAGGGCGATCTGTCACAATGATCGGGATCTTCGAACGGTGTGTTGTCTTCCTGGCGCTCGAGTTCGACACATTGCGGATCGGGTTGACAGGTTACTGGGAGGGGCTGGAGAAGATCCAGCAGTCATGGACCATATCAGAACCAATGACAAAGTTAGAGGTAGGTGGAGCGTCCTTAAAAATGATTTTAGGGATTTAGGTCAAAAGCTTAGGGCAAGGACCTCAAAGGTAGTGTTTTTTGAAATACTACCTGTACCACGAGCCACACAAGAAATGCAACGGGAGATTAGGGAGGTTAACAAGTCGCTCAAGAACTTGTGTAGGAAGGAGGGGTTTGGGTTCCTGGAGAACTGGGCCGACTTCTCTGTTGGCTACAGGCTCTATCGTAGGGATGGGCTGCACCTCAATGAGGAAGTAACAGCTGTGCTGGGGGAGAAGATGGCTAGAAGGTTGGAGGTGTGTTTAAACTAGGGACTGGGGGGGAGGGTAATTACATTATAGGATGATGCAAAATAAATGTGGAGCCCCAGTTATGGGTCTACAACACAATGAAAGCCAGATATCCCTCAAAGGAAGGAAAACCGAGCAAAGGGGTGTCTCCATTACAGAGATCACCAAATCCACCATATTAAGTGGCCCCTATGTCAAGATCCCGCTTTTTTTACAAGCTTTAAGGATGTGACGGGGAAAACCTAAGCCAGGTATCCATCCACAGACAGCTGTTTCGGGGTGTTGCCCCTCATCAGTGTGGAGTAGGATTCTGGCTAACCGGGAGCAATGCCTCGGAGACTACTCAAACACAACAATAGCTGATCTCAGGGAGACTAGCTTCAAAAAACACCGCGGAGACTCACTTAAGAGTCTCAACACAGCAATCCGAAGTGCAAAGCTCCCTGGGAAACAGGAATATGCAAAATAAATGTGGAGCCCCAGTTATGGGTCTACAACACAATGAAAGCCAGATATCCCTCAAAGGAAGGAAAACCGAGCAAAGGGGTGTCTCCATTACAGAGATCACCAAATCCACCATATTAAGTGGCCCCTATGTCAAGATCCCGCTTTTTTTTACAAGCTTTAAGGATGTGACGGGGAAAACCTAAGCCAGGTATCCATCCACAGACAGCTGTTTCGGGGTGTTGCCCCTCATCAGTGTGGAGTAGGATTCTGGCTAACCGGGAGCAATTATAGGATGGGAAGATAGTGCAGATCGAGACTGGGGGCGAGGTAATGGGACTGGGGGAGAAATGGAGGGACTAGAACAGTTCAGAAGGAAAGGTGTAGGGTAAAAAATATACATAAGCCTCTTATTTGTATGTATACTAATGCCAGAAGTCTGACTAATAAAACTGGGGAAAATGGAATTAGTGATGTGTGAGGAGGAATATGACATAGTGGGAATAACTGAGACATGGCTGGATGATAGCCATGACTGGGCAGTTAATGTACAGGGTTACAGTCTGTTTAGAAAGGATCGCCAAAACAGGAGGGGGGGGGGGTGGGGGTCTGCCTTTATGTAAAGTCCAGTCTAAAGCCCACAGTCCGAGAAGATATAAGTGAGGGACATTAACATGTGGAGTCACTGTGGGTAGAGATACATGGAGGCAAAAACAATAATAAAATACTAATATTTTACTAATAGTTTATTATAAACCATCTTATATACCAGAGTCCATAGAAAATCCACTACTAAACGAGATAGACGAGGCAGTAGAGCATAATGAGGTCGTTATTATGGGGGACTTCAACTACCCAGATATAGACTGGGAAACTGAAACCTGTATATATCATAAAGGAAACAGGTTCTTGGCAGTAACCAAAGACAATTACTTTTCCCAACTGGTTCAGGAACCGACTAGAGAGACAGCCATACTGGACTTAGTATTAACAAATAGACCTGACAG
Organism: Bufotes viridis; assembly: GCA_033119425.1. Lineage (NCBI taxonomy): Eukaryota > Metazoa > Chordata > Amphibia > Anura > Bufonidae > Bufotes > Bufotes viridis. The sequence goes on from CM065592.1 coordinate 303,944,655, forward strand.
AACAACAGATGTGCAGGTTGGGGGACACCTGGGAAATAGTGACCATAAAGTAATAACCTACCAAACTTCAAAAAAGCTAAATTTAGCCAACTAAGAGAGGCTATAGGGCTAACTAACTGGGACAAAGTCCTCAAAAATAAAAATACAGCCACAAAATTAGATATTTTAAAAACATCCTAATATCTAATTGTGAGAGGTACATACCTTATGGGAATAAAAGGTTAAGGAACAAGAAAAAAACAATGTGGATAAATAGAACGGTAAAGAAAGCAATAAATGACAAAAAGAAAGCATTTAAATCACTAAAACAGGAGGGTAGAGAGGAAGCACTGAAAAGATATAAGGAAAAAAATAAAATATGTAAAAAATGAATAAAAGCGGCCAAACTAGAGATCGAGAGATTAATTGCCAAAGAGAGCAAAAGTAACCCTAAAATGTTCTTTAATTATATAAATGGTAAAAAGAATAAATCTGAAGGTGTCGGCCCTTTACAGAGTAATGAGGGGAAGTTGCAGAGAGTGATGAGAAGAAAGCAAAGCTATTAAATATTTCCCCCCCCACTGTATTCACTAAGGAAAATAAACTGTCAGATGAAATGCAGAATGTAAAAGTAAATATTTTTTCCAATATGAGGTTCAGCCATATTTCTACATCCTTGCTCTGTATGTTATACAGCTTTTGGTTCTAATATGTAAGCTGGCACTCATGGTTTTATTTCTAGAGGTAGTGCCCACTTCTTACATGTATATATTTCTGGATGTCTGAAGGGATGTGAAGCCTATGCCACTGGGTTCCCTTCTCTGCCACACTGTTACAGTAGAACTGCACCTATTCCATCTTTGGATGCATCTGCTGATATTTTTGAAGGTCTATGTATGTCAAAGTATTGATGTATTGGTACATTGCAGAGAATGTCTTTCATCAAGTTGAACTCAGTTTCCTGTTTCTCTGTCTATTTCCATTCAGCAATTTTTAGTAACAGGTCCCTCATATGTACAGTCTTATCCACTGCATTTGCAATGTACTCGCTAAAGTAATTTAACATGTCCATAAATCTTATTACAATTGCGGAATATTATATGGACGATATGGGCTGCCAGCTAGGGCCTGAGGCTTCTTGTGGGAGCCCATAACCAAAATACCCACATTATTATAACATTTCAACAATGTAATGCAGGCTGGCTGCCATCGGCAGTATAGCCATGACCAGGGTATTAGGTACCCGTCCGGGTTCTGCCTACTCTTCATACAACCCAAAATCCCCACATCATCCCCCCTCAATTTCCCCAATAACACACAGACCACAGTTCGGATTATAATCGGCCACAGCAGCCGTTTTATTTAACATAAATACATAAATAACCATGAAAATAACCCAATTTTTGCCGAGGGAGGTCCTAGAAGCCCCGAATGACCAAAACCATAACAAACCAAAAACAGCGGCGACACCATCTTACCCCCAGCCGTAAAACCCAGCTCGGAGGCACCAACTGATGGCCGCCTTTAACTCCACACTTCCAGATCCACTAATGGGAGTCCAGCCCCTCCCGCGGGGCCCTCCCATTCTCCATTACCATGAATTTCTCCAACTTCGAGGACCTCCCCCGACTCCCCGACTGCGGCAACAAACTCATACCCACACGTGAACCCCCCAAACAAACCAATAAAGGGGCGGGCGGGTGCTAGATTCGCCGGCTGTGTCCCTCGCTGACTCCCTGCTCCTCCGGCCGGGCCTCCCTATAAACTCTCCCCTCTCCGCCCCCCCCATCGCCATTGCGACCACTCCTCCCCGCCTCCCTGCCCTGCCGATAACCCCCCGACACCCTACCTGACCTAACCCCTGTCATGCCGGCCTCCCCCTACCATTACATTCCGGGTCCGGCCTTACTTTACTGCACACAGATGCCTGCTACCTCATTTTGTTCAGCCCCTAAGTAGTATAATATCTTCGACCCATCTCCTCACAGCATTGTTACATGCTGTCTAAAAGGAGGAGTTGAATACAGAAGCAACAGGAAGCACGAGAAGCAAAAATGAGCAATGGCAGCAATGAAAAGAGATTCAGTCAGAGTGTGAGTATGGATTGTCTCTTCACTGTTGGAGGGAAGGAGGTCAGAGGACTCCTGAAGCTGCTGCTTGTCTGTGTTCTTTAGAGGCAGTAGCTTCAGAACAATATTGTTTTTATGCTTCTGACTGCTTACAATTGTCAGAGTCCCAAAAACCTAGTTTTCCTCCTCAGACCCCCTGCTATCTTCTCTTATCCTCCCACAGAAACCTCTACAGATATATTCTTCCATCTCCTCCCAGTCATCTTATCTCACATAACCACACAGTGCCCTGGCAGTCTTATTTCTCTCCTCTATCGACATGTCATCTTTTGTCTCACTCTGTCCTGCCTTCTGTCCACCTAAAAGAGCTCCTGCTACTCTGTGTCCCTCCCTGCCCCATGGCTCTTGCACAGGGCATCTACCACTTACTGTCTAACTGCCACCAAGCACAGAGCTCATGTCATCTACTTACTTTGCTTCTCACCCTGTACTCCCATAGAGACCCGGCCGCTTTGTTCACCCCTCTTTCCCATACATCCCAGTTACCTGCTCCCATCCCTTCCCATCAATTACAGCCCCTGACACTCTTTGAACCCCACCTACTCTTCCCACACAGAGCCAATATCATCTTGTACACTCCACAACTCTTCCTAGCCCCTGCCAGCTTGTGACTCTCTGCTGACATGCCCTTTAGTGTTCCACTGTGGCTTTTATTTTAATCAGCTGTTGTCTAATGGAATCCAATAGCTAATGGCTATGCTTATTCAACCAACAGTTCTCCCTCCCAATAGGGGTGGAACTAGCCTTTCCACTGCCTGGGGTAAAAAAATGAAATCCCCCCACTGTACAAGATTCTGAATCCAACCCCTCCACATTACACTGCATTTCTGAGATTACATGCAGTGTAATGAAGGGGTAGCAGTGCTCGCATAAAGCACTGTCTCCTCTTCAAACAGCTGATTAGATATTGATTACCTATCCTGACACTAGGTTATATATACAGTATATAAGGATAACCCCTTTAACTTCATTCACTCCTTCTGAAAACTGTTGCAACTTTCTTTGAAAAACTTCAGGAGCAGAATATAATCCAAACGGAAACCTCTTAAATTCCAAATTCCAACCTTCCAAAAGGAGTATTAAAGGCACAAAGCTTCTGCATCTCTTGGTGAGGGGAATTTGCCAAAATCTACTTGATACCTCTGATATTGTAAACATTTTTGCATTTGTCTTTTCACCTAAGATTTTATTTCAGTTAGGAATATGGAAATGTTCTGCTTTCCAACCACAGTTTGAGAAATCCATCCTTATTCTCAAAAATAACTAAGAAATGTACCAAAGCTCAGGGTTCACTGGTAGGTTCAATGACAATGATGTAGCAGTTCCTTTTGTAGCCTCAGTCTCTAGTGCCACTAGTTTATGTCTTTTTAGCTTTTATTACTGGTTTTGTATCATCTTTCAATTAAATATTGTGTGTGACTGATAACTTTTCAAGTCCTGTGACTACATCCTTAAATTATTCTACTAGCACATCAACATTGGTTACTTTTGAATCCTCCTCTACAAATAATTTGTCAGTCTCAACTTTTCACATGTGCACCTAAGAGGGAAATGTAATTTCCATTCACTACTGCAAATTCATGTTGGCTTGTCCTCCCATTGTATGTAGGAGTCAAAATGTACATTCTAATACATGGGATTTCGCACTTATTGCACACAGTAACATTTTCCATATCTTTTATGTGATAATATTAAAGTGTAACTGCTGTTCTATTTTTATTCATGTAATGTATGGGGGCAGTGATGCTGACCATTTTTGCCATATACTTTAATTACCGAAATAATACTTTCTTTTAGAAAAATAGCTCTAAAGTGACCCATTTTGAGCCTTAGCAACGCTTCTCTGTCTTCTGTTTAAATAACATGTCAGTGTAAGCAAGTCTCCACTGTTATGTAAACTGAAGACAGAGGAGCGTTGCCCCTATACATTACACAAATAAAAATAGAATGGCAGTTACACTTTAAGTAGATACCGATGCTGAAACAAATATTATGCAGCTGAAAATCTGCATAAACTATACTGCTCTATACATGAGTATTGGTTTCCATGCTAGACAACCATCTGTGAATTAAACCACCTGTGAGTGGGGATTCAGGAACGCTTGTGTTTACAGAGTTTAGCAATGACAGTATAGATTACATTATAAAGGTTACGCGAACATACTTACCAATAGATTGAAGCCTATTAAACCAACGTACTGTATTTTGGAAGTAGTTTGGAAAAGTAGGATTTGCAGCTCCAATCAAATCAAGCAAAATAAATAAATCCTTAAGAAACAAAAAAGCCATATTAATAGAAAATTATGTTTTAATATCAGCATTAACACTAAGCCAACATATAGGTAAATGTATAAGCACAAATGTAATTAGGAATAATATTTCTGATACAGAAATATGAAGGATGGGTCACAAAATTATAGCAGGACATTAACAGGGACATTTCAGGATGTAAAATTAAAGAAACAAAAAGCAATTCCTGTTCGCTGCCGCTTCTTTTCAGCATTGAGACTCCTGTCTCTGCTCTTCCTGGTCCCTGGTGGAACAGATGTTTGACATCCATCCATAATCACATGAAGTGCTGCAGCCATTCACTGGGTAAACACTGGGTAACACTGACATGGAAAATAAATTTTACTGGACTGCAAGCTTAACTGTAGAAACCAGTGCCAGACAGCTGCTGCCGAGACAAATACGATAATGGGTTGCATCAAAAGGGGCATAGGTGCACATGATGAGAACATAGTCCTGCCACTTTACAAATCACTAGTCAGACCAAACATGGTATATTGTGTACAGTTCTGGACTCCTGTGAATAAGACAGACATAGTAGAGATGGAGAGGGTTCAGAGGAGCGCAACTAAAGTAATAACTGGAATGGATGGACTACAGTACCCAGAAAGAATATAAAAATTGGAGTTATTCACTTTAGAAAAAAGATAACTGAGGGGAGATTGAATAACTATGTATAAATATATCAGGGGTCAGTATAGAGATCTCTCCTATCATCTATTTATCCCCACGACTGTGACTGTGACGGGGGGATATCCTCTGCGTCTGGAGGAAAGAAGGTTTGTACACAAACATATAAGAGGATTCTTTACGGTAAGAGCAGTGAGACTAATGAACTTTCTGCCTGAGGAGGTGGTGATGGTGAGTTTACTAAAATAGTTCAAGAGGGGCCTGGATGTATTTCTGGAGTGTAATAATATTCCAGGCTATAGCTACTAGAGATGGGCCGTTGATCCAGCGAGTTCTTCTGATTGCCTGATTGGAGTAGGGAAGGAATTTTTTACTCCTCTTAAGTGGGGAAAATTGTCTTCTACCTCAGTTTTTTTTGCCTTCCTCTGGATCAACTAGCAGGATGACAAGCCGAACTGGATGGACAGATGTCTTTTTTCGGCCTTATGTACTATGTTACTATGTATCAGTGTAAATTGCAGCATTTGCCTCATAAGACGCACTGCCATTTCCTCCTCACTTTTTGGGGGAAAAAGTGCATCTTATAGGGCGAAAAATACGGTACTCATTTTCCCAACTGTATATGGTGTATTTATGTGTATGTGTGTTGCATATATATGGTGTATGTACATGTAAATATGTTGTGACACCGCATGTCCGCCGTTGAGTAGGGAACCTGTTGTTGAAATTTGAATCACAGCCCTGTAGTAGGGTTCAGAACAGAGAACCATGTGCATTTGAGGCCTAGTTTGATAATTTATATAGCACTGGCCGACAATTTCAGAGCCTCCAAGGTTAACTAAAATAGAACCCCAAAGAAGTAACCTCATTATAGAAATCACACCCTTTGTGGAATTTACCAATGGGTGTATTGCGCATTTTGACCCCAGGAGTCTTTTGCAAAAATCAACTCACAGCAGATGGGGCTAAGTGAAAATTTGAATTTTTACACAGATATGCCATTTTAGTGATAAATATGTTATATGCCTTTGTGAAAAGCAAGTCCTCTTTTCCTCAGTCGTCTCCACGACGGCACCCCTGAGTTTGCTCTCTGCCTTTCCTACTTTGTACCTGCTATGTTGGCAAACACTTGTAATAACTATGCCCTCTGATCCTTCGTCATCTGCTCGTTCTGTAAGTATCAGGATGGGAAGTGGAAAAGGAGCGCATGGTTGGTGTATTGCGGAAAATGCGGATTCGGCTCCTTTCCTCACTTCCAGTGACACACTTACAGCATTTGGTGGAAAGCAACGCTGGAACGCATGCCAGTTCTGGCCATGATATGTTGGAGGGAAGTTTTTTCCTATTAACGATCCTCCCTCCTAGTTTGTGTTACTTCCTGGTGCGAGTTTTAGCGTCCTACTAGGCATTGAGATGGAGTGCTCATACCTGGCTTCCATCTCTGGACCCTCATTATGGAGGACATCTCCGCCAAGCAATCCCTGCCATCTGCTGGTATGGTGAGTCTAATATGGTCTCCCTCTTGTTATATGGATTCCATCTTTATGTTTTTTTCTAATCTCTCTCTGTCATATTAATTTAATCTGAGAAAGAGATGGGCCCAAAAAGTAAATCGTCTATATCCAAATGTGCTATATGTGGAAAACCGCTTTGTTCGGGTTTTATTCTTAAAGTGGTTCAAGATGAAACACCAGTGTTTATGGATGACATTAAGACTCTTGTTAGGGATGAAATTTAGTCTGCTATTTCAGAGACATCTGCATCATTAGCGCCTAAAAAGAGTAAAAAGAAAGCGAAAGAACATGTATTTTCCCATTCTACTGTTTCTTCCGATTCTGACTTCTGGAAGAAAAGATTCTGACTGCTGGAAGAAAAGAGAAGAATGGGTGTCACGCTGCGGCTCACTGTGACGTGGTTTGTGCCCCCTCTCAGGTAGTATTGCCTCCCTGTGAATATTCAGGTCTGTTGCAGCCTTGTGTTCTGGCTGTGGCATTCCGTGCTTGCTGGTTGCTAGGGGCAATGTCCTGTATCGCAGCTTCTTTGCTGTGGTTTCCTGTTTACCCCAGACTTGATTTGGCATCTCCCTGCTTGGTTCTGATGGGGTTAATCTCCCTCTTCGGTTCCTGGGTGTGTCCTTAGAGGTGCGCTCATTAGGCTGCTATTTCTGTCTTTGAGCGTGGCATTTCAGGGCTCAGTCTGCATAGCTTGTGGTCAGTTCTGTTAATTCAGGCTGTTCCTGTTCTTTTGTGCATTCTAGGAGCCAGTACTGTTAATTCGGTCTGTCTAGTACCCTGCTATGTTTCTGCTCTGCCTGTCCATACCACCCCATGCCATGCGAGGGTGTCTTGAGGGGGGCTGTACCCTGCTATGTCTTTGTTCATGTCTGTCCTTGTCCATGCCCGGTGGGTGCCATGCCCTTTTGGCTTTGTCATGTCTGTTTATGTTTTGCTTTGCCAGGTTTTGCCTTTGCCTTTGTCCTGCCATCCATGCCTTGGTATGGGCTGCCTGGTTCTGCATTGTTGTTTTCTGTTCTGTTACATGTCTTGTACCTCGCTATGTCTGTTCATGATTTTATGCTATGTTCACGTCATGATTGCTGGGCTCCTAGTAGGCTCCAGGTCTCCTAGTCAGCTCCAAGTTGTCCTGCGGAAGTGGGCTCCATGTGTTCCCCGGAGGGGGAATGCCCTTTTCTTGTGATGCCTTGTCCATGCCTTGCTCGCAATGCATCTTAGGGGTGCCTCCGGTACTACCGGCACGTGACAGTATGCAGAATCATCGGGTCACACTGCTAGTGCCATGTTTTTGTTTTGTCTGCTTATTTCATGTTTTTGCTCTGTCACCTATGTTTCAAGTCATGACCTCTGGAAGAGGGTTCCATGTGTTCCCCGGAGGGGGAGCGCCCACCCTCGGAAGAGAGCGTCAGCATGTTCGGCGGTCGAGCATGTTCGTCCTCTAGAGGGAGGGCGTGAGGGCGAGGTACTGTCACACTGCGGTTCGCCGTGACCTGGTTTGTGCCCCCTCTCAAGCGGTATCGTCTCCCTGTTTGTATTCAGGTCTGTTGCGCCCTTGTGTACTAGTTGCGGTGTTCCGTGTTTGCTGGTTGATAGGGGCAATGTCCTTTATCGTAGCTTCTTTGCTGTGGTTTCTTGTTTATCCCAGACTTGATTTAGTACCTCCCTGCTTGGATCTGATGGGGTTAATCTGCCTCTTCAGTTCCTGGGTGTGTCCTTTCAGGTGCGCTCGTTAGGCTGCTACTTCTGTCTTTGAGCGTGGCGTTTCAGGGCTCAGTCTGCATAGCTTGTGGTCAGTTCTGTTAATTCGGGCTGTTCCTGTTCTTGTGTGCATTCTGGGGGCAGTACTGTTAATTCAGGCTGTCCAGTACCCTGCTATGTTTCTGCTCTGCCTGTCAATGCCACGCCATGGCATGCCTTGAGGGTGTCTGTACCCTGCTATGTCTTTGTTCATGTCTGTCCATGTCCATGCCCGGTGGATGTCATGCCCTTTTGGCTTTGTCATGTCTGTCTATGTTTTGCTTTGCCAGGTTTTGCCTTTGTCCTGCCATCCATGCCTTGGAATGGGCCGCCTGGTTCTGCATTGTTGTCTTCTGTTCCGTTACATGTCTTGTACCTCGCTATGCCTGTTTATGATTTTATGCTATGTCACGTCATGATTGCTGCGCTCCTAGTTGGCTCCAGGTCTCCTCGTCGGCTCCAGGTTGTCCTGCAGAAGTGGGCTCCATGTGTTCCCCGGAGGGGGAATGTCCTTTTCTTGTGATGCCTTGTCTATGCCTTGCTCACAATGCACATGACAAGGGGAACAGGATGATTCCTCGGATGAAAAAGAAAATAAGTATTTTTTACCCTTCTGACGATATAGAACAATTACTTAAAGCAGTACTTGGTACTATGGAAATTGAAGAAATAAAGAAACCAAAATCTGTGTAAGATTAGATATGTTCGTGGATTGGGGGAAAAGCAAGAGAGTTTTTCCAGTTCATGAAAATGTTCATAAAATGATCCAATATGAATGGGGCACACCCGAGAAAATAACCTTTTTACCAAGAGGTCTAAAGAAAAGATATCCCTTTTATGAATGTGATGTCGGAAAACTGGGATTCTATTCCCAAGATTGACGCAGCAGTTGCTAAACTAATTAAAAATACTTTTTTAATTAAAAAAAAATTTTTACATTTTTTTTTGCCTTCCTCTGAATCAGCTAGCAGGATGAAAGGCCGAACTGGATGGACAGATGTCTTTTTTCGGCCATATGTACTTTGTTACTACTATGTTACTGTTACCATGTGCTACTGCAATCTTGCGTCCAGCAGTCTCCTTTACATGCGTTGCTAGGTCTTTTTGTCTTTGGATGGAACAATTAGAGTCACATTTAAAAAACAAAACCCCCAGAGAGCAGATTTTATCTTTTTTTCCTCTCCTTAAATCTGTGGCAGGTTTTTTAGCAGATGCTTCTACAGAAACCATGCGTTTGACAGCTAGAACCTCTGGGTTAACAAATCTTCCTTTTAAATTTCAGAACAAAAAATTGGAAGAAGGTGTTCAGAAGCTTCTCCAATTAGGAGCGATTCAGCCGCTTCCTATAAAGGAACAATTTATGGGACACTATTCGAGCCTTTTCTAGTTTGGTGACCAAACGGATCACTTGGAACAATTATAAACCTAAAGTTTCTGAACAAATTTATTGTGTACAAAAAGTTCAAAATGGACTGTTTTAAAACAGCATTTCTTCTGATAAGGAAAAATTTGGAGATGATCACAATAGATTTGAAGGATGCATATTTTCATATGCCTATAGATCAAAGTTATTGGAAATACCTTTGGTTTGCAATCAAAGTAAAACAGAACATTCTCCATTACCAATTTGAGTAATCTATTTACAAAAATTAAATTATTCCAGTCAAGTTCACAAGGTGGTAGACACTTTACAGAATTTGGGTTGGATTGTAAATACCCAAAAATCGAACCTAGTTCTCTCTTCCAGAATAAAATTCCTGGGAATTATCCTGGATTTATAGGTACAAAAAAACTTTCGTCCTCTGGAGAAGATCCAAAATCTGAGCACCCTTATAAAAACCAGCTTTACCAAGAAAAAAGTAACCATTAGGTTTGTGATGAGACTCCTGGGCCCAATACACACTCAGGACCACTCCAGCATTTAGTTCTGAATCTCTGAAACAGATCCATTCAACACCTGGACTACAAGATTGTATTACCACAGGTAATACGGACATTGTTAAGGTGGTGGTTAGTCAGAAAACATCTACAGAAAAGAATAGATTTGATTTTTAAACTGTACATCACAAAAAGGACACAGGTTCTTGGCAATAGCCAAAGACAATTTCCTTTCCCAACTGGTTCAGGACCACACTAGAGGGACGGCCATACTGGACTTAGTATTAACCAATAGACCTGATAGAACAACAGATGTGCAGGTTGGGGGACACCTGGGAAATAGTGACCATAAAGTTATAACCTTCCAATTATCCTTTAAACGAGAGTTTCTAAAGGGAGGAACAAAAATACCAAACTTCAAAAAAGCAAAATTTAGCCAACTAAGCAAGGCCATAGGCCTAACTAACTGGGACAAAGTCCTCAAAAATAAAAATATAACCATAAAAAGGGAGATTTTTAAAAGCATTGTAACATCTAATTGTGAGAGGTACATACCTTATAGGAATAAAAGGCTAAGGAACAATAAGAAACCAATGTGGATAAATGGAACCGTAAAGAAAGCAATAAATGACAAAAAGAAAGCATATAAATCACTAAAACAGGAGGGGAGTCAGGAAGCACTGATAAACTATAAGGAAAAAAATAGAATATGTAGAAAACTAATAAAATTTGCCAAACTCCATACACCCCCGTATCCTAAGGGAATTAAGTGATGTCATAGCCAGACCTTTCTGATATTTACGGACTCTATACTGACAGGGAATCTTCCACAGGATTGGCGCATAGCAAATGTGGTGCCAATATTCAAAAAGGGTCCAAAAACAGAGCCTGGAAATTATAGGCCGGTAAGTTTAACATCTATTGTTAGTAAACTGTTTGAAGGGTTTCTAAGAGATGCTATTTTGGAGTATCTCAATGAAAATAAGCAAATAACGCCATATCAGCATGGCTTCATGAGGGATCGGTCATGCCAAACGAATTTAATCAGCTTCTATGAGGAGGTAAGTTCTAGATTTGACAGCGGCGAATCAATGGATGTCATATATCTGGACTTCTCCAAAGGATTTGACACTGTACCTCATAAAAGGTTAGTATATAAAATGAGGATGCTCGGACTGGGAGAAAATGTCTGTATGTGGGTAAGTAACTGGCTGAGTGACAGAAAACACAGGGTGGTTATTAAAGGGCTTCTGTCACCCCCAGTGATGTAATTTTCACTAGCTGACATTAGCTACTTGCTAATGTCAGCTGAGTTCAAACATATGTTTCTTAACTTTTTTCCTGTTTTCTATCTTCTAAAAAACTTACTTTTGTGATATGCAAATTATCTTCGCTACCAGCAAGTTGGGCGGGTACTTGCTGGTAGCCGCCGCATCTTCATGCCCTGGGAACGCCCCCTCTTCTTTTGATAGACAGGGCCAGCATGCTCTCCTCCTCCCGCTGGCCCTGTCTGCAGCTGCAATCCCGCGCCTGCGCCGTATCGGTCTTTAGTCGGCGCAGGCGCTCTGAGTGAAGGACGCTCACTTAGGCGCTCCGTCCTCAGTGCGCCTGCGCCGATGACGTCAGCCCTACACCCGGAAGAGAAGACGCCGGCATCCCTGGTAAGGAGCAGGCGCAGGCGCACTGAGGACGGAGCGCCTAAGTGAGCGTCCTTCACTCAGAGCGCCTGCGCCGACTAAAGACCGATACGGCGCAGGCGCGGTATTGCAGCTGCAGACAGGGCCAGCGGGAGGAGGAGAGCACGCTGGCCCTGTCTATCAAAAGAAGAGGGGGCGTTCCCAGGGCATGAAGATGCGGCGGCTACCAGCAAGTACCCGCCCAACTTGCTGGTAGCGAAGATAATTTGCATATCACAAAAGTAAGTTTTTTAGAAGATAGAAAACAGGAAAAAAGTTAAGAAACATATGTTTGAACTCAGCTGACATTAGCAAGTAGCTAATGTCAGCTAGTAAAAAATTACATCAGTGGGGGTGACAGAAGCCCTTTAACGGTAGATACTCAGATTGGGTCACTGTAACTAGTGGGGTACCTCAGAGGTCAGTAATGGGCCCTATTCTCTTCAATATATTTATTAATGATCTTGCAGAAGGCTTGCACAGTAAAATATACATTTTTGCAGATGACACTAAACTGTGTAAAGTAATTAACACTGAAGAGGACAATATACTGCTACAGAGGGATCTGGATAGATTGGAGGCTTGGGCAGAGAAATGGCAGATGAGGTTTAACACTGACAAATGTAAAGTTATGCACATGGGAAGGAATAATGCAAGTCACCCGTACATATGAAATGGTAAAACACTCATTAACACTGACATGGAAAAGGATCTAGGAATTTTAATAAACAGCAAATTAAGCTGCAAAAACCAGTGTCAGGCAGCTACTGCCAAGGCCAATAAGATAATGGGTTGCATCAAAAGGGGCATAGATGCCCGTGATGAGAACATAGTCCTACCACTTTACAAATCACTAGTCAGACCACACATGGAGTACAGTGTACAGTTCTGGGCTCCTGTGAACAAGGCAGACATAGCAGAGCTGGAGAGGGTTCAGAGGAGGGCAACTAAAGTAATAACTGGAATGAGGGATCTACAGTACCCTAAAAGGTTATCAAAATTAGGGTTATTCACTTTAGAAAAAAGACGACTGAGGGGAGATATAATAACTATGTATAAATATATCAGGGGTCAGTACAGAGATCTGTCCCATCATCTATTTATCCCCAGGACTGTGACTGTGACGAGGGGACATCCTCTGCGTCTGGAGGAAAGAAGGTTTGTACACAAACATAGAAAAGGATTCTTCACTGTAAGAGCAATGAGACTATGGAACTCTCTGCCTGAGGAGGTGGTGATAGTGAGTACAATAAAGGAATTCAAGAGGGGACTGGATTTATTTCTGGAGTGTAATAATATTACAGGCTACAGCTACTAGAGAGGGGTCGTTGATCCAGGGAGTTATTCTGATTGCCTGATTGGAGTCGGGAAGGAATTTTTTTCCCCTTAAGTGGGGAAAATTGGCTTCTGCCTCACAGGGGTTTTTTGCCTTCCTCTGGATCCACTTGTTGGAAACAGGCCGAACTGGATGGACAAATGTCTTTTTTCGGTCTTATATACTATGTTACTATGTTACTATGTAAACCCTGACCACAGATGACAGTGCTCATGGTTGGGGTGCCAATGTATCACACTTATCCTTTCAGGGGATTTAGGATCAGAAGATGTCCCTGAAGTCCTCAAACCTGAGAGAATTAACGGTAGTCCTAAGAGCTTTAAAAACCGCAAAACAGTCTATAAAAAATACCCATGTAAAAGTGTACTCAGACAACATAGCGATTGTATCATTCATTCAGCATCAGGGAGGAACAAGAAGTCGTCTTCTCTGTCAAACAGCAGCCAAGATAAGACGATGGGCGTAGAAAAATCTTCTCTCTTTACAGGCAGTCCACCTGAACAGCCAACTGAATGTCTGGGCAGATTATTTGAGCAGGACAGAATGGGAACTGGCTTAAGAAGCTTTTTTTTTCATTATCCAAAAGTGGGGTCTTCCGCAGGTGGATCTATTTGCGTTCAGAGGAAACAAGAACGCAAAAAACGTTTGCTCTCTAAATCCAAAAGACAATCCCTGAGAGGTGGATGCCTTTTCAATAAAATGGGATAAGAAATTGGGATATGCATTTCCTCCTATCCCTCTGCTGCCAAGGGTTCTTTGGAAGATTCAGACGGAGAGATCCAGAATGATTCTAGTAACCCCCTTCTGGCCAAAGAGAAGCTGGTTCTCCCTTCTAACAGAGTTACAGTATGTCCGGGGGATTACCTGGAGTTTCCCTTATAGCTGAATCTTCTCAGCCAGGGTTCTGTCTACGATCCAATCTTGAAAATCCTAAAACTGACTGCCTGGATGCTTGAATCGGCAATCGTAAAAGGGAAATGACTTTTGGATAGAGTAAATGACACTCTAGTTCTAAGCCGTAAGGAGTCTACTAACAAGATCTATCAGAAAATCTGGAATAGATTGGTTTTATGGTGTTCTAAGAATGGGAAGCACTGTGATAATCCTGTAATCCCAGATATTTTTCAATTTCTAAAACAGAGGGGTAAGATTTAGGACTAGGTCCAAGTACGAGTTTTCTGCATTACGTGCATTCTTTGAGGTCCAGCTATCAAAAATGTCCCAAATTTCCAGATTTCTGAAGGCCTCAGATAGTTTTAGGCCCAAAACTCTAAATTTTGTTCCTCCTTGGAACTTGAATCTGGTCCTTAGGGCCTTTGTAGGATCTCCCTTTTAACCCAGTGATCAAATATCAATTAACCTACTTACATGGAAAACTGTGTTTTTGGTGGCGATTACATCGGCCCGTAGAGTCGGTGATATTCAAGCATTATCTACTGTTTTTCCATATTTCCAGTCTTTTGATGATAGACAAATTTTTAAGTTAGATCTTTCATTTCTTCCCAAAGTATCTTCTTCTTTTTATAGGTCTCGGGACATTGTTATTCCCTCTTTTTGTGAGAATTCAAAAAATTACAGGGAAAAAGAGTTCCACAATTTAGATGTTAGGGGGGCTGTACTTACTTACCTTCAGGTGACGGAACCTTGAAGGAAAGATAAAAAATTTTTTTTTAAGTTTGCTGGTCCAAATAAAGGGAGAAGAGCTGCTAAGACATCCATATTATGATGGATTAAAAAGGCCATTTGTAGCTGTTACGTTTTTATGCAAAAAGAGGCTCCTTCTGAGCTTAAGGGCTCATGCACACGACCGTTGCTGTTTTGCGGTTCGTTTTTCATGGATCCGTTGTTCAGCATCTGAGGTTTTTTCCCTCTAATTTAAGTCCTCTTCCGTTCCGTTATTGCACAAAACATATCCGTATTGTTTCCGTATTTGATCCGTTTTTTGCGGATCGTATACTGAAACAGTAACTTATTAATCACCAAACACATGAGCAATATGTGCTGGGCACAGCATTTCTACAGTATGGATCCGCAAAATACAGATGAAATACAGATGACATACGGATGTGTTCCGTGTGCGTTCAGTATTTTTTGCGCACCCATTGACTTGAATGGGGCCTCGGACCGTGATTTGCGGACAATAATAGGACATAGTAACATAGTAACATAGTATATAAGACCGAAAAAAGACATTTGTCCATCCAGTTCGGCCTGTTTCCTACAAGTTGATCCAGAGTAAGGCAAAAAAACCCTGTGAGGCAGAAGCCAATTTTCCCCACTTAAGGGGAAAAAAATTCCTTCCCGACTCCAATCAGGCAATCAGAATAACTCCCTGGATCAACGACCCCTCTCTAGTAGCTGTAGCTTGTAATATTATTACACTCCAGAAATAAATCCAGTCCCCTCTTGAATTCATTTATGCACTACTTTTTTGCGGAACGGCCATGCGGACAAACGGAAACGGAATGCATACGGAATAACTTCTGTGTATTCTACAGCCCCATTGAATTGAATGGTTCTGCATACGGTCCGCAAAAAAAAAATGGAACGGAAGCGGAAAGAAAATACTGTCGTGTGCATAAGCCCTAAGGCTCTTTCCACCAGATCTCTGTCAGTTTCCCGGGCAGAAAAAGTTTTGCCCAGGTTTGGATGCACAATCCACCATAAAGCTATAATTAAAACAGCTGGTACCATACCCCACTAGGTTACACCATATTTTTCCCTCTCACCCACCATCTTGTTGAAGAAACTGTGGGAACCTAGGTACCAGGAGTGTTTAATACGTTATTTACCTGAATATGAAAACAATATTCTCTGAGAAAATTGAACTTACTACTTTTCAATGTAATCCTCCTTGTCTTCAACACACTAATTCCACTTTGCCTCCAGTGATTGAATGCCCTCAGAACATAATGAGACTTCTTGTTGCAGCAGGAACCCTCCCTGTTACTGCCTCTTTGACTGCATTATCATCAGGAGCTAATTGCCCATGCAGGAATTTCTTCAGGTTCCTAAAGAGAACATAATCATTGGGCGCCAGTTCCGGACTCTAGGGCGGATGCTTAAGCTCCATGAAGCCGCATTCCCTAAAAGCAGCTTGTGATTTGCAAGACTTGTGAGCTGGCAACATACCTGCCGACAACTTCTCACTGCTTGTCTTTTTGCCTCAAATGATGCCTTCATTGTTGAAGCATATGTGTCTCTGGTAATTGTTATCTTGTGTGGCATGAAGTATAGTAATAAAACGCCTACTGTATCCCAAACAAACTGTTGCCATGATCTTTGCAGCTGACTGCTGCACACAACATTTCTTTGGAATTGTTGACCCCTTGTGCTTCCATTACATGGACTCTTGTTTGGTCTCAGGATTATGGTGGTGGACCCATGTTTCATCACCTGTAATAATTCGAGAATATAACTCTCCTAGATTTTCTCTAAGCATGTCTAAATTCTCTTGGCAAAATTGCTAGCATCAAGTTTTTTGCTCAGGCGTCAACATTCGTGGTACCCACCGGGAACTGACCTTTGACATCATCAAACCATCATGAATGATACTGGAAACTGTGCCAACCGAAATGCCTAATTCATGAGCTATAACATTGACTTTGACCTGATGATTTTTCAAAATCATGGCCTCCACTTTATGGCACATTTCTTCTGAAGATGCTTTGACAGGTCGCCCTGAACAGGGGTCATCTTAAATTGATTCCCTAACCCATTTAAACTACTTGGTCTAAAAATGTACTTGGTAGTAGGAAGGTGCATCATCATCATCAGCTTTAAGATTCTTTTCTTCCTTTGTAAGGCATTTAAAGGCTATGTACACTTTTTTTTTGTCATAAAACACCTTCTGTATCATGGGGACAATTTCTTTTATTAGTGTATTGTACTCATTATGAGCTAAAAAAAAATATATATATGGAGTCCTTTTCTCTGTACAGAGCTGTGATGCTCTACCAGCAGGATCTGAATTTTCTCTCTGCTCTGTCCGACAAGGAGCTCCTTATCTCTGCTCTCAGATCTTATAATCATCAAAGCTCAATCCTTATCTTACTGATAAGAATGTAGCTTAAATAAGTGTTTATGAACTCTTAGTAATTTAGCGATAAGAGGGCACAAAGTGAAAGTAAGGATGCACACAGCTAGAAAACAGTTAACCTGTTGTGACAGAACGGCTCAATGTTTTTTAATAAAGACCAATTGAAAAAATAATTTTTAACCCCAAATCAGTAAAATGCAATCATAAAAAAGTCTCCAAAAGGTGTACATAGTTTTTTAATCAAAGAACAAAGCTCCAAATTCCTCACATTTTTTGCAGACCCGCACTGTACTGCACTTGCCATCCTGTCACTTTCAGTGCTTTCATCAGACTGAACTGCTTCTGTGCATGTTGCATGTCCAGACATGTCTCAACCTGCACAGAGAAGCCCAGCTGTCTATTACTGACAGAATATGCTGGAGTAAATAAACTATTGAACAGACCTCGTACCTTATTTCACATACTCTGGGAATGCCATACAACAAAACTGCTAGAGTTGGCAACTGCTAGAATAATAAGTATACTTATCCTGAAAAATGTGAGCTTCTCTTGCCTTGCTACTGACTGGGGTCGATGACTTCCAAAGTACCAATAAGTGGTCTCTCACCTTATGTCCCCAAAGCTAAACATCACCATGCATTGATAATCTCTAACTCAACCTCAAAGTATAATGAGGTGATAACAATAGTCAATACAGCCTGTGCATATGAGAAGGTCCTTGCCTTTCAACATCATAACTATGTAAAATTGATTGTCCTATTCCTGTGATGTATAGGAGGACAGAACAGGGAAGCTGGTGCCGGGCACCACAAAACTGCCCCTCTGGGGAGGTATTTTGTGCTGCTAGGGCAGCATTTTCTGATCCAATGTGGCATTTGGCCCTGCTAGGGTGGTATAATGTGCTGAAATATGGTATTGCTGGCCCCACCTACTTGTGTTGACCTTGCCTTCTGTCAATTTGGGCACACTGCAAAATAAGGTCACTTTTAGTTTCTTTCTAGGGCCACTTTAAAGAGGACCTTTCACTGGTTCTGACATTACAATTTAAATGAAGAGAAAAAGAATCCAGCACTGGAATCACAACTTGAAAGAGCCAATATTACCTTTATTCCGTTGCATTAAAATACAAGCGACAGCTCTGCCTTAACACATGGAAACACTCCCGGTCAACGCGTTTCAGACACACCTGTCCTTAATCATGACCACGTCATCTCTTCTGTTTGCAAGGGCATTTAAATACACCTACACCAATCACTTTTCTTCCGTATTGAAGATATTAACTCTCTCCTGGTGTGAAAATATGCCCCGCAAGAAGCTGATTTAATGTCACTTAGTTACATATGTTCAATTAAAACATTCCCCATTTGTGTTGGGAGCACCATATCTTTACTTAACAAAATTTCATATACAAGTAGATTCATACTCCCACATTTAATGTACATTCTGAGTTCTACCTTGTTGTTCTCTCCAGTAAGGAAATAATCCTTTGTCGAAAAAAACGCACGGTGTGAACCCATGTGTAACATAAAATCCAAAGAACATGCTTATGACACACGCTGATGTTATAGATTGTGGAAAAACTCTTACCAGACTGCAACTTATCAATAATAATGCATGAATTCTCTCTTATAGTTCAAGCCTTTGGGATATCTTGTTTTAAGATTATAAATCCAAAAGGCTTTTCTCTGCAATACTTTTTTCTTAATGTCCCCTCCCCTTTGGGATGGAAAAATCCTTTCTATACCGTAAACACGAAAATAACGTGTATCTCGATTATGTATAGAGATTAAATGTTTTGCTGCACCAGAGACATTTACATAGGAAGGATTATTAATATAATTAAAATGCTCCAAAATCCTATTTTTTAATTTCCTTGTAGTGCTTCCTACATAAAGCAGACCGCACTGTGTACATTTTAAAACATAGATTACATTAATACTATTGTAATTAATGTATGTTTTTATGTCATATTCCTTCCTCTGTTCATTATATTTCTTGACCGGAGCTGCATAACTACACATTTTGCAGGGATGGCTTCCAAAGCGACTGAAGCCTGTATACTTGAGCCATGTCTTAATATCTTTATTTGCATCTAATGGCTGAAAAAAAGAAGGAGACAATATAGAAGCTAAAGTGGATGATCATCTAGGTACAACTCTAATGCCTTCCTTGCAAATCTGGTACAGTGTTTCATCTTCAAAGAGGATAGAAGCACTATCCTTGATAATATATTTAATATCCTCAAACTGTCTACTGTACGTAAGCACTACTGTTGGGAGAGCTAACAATGTTTTGATATTATTTTTATTATTATTGCCAAAAAGCAACTCTCTACGGGTTTTTTTGCGGGCTATATTGATGCCCCTGGTAATCATCCATTGTGCATATCCCCTATCTTGAAATCGTTTAGAGATGATTTTGATTTCCTCTTCAAATGCTAAATCGGTATTGCAATTCCTTCTAGCCCTAATACACTCTCCCACTGGTATCGATTTAATAGTGTATATAGGGTGTTGGCTATTAGCCCTTAAAAGAGTATTGCCTGACACCGGTTTCCGATAGGTAGAAGTCTTTATGACCTTTCCTGGGCAGCCCTTTAAGGTTAAATCTAGAAAATTAATCTCCATGCTATTGCTAGTATATGTAAACCGCCGATTGTACGTGTTATCATTCAGATATTGAATGAAAGAGGGTATGACAGGTACATGGCCCGACCAAACAAACAGCAGGTCATCGATGTACCTGCCATACCACTCAATGGATCCCGCATGAGGGTTATCACTAGAGAAAATATAGCGTTCCTCCCAATACAATAAAACCAAATTTGGGAGGGGGGAAATTTCGCCCCCATTGAGAGACCAGGTACTTGCAGATAGTATTGCCCATCAAAAACAAAATAATTATGTTTCAGTAAATAATCTGTAACTTCTAATATATAGGTAATCTTTTCTTCCTGAAATCTACTGTATTGATGTAGATGGTATTCTAGACTCAAAAGAGCTACATCATGGGGTATTGAGGGATATAGCGATACGACATCTGTCGATAGCCACGTAAATCTGGCTTCCCATTTTTTTCTGTAAAAAGCCCTCAATACCTTACCCATGTCCTTCAAGAAACCTGGAACGCTCTTCACTAGTGGCTTTAGAATGCTATCTAGCCATTCACCTAATCTTTCATTAAGGGCGCTTATGCCAGATACAATGGGGCGCAGTGGTGGTGGATTAAGCCCTTTATGTATCTTGGGCAATACATGTATTATAGGAGTTGCTGGTGCTTCCTTCCTAATATAAGTCTATTGTTGTTGACTAAATAACCCCAGACTGAATCCTTTATTCATTACAATTCCCAGGGTATCCTGAAACTCAGTCAAAGGGTTATTAGCAAATTTTACATATGTAGAGGCATCAGCAAGTATTTTTGACATCTCTGATTTATAATTATCTCTATTTAAAACCACCTCTTTTATCTGCCATTCTGATGATAACACTATTATTATCTCTGAGCGACTTTATAGCTTCTCATTGTGCTTTAGTAATATTCATGCTACTTTTTATTTTTATTTTGTTCTCATGCAGTTCAAGTAAACGTTTTCCACAACATCCTGAAAGATTTCCATACCAGAGGTACGTGAGTTAGTCGGGTAAGGCTCCATTCACACGACCGTATGTTGTCCGCAAAAAAATGGATCCGTGTCCGCAAAAAAACGGATTGCATTCCGTTTTTTTGCTGATCCATAGACTTCAATAGGGCCATGTCCTATTGAAGTCTATGGATCAGCAAAAAAACGGAATGCAATCCGTTTTTTTGCGGACATGGATCCGTTTTTTTGCGGACAACATACGGTCGTGTGAATGGAGCCTAATAGTGTGGATTGCGCGCAACAAAATTGTCACCGTTTGGTGTTTCGCTACCATCCACACTAGAACCTTCAGTCTGCAAAACTTTCAGGTTTATCAATGATATTTGTTCAGCAAACATTAGATCAGAAAACTCATTATTGATCTTATTTGTTTGCTCCTAAATAATATTGGTATCTTCTGACCCATACTAATGTTTTTTTTACGGTGAGATCCCTCACAAATTTATTTAAATCACATAGGGTTAAGAAAATATCAAAATCTCTAGAGGGAGCAAAATTGAGTCCTAATTTTAACACATGCAATTCATTATCCGTTAAAGAACAACTTGATAAGTTAACTACATCAAAAATCACAGCTGTTGTCCCTGCTACTTCCGATACCGCGTTTTCATTAGTTGCGGTTTTGCCGTGCTTGCGGCCTCCTCGACGTTTTTTGATTTTTTATTATTCGTTTTGGATTTTTTCAGTTTTTTATAGTACGACATCTTCACTTCTGTATTTGAATTGTCCTTTCCTGCCGATTGTTCTACTTGTGTAGCAACGTATGAATCAATTGAATCCTGCAATAATTCAAAATCAGACGAGTTGAAACTAACATTCACATTTCTCGGTTTTCTTCCTTTCATGGTTTTTTTCAATATTGATTTGGGGGTAGAGATGGCCCGAACTATCCGCCGGTGAACAGTTCCCGGCGAACATAGCTTGTTTGCGTTCGCCTGAATGGGCGAACACATGCGATGTTTGGTCCGCCCCCTATACATCATCAAACTTTGAAATCAGGTAATAAACAACAAAAAGAAGGTTCTAGGTTTGCGTTTGCGTTTAAATATAGCCCCATGGCAGATATGGTAAAACAAGCAATACTACGTAACTGGGATATGCTTTGAAGCGATGAAGGCTTAAAAGATTATGTATCTAATAGACCCATTGTAACCTTCAAACGTTGTAAAACTATAAAGGATAAACTAGTTAGGAGTAAGTTTATAGAGAGGCGTTCCTCAAATTGGTTAACTTGTAATAAACTAATAGGAAATCACAGATGTGGACACTGCCCCTATTGTGCGCAAATCATACAGGGCAAATACCTAGATTTTGGAGGCCTACACCACAAAATTGAACAGTTTATTAATTGCCGTACAAGCCATGTAGTGTATATTGTTACTTGCGGTTGTGGGTCCTATTACATAGGAAAAACCATTCGCCCGTTGTTTGAGAGGTTCCGCGAGCATGTTAGTTCCATTAGGACGGGCAAAGGCTGCCCGAGGTTGATTAACCATGTCAACACACAACATGGTGGGCAGCAATCGTGCCTGAGATTTGCAGGTTTGGAACACGTGAGCGTATTGGAACATGGGGGTGATAGACACAGAGAGCTCCTGCGGAAGGAGGCTGCCTGGATTATACGGGCAGAAGCCATGGGCCCTCTCGGCCTGAACGACCGCAATGAGATGAGCGCATTGGTTTGAATTATTTACGGTGCTCATTTGATATATGTCTGTGCTATATGCTGTTTTGTGTTTTTGTATTTGTATTTGTAATAGTGTCCCTTGTTTTGTTGTTTGTTTTTTGTATGTGGTGGAGCGCCCGCAAGACACGAATGGCTTTGTTTTGGGGGTGGGTCCTTGGGCGGGGTCAGTGGCACGCCCTCTGCCGCTTTCTGGCGGCACGGGCTGTTTCTGCCCTTTCCTCGTTTCCTCGTCCCCTCCTCCCCGCCTACCGTTGCCTTGGATATAGACGCGCTCTGCAGATACAAAAGAGCAGTAGCCGAGGAGTGACGTCAGAGGCCAGACGAAGCGCAAGTCCGCGCGAAACGGCCGTCGCCCACAGCGCATTCCTGTGTACCGCATGTCCGCTCCTGCCCTTGCTTGTGCCTGTATGTATTGATTAAAGCACTGAAGCAATTCAAGTCATGGTGAGTGCCGCCTATCATTTTCTCTTCTCCGTGGACTTTGTTTCATATGTATCTAATCTCCGCTGAGCACCACCTGCATTGACCCCCAAGACTCGCTGCCTAGCCATTGTTTCATTCCCAAAAGGACTTTTAATACAGAGAGGAGCAGTGCCACCCCCCCCTCCACTGTCTATGTGAACTTTTTTTTAAACTTTGACCCTGTACCTCACAGTCAGCAGACACATTCCAGCCAATCAGCAGCATACCCTCCCTCCCAGACCCTCCCATCTCCTGAACGGCATCCATTTTAGATTCATTCGGAATTTGCAGTCTTAGTGAGAGGAGGGAGAGTGTAGTTGCTGCTGATTTAATAGGGAAATCGATAGCTAGGCTAGTGAATTCAGTGTCCACTCCAGTCCTGAAAGACTCATCTGATCTCTGCTGTAAGGACAGCGTCCTGACAGCACCCAAAAAAGCCCTTTTTAGGGCTGCAACATTAGTCTACTTTTTTTTCCCTTTATATACATATTGCAGTTGCCTGTCCTGCCTGTGTGTGAGGAGCTGCAGGCCCACAGACTGTAGTGTGCCCACTGCCAGTGCCCACCCCTGTCATCCCATGTGGCACAGGACTTTGCATCAAAAAAAGGCTTTTGATTTTTACACGTTAATCTAAGGTTAGTTGCCTGCCAGTGTGTGTCAGGCTGACTTCCACTGACGGTAGTGTGCCCACTGCCAGTGCCCACCACTCATACCGGCTGGCACAGGACTTTGCATAAAAAAGGCATTTAATTTTTACACTTTAGTGTAATTTCAGCTGCTTGCCTGCTGCTAGTGTGTGTCAGGCCGACTTCAACTGACTGTAGTGTGCCCACTGCCAGTGCCCACCCCTGTCATCCCGTGTGGCACAGGACTTTGCATCAAAAAAAGGCATTTCATTTTTACACTTTAATCTAAGGTTAGTTGCCTGCCAGTGTGTGTCAGGCTGACTTCCACTGACTGTAGTGTGCCCACTGCCAGTGCCCACCACTCATACCGGCTGGCACAGGACTTTGCATAAAAAAGGCATTTCATTTTTACACTTTAGTGTAATTTCAGCTGCTTGCCTGCTGCTAGTGTGTGTCAGGCCGACTTCCACTGACTGTAGTGTGCCCACTGCCAGTGCCCATCCCTGTCATCCCGTGTGGCACAGGACTTTGCATCAAAAAAAGGCATTTCATTTTTACACTTTAGTGTAATTTCAGTTGCTTGCCTGCTGCCAGTGTGTGTCAGGCCGACTTCCACTGACTGTAGTGTGCCCACTGCCAGTGCCAACCACTAATACCGGGTGGCACAGTAGCTTGCCGAAAAATAAGGCATTTAATTTTTAGACAGTAGTCTAAATCCAGTTGCTTGCCTGCTGCCACTGTGTATCAGGCCCGCATCCACTGAGTGTAGTGTGCCCACTGCCAGTGCCAACCATTGATACCGGGTGGCACAGTAGCTTGCCGATAAATAAGGTATTTAATTTTTAGACAGTAGTC
Organism: Bufotes viridis; assembly: GCA_033119425.1. Taxonomy (NCBI): domain Eukaryota; kingdom Metazoa; phylum Chordata; class Amphibia; order Anura; family Bufonidae; genus Bufotes; species Bufotes viridis. Next base: position 303,969,135 of record CM065592.1, read on the forward strand.
TAAATTCAGTTGCTTGCCTGCTACCACTGTGTGTCAGGCCCACTTCCACAGACTGTAGTGTGCCCACTGCCAGTGCCAACCACTGATACCGGGTGGCACAGTAGCTTGCCGATAAATATGGCATTTAATTTTTAGACAGTAGTCTAATTTCAGTTGCTTGCCTGCTGCCACTGTGTGTCAGGTCGACTTCCACTGACTGTAGTGTGCCCACTGCCAGTGCCAACCACTGATACCGGGTGGCACAGTAGCTTGCCGATAAATAAGGCATTTAATTTTTAGACAGTCTAATTTCAGTTGCTTGCCTGCTGCCAGTGTGTGTCAGGCCCTCTTCCACTGACTGTAGTGTGCCCACTGCCAGTGCCAACCATTGATACCGGGTGGCACAGTAGCTTGCCGATAAATAAGGCATTTAATTTTTAGACAGTAGTCTAAATTCAGTTGCTTGCCTGCTGCCAGTGTGTGTCAGGCCCTCTTCCACTGACTGTAGTGTGCCCACTGCCAGTGCCAACCATTGATACCGGGTGGCACAGTAGCTTGCCGATAAATAAGGCATTTAATTTTTAGACAGTAGTCTAAATTCAGTTGCTTGCCTGCTGCCAGTGTGTGTCAGGCCCACTTCCACTGACTGTAGTGTGCCCACTGCCAGTGCCCAACACTCATACCGGGTGGAACAGTACCTAGCACGCGTAGTACCACTTATCTAAAAAAAAATGACAGGCAGAGGCAGGCCAACCCGCAGGGGCCGTCGTGGTCGTGGTGCTGTGATTTCCACTGTCCCTGGAATAATGCCCAGTGTTCAGAGGCCACGTACCCTGAACCCGAAAAATTCTGAGGACGTAGTTGACTGGCTTAGACAGAACACCCAATCTTCAACAGCTTCCGCTAAGAACCTTGACGCACCATCCTCCTCCAGCTCAGCTTCGGTCACCTGCTCTCAAGTTACCACGCACCCGCCCGCCGCCACCACCACCACTACCACCACAGGAGTTATTTACACATCAGTTGGATGCAATTAGTGATGCGCAACTATTATTGCCAGATGATGTACGTACAGTGTGATGATGATGATGATGATGATGATGTTGTACCCGCTGCTGCTTCCTTTGCTGAGGTGTTAGATACAAGTGAAGCGGTTGATGATGACGATGTGTCCACGGATGCCACGTGGGTGCCTGCTCGAAGAGAAGAAGTTCAGAAGGGGAGACAGAGAGAATGAGGAGACGAGTTGGAAGCAGGGGGAGGTCGACGCAAGGAGTTAGTGGCACAGTCAGACAGCATGTATCGGCACCTGGGGTCAGCCAGACAGCACGCCAGTCAACGCATGCTGTTGCCACCACCAGAATGCCGTCATTGCAAAGCTCAGCAGTGTGGCATTTTTTTTGTGTGTCTGCCTTTGATAACATCAATGCCATTTGCAACCTGTGCCAAAAGAAACTGAGTCGTGGGAAGTCCAACACCCACCTTGGTACAACTGCTTTGCGAAGGCACATGATCTCACATCTCAAACGCCTATGGGATCAACACATGAGTACAAGCTGCACACAAACTCAAAGCCACCTCCTGGTCCAGCATCTTCAGCCACGTCAACCACTGCTGTCCTCCCTGCCCCCTCTCAACCACCCGCCACTCAATCTCTCACCTTCAGCAGTTCCTGCTCATCTGCCCACAGTCAGGTGTCTGTCAAGGACATGTTTGAGCGTAAAAAGCCAATGTCACAGAATCACCCCCTTGCTCGGCGACTGACAGCTGGCTTGACGGAACTCATAGCCCGCCAGCTTTTACCATACCAGCTGGTAGAGTCTGAGGCCTTCAAAAAATTTGTCGCTATTGGGACACCACAGTGGAAGGTACCCGGACGAAATATTTTTTCAAAAAAGGCAATCCCAAACCTCTACCATGTCATTGAAAAGGAAGTCATGGCATCTCTGGCATACAGTGTTGGGGCAAGGGTCCATCTGACCACTGATACCTTGTCTGCAAAGCACAGTCAGGGCAGGTATATCACGTATACTGCGCATTGGGTCAACCTGCTGACAGCTGACAAGCATGGAATGCGTGGCTCCGCAGCGGAGTTGGTGACACCACCACGACTTGCAGGCAGACCTACTGCCACCTCCTCTACTCCTACTCCATCCTCTTCGATATCCTCCTCGGCTGAGTCCTCTTCTGCTGCGGCGTCTGGCTGCACATCAACTGAATCCCCTCAGCTCCCCAGGGGTTATTCCACATCCCGGATACGACAGTGTCACGCTGTCTTGGGGTTGACTTGCCTGAAAGCAGAGAGCCACACAGGACCAGCACTCCTGTCCGCCCTGAACGCAAAATGTGTAGTTATGCAGCTCCGGTCAAGAAATATACTGACTCGGAACAGAGTAAGGAATATGACATAAAAACATACATTAATTGCAATAGTATTAATGTAATCTACTGTATGTTATAAAATGTACACAGTGCGATCTGCTTTATGTAGGAAGCACTACAAGGAAATAAAAAATAGGATTTTGGAGCATTTGAATTATATTAATAATCCTTCCTATGTAAATGTCTCTGGTGCAGCAAAAAAAATTTCATCTCTATACATAATCGAGATACGCGTTATTTTCGTGTTTACGGTATAGAAAGGATTTTTCCATCCCAAAGGGGAGGGGACATTAAGAAAAAAGTATTGAAGAGAGAAGCCTTTTGGATGTTAAATCTTAAAACAAGATATCCCAAAGGCTTGGACTATAAGAGAGAATTCATGCATTATTATTGATAAGCGTGTGTCATAAGCATGTTCTTTGGATTTTATGTTACACATGGGTTCACACCGTGCGGCTTTTTCGACAAAGGATTATTTCCTTACTGGAGAGAACAACAAGGCAGAACTCAGAATGTACATTAAATGTAGGAGTATGAATATACTTGTATATGAAGTTTTGTTAAGTAAAGATATGGTGCTCCCAACACAAATGGGGAATGTTTTAATGGAACATATTTAACTAAGTGACATTGAATCAGCTTCTTGCGGAGCATATTTTCACACCAAGAGAGAGTTAATATCTTCAATAAGGAAGAAAGTGATAGGTGTAAGTGTGTTTAAATGCCCTTGCAAACAGAAGAGATGACGTGGTCATGATTAAGGACAGGTGTGTCTGAAACGCGTTGACCGGGAGTGTTTCCATGTGTTAAGGCAGAGCTGTCGCTTGTATTTTACTGCAATGGAATAAAGGTAATATTGGCTTTTTTAAGTTGTGATTCCAGTGCTGGATTCTTTTTCTCTTCACTCAAGATACTATACAAGTCTTTGCTTGAATGATCCGTGCACAACAGCGAGTTTTGGATATATCTCAGCAGGTGAGCTGGTTTACCAAGTATTCTATTACCATTTAAATACCTGGCAGTGTAGGGCATATTGATACGATGTGATATCGCTTATCTTTTTTCTGTGGACTGCTCGGTTCCCTCGCTGTGCCCCCCCGTTCTGGTTTCCAGCCCTGTTTGTAAATCCATACCATCGGTACAGGACAGGGAGGAGGAGATGGCCATGTTTCTCACGGGGCATCTCCTTTTTCCTGGTTGTGAGCTGGCCAATCGCTGCGGAGGGCATCACAGCTAGGGAAAAGTTGAGCTTCATTCTTTGTAGCATAGTTTATAAGGCTGAAAAAAGACATCTGTTCAATCAGTTCATCCTGGTATCCTGCCAGTTGATCCAGAGGAAGGCAAAAAAAAAAAAAAAAAACCCTGTGAGGTAGAAGCCAATTTTCCCCACTTTAAGGGGGAAAAAAAAGTTCACAATTTTAATTTTATTTTGCTTCTGTAATAGCTGCTTATATTGAGATGCTTCTTTGTAACCGACACATTTTTATTTATGTAATAAATATACAGAATAAAAGTTGCAAAGAACTATGACAAAACCCTGGGGAAAGTCGTAGGCTGCTTTCACATATGTGCTTTCCCTTTTCGCTATTGAGATCCGTCACAGGATCTTAATAGCAGGGGAACACGCTTCAGTTTTGTCCCCATTCATTGTCAATGGGGACAAAACTGAACTGAAGGGAACAGAGTGCACCAATAAGCATTCCGTTCTGTTTAATTGTGTTCCCATGATGCACACTAAAGTGTGTCTTAGACTCACAACGTAAGTCAACGGAGACGGATCCGTTTTCTCTGACACAAAAGAAAACGGATCCGTCTCCCATTGACTTACAATGGTTTTAGAGACAGATCCGTCATGGCTATTTTAGTATAATACAACTGAATCCCTTCATAAAGGATTGAGACCGTTGTATTATCATGACGGAAGCGTTTTTGCTAAACCATGATGGATCAAGCAAAAACGCAGATGTGAAGTCAGCCTTATTTACTGGTTGTTTCATAAAAAGCCAAAGTTGTGCTCCTGTTTAGTTTTCACCACAATCCCTTTGTAGTAAACAGCAAAAAGGGTTCGCAGTGGCCAGATCTCACCGTTCAGGCATCAATCATATACAGTATCTTAAGTATCTTCAATATGTGTTGTGGGAGAACCCCTTTAAGTAAGTCCAGTGCAAGACCCTCTTCCCTAAATATTCTGATTTACAGCATCAAAATTACAGAAAGCACTAGTATGATTGAAACATAAATAGAATCCTCAAAAGTTTAACTGCCTAAAACTATACATTCCCTGCAGATGAAGGCGGCCACATGCACACAACCATGTGCAGTCTGGGAAACACAGCCCATGTCCTGGACTGAAGGTGATTCTTCTGACCCAAACTTATTACATCTGTGGGGATCCGCTCTGGTAGGCAGTGGTAGCGAGTGCAGTATAGAGGCAACACAGACAGGTCTTGGTGTTAAACGGTGCTTTCTTTATTCACACGGTGAACACAAGTGAAAAGGCAGTGCAGTTCATAGGGAGGGTGGTCACACACAACGGCAAAACAATAGTTCAGTCCCAAACCAGCTGCAGGCTACTTGAGGCCTGGTTCCATCACAACAAGAAAAGTCTATTCAAAGCTAGGAGCAATGTCACCTCTTTCTCCTTGGGGAAGCAAGCCCCTGGGTCCGGCTTCTAGCCACGGAATACGGATCCCTCCTGGCTTCAGCTGGGGTTCCCCGCACAGTCCTTTACAGGTCTCAGTACACAGCCCAGCTCACCTTCACCTCTCACTCTCACAGCAAGAGAACAACAGCTTCCACACACCACACCCTTGCTGCTGGTCGGGTTTTAAACCCTCCCTGCAAACCTGGCCTGGACCGTGGGGAGACAGGCACCCACCAGCATATCTGCCTGCTCCCAGTAAGAGCCGGCCCGGATCCGCTGTGTTAACAGCATAACCGCTGCAAAACACACTTTTCCGGCTCTTACTCCACCGGGACCAGGACCCCTGGTGGCACGTACCTACCGTCTATTACCACCCCAGGTACTCTCCTACACATCATAGTGATTTACAATGAAGTGAGTTCCTGTCTGACTGCAGGTCTATTGTACTGTACTCACATCATCATGTTAGTAAAGACCCCTACTGATCAGAAATTATTAACCTATCCTGATGACACATCATTAGAATGTAAGTCCAGAGCAACCCTTTAAAGGTGTATGAAGGTGTTCTTGATTATAAGGTAATAACAGGTATATCACATTTGTAAAAGGAAATATCCCCTGAAGAAGCCATCAATAGACTAAGTTGAGATTCCTGTTTCCATGCTGTGCTTGCTCAAATGTATTGGAAAATTGTATGTGACTATAACATTAAAAGCACTATTTTAATTTTAAGACAGTTCTGCAAAGTGTCTTGCCTTTTTTTCTTTATTTCAAAAAATCTAATGAAATGGTATTCCTGAGGACTGGATAAACCCATGAGGTGAATCAAGGCGAACACCAGGAACATACCTGAAGACTTACAGTATTGTAAAAATTAGGGCGGGAAGCTGCAGAAGTCTCTGATCATCTGTTTTAACCCCTTCAACCACTGTGACGTACCAATATGGCACAATGGCTGAGGTAATATATGAAGCTGGCTGCTGTAGTAAGCCCGCTCCATAAGTAGTGGGTGCCAGCTGTACAATACCGAACCCTGCCATTTAACCCTTCTGATGCCAAAATCAACAGCGATCGCAGCATCTGTGAGGTAAGGCAGAGGGATGAGGCTCCCTCTGTCTTCCGATCGGAGCTCCCACAGTGAAATTGCGAGGCTCTAATCGGTTACTATGGCAGCCTGGATGCTTCTGAAGCCTACAAGGCCTGCCAGGGTTGCTCCCTGCTGAACTGTGCACGAAGTACAGCTCAGCAGGGAGCATGTCAAAATCCTATTAACCCTAATAGATCTCTATTATGGTGAATAGCACAAGGGATCAAAAGATCCCAGGTTCTAGCCCCCTAAGGGGGCTAAAAGTTATTACTATAAAATTTAAAAAGTTTAAATCACCCCCTTTTCCTAATTTTACATATAAAACAAAAAATAAATCAGGTATTGCCACATCCGAAAATGTCTGAACTATTAAAATATTTAAAAAAAATTCCTGTGCAGTGAACGTGTAACAGAAAAAAAATTAAAACCATACGATTCACCATTTTTAGTCACCTCCCGCCAACAAAAAACAATTGAATAACAGTGATCAAAAAGTCATATGTACCAGAAAAAAGTTACCAATAAAAACTATAGTTTGTTCCACAAAAAACAAGCTTGGATGAAAATATAAAAAGTTATGGCTGTTAGAAAATGACGATGCATAGAATTTTTTTTTTCAAAGGTTTTTATTTTCTTAAAAGTACCGTATTTTTCGCCATATAAGACGCACTTTTTCCCCCCAAAAGTGGGGGGAAAATGGCAGTGCGTCTTATATGGCGAATGTTACCATTTTCCTATAGTTAAAGCCGATACATCGCACAGCCTGCGATGTATCAGCATGGAAGGAGGAGGGGGCGGAGCCTGGCAACACGCGGCGGGCGGCCCGCCGCTCACAGCGTGACTGCTTTCATAACATTTATAATCTTTAATCATGTCCCCTTATTCCCTATAAGCCCAGTACAGTAGCGCTCTGCTAACCTGCTATACCGATCCTCTAGCAGGCAGAGCGGTGCTGTGTAACGTCCTCACTGACGTCATCTGCCTGCTCCTTTCACTTTATGAATGAAGCAGGAGGAGCAGGCAGATGACGTCAGTGAGGACGTTACACAGCAGCCTGCCGCCGCAGAGCTCTGCCTGCTAGAGGATCGGTATAGCAGGTTAGCAGAGTGCTACTGTACTGGGCTTATAGGGAATATGGGGACATGATTAAAGATTATAAATGTTATGAAAGCAGTCACGCTGTTAGCGGCGGGCCGCCCGCCGCGTGTTGCCAGGCTCCGCCCCCTAAGCAGTCACTATGGGCCAGATGTTTTAGAAAAGGGGGCATCTTTGGATGACACTGTAATTGGGGTGATCTGTGGATGACACATATAGCATAAGATGCTATATATGTGTCATCCACAGATCCAATCCATTACAGTGTCATTCATAAATGCCCCCATCACAGTGCTATCCACAGATCCCCCCATCACAGTGCTATCCACAGATCCCCCCATCACAGTGTCATCCACAGATCCCCCCATAACAGTACCATCCACATCTCCCCCACATAACAGTGCCATCCACAGATCCCCCCCATAATACTGTCATGCACAGACCACCATTACTTCAAAAGCACACCTTTTGATTAAAAATATTTTTTTTCTTATTTTTCTCCTCAAAAACCCAGGTGCGTCTTATAGGCCGGTGTGTCTTATAGGGCGAAAAATACGGTAGTTAAAAAAAAAACTATACATATTTGGTACTGTTATATTTGTATTGGGCTGCAGAATAAGAACGTCGTGTCATTTTTAGCACAGAGTGAATGCCGTGATTTCAAAACCTCAAAAACCTTGTCATATTTTTTTTTTTTTTTAAAGTTAACCCCACAAGGAATTATTTTCTCATTTTCCAATAACAGACATGGTAAGTTAAATGGTGCCCTTAAAAAATACAACTTATCCAGCAAAAAATAAGCCCTAATATGGCTATATGAATGGAAAATTAAAAAAGTTATGGCTATTGGAACGTGGGGAGGAAAATATGAAAATGCAAAATAAAAAATGTACTTAATGGACTTCCGCGAGTAGAAATTTGCTGATGTATTGACACCAGGCACAGACACTGATCATCTGTTTGAAGAGGCTGCAGTGCCTTAGTTTTCATTGCCAAGCGTAGTCAGAAAATGTTTTCCCTCGGCGCAAATACCAAGTCATAGTCCGCAGGATGAAATCAGAGTAGGTCCTTTAATGTAGTCAAATGTACAACGCGTTTCGGGGGATTCAGACCTCCTTCATCAGGTAAGAAGACAATACAAGGTAGAACAATGATGCAGATGTATATATACCCCCCCCACATGAGCCAAAAAAAACGCCAAAAAAGGAGGGGTTGAAGGTCAAGGGGGTGGGGTGCATGTCAGAAAGGTGAATAGTTAGCAAATGGGAAACTCAGAATAATATACACTAATGTCTAGAGTTCATTGGTGGTGTGTGGGGTAGCCACAGGGAGACAGAATGTTAACAAAGAATTAGCAGGGAGTAGCAACGTGCCCGAGGTTATGAAGCCGGGAGAGCGATGACCGCACTGATGACAGCGCCTGCGCCCCACTGCCGGAGCTTTCAGCATCGCATCACCTAGCAACTGGGATGAGGTGACTGCAGTGTCCCGATCATGTGACCACACCGCGCTGTCATCAGTGCGGTAATCGCTCTCCCGGCTTCACAACCTCGGGCACGTTGCTACTCCCTGCTAATTCTTTGTTACTATTCTGTCTCCCTGTGGCTACCCCACACACCACCAATGAACTCTAGACATTAGTGTATATTATTCTGAGTTTCCCATTTGCTAACTATTCACCTTTCTGACATGCACCCCACCCCCTTGACCTTCAACCCCTCCTTTTTTGGTGTTTTTTTTGGCTCATGTGGGGGGTATATATACATCTGCATTATTGTTCTACATTGTTTTGTCTTCTTACCTGATGAAGGGGGTCTGAATCCCTCGAAACGCGTTGTACATTTGACTACATTAAAGGACCTACTCTGATTTCATCCTGCGGACTCTGACTTGGTATTTGCGCCGAAGGAAAACATTTTCTGACTACGCTTGGCATCAATGGGTCAGGGGTGCTGAGGATCTGTCTCTTACCTGCTGCTGGCGCGGGCAGACAAGTCCATGTGGGGCCGGACACTCAGGGAGTCCCTTCGGTCAGTCATAAACTCCACACTGTGATCCGGCATGGCTGGCACTCACAGTGTCGTCACCGGAAGTGGACGCGCTCCATGCGTTCCACGATGCGTTCCACGGCCTACTTCAGGTCCGGGGCCTGAGGCCACTTCTGGTCGGCGGAACGCATGCCGGGGATGGCGGGAGTTTTGAAAATCGCGCAGGATTATGATGGAAGTCGTCCTCTGATCTGAGGTCTAAAAGTTATTTAAAAGGGGGAAAAGCAATTTGTCTACCCTAAACATGCTGGATCCAAGTGGAGTTATAGAGACCACTCAGGGTTCTGCACTTGTGAGTAACGCTACCGGGACAGGTGTTAAGCAGTATTTTCTGTAATTAACCCCATATGTATTTTTCTTTCTTTCTGTATGTTTGCAAAATGAGAAAGAGGTTGCTCAGAAAGTTAAAACTAGTCAGCGGTCAAAAAAGTGCAGTATTTGTTCTGTAAAACTTTTGGATTCCTATACTAGGAAAGTTTGTGTAAAATGTACTGACAATATTACCAAAGATTTGGTTCCGTCTTTAAGAGAAGAACTTAAAAATACGATTAGGGAAGAAATCAGGTCTGCTATGTCAGATCCCTCGGTATTCCCTTCCTGCTCTATACAGACAACAAAAACCTCTAATTCTGATTCCTCTTCGTATTCAGATGAAGAATCTGAATCAGGGGAATTATGTTCTAGAGACTCATCTGGATCTGATTCAGAGTTTAAAAATAATCTTTTTTCCTCTGAGGATACCAGAGAGTTAATTAAGGCTGTTAGGGCTACTATGGATCTTTCTGAAGAGAAGATCCGTAGATCAGTCCACGATTAAATGTTTAGTGGCTTTGAACAGAGGTCTAACCGAGGGTTTTCAGTACACAAAAATATGCATGAGCTAGTTAAAAGAGAATGGAAGACTCCGGATAGGAGATTGTTCATTCCTAAAACAATAAGACGCCGTTTTCCATTTAGTAGTGAAGACAAAACTCTATTAACTACTTGTCCTAAAATAGACGTATCCCTATCCAAATTGGCTAAAGGTCCCAATGCTTTACCGTTTGAAGATAGGGATCCCATGGATAAAAAAACTGATCAAACCCTTAAGAAGACATGGGAAGCTTATGCGGCTCTGTTCGAACCAAACCTAGCTGCAACGTCAGTATCCAGGTCCTTAACCACTTAGGGACCACAGATTTATAGTGACCAGCCCCTATTTTACAAATCGGCACTTCACAACTTTAACGGTTTATTGCTTGGTCATGCAACTTGGCACCCAAATGAATTTTACCTCCTTTTCTTCTCACAAATAGAGCTTTTGGTGATATTTGATTGCTGCTGAGATTTTTCATTTTTCTGATATTAATAAAAAAAGACCGCAATTTTCTCAACAAAAGTGTATTTTTAACTTTTTCTGGTAAAATTGTTCAAATATAGTTACATTTCTATACAAGTTTGTGTCAGAATTTATTGTGCTACATGTCTTTGAAAAAAAAATCCAATAAGTGTATATTTATTGGTTTGCGCAAAAGTTATAGCGTTTACAAACTATGGTACAAAAAAGTGAATTTCAGCATTTTGAAGCAGCTCTGACTTTCTGAGCTCCTGTCATGTTTCTTCAGGTGCTAGAATGGCAGGATAGCATAAATACCCCCCAAATGACACCATTTTAGAAAGAAGACACCCCAAAGTATTCGCCGAGGGGCATTGTGAGTTCATGTATGATTTAATTTTTTTTTACAAGTTAGCAGAAAATTACACTTTCTGAGGAAAAAAAATAAAATAATAAAGTTTCCATTTCTGCTAACATCAGGCAAAAAAAATAAAAAATCTCCCACAGACTCACTATGCCCGTCAGTGAATACCTTGGGGTATCTATTTACCGAAATGGGGTCATTTGTGGGGTGTGTTTACTGTTAAATTGTGAGCAACCCCTTTACGCACCTAGGCTGCAAAAAAGTAGCACACATGTGGTATTGCCGTACTCAGAAGTAGGGCAATGTGTTTTGGGGTGTATTTTTACATATACCCATGCTGGGTGAGAGAAATATCTCTGTAAATTGACAACTTTGTATAAAAAAAAATTAAAAAGTTGTCATTTACAGAGATATTTCTCACACCCAGCATGGGTATATGTAAAAATACACCCCAAAACACATTTCCCTACTTCTCCTGAGTACGGCGATACCACATGTGTGACACTTTTTTGCAGCCAAGATGCGCAAAGGGGCCTGAATTCCAATGAGTACCTTTAGTATTTCACAGGGCATTTTTTACGCATTTGGATTCCAAACTACTTCTCACATTTTAGGGGCCCCTAAAATGCCAGGGCAGTATAAGTACCCCGCATGCGACCCGATTTTGGAAAGAAGACACCCCAAGGTATTCCGTAAGGGGCATGGCGAGTTCATAGAAGATTTTTTTTTTTGGCACAAGTTAGCGGAAATTGATTTTTTTTTTGTTTTTCTCACAAAGTCTCCCTTTCCGCTAACTTGTGACAAAAAGTTCAATCTTTCATGGACTCAATATGCCCCTCAGCGAATACCTTGGGGTGGCTTCTTTCCAATGGGGTCATTTGTGGGGTGTTTGTACTGCCCTGGCATTTGAGGGTCTCCGCAATCATTACATGTATGGCCAGCATTAGGAGTTTCTGCTATTATCCTTATATTGAACATACGGGTAATGAGATTTTTTTTTTTCCGTTCAGCCTCTGGGCTGAAAGAAAAAATGAACGGCACAGATTTCTTCATTCGCATCGATCAATGTGAATGAAAAAATCTCTGCCAAAAAATGTGCAAAAAAAAAAAAAAAAGAGGAGAAAGGACATAGGAGTGCTTGCGAAGTAAGGCCCCATTCACACGTCCGCAAAAATGTCCCTATCTATTCCACAATTCTGCGGAATAGATGCGGACCCATTCAGTGTGAATGAGGCCGGCGGTGATGTGGAGAGCACATATCTCCGCATCAGCATTTCCGGAGCTGCGGCCAGGAACTTCCAGGTTTCGGCCCTGAAACATCCGGCCGCAGCTCCGCAAAAGATTGAACATGTCCTATTCTTGTCAGCAGCCTGCTCTCTATGGAGAGTGTCGGCATGGTGTGCTGCTGATCCGCAATTTGCGGGTCTGCAGCACACCACGGACATGTGAATGGATTATAAAGCTGCGATCGCTAATAAAGATCCAAAAAGCTCAAAAGTGATCTTTATAGCGCCGCAGCGATTTTACTGTGTTTTTGCAGTGATCAGAAAAAAAAAAATTCTGTCACTGAGGTGAGGCGGACTGAACGCAAGATCAGGCCTGATCGGGCGAACACTGCGTTTTTTGGAGAGCCTAAGGTGACCCTAATGTACTGATATAGATTTGATTGCAATCAGTCTTGATCACTCACAGATACTATATAGTACTAGTGCTGATTAGCGACAGCGATGACACTAATCAGCGACTAATCAGTGACTGCGGCGCAGTGGGCTGGGCGCTAACTACCTAACAAGTAGCTAACTAACTGACGGTGATAAGGAACCCTTAGGCCCCATTCACACGTCCGCAATTCTGTTCCACATTTTGCGGAACGGAATTGCGGACCCATTCATTTCTATGGGGAAAGACTTTATCCCGCTCGGATCCGGAATTGCAGATCCGCACTTCCGGGTCCGCACTTCCAGGTCCGCAAAAATATAGAACATGTCCTATTCTTGTCCGCAATTGCGGACAAGAAAAGGCATTTTCTATATAGTTCTGGCAATGTGCGGATCCGCAAAATGCGGAAAGCACATTGCCGGTGTCCGTGTTTTGCAGTGATCCGGGAGTTAATATGGGGTGATCAGGAGTTAATAAGGGGTTAATAAGTGATGGGGAGGGGGGTTGGGGGTTGGTGTGTGGTGATTGGTGCACTTACATAGCTGCCTGTGTCCTTTGGTGGTCCCAAGCAAAAGGGACCACCAGAGGAGCAGACAGCAGGTATATCAGACGCTGTTTACAAAACAGCGTCTGATATGCGATTTGGATGTGATTTATTGACATCTACAGCCTGCCAGCGAACGATCAGCGCTGGCAGGCTGTAAAATAAGTTGTAGCCTGCAGCGCTGCAGTTCACATGAAATCTCAGGTCTCACGAGTGGAGTTGAGCGAACACCTGGATGTTCGGGTTCGCGAAGTTCGGCCGAACTTCCCGAAAATGTTCGGGTTCGGGATCCGAACTCGACCCGAACTTCATCCCGAACCCCATTGAAGTCAATGGGGACCCGAACTTTTGGGCACTAAAAAGGCTGTAAAATAGTCCAGGAAAGGGAAAAGAGGGCTGAAAAAGGCAGCAAAATGTAGGTAAATGCCCTACAAACAAATGTGGACAGGGAAATGAATTAAAATAAAATAAAATAAATAAAAATTAACCAATATCAATTGGAGAGAGGTCCCATAGCAGAAAATCAGGCTTCAAGTCACCCACCAATGGAGAAGGACACTTTCTGTAATTTCAGCCCCAGCACCCAGACAGAGGAGAGATGTCCCACAGCAGAGAATCATGCGTCATATCACCCACCACTGGAGAAGGCCACTTTCAGTTATTTAGGCCCCAGCACCCAGACAGAGGAGAAAGGTCCCATAGCAGAGAATAAGGCGTCATATCACCCACCACTGGAGAAGACCACTTCAGTTTTTAGGTCCCAGCACCCAGAAAGAGGAGAGAGGTCCCATAGCCGAGAATAAGGCGTCATATCACCCACCACTGGAGAAGGCCACTTTCAGTTATTTAGGCCCCAGCACCCAGACAGAGGAGAGAGGTCGCACAGCAGAGAATCATGCGTCATATCACTCACCACTGGAGAAGGCCACTTTCAGTTATTTAGGCCCCAGCACCCAGACAGAGGAGAGAGGTCCCATAGCAGAGAATAAGGCGTCATATCACCCATCATTGGAGAAGGCCACTTTCAGTTATTTAGGCCCCAGCAACCAGACAGAGGAGAGAGGTCCCATAGCAGAGAATCATGCATCATATCACCCACCACTGGAGAAGGACACTTTCAGTTATTTAGGCCCCAGCACCCAGACAGAGCAGAGAGGTCCCACAGCAAGGAATAAGGTGTCATATCACCCACAACTGGAGAAGGCCACTTTCAGTGAATTAGGCCCCAGTGGCCAGACAGAGGAGAGAGGTCCCACAGCAAGGAATAAGGTGTAATATCACCCACCACTGGAGAAGGCCACTTTCATTTATTTAGGCCCCGGCACCCAGACAGAGGAGCGAGGTCAAACAACAGAGAATCATGCATCATATCACCCACCACTGGAGAAGGCCACTTTCAGTTATTTAGGCCCCAGCACCCAGACAGAGGAGAGAGGTCCCACAGCAGAGAATCATGCGTCATATCACCCACCACTGGAGAAGGCCACTTTCAGTTATTAAGGCCCCAGCACCCAGACAGAGCAGAGAGGTCCCACAGCAAGGAATAAGGCGTCATATCACCCACCACTGGAGAAGGCCACTTTCAGTTATTTAGGCCCCAGCACCCAGACAGAGGAGAGAGGTCCCACAGCAAGGAATAAGGCGTCATATCACACACCACTGGAGAAGGCCACTTTCAGTTATATAGGCCCCAGCACTCAGAAAGAGGAGAGAGGTCCCACAGCAGAGAATCATGCGTCATATCACCCACCACTGGAGAAGGCCACTTTCAGTTAGTAAGGCCCCAGCACCCAGACAGAGCAGAGAGGTCCCACAGCAAGGAATAAGGCGTCATATAACCCACCACTGGAGAAGGCCACTTTCAGTTATATAGGCCCCAGCACTCAGACAGAGGAGAGAGGTCCCACAGCAGAGAATCATGCGTCATATCACCCACCACTGGAGAAGGCCACGTTCAGTTAGTAAGGCCCCAGCACCCAGACAGAGCAGAGAGGTCCCACAGCAAGGAATAAGGCGTCATATCACCCACCACTGGAGAAGGCCACTTTCAGTTATTTAGGCCCCAGCACCCAGACAGAGGAAAGAGGTCCCACAGCAAGTATTAAAGCGTCATATCACCCACCACTGGAGAAGGCCACTTTCAGTTATTTAGGCCCCAGCACCCAGACAGAGGAGAGAGGTCCCACAGCAAGGAATAAGGTGTAATATCACCCACCACTGGAGAAGGCCACTTTCAGTTATTTAGGCCCCAGCACCCAGACAGAGGAGAGAGGTCCCACAGCAAGGAATAAGGTGTCATATCACACACCACTGGAGAAGGCCATTTTCATTTATTAAGGCCCCGGAACACAGACAGAGGAGAGAGGTCAAACAACAGAGAATCATGCGTCATATCACCCACCACTAGAAAAGGCCACTTTTAGTTATTTAGGCCCCAGCACCCAGACAGAGGAGAGAGGTCCCACAGCAAGGAATAAGGTGTCATATCACCCACCACTGGAGAAGGCCACTTTCAGTTATTTAGGCCCCAGCAACCAGACAGAGGAGAAAGGTCCCACAGCAAGGAATAAGGCGTCATATCACACACCACTGGAGAAGGCCACTTTCAGTTATTTAGGCACCAGCACCCAGACAGAGGAGACCGGTCCAACAGCAAGGAATAAGGCGTCATATCACCCACCACTGGAGAAGGCCACTTTCAGTTATTTAGGCCCCAGCAGCTAGACAGAGGAGAGAGGTCCCACAGCAGAGAATCATGCGTCATATCACCCACCACTGGAGAAGGCCACTTTCAGTTATTAAGAACCCAGCATCCAGACAGAGCAGAGGGGTCCCACAGCAAGGAATATGGCGTCATATCACCCACCACTGGAGAAGGCCACTTTCAGTTATTTAGGCCCCAGCACCCAGACAGAGGAGAGAGGTCCCACAGCAGAGAATTATGCGTCATATCACCCACCACTGGAGAAGGCCACTTTCAGTTATTTAGGCCCCAGCACCCAGACAGAGGAGAGAGGTCCCACAGCAAGGAATAAGGTGTAATATCACACACCACTGGAGAAGGCCACTTTCAGTTATTTAGGCCCCAGCACCAAGACAGAGCAGAGAGGTTCCACAGCAAGGAAAAAGGCGTCATATCACCCACCACTGGAGAATGCCACTTTCAGTTATTTAGGCCCCAGCACCCAGACAGAGGAGAGAGGTCCCACAGCAAGGAATAAGGTGTAATATCACCCACCACTGGAGAAGGCCACTTTCAGTTATTTAGGCCCCAGCACCCAGACAGAGGAGAGAGGTCCCACAGCAAGGAATAAGGTGTCATATAACACACCACTGGAGAAGGCCACTTTCAGTTATTTAGGCCCCAGCACCCAGACAGAGGAGAAAGGTCCCACAACAAGGAATAAGGCGTCATATCACACACCACTGGAGAAGGCCACTTTCAGTTATTTAGGCCCCAGCACCCAGACAGAGGAGAAAGGTCCCACAGCAAGGAATAAGGAGTCATATCACACACCACTGGAGAAGGCCACTTTCAGTTATTTAGGCACCAGCACCCAGACAGATTAGACAGGTCCCACAGCAAGGAATAAGGTGTCATATCACTCACCACTGGAGAAGGCCACTTTCAGTTATTTAGGCCCCAGCACCCAGACAGAGGAGAGAGGTCAAACAACAGAGAATCATGCGTCATATCACCCACCACTGGAGAAGGCCACTTTCAGTTATTTAGGCCCCAGCACCCAGACAGAGGAGAGAGGTCCCACAGCAAGGAATAAGGTGTCATATCACCCACCACTGGAGAAGGCCACTTTCAGTTATTTAGTCCCCAGCACCTAGACAGAGGAGAAAGTTCCCACAGCAAGGAATAAGGCGTCATATCACACACCACTGGAGAAGGCCACTTTCAGTTATTTAGGCCCCAGCACCCAGACAGAGGAGAAAGGTCCCACAGCAAGGAATAAGGAGTCATATCACACACCACTGGAGAAGGCCACTTTCAGTTATTTAGGCACCAGCACCCAGACAGATTAGACAGGTCCCACAGCAAGGAATAAGGTGTCATATCACTCACCACTGGAGAAGGCCACTTTCAGTTATTTAGGCCCCAGCACCCAGACAGAGGAGAGAGGTCAAACAACAGAGAATCATGCGTCATATCACCCACCACTGGAGAAGGCCACTTTCAGTTATTTAGGCCCCAGCACCCAGACAGAGGAGAGAGGTCCCACAGCAAGGAATAAGGTGTCATATCACCCACCACTGGAGAAGGCCACTTTCAGTTATTTAGTCCCCAGCACCTAGACAGAGGAGAAAGTTCCCACAGCAAGGAATAAGGCGTCATATCACACACCACTGGAGAAGGCCACTTTCAGTTATTTAGGCCCCAGCACCCAGACAGAGGATACTGGTCCCACAGCAAGGAATAAGGTGTCATATCACCCACCACTGGAGAAGGCCACTTTCAGTTATTTAGGCCCCAGCACCCAGACGGAGCAGAGAGGTCCCACAGCAAGGAATAAGGCGTCATATCACCCAACACTGGAGAAGGCCACTTTCAGTTATTTAGGCCCCAGCACCAAGACAGAGGAGAGAGGTCCCACAGCAAGGAATAAGGTGTAATATCACCCACCACTGGAGAAGGCCACTTTCAGTTATTTAGGCCCCAGCACCGAGACAGAGCAGAGAGGTCCCACAGCAAGGAATAAGGCGTCATATCACCCACCACTGGAGAAGGCCACTTTCAGTTATTTAGGCCCCAGCACCCAGACAGAGGAGACTGGTCCCACAGCAAGGAATAAGGCGTCACATCACCCACCACTGGAAAAGGCCACTTTCAGTTATTTAGGTCCCAGCACCCAGACAGAGGAGAGAGGTCCCACAGCAAGGAATAAGGCGTCATATCACCCTCCACTGGAAAAGGCCACTTTCAGTTATTTAGGCACCAGCACCCAGACAGAGAGAGAGGTCCCACAGCAAGGAAAAGGCGTCATATCACCCACCACTGGAGAAGGCCACTTTCAGTTATTTAGGCCCCAGCACCCAGACAGAGGAGAGAGTTCCCACAGCAAGGAATAAGGCATAATATCACCCACCACTGGAGAAGGCCATTTTCAGTTATTTAGGCCCCAGCACCCAGACAGAGGAGAGAGGTCCCACAGCAGAGAATCATGCGTTATATCACCCACCACTGGAGAAGGCCACTTTCAGTTATTTAGGCCCCAGCACCCAGACAGAGCACAGAGGTCCCACAACAAGGAATAAGGCGTCATATCACCCACCACTGGAGAAGGCCACTTTCATTAATTTAGGCCCCAGCACCCAGACAGAGGGAAGAGGTCCCACAGCAAGGAATAAGGCGTCATATCACCCAC